>CM074855.1:122867500-123492500 GCA_037501455.1 Lantana camara
TGCCACCTATGCTTGGTCCGATCGTCGAGGTCCAGGCCGGAGAATTTTTTAGCCCTCCGAATCAGGGTCGAGGAGCTATTGTGCCTCGGAATGTGCCTAGTATTCTGGCGGGGGTGCGAAGGCCACCGGCCGGATCTTCAGCAGCGACCACCGTGCCGTGGAAGCCGACCGACGAGGATCAAAAGATGTTTTTCGACTACCCGGTCCTCGAGGAACCCCACATTCCTGGTGGCCTTTCGAGTGTCAACGATAGAGGCGAGCAGAGACGGATCGGTACTGCTCCCAAGGACTACAATGCACTTGGGGCGCTGTATAGTTCGATCCAGACGACCGTCGATCACAAGGAGAGGTGGGCACTCTCGGACGACGAGATCGAGGAGTCTTGGGTCCAGAAGTATTTTGCTGTAAGTATATTAGTAAAGTTGTTCTTCTTGCATTAGGTGAAGTGTTGGCTCGAAGATACTGACGAACGATATTCTTTTGCAGATGGGTCAAGATTTCTTCCAGGTGGCTCGGAGGGGTTTGGTACATCGGCAATTGAGGATGAGAGCTGAGCAGCAGGTCGAGAGGATGAGGCTCGAGCTAGAGGAAAAGGACAAGAAGTTGGCTGAGGCCAACAAAGACAAGGAAAAGCTCGACCACGACCTCCTGGAAGCTATCGAACATCTTTCTGAGGTTGAGAAGAGCTTGAAAATTGCCGAGGGCCGGGTGGCGAGGTCGATCCAGGAGGAGGCAGATGCAAGGGCTCGCGGTTTGGCAGAGGGGGAAAGGAAAGGCGCAAAGCTGGCCCTGAGTCGATGCAAGAGAGGGCTAGCGGAATCTGTGAACGACCTCGAGCATCGAGGGGTTTATAGGTTTATGAAGTCCAAAGCCTATGAAAAGGCTATGTCGATTGCGAGCTTCAAGGACGTCGAGGAGGGCTTTAACTTGTGCCTAGCCCAAGTGCAAGCGGCCAAGTATCTTCCGATGGACTATGATCAAGAAAAGGTCGGCCTGTTCCAAGACGATCCTCACCCCGTCGACCCAGTCACTCGACCCCCTTCTCCTGAGCCAAATTGGGATGATGATGAGTTTCGCTTTGCTGTGAAGCTGGCTCGGTCTAGGGCGGCTGGGGAGCCGGATGACATAGTCACCCACGAGCTCGACCTCGACTCCTCCTTCGACCCGAAGGACATGTGCCCAGAATACTTTGGGGATGGGGCCATTGTACCGATCGAGGAGGAAACCGGGCCACATGCTGCCGAGAAGTGAATCGGAGAGAATGGACTAGCCCTATCACTGTGCTCGAAAATCTTTTCTAGGGAGAACCCGATTTTAAAGGCGTCGACTGTTGGGGTCGGGCTTTCGTAGTTGTTGGCTCGAGATTCATTTGTAAATAGGTAGGAATCCGAGCGTTTGCTGTTCCCGTTTGAAAAATCCAAATTTGTATCAAGGGTGCGATCGAAAAAGTTGTAATCGATGCGCTTATTTTAAATATATTATGCAAGTTCTCTTCTGGATTTTAATGAATGTTTTAAAAGTATCTTCTCGAGGTCTTTGATGTTAAACCTTTGCATGTTGATCGATGCCGGCAATCGAGAAGATGTTGATGCAAAATGCTCTAATCTTTCGAAGTACATAAAACTTTAATACGGGCATCGTATAACAAGTATATGATCGAATAACATGAATGTCGAAGGACAAGAGAAAATTTTATTAATTCATCGACCAGAAAATTTACATAATTTATTTACAAGTAATACTTCTTCAAGTTGTGAGCATTCCATGATCGAGGCAATGGTTGTCCGTCGAGATCTTCGAGATGATATGCTCGATTCTTGCCTATTTCGGCAACACGGTAGGGTCCTTCCCAGTTAGCGTCGAGCTTGCCCACATGTTTGGTGACCTCAACCTTTTTAAGGACCAGATCTCCGCCTTGAAAGTGAAGGGGTCGCAAGTTTTTGTTGTAAGCTCGAGCGGTTGTGGCTCGATATTGTTGCATCTTCATGTTTCCCTTCTCTCTGGTTTCGCTTATTGTGTCGAGATCAAAAGCCCTTAGCTCAATGTTTTGGTCGCGGTGAAAGTGAGCCACTCGAGGGGATTGATGTATAATTTCGGCCGGGATTACGGCTTCCGACCCATACACCATGGCGAAGGGTGTTTGACTAGTTGGGATCCGAGGGGTAGTTCGATAAGCCCATAGGATACCTTCAAGTTCATCCACCTAATGGCTCTTCTTTGCTTCGAGTCGTGTGCACAAATTCTATATGATGGTTCGATTGGTGACCTCGATCTGTCCATTGGCTTGAGGATGTCCGACTGATGTGAACCTTTGGCTGATCTGGAAGTCCGAACAATAGGTTCTGAACCTTGAGCTTCGAAACTGGGGTCCGTTATCGCATACTATGACTCGAGGTACACCAAATCGAGTGATGATGTGCTTCCAGAGGAAGTCTTGTAACGCATAGAAGGTGATTTTTGCCACTGCTAAGGCCTCGACCCACTTAGAAAAATAATCGATCGCTACAATGATGAATTATCTTTGTCGAGTTGCTATCGGAAAAGGTCCAACTATGTCGATTCCCCATTGTTCGAAAGGCCAGCATGACTCGATAGGAACCATGTTTGCGGGGTGTTGATGGGTTAAATTGGCATGCCTCTGACAACGATCGCATTTTTTCACAAATTCGAGAGCATTCTTGCGTAGGGTAGGCCAAAAGAATCCGGATCGAGATACCTTCAAGGCGAGGGACCGCCCCCCGGCATGGCTTCCGCATGACCCTTCATGGACCTCGGCCAAGACTTCTTGACCCTGAGATGGTCGGAGACACCGTTTTGTTGGACCGATGGGTGAACGTTTGTACAGGCGACCCTCCTGGTCAAGCGCATAACTTAGGGCGCGTTGTTTGAGTCTTCTTGCTTCGAGCAAATCCTCCGGTAAAGTGCCATCTTGCAAATATAAGACTATGTCATCGAGCCAACAAGGCTGCGTCGATGGAGTTGACCACTGGGGGTGTCAGATCGATTGATCGAGCGGAAGATGTCATGAAGGTTACGATCCGATCTTGTGCACCAAGCGATCCACTTGCAAATTTAGAAAGGGCGTCTGCTCGAAAGTTCTCCTCTCGAGGAACCTGTGAAATTTCACATTCTTCGAATTCGGAGATAGCATTCTTAACTAGAGCGAGATACTTGATCATGGACTCCTCTCGAGCTTCATAATCGCCTGTGACCTGACCGGCGACCAGTTGTGAGTCGGTTAAGACTCGAAGTTTTTTGATGTTATGCATCTTCGTAATTCTCAATCCTGCTAAAAGAGCTTCGTAGTCAGCTTCGTTGTTCGTTGCAGGATACTCAAGAGCAATGGCATATTCGATCTGTTGTCCATTCGTGCTGGAGAGGGATACTCCGGCCCCTCCCCCCGAAGTGGTCGAAGAACCATCGACCGCTAATGTCCACATGGTGTGATCGCTCGTGGATGTAGCGTGAGGATCCTTTTCGACCAAGAAATCGGCCAGGATCTGTGCCTGATATGCTACTCGGGGTCGGTAGGTTATTTCGAACTGTCCCAGTTCGATCGCCCATTTGGAGAGATGGCCAGAAACCTCCGGTTTGTCCATGACGGTCTTCAGCGGTTGGTCGGTGAGAACTATGATGGGATGTGCTTGGAAATATGGTCGAAGTTTGCGGGAAGTGTGGACTACCGCAAGAGCAAACTTTTCGATCTCGAGGTACCGTATTTCCGGGCCGTGGAGAATCTTGCTCACATAGTACATAGGGAGATGTTTTCGATCTCGAATTGTGACAAGTACTGAGCTGATTATCTCCTTCGACACGGCCAGATATAGGTATAATGTTTCCCCATCGACCGGTTTTGCAAGTAGAGGTGGGGAGGTCAGATATTTCTTCAGATCTTCGAGAGCTTGGTCACATTCTGGAGTCCATTCAAAATTTTTGATGTTTCGCAAGATCTTAAAAAATGGCAAGTTCTTTTCCGAAGATCGAGCTATGAATCGATTGAATGATATAATGCGGCCAACTAGCCTCTGGACGTCGCGGATCGAGTTGGGGATCGGTAGAAGTTGGATAGCTTGTATCTTGGCGGGGTTGGCCTCGATCCCTCTCTGGCTGACCATGTACCCTAGAAATTTCCCACCATCGACCCTGAAGGTACACTTGGCGGGGTTGAGCTTCAGATTGTATTTTCGGAGGAGGTTGAAGACTCTCTTTAAATGGTCGAGATGGTCGATGGCCTTTTCACTCTTAATGAGCATGTCATCGACATATACTTCGATGGTACTGCCGATCTCAGACTCAAAAACCTTGTTCATCATCCGTTGGTATGTCGCCCCGACATTCTTGAGTCCGAATGGCATAACTTTGAAGCAGTAAATGCCATTGAAAACTATGAAGGCAGTCTTGGGTTGATCCTCGATGGCCATGAAAATTTGGTAGTAGCCTTGGAAAGCGTCCATCGTGCTCAATCGTTCACACCCGGCCGTGGAGTCGACCAGTTGATCGATCTGGGGCAGTGGATAGGGATCCATCGGACATGCTTTATTTAGGTCAGTGAAATCGTTGCACATTCGCCACTTTCCTCCTGGCTTGGGTACAAGGACAACATTGCATAGCCACTCGACGTATTGGATCGGCATGATATATCTTGCATCGAGGAGTTTGTTAACTTCGGCCTCGATGATGGCATTGCGGGAGTCGCTTTTAGAGCGTAACTTTTGTTTGATCGGTTTGTAGGATGGATCGACATTGAGGTGGTGTTCGATCACTTTCCTGTCAACTCCTACAAGGTTGGAAACGCTCCAAGCAAATACATCGAGGTTGTCCCGGAGGAATTGTATGAGTATGCATTGTTCCTTTCCCTTTCGACCGGCCCCAATAGGTGTAATTTTCTCAGCTTGTCCCGGAATTAATTGGATTTTCTCAAGCTCTTCTATGGGCTCGAGCTTTTTATCCTCTTGTTTCTTCCTTTTGGCAGCATGAGAGGCACTCATTTTCTTAGAGTTTTCTGGGTCGATTGCTTCTGGGTCTACGAACTCATCTTCGATGATGGGGTCATCAATAATCAGAGGCACATGTTTCCCTGTGGATGGTTTGGGTTTTTCCAATGAGATGGAATAGCAACTCCAAGCGGTCGATATATTACATCTTAATTCCCCGATCCCGGAGGGTGTGGGCAATTTTACCATTTGGTGGTAAGTGGATATGACTGCTCGGAAATCGATGAGACCCGATCGACCGAAAATGATGTTGTATGCAGAGGGCATTTCGACAACAAGATATTCGATCTCACGTGTAGCCCGTCTGGGTAGGGTACCCATGGATATGATCAAACGTACTCGACCTTTGGTGTAGACCTCTGCTCCTCCGAATCCTGTAAGAGGTGTTTGAATAGGATCTAGAAGCAATTTATCATGTAAATTCATGCGAATAAGAGTCGAGTAAAGGATAATGTTGCTAGAGCTTCCATTATCTATCAAAGTGCGTGATACAGCAAAATTGGCGACATCGAGCGTGACGACCATAGGACAACTAGGTGTCTCGCTCGACTGTGCCGGTACATCGATTACATCATTTTCGCTAAATGCTACTTCTTCATTGATCCAAGCGTCTTCGGGTCGAACGTGCATGACTTCTCGAGGTCCATAGAAGCCTTGGGCCGCTGTTCGTCGCGTCTTTTTTCAAGCAGACTTCGAATCGCCTCCGGATGGTCCTCCGGAAATCATGTCAATCCGACCTAGGCACGGTCGGTTATGCGGGTCGCGCTCTGTCGGGGGCTTGGCTTGTCGTTGCCTTGGTGGCAACCGATCGTGATGATCTCGGTTTCGGGCATTGTCGTCCATCTTCCTCACAAACTCAAGAAGGTGACCTCCCTTGATTAAGCATTCGATCTCATCTCGTAGTGTATTGCACTCGGAGGTGTTGTGCCCTTTTTGCTGGTGAAAGTTGCAGAATTTGTTGCTCTCTCGAGTCTTGGGAGTCTCTCGCATTGGTTTGGGTTTTTTGAGAAGAGCGGGATCGATGACGTTGTAAATTTCGTCGATCGGTCGCGTCAACTGTGTAAAGTGCTTCCGAGGGGCGGATCCGGCCGGTACCTCATTCTTGGGTCGGATGTCCTATCTAATGGGACGGTTAGCCTCTGCTTTTCGACCATGAGTCGGGCTTCTTTGGGAACTTTCCAATTCCTCAAGTTGCATCCAATCGCAGGCGGCTGCTTGGATATCTGCTAAATTCTTGGGTTTCTGCAAGAAGATGTATCTAGCGGCCTCAATGCTGATTAAAGCCTTGTGAACGATGGGTCGCAAGAATTTGATGCTCGGTTCTTCTGTCTTGACCAACGCTTGAGAAAAGCGAGTGAAGAAGTCTCGGAGAGATTCATTAGGACTTTGTTTGATGGTGTACAAGTAAGTCGGAGGTAGCTTATCTCCCTTCATGGTAGAGAACTGAGCTTTGAATCGATCAACCAAAACCTTGTACGAAGTTATGGATCGAGGAGGAAGTCTCGAGAACCATTCCAGTGCCGGCCCATCGAGGGTTGTGACAAAGATCTTAGCCCAAATGTCAGGCGAATGGCCGAACATGCTGAGTTGCATCTCGAGGCACGACACATGTTTTTCAGGATCAGTCGACCCGTTATACGTAGGTAGCCCAGTGGGGATCTTTTCATCGGTGGTGGATTCAATGATTGCGTCACAAAACGGAGACTGAGCTTCTCTTTCGCTGCGGTATTTCCACTGACGGGCTGGTCGGGGGATCGACGGTGTACGCCGGGGTGACCTAGATCGTTGATGCCGAGTAGAGCGAGATCGGCTGGGAGAATGGCTATGCGACCCCTGACTCTCACTTCGATAATGACTATCATGTCGACTAGGGTGGGGAGGTATTTGATTCCGAAGGTCATTTGACCTCACGATGTGCCCCCTATTTGATCTCCTGATCTGGTTAACTCGACCGTGGGGCCCGAGTCGACTAAAGATCCCACTCGAACTGTGAGGGGATTTGTCACGCTGGGAGGAGCCTCGTTCCCTTCGGTCGTTATTCTTTCCTCGAGAATGAGAGGGTCGAGACCTTTGCCGGGATACACTTTGCCTGCGATGGTCACCATTTCGGCGTATCCTGGTGTCAGTGGGGGTCCTAGAATCGACTTCATCGTTTGGTCGGAAGGACAAGCGATCTTGAACTGGCCTTCTGGCACTCCCCTGTGCAGGTCGTGGCTGCTGATGTTGAGGTTGAAGATGCACATTTTCTCCTGTCCCAGCCCAATATCCGACAGGCGGTTGATAATGCAACGGTTGTACATATCCAGGATGATTCATTACAGGTTGAATGACCTCCACCGGTCGAGTTTGGGGGCACTCCGGAATCCGTGGTTCTCTCCCTTCTGCAGCTGCAGTTACAGCTTCATCTCGACAAGCTTTTAAGTATTTATCTAACTCGGGCGTCGAGTAGACTAGCTGTGGCGCGATGACTATAGGTGCAGCAACTTGCAAAGGAATCTGAGGAATGACTTCCCGACCATTCTCGTCGACTAAGCGATTGTTGGCGATATTATGGGCAGTCATATTCGATGGCTTATTGTTACGGTTCCCATAGACGGCGCCAAATGATCGAGCCAGATCCCTGCCTGAAATCCGATTGAGAGATCCGACGCGAACACTCTATTTATTGAGAGGGAACGGCCGCTTGACTGCTCGAAATCTGCACAGATCGAGGTAAACGTGAGCTCCGGGACCAACTCGGGGAAGGTGGGTGTGAGACCCGGGTTGGTACTCCGACGCCCAACTCAGGTTCGATGAAAATGGTCGAAGTAGTTGAGCGGTGAAAAGAGTTAGGTGGAAAAACTTACCGTGCAATAAATGAGGAGAGACTATTTATACTGTGAGGAGAGAGAAGTTACCGCCTCGATGTGTTGGCGTGGGGAGCTGACAGGTGCCCCACTAAGACCGTGCATTAAATGTGTGGTCGGCCACTCTTTCCTGTTAGTGGAACTGTGCGCTGGCCGGTCGAGGGGTCTGGGTCGCCCGTAGCGGCTTGGAGGTCCGACTGTGGGTCGACGATCTACGCGGTAATTTATGTGGGGTAAATGGGCCTTCGAGCATGATGGTCGAGAGGTAAGTCCCGATCGAAACTCGACCAGGACATGACCTTCGATCATACACGTGGAACAAGGTGATTGGCCCAACTCGACAGCGGGTACGTGCCACAGGTATTATAGCATTATTCATCTCACCATGTGTATCCTAGTTGTAATTAAAAAATACTTTAAATATGAATACTTAATATTCACAGGTATTATATGTATCCATGCCATGTTACAGACGGAATATATTTTAAAAGGAATATTTCGTAAAAAAAGTATTTTTTATATTATAATTTGAGAATCGCATCCAACTTTGGATTGCCAAATTTTTTTCAGAGCCGATATATATTTTTAATATTAGCCATATTAAGACATGGAAGATTTAATATTTAATTGGACTTAAACAATTGTTATGAAGAGTTAAACAAAAAAAAGAAAAAAGAAAAAAAAAGGAAAATAACGACATCAAATTGATTCCATCGGTGTTCGAACAGATCAAATCATTAATCGGTAAGGTAATTGGTTAGATCTCATATGCAAATTTAGAAACCGAGCTTTTGTTAAGTTGTGGTTTTTGCTCTGTTGTAGCTTATTTTAGTGTTGATTTTAGCCCGCTACAATGCTTATTTTGTTATTATTGACTCCATTTCAGGGTACATTATCAAAGGAGTAGGAAACGGGACAAAAACGGAGCAAACATCAATATTTAAGGCTGGAATTTGATGATCCACGCCCGTGGATGGAATGTATTGCGATCCTCCACGCCCGTGGAGAGAAGATACGATTGAACGGACAGAAGATCCATGGGTGTGGAAAAACATGCACGCCCGTAGAAGTGGAGGCAGAAACTTCTGTAAATAATCCACGGCCGTTCGTTGCTGCATCTTTACTCCACGGCCGTAGGTTCAGTTGAAAGCGGGAATGCGATTCTTGGTTATTCCACGGCCGTGGATAGTCCCCTGAAGTGCAATTTTCCTTAGTTTATAAGCGAATTTCAAGGGTATACGAGAGGACATGTCAGTTTTAACCTAATTGGGACTAGGAGTAGCTGAATGAAGGGTTCTTGAAGGCCACCTTTCCATTCCTAATTCAATGAAGATCACTTGAAGAATTGTGTGCAATTACTTCCATTTTACTTGCTTTCTTAGTTTATGTAGCTTAGTTTCCCTCTTTCCTAGTTGAGTAAGCTATTGTTAAGATTTTGAATCTTATAAATCCTTGATTTTGAATACTTAAATTAAATTCTTCTTAATGAGGATGAGTTATTTAAAGTATAATTGCTCTTGTCCCTTGGTTAATTTGCTTAGCATGAGTGGCTAATTGCTTAGAGTTAGGGGGATGATACATAATGAGTGCTAAGTGTTTGATGAAATGCTTCAATGAGTGAAAGTTGTTCTTATGTTGGGAAAATGATTTCTAAAAACTTGTATGAGTGTGGCCTACTCATACTTGATCTTAATTCACTTTTTAATTGAGAAATTGATTGTGAATTGGTAATTTTTTTTTAAACACTTAAAAACTAAGTCTAAAGAGATTTAACTTAGATTTGAGCAATTGATCTATTAATTAACAATGTCAAGCCGCTAGTTAGTTAATGGTACTAATCTTGAGCTTTTGGCTTAACTTTTGTGTCAATGATCACGAGAGTGACTTTGTTCTAAGTTAGGTACACGTATTTGACTTCCAGAGGAGCTAGTGCATGCTTGAGTGATTAGGATTGTAGGAATACTTCACTTGTTGAGCATGAATCGTACATAAAGGCCTCACGAAAGTGTTATCCCCCGACTCCCCTTTATTTTGTTAATCTCCGTTTACTCAAATTGCTTGCTTGCTTTAATTGTTTCCTTTCGCTTCCTTAATTACTTTGCTTATTCAATTAAGTCTTAGTTGCAAGATTTCCTTTTTTTTGTTTCGGTCTATAGACTAGTGAAAACACACGACGATTGAATTTGATTTCCCCTTCCCTTGGTTTCAACCCCTAGTGTAGCACACCGGAGCGAAGAGCACTACATCCCCCTCACCATAACCCGACACGTGTAACGAAATAAAGACTCAGCACAGACATCAAGCTACAGCGAACAAAATCACACCTAAGCTACGCAGTTTAGACCCTAATTCAGAGCGCGCAACAAAAACGAAACACATGCGGAAGCAACAGGATCAACAAACAAGCATATAATAACCAACTAGTCTAATTAAATTACATAATATACAATCATGCCCTTCTCGGGCCAAATAAATTTTACAAATTCATAAGTTCGAAATTATATACATATTCATACTTTATACATAGTACCAAAGCGGAAAAGTAAAGATGCAGTATGCAAAAGACTCGAACTCAGACTCGAACAACTCTAAAGAAAACCACCGCCTAGCTCGAACCAAACCTTGCACATGCAAACTCAAGAAACAAAAGGGGGAAAAGAAGACAACAAGGAGGGGTCAGTTCTAAAGACTGGTGAGGGGGCTAACACACTCACACGTACATATACATAACGCAGAGCATATTCAAGTTAATAAAAGCTCATGAACAGGTGCATGGTTTTTACAGTCTAAATCATTTTAGCACATAATATTATATATAGAAAAGAGTTAATGCCAGAGGTCAAAATCAGCAGATGTTAGAAATTAGGAATCCACTCCCGTTTCAAGAACCGTTTTCAGAATCTAAATCACACAACTTGGTGAGTATGAGCTTCAAACCACCTAACTCCGTTCATGTCAAAATTCAGAATCAAAATTCAAATGAAAAACATAATTCAAACACACATACCTCTTATCCGGGTGATGGAAGCGTAGATCCTACCCTAACCATCGTTCATACTGTATGAGTCGTGAGTTTCATAACGCTCACGCTCGAAAATTCCATCCCCCACCAAACCTCCTGGTGGGTTCCAGGTTGATCCTTTCTAAGTGGAGACCACACTCGGGAGTGACCCGATGGCCCAATGCCGTCCGGGGGTTCCTTTGCATAAATCTTCGGGGCCCAGTTCAAATTGTTCAAAATTTCAAAGTTCAAAAGTTCTAAATTTTCAAAATAAGACTTATCTTTCAAAGTCATAACTCTCTAGTTTCAAAACACACACACAAACCCTTTTTCAAAACAAATAAACAAAAATATAACTTACGTATTCATAAAAGTGTTTTTCAAACGTTTCATAACAAACGGGCCAATTCCCACAAAATACATATCAAACACGTATCTAAATACATATATATACTTAAGTCGTATGCGGGCTTAAAATTCATGTAGGGTTATAGGTCGTATTAACTAAAATAAAGAAAACCTCACCTTGACGAACAAACCGAACGGAGCAAGCCAAAACACACCTACAGAGTGGCTCCACACGAACAAGCTACTCCACACGGACAACCTAAACATCCAAGACAACACTGAGACTCAAAATGAACCATATAAACGCACGGCAAATGCAAATGAATGCAAGGGATGCAAGAGAGTCAACAAGAGAGAGCACATTGAGCATTCAAGTTCATATTCGCATACAAGCATAAAAAATCACATCATAAAAGCAAACATAAGGCATATCAGATCAATTACACACATATATACAAGATATAACAAGTTATAAGTTAGAAAATTACATAAAAAGCGGAACAAAATCACAAGGAATGGCTCTGAACGAAAAGGGACCAAAAGCTGAAAATTCTCAAAACGTACAAGCTGTGGAAAACCGGGAATATCTTGAAATTGAGAAGTGAGAATTGAGTTTTGTTTATGGTGTATGAAACTAGACAAATAGGGCTTTCCAATGGTATAAAGCTCAAATCGTAGTTTAAAGTGATCCGAAAATGGCGTAGGTTTGAAGTTGAACAAAGTAGAATTGGCGACACCAAAATAGAATGATTATAACTCACTCCTCAGATAAGATTTTGAAGTGATTCTAATTGGAGAGTGAAAAACAAAATCATCATTAAGCTTATGAATTCCAGGCTCTCTGAAGTCTTATCGAAAGTGGTTTCGCCTAACCATAGCGGCTTCATCAAAGGAAGACTTATCAGCGATAATATTCTTATGGCACAGGAAATGGTGCATTCTATGGATTCTATGGGTAGGGAAAAAAATTTGCTTCTAAAGGTCGACATGGCCAAAGCTTACGATCGTATGGAGTGGCATTTCCTTTTTGAACTTCTCCTTAGAAAAAGGTCCCAAGGAACTTGGATTCAATGGGTGAAAGCTGCGATAACTAATTGTTAGTTCTTTGTAATGGTTAATGGTAGCTCCGCGGGCCTCTTTCATTCAACACGAGGCCCCAGACAGGGCGATCCCTTGTCCCCGTCTCTCTTTATCATTGCAGCTGATTATCTTTCCATCCTTCTCAACAAGTTTATGACAGAACAGGAAGACGCTAGATTCAAAACGCCGTCCTCAGTGGTGATTTCGCATTTAGCCTATGCAGATGACACCATAATATTCACTAACAGTAAAAGAAATTCCCTTCATGGTTTCAAACGCATCCTGGAATAGTATGAGGAGGCCTCGAGACAAAAGCTGAATAATAATAAAAGTACTTTCGTGGTGGGAAATAATTCGGATAGGGCTGCTACCTCTGTTCAAGATATTCTTAACTTCTCACGCGATAACCTATCGATTAAATATCTCGGAGCCTCGTTCTTCAGAGGCAGACGACGAATAGCTCTGTTTGATGATATTATGACTAAAATTAGAGCTTAAATTCAAGGGTGGGAAGCAGTTAGACTTTCACATGGAGGACGTTTACAACTTATAAGATCTATCTTGTATTCGATACCTATGCATACACTGCAAATCCTTAATCCACCTAAATCTGTGGTGAGGTCGATGGAGCTCATGTTTAATAGATTTTTTTGTGGATCTTCTAATGAAAGGAGGCGAATACATTAGGTTTCTTGGAAAAGAGTGTGCTTCTCGGTGGCAGAGGGTAGCTTGGGGGTGCAGGATATTGATGACATTATTGAATCTTTCTCTTACGAAATTTGGTGGAGACTACGGATGAGAAATGCGTTGTGGGCTGACTATACGAGGAACCGATACTGCATCGGAATTCACCCTTCTAAGGCTAATGTTAGTAACAACCATTCGCACACTTGGAGGAGGGTGTGTGGAGTTCGGGAGAAAGCTGAGAAATACATTGCATGGACGCTAGGTCAGGGTCAGATTTCCTTTTGGTATGACAGGTGGACTTTTGACGAGTGGCAGAACAACCCAAATGATGAAGAACAGGGTGCCCTGAAGGTGCGTGATTTGTGGATAGATAATAAGTGGGATGAGGGCAGATTGACTGAAGCAGTGGGAAAAGATAACACCCTGAAAATCAGGACTATTCTGTTCGAAAGCACCACCACGGACACTGCTATTTAGACTGAAATCTCCAGTGGCAGCTTCACTATTAAATTGGCCTGGAACCGGATTAGAAAACGGCTGAACACATCCCAATTTACTCGACTAATATAGAGTGTTGATCTCATACCTACCATAATTATTTTTCTTTGGAGACTCATTAATAATTGGATCCCCGTTGATGATAGATTGCATAGCAAAGGTATGGTGTTTCCCTCCAAGTGGCAATGTTGCTTGCAACTCGAAACTTTACGACACTTATTCATAATAGGAGACAAGGCGAAAACTATTTGGGACCACTTCGCTAATGTTTTCGGGGTTAATATGGCCGGGTTTGAATCTCCAATTTTGGTCTTCCAGGGATGGATTAACTCTTGTGATTTTAGCGGGAAGAATCACATCAGGATCATGTTATCGGGGCTCATTTTCTGGTATATATGGACGAAACGGAATAGAGCAAAGCACAATGGAGCTAAATTCAACACTTACAATATTATCTGGCAGATTTGTACTCATTTGGTACGTTGGAGCAAGACTCCGAACATGAAACGGGACTCGTGGAAAGGAGATATATTCAGAGCTAATTTTCTTGGAATCTGCCTTAAGCAACCTCCGGCTAAAAAGTACATGTAGGTTAAATGCATTCGACCCCAGTAGGGATAATTAAAACTCAACACAGACGGTGCATCAAGAGGAAATCCGGGTTTATTTGGTACAGGGGGTGTTATTCGGGACTGGACAGGATCGGTAGAGATGGCTTTTGGCAATGGTATTGGTCTATCTACAAATACTACTGTTGAACTCATGGCTCTTCTTCAAGGGGTAAAAATGGCTAAAGATATTGGTTGTAACAACCTATGGATTGAAATAGATGCTCAGGTTGTGTTATATATTCTTAAGCACAGAGTTTCGGGCAATCTCAGGGCTAATCAGCTAGTCATGGACCTCTACAAAACAGCCCATGACATGAAAGTCACCATTACACAAATCTTCCAAGAGGGGAATCAAGTGTCTGACTATCTTGCTAAACGCGGTGCTGAAACTCAAAGCTATTTGGAGTTTCTGAACTCCCTCATGGATTAAACAATTAAAAGGACTGGTGATTGTGGACAAATGGGGAATGCCGAGTATCAGATGCAGATGGTTAGTTCCATTTCTAAAAAGCTTTGTAAGAGTTTAAATCTAACTGTTTCCCTCCCCCCTGCGTTTACAGCTTGGAGATATGAAGATACCACATTGAGTTTTAGTCTGGATATGTGGCTAGGGATGCGGCTTCATCACAGACAAGGTGAATAACTTTTTAAACATAAGTATGATTTGTTTAAGAACTATAATTTTGAGATGACTGCCATTCTTTCAACTGGTTATGATCACATCTTGTTCTTGGGCTTTGAGAAAGGTTGTGTGTTGTTGCTTGTGCAGGTCGATGACATGGGGCTCAATCGTGAAAATTTCAGCACCTCACACCTTATGAAAGACAAAGTGTAGAGTAATATATGGGAGGAGTTGGTGGCTGCCAATAGATTACATACAGGGAGTCACTGGAGCCTCTTTGGCTCCTTCAAGTGGCTAGATTGCAACTTGGTTATTCACGGTTTATTTGTACATATTGTCCGGTTCCAACCAAACTCTAGAGATGATAGCCCCGAGGACGCTAGTGGCATGAGTGCAATGAATCGTTATGAGGAAGTCATGCCTTGTATTAGTCCGTGTGGCTGGGCATTCCAATTGGGAATCAAGGGTTGATCCGACAAGCGCGCTTAGTATAAGGGGCAAGAATTTGAAGATCAGAGTGCTGAGATTAACGTGTAGCATGCACTTCTACACCAGCTCTAGTTTTAATTTGCTTACCTTAATCCATTGTGCCCTATGGATGATGTATAGCTTTACCATTGCGGGCATCCGAGACTGTGCAGTCTCAAGCATCCTTGGATCATGAACCTTTATATTTTTTCTGGGTTTGGTTGATTATATATGAGGTGGGGGCCTCGTTAAAACCCCCAGAGCGCTCTGCCGGTTTCCCAAAAAAAAAAAATTTTGAGTAGTTTTTTTTTTTTTTTTTTTTTTACGAAAGAGAGTAGTTTATTATTTAGTTAATAATGTGAGACGAATTAGTACATCCCCGCACACCTAGCAATACCCGAATTGGGGTCAAATTGAAAAATTAAACTTAAATGCACAAAACAACATTAATTTAAGAACAAGATTTTTTTTTTCACCCACCTACACCAAAGGGATTACATCAGAATAAGTCACCCGAAATTAAATCAGCAATAAAAGACCGGAAATCAACAGAACTAATGCAGGCCGAAGCCAAGTTTCCAGCTAATTTGTGGGCCGCTTTACTGGCGCCACGCCGTATAGACAAAAACTTCACTACCTTGAACGAAGAGCAGATATTACGAACATCTGCTACTATATTATCCACAATGGATAGGTCTTCTTCTCCATTTCGAATGATGTTTATAATCTCAGAATTATCACCCTCAAGAATAATCTTCAGCCATCCGAAATCTCTCCCCATCTTCGCAGCCAAGAGGGTTGCGTACGCCACAGACACAAACGGGTTAGTCAAGTGCTCTCTCCTATATCTCCCATCCAATACACTCACCGTCCGTGTTTCGAGCCACCACTTCCATGCCTATCGCATTTTCCGCCGAGAACACTGCCTCATCTAAATTTCTTTTGATACAGCCCTCACCCGGTTTCGCCCATTTCTCAAGTCTCAACCATTGGCCAGATAGCCGCTACCACCCATTTTTCATCAAGTGCTGGGATCGGCTGTGTGAACATGTCTAGGTACTTGACCACCTCAGCAGGCTGTTGATCATCACCTACCATTCATCTCACGTTACGAGCCCGAAAAATGCACCAAAGGCACGTAACTAGCCGCCGGCTCAGTGTAGGTTCCAACTCATCAACAGCACTGACTAACCCATCACATAAATTAGCCTCCATTTTCTGAATTGCTGCAACAGGGATATGGACAAGGGCCCAGACTTGTCTCACAAATGGACAAGTGAACATGGCGTGTTGTATGCCTTCAGTTGGATGCCCACA
Source organism: Lantana camara (assembly GCA_037501455.1). Lineage (NCBI taxonomy): Eukaryota > Viridiplantae > Streptophyta > Magnoliopsida > Lamiales > Verbenaceae > Lantana > Lantana camara. The sequence goes on from CM074855.1 coordinate 122,883,973, forward strand.
ATGAATGCAGCTCAAGTCTCCGCTGCACTGCCGTTTAAGAAGATTCATAACCAGTCGGTAAAATATTGTGACCGCACCTCCAAAGGAACGATTTAATTTTAGGAAGGATGTCCACACTCCATAGTTTCCTCCATACCCTATGAGCCGGACCTACAGAACTCGACTCTCTCCCTGTTTCAGCAATCGAGACCGCCAAGTGATAGGTGCTTTTAACCGAGAACCTCTCATTTTTGTTGAAATGCCACATGACGTTATCGTTCCTCCGGATAGATCCCAAAGGAATGCTCAGAATGCCCTGAGCATCTTTGTCAAAGAAAGAATTACGGATTAATCCCTCGTACCACGAGGCCAAGTTTCGTTTCACCAAATCCATCACCCACTCTGGCTTGATCCTCGCATCGGGTCTGAATCGTGGCCTGAAATCCATTGGTTTTGGAACCCAATTGGTCCCTCCAAACATGAACCGATGCACCGTCCCTGATTCTCCAACGAGTTTCAACGGCTATAAGATACCTGACCTCAGAAAGACTTCTCCACGCAAAAGATGGAGCACGGCCCAATTGAGCATTCCAAGGATCCTAATGCGGGAAGTATCTAGATTTCATGATTTGGCTAATCAAGCTATCCGGATGACGAATGAACCACCACAACTGTTTTGATAGCATCCCTAGATTGAACAGTTTGGTAGATCGGAATCCCATACAACCATGAATTTGCTAGTGCACATCTTATTCCAAGCAATCCAATGTATCCACTTTTTCCACTGATCATTCCACCAATAATTCGAAATTGCAGAATCAACATGTTCTAATACCATATTAAGTAATTTACATGTAGCACCCGAGACGAGAGTACCACATCCCCGCACTATGAGTTGGGTCCACATATGAAATGGACGAATCCATACATAAACCAAACTCATAGCGAATGGAAGATAATGAAAAGACTGTCCTAGCTAGGCAGAACCTAACCCTGGAATAATTCAAATGAAACGAAAATGCGGAAGCAAGGCAGCTATTCAATCACTATCAACAAAGTAAACACGATTCCAACAAGAAATTAAATACAGGTTCCACTAATTCAATAAACCTGTCCTAACCTGTCCCGAATATCATACAAAACAATAAACATAAAACGGGTTCAACTAAATCCATAATCCTGTCCTAACTTATCCCGAATCCATTCAATTCAATAAATGGCACACCGGCCCAATAAATAAATCAATTCGATACAGTAGGCAGTGTAATATGCAGTGAGTGTACAAGTGTAGGACTCTAACAAAGACATGACAACCCAATTCCGCCTAGCAATCACCTGTAAAGAACCTGGAGAAAAGGGAAAGAGGGGTCAGTAAAGAGCAATAACAATAGGTTCACTTCAATAAAAGTTTATTCGATTACCATCTTGAAACCAATATAAACATAAGTATGATTTTAGGTCAAAACTCACTCATGCAGGTTTTAGGGTTTAATACATTACTAGAACGAAAACACCCTCACCTGACAAGCGACGTTTAGCACCCAAGCGCAAGGTACCACATCCCCCGCACCGAGACCCGACCCGCATATGTAATGGTGAATCCATATACGAGCTAAATCATTGTGAATGGGGACACACACACACGCTATGCTAGGCGGGACTAACCCTTGAACCATATAAATAAGAGGTAACAATTAATCAGAATAAAGATAGTAAAGCGAAAGCATTCATTTGCATATAACATTTACAATGAGCAATTAAGCTTCAAAATAGAGTATTTACAAAGCTAACATGCCATCACACCCTATCATGTACGCCCAAGTCATAGGCTCTATACAAAAATCATAAACAACTAATATGAGTACGTGCAAGACCCAAGATAAAGAGCTAGAGACAAATACGAGACACACCGACTGGAATTCCCGCCTAGCTCCACTTACACCTGCACAAAACAACTGAAAACAATCCGGGTTCAGTCCATAGAAGACTGGTGGGTGTAAAACAGGGCATAATATATAGGTAATGCGAAACTTAAACACATTCATGTATGTTATAATCCCGAAAGAGGTTTTAGAACGGTTTCCCAAGTGGGTAAAACAAGAAGTCATTCATCGGGATTATAACTCTCATTTCATATTCAATCAATAGGTTATACGTGAGCCCGGCGAGAAGGCTAAGTCTCCAACCTCCACCTCGTGTAATCATTAAAGTATTAACTAGGTGTTCACGCATACATTCTTTTGTGCACAATCAATCGATCAATCATAACCTTTCGATCATTGATAATCATTCATATAATTTCCTCTTTCCTCCGGGCAGTGGACGGGTTTGCAAAGCCCGGCCACCTCAATCATTGGCCAGAGAGGTTTCATGAGTTCCCCAAAGGCACTCAGCTTCCTTTCCTCGCTAATCTCCTAGCGAGTTCCGAACTCTGTGGTTTGGTGAAACTAGTGTACGGGATCACCGTCAGCCCGTGCTTCCCCGGTTAGCCACGTACACTAAGTCTAGAACCCCAATCTGTAGCACCCGGAACGCCGAGATGCCACACCCCCGCACTATAGCTCAGTCCACATACAAAATGAGTAATCTGTACATGAACTAAGACTATAGCGAACGGGTGACAAGAGAAAAGGAACCACTAGCTAGGCGGGACTAACCCTCAATTAGATACAACCATGCATAAACAATAATATGAGAATAGGATATACATGCATTTCATTATCATTCTTCAAATTCAACTTCATCACTTACAAATACACTTTAAATCTTCCAAAACATAGCGTGATATACGTAAGTACCAAAAACCATAACAATCTATATATGCATCAATAAGGTACATGCGACGGTGCTAGACCCAACTGCATAAAAGACACAACTCGGACTCCCGCCTAGCACACGACCGTGAGTACCTGAAAATGTTGAGGTGTCAGTCTACCAACGACTGAGTAAGGGGTTTATAAATAAATATTAGCGCACATATCATGCAAGTTATAGTCTCGGGTAAGGTTTTATAAAAGGAACAATATAAGTTCAATAATAAACTAGATCTCGCCCGAGACTTCAACTATCCAATTTAACAATATCAATCAATCAATTCATTTCAATTCAATCAGTGGCCCGACGAGTGAGGGCAATTCTCCAACCTTACACCAATAGTGAACATTACCATGATTAAGTTATAAACGGTTACGTGATCATGCAGTCAATTATAGTTCACAAGTAGCAATTTCACGATCTCCTTCTCCCTCTGGTGATGGTGGGATTGCAAAGCCCCACCACCCAATCACGGTGAGCATAGGGTTCATGAGTCCCTATGCCCGGGACTCCTTCCCCCACTAATCTCCTAGTGGGTTCAGCGGGCATCCCAAAGTTGTGAGGATAGTGCAAGAGTTACTCGTCAGCCCTTGCCTCCTCGGTTGGCTCAATACACTACCCTCGGGCCCAAGTGAACATAACATGCTTACTCACCAAAACACGGTCAATCACGATAACATGATTATTTCAATAGGTCACGAAATCATTTGCAATCACAATAGGTTTTGAGAAAGATATATAGAGATATATATATATACATTTTGGCCTAAAACATCATGTAGGGATTGTACGGGTTCTATATATCTAGTAATTAAACCTCACCTGATGAGCGACGGGACAAGACTAGGACACAAGAAAGTGCCTAAACGATCCATGATCTCCGCCCTGGAGAAAAACTGGACAAGAAAAGGAATAGTGGAAACCCGTGAGACGAGACTCAATATGAGACCAAGTATGACGCACGACAACACTCATGTAATTAAGTAAAACTAGCAATCAAGTGACACTTAGCATGTATGAGAACCAATTAACATCTAAGAGATGAAATAAATCTCAAGGAGTCACATGTTCATATCATTCAATCAATTCAAGTTCAATTCATATAGGGCATGGAGTCACACAATAACGTTTGAGCAATTAAGTACCAAGAAGTGTCAAGTAGGAGCATACTTATCAATTAATCAATTATATATATCATATAATTCACATATGGGAGCCAAGAGAGTGAAAGGAATGCAATAAGAAAGGTTTTGGTGAAGTTTGGCAAAAACGAACAATTTTAGGAAACGCACACGCTGTAGGAAAACTGAAATATCTTGAGTTATAGAAGTTGGAATTGAGTTTTGCCTATTAGATATGAAACTAGACACAAAGACCTTTCCAAGGATATATAGCTCGTTTTCTAGTTCAAAGCAAGGAGAAAATGGCATGTGCTTGAAATTAGGCGAGTGCAGTTTGTCGGGAAAGTGGTGACACCTAAAATAATTTATTATAAATCTTAAACTAGGAAATATATTGAGTTGATTCTAATTGGAGGTTGCTCTAGACTTCAAGAGGTTTCTAACGGTTCAAAAATCAGGTCATTTGGAGTTCGGATGAGGGAGAAACAGGCGTTTGAAAAGTGGCCTGGAAACCCAAATGGGCATTTGGAAAAGCTCGGGGAAGGCAGTAGGTTCCTAAACGGGCGTTTGGTGTTATAACTAGAGTGCCAAACGGGCGTTTGGAAGTGTTCTGGGCGAAAAACAGGGCATATGTACGGGAGTTGGGTCCCAAGCCTTCCCAACACCAAATCAATGCAAGAATCAACTCAAAACTAACATATAACATGCATATAACTCATATATATCAATTAGGCATGATATAAACCATAACACATGCATCAATCATCAAGAATTCAATCAACAAAACCCCAACAAGTTCATACCCTATATTCCAATAGACTTACAATTTCTTTCATAGAATTCATGGTATTAACTCATGATCACACTTTCACCAACTAAAACACAAATTATTCAATCAAATCGTAACCCTAACCTCATCAATTCTTTCAAGAATTCACTCACAATTCTCATCTTTACCTTGAAGTGAAAAAGAGAAGAAGAGAGATGGTTATGATGATGATGATGCTTCAAACTATGCAATTTCCACTTGAAATCAAGCTTGAAAGTGATGAAATCCTCTTCTCCTTCCTCTTGGATTTGAACCGTGAAAATGGGAGCAAATATGTATGTGTGTATGTATGTATGAATAAGGGAAAAAACCCAAGTCTTGCATATAAAAGATGAAATGGCCACAATTTGCAATCAAACCCCTCAAGATCTTTAGTTAATTCAATTAAGTGTAAGTCTTATGATGTAGATTCAAATCAATCCAATTCAATTAAGTCCTCTAATTTGAATGAATAATCAATTAAAGACACATAGGCAATTAAGTTTCGTTCGGCAATTAATTCACATAAATTCCCACGTTAACAATAATTTCATGAAAACAATTAGTAATATAATATCACATAATATCATGTAATGTATAATTGGAAATTGAGGCGTTACAACTCTCTGCCCCTTAAGAGGACCTGGGGACTCGAGTTCTAAATCTTTAAAACAAGCGGTGAGAGAGCCCCGTCTCTCAAACAAGCAACGAGAGCACCCCGTCTCTCCAACAAACAATGAGAGAACCCCGTCTCTCAAACAAGTAATGAGAGAATCCCGTCTCTCAACAAGCAATGAGAGAACCCCGTCTCTCAAACAAGTAATGAGAGAACCCCGTCTCTCAACAAACAATACACAACCTAAGATCAAATGAATAAACACTCACACACAATCCGACACATAAGGAGCAAGTATAAGAAATCAAGTATTTCAATTAGTCATACAAGCAATTAACAAATACAAAGAACCATGGATGGTAATAATAAATTGCGTAGTGCACGTGCTATGCATGTTTAAATGTACCGTTCACCGATGTAATAACATTTGAAATTGACAACTTTCCAGTATCGTTGCACAGTCTGATCCTTAACTTCCTCGATTCCTCATCATGCCCACTATATGTATCCAATATCCTTTCAATCTTCATCCCACGATCAACTCTTTATCTTTTCTCGATACGACAATCCAGAGTTTCAACTCTTGAATGTGCACTTGATAGTAATCCAACTCACTCATTCTTCCCACAAATTGAAGTTAATCTCCTCTGATGCAAGAGCTAATTATGTGGTAGCTCGAAGTTCGGTTTCTACCCTTATAATAGTGTAGCACCTTTGTGCTCCTTTCGCGCAGATCTTGAATGACAATCGCATCACCTTCCTTGTAGATAGAAACCTTAACCCTAAGACATCTCCGAGACTTTCTTCATTCTTCTCTTAAATAAATGGTCCTACGAAACCCGGATGAAATAACATCATCTTATCGAGTATCCACCAACTTCCAATGAACTTGTAAGCTACTCTCCCGATTGTTTCTTCTATTCTCGATCTCATAACTCAAAGCATAGCTCCATTTAAAAAACTACAACTCCCAAATTCTTACTCCAACTTGAATCGCTTGAGTTGCTTTCTTCCCACAACTTAATTTTAGTTCCACTAGTTGAAGATCCTCAACTTGCTTTCAAATCCGAACCCTAAGTCCCTAGTACCCTCGGGGCCTCCCTGTTGATTGAGACCTCGAATCTTAAAACACTCTAGAGATTTTCTTTGATGTGCTCCTAAATTTAATTCGTTTATTTCGGACCTTATCAGTCGAACCATAACCCAATTAGAGAGAGAACCATAGCTCTTGAATTCTCGTGTGAAGTTCCCCGGTGAATTCCTTACAACTCCAAATCTAGAGAAAGGGGCTTGCGATAACTTGGGATTGTCGTAGAAATTGACCGTGGTTTGATATGTCTTTATAGCCTATAAGTCAGAAATCAATTCAAAGCTAAATGCATGTGGTTAGTGCATGCTCATGTCACATAATTAGCATTTAAACACATATTTGATGCAAAATGCAATAATTAATTCAACTAAATTAAAGAAAACACATTAAATGTATAAATTCCCAAACCATAGAAGGTTAATTAATCCTCAAGCAGTAACAAAAATTAATGTCATGCACAAATCATCAAGTAATTCAAAGATGTTCAGGTAAGTTCAAATAATTTCAAATAAGTTCAAGTAGTTCCAAATAAGATGCAAGACTCGCAATTATCAAATAATCCTATGCCGTTCGACCTAGACATGACACGACTCGACACTAGAACCGCGGTTTTGCAACCGGGCTCTGATACCACCTAAGATGTAGCACCCGGAACGCTGAGATGCCACACCCCCGCACTATAGCTCAGTCCACATACGAAATGAGTAATCCATATATGAACTAAGACTATAGCGAACGGGTGACAAGAGAAAAGGAACCACTAGCTAGGCGGGACTAACCCTCAATTAGATACAACCATGCATAAACAATAATATGAGAATAGGATATACATGCATTTCATTATCATTCTTCAAATTCAACTTCATCACTTACAAATACACTTTAAATCTTCCAAAACATAGCGTGATATACGTAAGTACCAAAAACCATAACAATCTATATATGCATCAATAAGGTACATGCGACGGTGCTAGACCCAACTGCATAAAAGACACAACTCGGACTCCCGCCTAGCACACGACCGTGAGTACCTGAAAATGTTGAGGTGTCAGTCTACCAACGACTGAGTAAGGGGTTTATAAATAAATATTAGCGCACATATCATGCAAGTTATAGTCTCGGGTAAGGTTTTATAAAAGGAACAATATAAGTTCAATAATAAACTAGATCTCGCCCAAGACTTCAACTATCCAATTTAACAATATCAATCAATCAATTCATTTCAATTCAATCAGTGGCCCGGCGAGTGAGGGCAATTCTCCAACCTTACACCAATAGTGAACATTACCATGATTAAGTTATAAACGGTTAAGTGATCATGCAGTCAGTTATAGTGCACAAGTAGCAATTTCACGATCTCCTTCTCCCTCCGGTGATGGTGGGATTGCAAGGCCCCACCACCCAATCACGGCGAGCATAGGGTTCATGAGTCCCTATGCCCGGGACTCCTTCCCCCACTAATCTCCTAATGGGTTCAGCCTAGGGGTTGTACGGGTTCTATATATCTAATAATTAAACCTCACCTGACGAGCGAAGGGACAAGACAAGGACACAAGAAAGTGCCTAAACGATCCATGATCTCCGCCCTGGAGAAAAACTGGACAAGAAAATAAATAGTGGAAACTCGTAAGACGAGACTCAATATGAGACCAAGTATGACGCACGACAACACTCATGTAATTATGTAAAACTAGCAATCAAGTGACACTTAGCATGTATGAGAACCAATTAACATCTAAGAGATGAAATAAATATGAAGGAGTCACATGTTCATATCATTCAATCAATTCAAGTTCAATTCATATAGGGCATGGAGTCACACAATAACGTTTGAGCAATTAACTACCAAGAGGTGTCAAGTAGGAGCATAATCAATTAATCAAGTACATATATCATATAATTCACATATGAGAGCCAATAGAGTGAAAGGAATGCAATAAGAAAGGTTTTGGTGAAGTTAGGCAAAAACGGACAATTTTAGGAAACGCACACGCTGTAGGAAAACTGAAATATCTTGAGTTATAGAAGTTGGAATTGAATTTTTCTTATTGGATATGAAACTAGACACAAAGACCTTTCCAAGTATATATGGCTCGTTTTCTAGTTCTAAGCAAGGAGAAAATGGCATGTGCTTGAAGTTAGGCGAGTGCAGTTTGTCGGGAAAGTGGTGACACCTAAATGAATTGATTATAACTCTCAAAATAAGAACGATATTGAGTTTATTCCAATTGGAGGTTGTTCTGGACTTCAATAGGTTTCCAACGGTTCAAAAATCAGGTCATTTGGAGTTCGGATGAGGGAGAAACAGGCGTTTGAAAAATGGCCTAGAAACCCAAACGGGCGTTTGGAAAAGCTCGGGGAAGGCAGTAGGTTCCTAAACGGGCGTTTGGTGTTATAACTAGAGTGCCAAACGGGCGTTTGGAAGTGTTCTGGGCGAAAAACAGGGCAAAAACAGGGCATATGTACGGGAGTTGGCTCCCAAGCCTTCCCAATACCAAATCAATGCAAGAATCAATTCAAAACTAACATATAACATGCATATAACTCATATATATCAATTAGGCATGATATAAACCATAACACATGCATCAATCATCAAGAATTCAATCAACAAAACCCCAACAAGTTCATGCCCTATATTCCAATATACTTACAATTTCTTTCATAGAATTCTTGGTATCAACTCATGATCACACTTTCACCAACTAAAACACAAATTATTCAATCAAATCGTAAACCTAACCTCATCAATTCTTTCAAGAATTCACTCACAATTCTCATCTTTACCTTGAAGTGAAAAAGAGAAGAAGAGAGATGGTTATGATGATGATGATGCTTCAAAATATGTAATTTCCACTTTAAATCAAGCTTGAAAGTGATGAAGTCATCTTCTCCTTCCTCTTGGATTTGAACCGTGAAAATGGGAGCAAATATGTATGTGTGTATGTATGTATGAATATGGAAAAAAACCCAAGTCTTGCATATAAAAGATAAAATGGCCACAATTTGCAATCAAGCCCCTCAAGATCTTTAGTTAATTCAATTAAGTATAAGTCTTATGATGTAGATTCAAATCAATCCAATTCAATTAAGTCCTCTAATTTGAATGAATAATCAATTAAAGACACATAGGCAATTAAGTTTCGTTCGATAATTAATTCACATAAATTCCCACGTTAACAATAATTTCATGGAAACAATTAGTAATATAATATCACATAATATCATGTAATGTATAATTGGAAATTGGGGCGTTACACAATCAGTGCAATCAATCAATACTCGCCAAAACATTTAGGTAGGGTGTTCAATAAAGAAAAAGGCTTAACATTTAAACACTACGAGAAAACAGGCGAATTCCGAGGGAATTCCGAGGGATTTTCGAGGGAAATATTCCCTCGGAAATTTTTGGGGGACTTCCGAGGGAATTCGTCAAATTAATTTCCGACGGAATAATCCCTCGGAAATGTTAGCGCCAAGGTTAGCCGCCAAGTTTTCAGAGGGATTTCCAAAGGAAAATTCCCTCGAAAAAATTAAAACTTATTTAATTTTTCAATTAAAATTAGTTTCCGAGGGATTTCCAAGGGAATAATTCCCTCGGAAATGTTCTAATAATAAATCTTGAATTTTCCGACTCGAAAATTCCCTCGGAATGTTAAAACTTATTAATTTTTAAACTAAAATTAGTTTCCGAGGAATTTTTGAGGGAATTATTCCCTCGGAAATGATAACATATTTAAGTCTTGAACTTTCCGAGGGAAAATTCCCTCGGAAAATTCATACTTATTTAATTTTAAAATTAAAATTTGTTTCCGAGGGATTTTCGAGGGAATTATTCCCTCAGAAATGTTCAAATATTAAATCTTGAATTTTCCGAGGGAATTTCCGAGGGAAAACTCCCTCGGAAAATTAAAACTTATTAATTTTTAAACTAAAATTAGTTTCCGAGGGATTTCCGAGGGAAAATTCCCTCGGAAAATTAATACTTATTTAATTTTAAAATTAAAATTTGTTTTCGAGGGATTTCCGAGGGAATTATTCCCTCGGAAATGTTCAAATATTAAATCTTGAATTTTTCGAGGGAATTTCCGAGGGAAAATTCCCTCGGAAAATTAAAACTTATTAATTTTTAAACTAAAATTAGTTTCCGAGGGAAAATTCCCTCGGAAAATTAATACTTATTTAATTTTGAAATTAAAATTTATTTCCGAGGGATTTCTGAGAGAATTATTCCCTCGGAAATGTTCAAATATTAAATCTTGAATTTTTCGAGGGAATTTCCGAGGGAAAATTCCCTCAGAAAATTAAAACTTATTAATTTTTAAACTAAAATTAGTTTCCGAGGGAATTCTGAGGGATTTCCGAGGGAAATGGAAATATTCGTATATCATTTCAATTGAAATTGAATTTCTACTTCGTATATAATATATTTGTGTGACAATAATTTTTTCTTATTTATTTCATTCATAAAAAAAGTTTCATGTTATTAAATTGATATTTTAAAGTATGATTTTCTTTTTTTTTTATATTTTATTTTATGAAAATTCCGACGAAATTCCGAGGAAAAATGGAATTCCCTCGGAATTTGCCATTACTATTTTTAATATTATAGACTATGTAACGATTTGTTGAATTTAATTATAATCCATAATAATTATATGCAATATTAGTGTATTTAATAAACTAATTATAGTTAGTACATTAATAATTGGTAATTATATATATGTAATCAAACTTTGGATAAGTATTTTGAACGATATCAATGTAACTATTCATATATCATTTCAATGGAAATTGAATTTCTACTTCGTATATAATATATTCGTGTGACAATAATTTTTTCTTATTTATTTCATTAATAAATAAAGTTTAATATTATTAAATTGATATTTTAAAGTATGATTTTCTTTTTTTTATATTTTATTTTATGAAAATTCCGAGGGAATCCCGAGGGAAAATGGAATTCCTACGGAAATCCCTCGGAATTTGCCATTACTATTTTTAATATTATAGAGTATGTAACGATTTGTTGAATTTAATTATAATCCATAATAATTATATGCATTATTAGTGTATTTAATAAACTAATTATAGTTATTATATTAATAATTGGTAATTGTATATATGTAATCAAACTTTGGATAAGTATTTTGAACGATATCAATGCAAATATTCGTATATCATTTCAATTGAAATTGAATTTCTACTTCGTATATAATATATTTTTGTGACAATAATTTTTTCTTATTTATTTCATTAATAAATAAAGTTTCATGTTATTAAATTGATATTTTAAAGTATGATTTTCTTTTTTTTTTATATTTTATTTTATGAAAATTCTGAGGGAATTCCGAGGAAAAATGGAATTCCCTCGGAATTCCCTCGGAATTTGTCGTTACTATTTTTAATATTATAGACTATGTAACGATTTGTTGAATTTAATTATAATCCATAATAATTATATGCATTATTAGTGTATTTAATAAACTAATTATAGTTATTATATTAATAATTGGTAATTATATATATGTAATCAAACTTTGGATAAGTATTTTGAACGATATCAATGTAAATATTCGCATATCATTTCAATTGAAATTGAATTTCTACTTCGTATATAATATATTCGTGTGACAATAATTTTTTCTTATTTATTTCATTAATAAATAAAGTTTCATGTTATTAAATTGATATTTTAAAGTATGATCTTCTTTTTTTTATATTTTATTTTATGAAAATTCCGAGGGAAATCCCTCGGAAATCGCTCGGAATTCCCTCGGAATTTGCCATTACTATTTTTAATATTATAGACTATGTAACGATTTGTTGAATTTAATTGTAATCCATAATAATTTTATGCATTATTAGTGTAATTAATAAACTATTATAGTTATTATATTAATAATTGGTAGTTATATATATGTAATCAAACTTTGGATAAGTATTTTGAAGGATACAATGTAAATGTTATATATATATATATATATATATATATATATATATATATATAAACTTTTCTTATTCATTTAACAATAATTATTCTGAAAACTACATATGGCATTCAGAGTTCAAACATTTCAGCTTTCTCATTTCAAATTGTGAGAAAACCATACGCATCTTCTGTCTCAGCCGTGTCCCACCGCAAAAACTCCACCTTTCTCCGTTCCGAAACCCAGCTCCTCTGCAGTCATCGCGTCTCCACGACCAACACCAGCTCCACCCGATCTCCGCCGGCACTTCCACGACCCCCGCGCAAAGTTTCGTTGGCTTTCGCACCATTCCTTTCATAAATCTGAACCATTCAACCACAATGGCCGGGGAGGTGGCACCATTATCGACCGAGATTTTGCATTGACGGATTTCCAGCCCTAGGTTCGACTTGATTCACGCCAGCCCTAGGTGGGACTTTGTTCTCTTTTAATGTTTTGGAATAAAGTACTAATTTCTTGGTTCCTGTTGAAAGAACAGCCAATTAAATTGCCCGACGTTGTCCATTTTTCGGCATAAACCCTAGCCTTCTCCTGGGCCAATCCCCAGTTTCATACTTATCCGCTCCCATCAATGTATCAGGTGAACTTTTTGTGCTTATATTGGTTCATTCGGTTATGTGCTTATATTTGTTCATTCGATTATGGTTTCTAATTTAATGAAGTTATGTTTGGTTTATGGGCTAATGAAATTTAAAAGGAGTTTTGCTTTTTGTATGAATTGTTCTAATTGCTAACTAAAGAAAAATTTATGTGGTGTTCTTCGCGGGGAAGTGGAATTACGATCCAATTGGTTTTTGTTTACTAAATAACTTGCATTTCTGTAGTTGTTGTGACCTTTAATGATTCACCTGACTTGAAATAGACAATATATAATCTCTAAATGATAATAGTATGTATCACCAAGATGAAATTTGAATGTTTAAAGCAATAGGGACTTCTGCTTGTTTTGTGTTGATGTGTTGGCATTTGGAGACTGAGGAGTAATAGTGCAATGTGTATGGGGGAACCGACAGCTAACCGAGTTTCATCATTTAATCATTTAGTTGGCTATCTGTCATATGTCGTTTGGTAAATCTAAAGGAATTGAACCATCGCCTTCTAATTATACGAAATCTGCGCTACTTAGAAGTCAACGAACCCAACTTGCCAAATTAATTTCTCTCAGTAATTTCAGATAGACATATTTCTCTTCATACATGACAGATTGGGGGGAATATCTTCCAAATAATATTTGATATTTTATGATATTTGTAGAAAAACGTATCTCTTCGGCTGCTAAATTGAAATCTTGTATTTCAATCTCCAAGTTGAAGTGTTTTTGTAATTTTCTTTCATCTTGTCATTTTCAGTTTTTAATAATCATTTGATTATTTTGTGATGTCATTCTCTTCAGGAAATTTAAAGATGGTTTGTGAGTAATTTCAGAGAAGTGAACCTCTTGGTGGTCCGACGAAGGATTGGATGGGAATATATGAAGAATGTTCCAGGTAAGTTGTACAGAAGCATTGGTGTACAATCAATTATTAATGATCTACAGCAGTGAAGGTGTTAACATTGGATAAAACCTAGAAAGCTGCACTTATTAATGAATATATGAAAATGAACTTCTGCAAGTTTGTATGGATGACATGCTCAATCAATTATTTACCAATATACAGGGGATTGCTGAAAGTAAAACATTTGGTAGCCTTGGTCAGCAGGAGGGCTTTGTTGCACTTATTGCTCGTCGTAGTAGGTTGCATCCTGGAACTCGGTACTTAGCAAGGGGTATAAACTCATGTTATAGCAGAGGTATATCTTCTATGATCCTTTCTCTTCGTTTACTCGGAAAACTTTGGATGATAGATAGTCATATGTAATATTGGAGAAGATTTCCTTTACAAGGTGTCATACATCTCCGCACCAAAACCTATGTTTATGTTTTTGTAACTCTTTCTTGATTTGTTTCTTCTTTGGCTCAGAGTTCTTATCTTTAGTTTTGCATTACTTACAACTTGCATCATTATTATTTATCCTCTTTGAGTCATGTGTTTGGTTGTATCTTTCATCATGTATTTGAGAACTACTTTATGCAAAAGCTGTGTTGTGCTCTGTCATTGTACTTGATTCAAATTACTATTTGTTTCCTTACTCATTAACTCAGTATAGTCACTAATATTAAATACCTATTTCTCCCATAACCATCAGGAAGGCTTGCTAACTGCTGTGGCCCTGGTGAATTTTTAATTTGAAGTTGTACCATTGAAATTTAGTTTTCCCTTGCCAATAACGTCCGAGTATTTTAGGCTAGTGGATTCTATCTTTCCAATTTCTCCTGATAGTGAACACCATGTATCTTCACTATTGAGTCTTGCCACTTGATTTATTTGGAATTTCTATAATACCATCAAGTTTGGTAGGTGAATGGCTCTTTTACCCTATCATCACCTATTTCAGGACTTTGTTTCATTAATTAGCTGATTTTATTTCAGGTAAGCACATATGCACTGTATGTTGAACATGTCCTGGAAGTTTTATCTGACACAGTTGTACGTGAAGAGGCCGTATCGCGCATACAGAGGTTAACTAAGGTACTTGTCTCTGAGTTTGTAAATTTGGTTGTTAGCCACTAACTGGTCTTCTTATAGCTAGAAATGAATGAATCAGGGTTTTTCCTTAACAATTTATATCCGAACTGACCCATATATCTATTAACGATGTGAATTCTTTTTGGCACTAATTCTTACCAATTGGTGATTGCAGAGTTTTTGGGATGGTCAGAATGCAGGTGATGCAAGCAGTGCTCTTAAAGATCCATTGGACACCAATGACGAGCAGGGCAATGCAGGTTACTCTCGGAGGAGTAAGAATTCAAGAAGAAAACTGAAGCCAAAGATGAGAAAAACTACTGATGAGTGGGATCTACCAATGGATTATTTTTGACGTGCTTCCTTTTTCTTTATTATATGTATTGGCTTACTTTTATTACATCATTTGTTGTATGGATTGGCTTCAATACGAAGAATGTTTGAAGATTTTGAGTAAAAAGAATGTATTTTGATTTTCAGAATTTGATTATTCATATACAGAATCTAATTTAGAATCAGAATGCATCTCAGGTTTTTAGATTCAAAATAGGTATAATAATAAATAAATAAAAAATTTTAAATTTTTCGAGGGAATTTCCGAGGGAATTCCCTCGGAAATGTTGTTGCCCATTTTTTCTACAATTTTCCTCGGAAATATTTTTGTCTAATTTGTTTTATTTTATTTTCCGAGGGAATTCCCTCGGAAATCTTTTTGTCCAATATTTTTTTTAATTTTAATTTTCGAGGGAATTCCCTCGGAAATATTTTTCTCGGAAAATTTTCCGAGGGAATATCGTCATTGGGTATATTCCGAGGGAAATAAAAATCATTTTATTTCCCTCGGAATTCCCTTGGAAATTTTTCCCTGAGTAGGCTTTTTCCGAGGGAATCCCTCGGAAATTTCCCTCGGAATTCGCCTGTTTTCTTGTAGTGAAATCATAGACTCTTTGAAAGACTGGTATATATATATATTAATTTGGCTTAAAACGTTTCACATTGGGATATATTAGGTCGTTTAACTAAGTAGTAGAGAAACCCACCTTGAAAGACAAAAGAAATAGCAAAAAGAGCCTCACTGCTCGTCCTTGTCTCCAACTAGACCCGGATCTGTGCAAAGAAAACGAAGTGTAACTCAAATGACCACATAGACGCTCGGCAATGTAATGAATATGACATGAATGCATAAACAATGATATTATGTAATGAACACGTTCATGTGCACGATTAATACATTTAAAGCATGTATTCAAGTCATTTACTCATCATAAGAAATGTTTATAATCATTCAAGTCCATATTCTTCATGTTGCACTTCAAACCAATGTATGAAATTTATAAAACGATCATAGCACGTATTATAACATGTATACATATCATACAAGTCATAAGATAAGAGATAAATAAGCAATTAGGGTTCAAGTTGAGAGCAAAGATCCATGCATGCGCATATTTGGAACGATGAAGACACGTTGAGGCATAACTCGTAAAATATTCCACGAAAAATCATAAAACTTCATAACACACAAGATAACACATTATATGACATGTTAATGAAGTGTACATCCCAGAATCGAGCCAAGGAAATCATGCAATTTAAGTTTGAAAATCAGATTTTCATGCAGATTGGTGAAGGGTCGCGGCATTTCCTTCATGAAATGGTAGCGGCCGCTACCTAATTTTTTTCGAATTTTTCCTCCAATTTTCAATAACTCGAAACATGGCAAAAAATGGGTAGTGGGCGCAATATTAAATACACTTGTTTCAGGTCGCGGGCACAACCTGAGTGAACAATGTAACAAACCAACTCACAAGTCGCGGCCGCTACCGTTTTTTCTCTAATCGCGGTCGTGGCCGCGACCGCCCTATACCAGCAGCAAAACTAAACGAAAACAGAGCAGCAGCCATGCCAAACCTTAACCAACATGTCCAGGTATGATTTAACCACAAATATGCAACAAAACATCCACAAAACAACTCTCAAGCATGCTCTCAAAGTGATCAAACGTGAGAAGGAGGAATATGTGATCATTTCATACAATTTCATCAAAGTTCCATTAATGGCAACTCAACCAAATCTCAACCACCACTAAATACAAGTTCATAAATGAAATAAAGGAAGTAAAGTGATCACTTTCAAACTTTAAAACCAACAAAAGCATCAACTATTCCATGAGATCAAGAATTTCAACTTAAACCTAACTATTCCCTCATATAATCCAATTTCCATGAATACATGCTTAAAATTAGGGATACATGGTTCAAAATGGCCACTAATGAATGTATAACATAATCCTAAACTCACCTTGTGGATTGGATGAAGGTTGGAAGAGATTTGAGCTCCAAAATCTCCAAGGATTACAAGGTGACGGGAAAAACTGGAAAGCAGGGGTTTTGGATGAATTTTCTCTCAAGTGTGGTGTGTGGTTCGGTTGGAAGAGAGTGGAGGGTGATAGTGGGCTGAAGTAGGGTTACAAGGACTACAACCATGGTTAATTTGGTTAAGGTTTGAAGAAGTTATGGCTATTTAAGTAAAGTGTGGCAGTTTTGGCGGCCGTTTCGTTTTTCGGTTGAATTTCGGAAGTTCAAATGATTTTGAAAAAATATGAGGCTAAGTTCATTAAACCCGAATCTTCGATACGAGTTCAAAAAAGTTGATGGAACTCGAATCCGAGTTCCCGAGCTCAAGATATCACATACGGAACCAAGGGTGCGCTAATTGCTCGTTAGCCCCCATTTTGGATTCCAAGATCGAAATAAATACAAAGCTCATGCAAATGAATCCGAAAACATGAAACGATATATCCATATTCATAACATGCATATCTCCAACATATTAAATTTCCACTGTAGCACCCTAAACCCCAAAGCACTACATCCCCCGCACTATAGCCCGATCCATATACGAAATGGACAATCCGTACATAAACCGAAATTATAGCGAACGGGTGACAACAAGAAACACTCTAGCCAGACGGGACTATACCCCAGATTAACTCAAACCAAGACATGAAATTTGAAAGCGGAAGCATTATTTCATCAATACATATAGGTACCATATTTACATCAAAAGTATAAGTATTTATAGTTACCAACATTTATCAATACATTATCATCTCCTATATAACATACATGCACATATGTTTCCAAAAGATAATAATAATCATTGTAGCACAATAAATCTGGGACATTAATACATAGAAAATGCGATGCTAGAGTCGACTGAATGAAAGACCCCACTCAGACTCCCGCCTAGCACGACCATGTGTACCTAAAAAGTGAGGGTGTCAGTCTACCGAAGACTGAGTGAGGGGCATATATATATTTATCACAATCACACGCAAGTCATAGCATCGGGTGAAGATTTGGAAATAAAGAGAAATATAAGTTCAAGAATAGGCTATTCTTCGCCCGAGATTACAACAGTCAAGTTTAACATTTTAATTTATTAATTCCATTCAATACGCGGCCCGGCGAGTGAGGGCTATTCTCCAACCTTACACTAAAACGTGAACAATATAGGCTGGCTTGGATAATTTAATACGTGATCATGCAATTCAATTAGTGCTCAGTTAGCAATATCATGACTCCTTCTTCCTCCGGGTGATAGTGGGTTTGCAAGACCCAACTATCCACGACATGGTGTACGTCGGGAACATGACTCCCATGCACGGGACTCCTTCCACCACCAAACCTCCTGGTGGCTTCAGGGGTGATCCCAAAGTGGTGAGGATAGCGCAAGGGTCACCCGTCAGCCCTTGCTTTCCCGGTTGGCTCAAGACACTACCCTCGGGCCCAAGTGCAATCATGGTATGGTACTCGCCAAAACGTGCTTGAATCATGAACAATCATGGCTTGTTTGCTTGAAATTGTTTATATTTTTGGAAAACGTGTATAAATATAATAGGTTTTGGCCGAAAACTCACATAAAGGTCATAAGGGTTCTATGTAACTAGAACAAAACCTCACCTGTGTGACAAAATATGACAACGATATACTCTAGGGTGCCTGCTCCTCGTCCGCGGGCTCGTGATCTGTGCAATTAAGACGTGTATACGTGAGACATGACTCAAAATGGACCAATTATGACGAACGGCGAACATGCGATGAAATAACGTGCCATGATTAATGTAACATGCAATTATCATGTTTTGGCATGAAATGTAGCATATAATAGAAATTTGGAATTAATAAAACCTTTGGATTGAAATGTGAAATTTTGAAGTTTTGGTAGATTTTGCAAGGGTCGCGGTCGCGACCATTTTTGTTCTATTTTTGGTCGCGGGCACGACCTAATTTTTCATGAATTTTTCGGCCAATTTTTCAGAAAGTCAAAACTTGGCCAAATTTCGGTCGCGGGCGCGACCGATTTATGTATATTTTCGATCGAGGCCGCGACCTGAGTTCATGCCCGAAATGTGAGTGGGTCGCGGGCGCGACCTTCAAGTTCTGCAGAAAAAACAGAGCAGAAAACAGGGGAAGGCTACGGCAATAACAACAAACCAAGCAAAACACCAAAATTCAAGCACCAAAATGCGAAAATTCTGAGAAACAAGAACATGGCCAAAGTATCATGAAACACAAAATAAACCATCAAACCATGCTTGATCATCAAGATTTTCCACTTTCAAGCTCATATATGAATTCAATATATCAACTCAAATTTCTCAAGAATTCATGCATTAATCCATGAAAAAATCATATATTCATGTAGCAAACAACAATTACCCCATATCTTCTATGAATCCTTAACCCTAGCTTCCATGAACTAATCAAAAAATCATTCATACTAGTCCATGCATATACCTTGAAGAAAAGAAATGGATGAAAATGATGAAAATGGATGCTTGAGCTTCAAAGCTTGAATTTTTCTTGAAAACTTGGATGAATTTGATGAAATCTCTCTCCTTTTTTTCCTTAGATGAACCGAGAGCAAGAAGGAAGCAAATATGTTGGTGATTTTGGATGAAATGAACTTGGAAGCATGGAGAAGCCATTTTAACGTGATTCACCATTTTTGAATTTGATGAAATATTGAAATTGCAATTTAAACCCTCATCTCTTCAAGTCATGCAATTAAGGATGGATGGTTTTAGGAATTGGTCAATTAGGTCCATGAAAGTTTATACAATTTAGTCCTTGAATTTAAAAGAACGACCACTTAAGGACAATTTGGCCATTAAATCACTTTCGGCAATTATTTCACGTAACAAACATTTTCAAGGCACGAATTAAATTCTCAATTTGATATGAATTCATATACTTCCAAGCAATTATGTTGAATGAAATTTATAAGATTTATGATGACATGTAGGAAAATAATAAATAATAGAAATAAAATAAATTCCTAATGCTCACAAGCTCACACGTGGCGTGCTTACCTGCTCTTCCGGAACCGGGGCGTTACAACTCTCCCCCCCTTAAAAGAATCTGGTCCCCAGATTCTCTACTCTTGTGAAAATAACTCTGGATGGAACAGTTTCATTTTATCCTCGGTTTCCCATGTAGCTTCTTCGATTTTATCGCTTCTCCACAACACTTTAACCATGAGAATCCTCCGGTTTCTCAATTCCTGAAACTTCTTATCCAAGATCTTAACCGGCTTTTGTACAAATGTCAAGTGCGGTTCCAGTTCCACTTCTTCAACGGGAAGGATTGTGGTTTCATCGGGGTAATATTTTCTCAATTGAGATACTTGGAATACATTGTGAATCCCCGTAAGACTCGGTGGTAGATCCAGTCGATAAGCTACTTCACCAATTCTTTCAAGAATCTCGAAAGGACCCAACTATCGAGGATTAAGTTTTCCTCCTTTCCCGATCCGAGTGAAACCTTTCCTTGGTAACACTTTCAAGAATACCCGGTCACCAACTTCAAATTCAAGATCTCTTCGGTGAGTATCGACATAGCTTTTCTGCCTATCTTTGGTGGCTTTCGTCCGTTGTTGTGTCATTTGAACTTTCTCAATCATAGCCTGAACAACCTTGGAAGGTTTTTCTAACTTTTCACCTTTCTTTACCCCTTCTTGCTTCGACCATTTCCATTCTTCCAAGTCGAAAAACAACGGAGATCGGCACTTTCTTCCATAGAGAAGTTCATAAGGAGTCATCCCGATCGAATCCTGATAGCTGTTGTTATAGGCAAATTCAATTAAAGGAAGCTGTTCTTGCCACGAATTCTGAAAATCCATCGCGCAGACCCGAAGTAGATCTTCCAAATATCTTATTAGTCTCTCCGACTGGCCGTTTGTTTGCGGGTGGAATGCCGTACTAAACTTGAGCCTTGTTCCCAACATTGCTTGTAACTCTTGCCAAAACTTAGACGTGAATCTCGGGTCTCGATCTGAAACTATACTCACCGGAATTCCATGAAGTCGGATAATTTCTCTGTTGTAGATCTCGGCTAACTTCGGAATCTTATAAGACATCCAGACCGGTAGAAAGTGTGCAGACTTCGTGAAGTTATCTACAATTACCCAAATACCATCAAATCCACCCTTCACTTTCGGTAACCCGGATACAAAATCCATCGTTACTTGTTTCCACTTCCATTCGGGAATAGGTAACGGTTGTAGAAGTCCCGCGGGTTTTTGATGCTCGGCTTTTACTTTCTGACAAGTCAAGCAATGCTTCACATACTCGGCGACGTCTCTTTTCAATCTATTCCACCAATAATATTGTTTCAAATCCTTATACATTTTATTTCCTCCCGGGTGGATTGAATATGCTGACTTGTGAGCTTCTTCCAACAGAACCCGTTTCAATTCTTCAGGCACAACCACTCTATTCTTAAACCGAAGCAAACCGGACTCATCAAACCCAAAAGAACTCTCCGGATCAGCTCTTGCCTTACTTACCAACTTCTGTACCTCCGGATCATTACTCTGGGCTTCAAACAATCGATACTTCAATTCCGGCTGAATTGTACTATTAGAAACCCGAGCCTTTAAAACCATCGGGGCAACTTCATCACTTTCCCTTATTTCCAAATTTGATACACTCGCCTTCCTGCTAAGTGCATCAGCGACCACATTAGCTTTCCCCGGATGATACTTGATCGTGCAATCATAATCTTCTAACTTTTCCATCCAACGCCGTTGCCTCATATTCAAATCCTTCGGCGTGAATAAATACTGGAGGCTCTTGTGGTCAGTAAAAATCTCAAAAGATATACCGTATAGGTAATGTCTCCATTTCCCGAGAGCAAAGATTACGACTGCAAGCTCCAGGTCGTGTGTAGGATAATTCTTCTCATAATCTTTAATTTCCGGGAAGCGTATGCGATCACTTTTCCTTTCTGAGTCAACACACAACCTAGACCTTCCTTGGAAGCATCGGTATAAATTGTATACTCCTCTGAACCCTCTGGAAGTGCTAACACCGAAGCTGAGACCAACTTTTCTTTCAAAAAGTTGAAGCTTTGGTCACATTTTTCATCCCACACAAACTTGACATCTTTCTTCGTTAATCGAGTTAACGGTGCAGCGATCTTGGAAAAATCCTGAACAAACCTTCTGTAATATCCAGCTAATCCCAAGAAACTTCTAACTTTCGAGGCATTCTTCGGTTTCTCCCATTTAAGCACGACCTCAATTTTCGAGGGATCGACTTCCAAGCCTTTGCCTGAAATCACGTGACCCAAGAAAGACACCCGATCAATACAGAACTCATATTTACTGAACTTTGCAAATAATTGATGTTCCTTAAGAGTCTGTAAAACAAGCCTGAGGTGTTTTGCATGTTCCTCGGCAGATTTTGAAAATACCAAAATATCATCAATAAAGATTACTACAAATTTGTCGAGGAAAGGCCAGAAAATTCGATGCATCATGTCCATGAAAGCTACAGGGGCATTAGTTAATCCGAATGGCATAACCACGAACTCATAATGCCCATACCTAGTATTGAATCCCGTCTTTGGAATGTCCTTTGCTCGGATTCGCAGCAGGTAATACCCCTGTCTTAAATCCAGTTTCGAATAAACTTTAGAATCCTGAAGTATATCAAATAATTCCTCAATATGTGGAAGAGGATACTTGTTCTTAATAGTCATCCGATTCAGCTCCCGATAATCAATGCACATCCTTAAAGTCCCGTCATTTTTCTTTACAAATAAAACTGGTGCACCCCACGGAGAAGAACTCGGTCTGATATACCCAACTTCCAACAGTGCCTTAAGCTGAACCTTTAATTCTTTTAACTCTGCTGGAGTCATCCGGTATGGAGTCTTTGAATACGGCTCTGCATTCGGATACAGATCAATCACGAACTCAATTTCTCGCTCAGGAGGCAAGGAATCCAATTTATCTGGAAAGACTTCGGGAAATTCCTTCACCACTTCAGTGTCTTCCAACCTAACCTGATCCTTGGGCTTATTCAGAATGTAGGCAATAAATCCCGTAGCCCCATCTTTAACTAACCTCCGAGCCTCAGAAAAAGAAAGTAGAGGTACCGTCTTCAAACTCCAACCTGTAGTAACCTCCGAACCCAACTGCACTCTTTTTGCCTGACAAACTACTGTAGCATAGTGCCTGTACAACCAATCCATTCCCAAAATAGATCCATACCTCTCCATCGGCATAACAATGAAATCTGTCAAAAATTCTCGACCCTCAATCTTCACTGGAATATCCCTGTATACCTGATTCGTCTCTCTTCTACTACCAAAAAGAGAACTAACCAAATAGCGCACAAAACAACATATAGCAGGCAAAGATAAAGTAATAGCAACAGAATGCGCAAGAAAGGAGTGTGTAGCTCCTGGATCAAATAAAGTATGGATGTTCGTGCCATGGATGCATATAGTACCTTCCACAACTGCAGCAGGGTCGATCTCCGGGTCCTGCTCCTCTCCAGCCAAAGCGTAGGCCCTAGCTCTCACGAGTGGCCTCTGGCCCCCAGGTGGTGGATCCTGGCGATCCGGACAGTCGTCTACTCGGTGCTCGTTACTCCCACAGATCAAACATAACCCTAACCGGCGTCTGCAGTTATCATAAGTGTGTGTAGGTAGCCCACAATATCTGCAGCCCGATCTCTGAGGTGGCGGTGGTAGTGCAGGAGCCCGTGGAGCCTTCTGAGGTGGTACCACAGCTTTAAACTTCTTCCCGGACCCTTGTGGTGCTGGTGGTACAGAATAAGACATAGGCCTCTTTCCGGAACTCGATCCCTGTCCCGAACCTAAACCCGAAGACTGTCCAGTACGAGGAATAGGCCTTCGTGCATTCACTGAATCTTCAACCTTCAAAGCTTTATTGGTTGCTTTAGCCCAGGTACTCGTATTCACGGCTTCCAAAGCTATCTGAATATCTGGCCTAAGCCCCTGTATGAACTGCATTGCCTTGTGGAAGTCATCACTTGCTATATTGGGTGCATAGCGAGATAACCTCTCAAGCTCTGCGATATACTCGGCTACTGATCTCCCTCCTTGTTTCAATTCAGTGAACTCCCTCAACCTGCGGGTACGAGAAGCTAGTGGAATGAACTTGTTTCTGAATTCTCGAGCAAACACCTCCCAGGTAATAGCTTCCTCGGCGGCCTCTAATACAATCTGAGTGCTCTCCCACCAGGAGTAAGCCTTGCCCTGGATCAAGGTAAGGGTGCAGCGAGCTTTCTCCTGAGTATCACAAGGAATAATCTGCCAAATCCTCTCTACCTCATTAAGCCACATCTCTGCCTGGATATCGTTACCCTTATAGAATTTCGGAGGATGCTGATCCTGAAATTCTTGAAGTATAACAGAAATAGGGTTCTCTGGTGGTACTGGTGGCGCGGGTGGTGCTGGAGGCACATGATCTCGAAGCCTCTGATCAATTAACCCCACAACTGCGTTCATGAAATCCTATGGCTGAGCAGGAGGGGTGGAGGTGGAGGAGCATGAGGAGGATGCTCATGATGGTGTCTCTTATGCTCTAGGGAATGCTCACAACGAGGTCTATCTCGAGGCATCCTGAAATCAGATCACTATACATGCATGTTCGGTTAATAAATGCGAATGAGTGCTATTAAATTTCATAACACCAATGATTCACATAATTAAAGGAAATCAGGTAGTTCAATTAATTCAAGGATTCAAGTAAGTCACGTAATTCAAATAAATTCAAGACTATCAATTAACAATTAATCCTATGTCGTACGACCTAGACTCACAAGACACGACTCTAGAACCTCGGTTTTGCAACAGGGCTCTGATACCACCTTAAGATGTAGCACCCTAAACCCCAAAGCACTAAATCCCCCGCACTATAGCCTGATCCATATACGAAATGGACAATCCTTACATAAACCGAAACTATAGCGAACGGGTGACAACAAGAAACACTCTAGCCAGGCGGGACTATACCCCATATTAACTCAAACCAAGACATGAAATTTGAAAGCGGAAGCATTATTTCATCAATACATATAGGTACCATATTTACATAAAAAGTATAAGTATTTATAGTTACCAACATTTATCAATACATTATCATCTCCTATATAACATACATGTACATATGTTTCAAAAAGATAATAATAATCATTGTAGCACAATAAATCCGGGACATTAATATATAGAAAATGCGATGCTAGACTCGATTGAATAAAAGAACCGACTCAGACTCCAGCCTAGCACGACCATGTGTACCTGAAAAGTGAGGGTGTCAGTCTACCGAAGACTGAGTGAGGGGCATATATATATTTATCACAACCACACGCAAGTCATAGCCTTGGGTGAAGATTTGGAAATAAAGAGAAATATAAGTTCAAGAATAGGCTATTCTTCACCCGAGATTACAACAGTCAAGTTTAACATTTTAGTTTTTCAATTCCATTCAATACGTGGCCCGGCGAGTGAGGGCTATTCTCCAACCTTACACCAAAACGTGAACAATATAGGCTGGCTTGGATAATTTAATACGTGATCATGCAATTCAATTAGTGCTCAGTTAGCAATATCATGACTCCTCCTTCCTCCGGGTGATAGTGGGTTTGCAAGACCCAACTATCCACGACATGGTGTACATCGGTAACATGACTCCCACGCACGGAACTCCTTCCATCACCAAACCTCCTGGTGGCTTCAGGGGTGATCCCAAAGTGGTGAGGATAGTGCAAGAGTTACCCGTCAGCCCTTGCTTTCCCGGTTGGCTCAAGACACTACCCTCAGGCCCATGTGCAATCATGGTACTTGCCAAAACATGCTTGAATCATGAACAATCAGGGCTTGCTTGCTTGAAATTATTTATATTTTTGGAAAACGTGTATAAATATAATAGTTTTTGGCCGAAAACTCACATAAAGGTCATAAGGGTTCTATGTAACTTGAACAAAACCTCACCTGTGTGACACAATATGACAAGGATATACTCTAGGGTGCCTGCTCCTCGACCGCGGGCTCGTGATCTGTGCAATTAAGACGTGTATATGTGAGACATGACTCAAAATGGACCAATTATGACGAACGGTGAACATGTGATGAAATGACGTGCCATGATTAATGTAACATGCAATTATCATGTTTTGGCATGAAATGTAGCATATAATAGAAATTTGGAATTAATAAAACCTTTGCATTGAAATGCGAAATTTTGAAGTTTTGGTAGATTTTGCAAGGGTCGCGGTCGCGACCACTTTTGTTCTATTTTAGGTCGCGGGCACGACCTAATTTTTCATGAATTTTTCGGCTAATTTTTCAGAAAGTCGAAACTTGGCCAAATTTCGGTCGCGGGCGCGACCGGTTTTATGTATATTTTCGGTCACGGGCGCGACCTGAATTCATGCTCGAAATGTGAGTGGGTCGCGGTCGCGACCATTTTTGTTCTGTTTTTGGTCGCGGTCGCGACCTTCAAGTTCTGCAGAAAAAACAAAGCAGAAAACAGGGGAAGGCTACGATAATAACAACAAACCAAGCAAAACACCAAAATTCAAGCACCAAAATGCGAAAATTCTGAGAAACAAGATGCATACATGTCCAAAGTATCATGAAACACAAAATAAACCATCAAACCATGCTTGATCATCAAGATTTCCACTTTCAAGCTCATATATGAATTCAATATATCAACTCAAATTTCTCAAGAATTCATGCATTAATCCATGAAAAAATCATATATTTATGTAGCAAACAACAATTACCCCATATCTTCTATGAATCCTTAACCCTAGCTTCCATGAACTAATCAAAAAATCATTCATACTAGTCCATGCATATACCTTGAAGAAAAGAAATGGATGAAAATGATGAAAATGGATGCTTGAGCTTCAAAGCTTGAATTTTTCTTGAAAACTTGGATGAATTTGATGAAATCTCTCTCCTTTTTTTTTCCTTAGATGAACCGAGAGCAAGAAGGAAGCAAATATGTTGGTGATTTTGGATGAAATGAACTTGGAAACATGGAGAAGCCATTTTAACGTGATTCACCATTTTTGAATTTGATGAAATATTGAAATTGTAATTTAAACCCTAATCTCTTCAAGTCATGCAATTAAGGATGGATGGTTTTAGGAATTGATCAATTAGGTCCATGAAAGTTTATACAATTTAGTCCTTGAATTTAAAAGAACGATCACTTAAGGACAATTTGGCTATTAAAT
Organism: Lantana camara; assembly: GCA_037501455.1. Classification (NCBI taxonomy): domain Eukaryota; kingdom Viridiplantae; phylum Streptophyta; class Magnoliopsida; order Lamiales; family Verbenaceae; genus Lantana; species Lantana camara. Next base: position 122,911,526 of record CM074855.1, read on the forward strand.
TTACTTTCGTCAATTATTTCATGTAACAAACATTTTCAAGGCAAGAATTAAATTCTCAATTTGATATGAATTCATATACTTCCACGCAATTATGTTGAATGAAATTTATAAGATTTATGATGACATGTAGGAAAATAATAAATAATAGATATAAAATAAATTCCTAACGCTCACAAGGTCACACGTGGCGTGCTTACCTGCTCTTTCGGAACCGGGGCGTTGCATCCACGAAATTTCAAATTCATTCCATATTGAAACGGCAAGCAAACAAATCACACAAGCACATATTGTTCAAGAGTTTCAAATAAATTCAATTTCAAATAATTCAAATATTAAAGAATTCAAATAATATAAAATAAGACGAATAATGACGTAATTAAAATAGATTAAACGCGCACGTAATTAATACATAAATCATACCTGTACAACTAAAAAGTCGGGGCGTTACAACCTCTCCCCCTTAAAAGAATCCTTCCTCGGATTCAAGGATTGCCCGAAAACAACTCAGGGTGAAATTTTCTCATCTTATCCTCCGTCTCCCACGTAGCCTCTTCCGTTTTATCATTTCTCTGTACGACTTTAACTAGTGGGATTTGTCGGTTTCTTAATTCTTGGAATTTTCGATCCATAAACTTAACCGGTTTCTGAACGAAGGTGAGGTTAGGATCAAGTCTCACCTCTTCAACGGGTAAGATCTCGGAGTCATCCGGATAATACTTCCGAAGCTGAGAAACATGAAATACGTTGTGAATCCCGGTCAAACTCGGAGGTAGATCTAAATGGTAGGCTGTATCCCCGATTCTCTCCAGAATCTCATATGGTCCCAAGTATCGAGGATTCAATTTTCCTCCCTTGCCAATCCTCGAAAATCCTTTTCATGGAGAAGCTTTTAAGAATACCCTATCACCCACTTCAAATTCAAGATCCTTCCTCCGGTGGTCTGCATAACTTTTCTGTCGATCTTAAGCTGCTTTCATCCTTTGTTGAATTATTTGGACCTTATCAATCCCCTCTTACACGGCCTTACAAGGCTTTTCCTTTTTCTCCCCTCGTTTTACATCTTCCTGTTTGGTCCAATTCCACTCTTCCAAATGAAAGAACAACGGAAACCGACATTTTCTTCCTTAGAGAGCTTCATAGGGTGCCATTTCTATCGAAGCCTGAAAGCTGTTGTTATAAGCAAACTCAATCAAAGACAATTGCTTGTTCCACGAACTCAGAAAATCCAATGCACATGCTCTCAACATATCCTCCAAATATTTGATTAGCCTTTTTTTACTACTCATCTGTTTGATGATGGAAAGTTGTGCTGAATTGAAGCCTTGTCCCCAAATTCCTTTGTAACTCTTGCCAAAATCTCAAAGTGAACCTCGGATCCCGATCTGAAACAATGCTAGCCGGTATTCCATGAAGTCAGACAATTTCATCAACATACTTCTTAGCTAGCTTAGTCACTTTCCATTCCGGGATAGGTAACGGTTGAAGTAGCCCCGATGGCTTCTGATGCTCTGCCTTCACAACTTGACACGTCAAAAAATCTTTCACGAAGTTGATTACATCCCTCTTAAGTCCATTCCACCAATAAAATTACTTTAAATCCTTATACATTTTGTTTCCCCCGGGGATGTATTGAATTCCCTGACCGATGAGCTTCTTCCAATATCAACTGTTTCAACTCTTCCGGTACAACCACTTTGTTTTTAAACCTTAGAATCCCGGTTTCTTCGAACCCAAATGGACATTCTGGATCAATTCTAGCTTTCTGCGCTAATTTCAGAACTTCGGGATCCACTCTCTGAGCTTCAAATAACCTGTGTTGAAGATCCGGTTAAACGGTAACATTCCGAATACTAGCTCTCAACTTGAAGGACTCAGGTTCATCCTCAATTTCCACTTTAACATTAGACACGCTAGCCTTCCTACTAAGCGCATCCGCGATCACGTTCACTTTACCAGGCTGGTATCGGATTGTACACTCATAATCCGCTAAAATCTCCATCCAACACCTTTGTCTCTTGTTCAACTCCTTCTGAGAAAACAAATACTGTAGACTCTTGTGGTCGGAAAAGATCTCGAAAGAAATTCCATAAAGATAGTATCTCCATTTTCCCAAAGCAAAGATTACTGCTGCAAGTTCGAGATCGTGAGTGGGATAGTTCTGTTCATGATCCTTCAATTTCCTCGAGGCATACACTATCACTTTACCATTCTGCATCAGAACACATCCCAATCCTTCCTTCGAGGCATTCGTATAAACCGTATATCCTTCAGTGCCTTCAGGAAGTGCTAATACCGGTGTAATGGTTAACTTTTCCTTCAAAAGTTGAAAACTCGCCTCACATGCCTCGTCCCACTCAAATTTAACGTCCTTCTTAGTCAGTCGAGTTAAAGGGGCAGCAATCTAAGAAAAATCCTGCACGAATCTTCGGTAATAACCTGCCAAACCCAAGAAACTCCTTACATCGGAAGCATTTTTCGGACTTTGCCACTAAGTAACCGTCTCAATCTTTGAAGGGTCTACTTCCAAACCCTTACTTGAAACAATGTGGCCTAGAAAAGCAACCCGGTCGATCCAAAACTCACACTTACTAAACTTCACATATAATCGGTGCTCTCTCAATGTATCCAACACCAACTTGAGATGTCGAGCATGGTCTTCAACTGTCTGTGAATACACAAGAATGTCATCAATAAATATTACCACGAACTTCTTGTTGGAAAAACGGAATCAGAAAGCAACGGAAATTTTAAAATTTTCCAACAAAAGGATCGAATCTCGCAATCATGAATCCAAATTCGTAAGGTAAAGAAACTTACTTTTCAATAATCTTTCCTGAAGCGTTTCAAGCCACCCAAGAACGCTCTTCTCGCGGCTTGATCCCCTCTCCTTGGTAAAGAGAATCTTTAAAAACTTCTAACTTGAAGCTCTCTAGAGATAGTCCACCAACTTGACTACAATCTAACTAGTAAGGATGCTAGTTCTCTAGTTAGTGTTTAGGCTTAACCTAGGGTTTATGTGATCTTGGAGAAAGGATGGTGTTCAACACATGAACCAAAAGAAATTGATCAATCCTTAAGGGGAGCTCGAGCTCCCCTATATATAGCATAAGGGGCGGCCGAACCTAGTCCTATTGGACTAAGGATTTGGTCCCTCTCTCTTATTACTTGATCATCAAGTAATTCCAAACCTTAACTTTGAATCCTAATTCAAATCAACTTTTAAGAGAGCTAAAATATCCAAACTCCTTTTGGATAATATTATACTTTATTTATTAATAAATAAATAACTTATTTATCTAATTAATTAATTCATAATTAATTAAATAGATTAATTTCTCCAAAATAAGACTTTCATTTTAATTCAAAAATTAAACCAAAGTCTATTAAATAATTAACACATTAATTATTTAATACATAAATAAATATACACGCATGGTGTACACGTGTCCATATATGACATGTGTCACGCACGTGACCCACACGTGTGTTTCACACGTGTGGAACCCTCTTGGTATGATCAACTCATTTAATCATTTTAAAGCTTTAACTCATGTAACTAAGTTTTTGTGTGTGACCCTCTAGGTTCTCAATTCAATTAGCAGTGACCCTAATTAATTAATTCACTAATTAATTAATTAGTCCATAGATTAAACGACCATAGTCTAGCAACAGGCGTTTAACCCCTAGCTGAATTAGAATGTCTCGATTCAACAGAACCTTTAAGTCATTGATTCATGTGAGATACAATCCTCCTACTTACTATCTCTCAACCAAGATCTAGGGTAAGGGAATAATCAGAACCCTAATAAACTGGTCTTAAAGCTAAGTGCATTTCATATCCATTTGATCTCAATCCAAGAAACCCTTTTCTTGATGTTTTGATCTACTGCCTTGGCCAAGGACTCCATATGCCATATGAATGAGTTACACAATAAGAGATCACCTTGCAAATGCAAGTGTAGGTCCTTTCTTGATTCTCATTCACTTTCATGAGTCACTTGTGCAGCCCCAGCATAAGCCTTGAATCAGTTATTTAAGGCGACACCCTTTAAAGCTTATACCTAAGACTACAGAGTTAACTCATAAAGTGACATGGAACCTCAAGTCTAAGGATCAATTAATCACAGCAATGAATCATGAGATATTTCCTAATCTGGAAGTTTCCATTTCCTAAAATAGAAACTTCCTTTCCCATTTAGGAATCTTCTCATACGGGGCACCTCAGTGAACTTACTTACGGAAGTAAGCACCCTCATGTATCACGCACGTATCAACTATACACTTTGCACCTCCATGAAACAAGGTGGTCCTTCTTAAGGGCGTGATCCCACAAGCAAGCCTTAAAGGAGTCAGGTTGACACTCCCACTGTCTGTAGGACTCATCAGCTTGGAGTATTTTACTAATCATGACTTATGTGATATAGGGTTCGTTTCATGAATTATTTTACCTAAATGGTAGATTCCTAAAGTCATCAGGATTAGGGGAGTTCTCATACATGCACAACTAAAGTAAACGCATACCAAACAAGAGCATATAATGAAGTGTTGCCTCAATTCGTTATTTTATTCAAAGATTGTCTGTGATTACAATAAGGAAAAGTACAAAGCGGATATACCATCGGCTTTCTAGGGCACTATTCCTAACAATTTCCCACTTGCCCGTCAAAGCCATTCTAAAGCTACTCTAAGTCCCATCTTCTGAAGATGACCTTGGAAAGCTTCTCGACTAAGGGGTCTAGTAAGTGGATCTGCCACGTTCTCTGCTGATGTGACCCTCTCAATTTGCACATCTCCTCTTTTGATAATATCTCGGATTACGTGATACTTCCTCATAATGTGCTTGGTCTATTGGTGAGATCTTGGTTCTTTTGCTTGAGCAACCGCCCCAGTGTTGTCACAAAACACAGTAATGGGGTCTTTCATGCTAGGAACAACATTCAACTCTTGAATGAAGTTTCTAATCCAAACACCTTCCTTACCTGCATCATTTGCAGCTAAGTATTCGGCCTCAGTGGTCGAATCTGCAGTGGTCGTTTGCTTGGAACTCTTCCAACTCACTGTCCGCCGTTTAGGCAGAAAATGTATCCTGACATTGACTTAAAATCGTCTAAGTCAAATGCAAAGCTTGCATCGCAGTATCCTTCGATAGTAAGATCTTTTTGACCTCCGTAAACTAAGAATAAATCTTTGGTACTTTTCAAATACTTAAGAATATTCTTCACGGCAGCCCAGTGACCATCTCCAGGGTTAGATTGGAAACGACTTGTTACACTAAGTGCATAAGCCACATCCGGTCGAGTACATAACATTGCATACATTATGCTACCTATTGCTAATGCATAAGGTGTATGAGTCATTCTTTCCTTCTCAAGGTCAGTCTTAGGACACATCTTCTTAGAAAGACATGTCCCTACAATCATAGGAAGGCTCTTAACCTTTGCTGACTCCATATTGAATCTCTTCAATACTTTGTCAATGTACATCGACTATGATAGTCCTATTAACCTTCTAGATCTATCTCGATAGATTTTAATTCCAAGGATATAGGACGCATCACCAAGATCTTTCATCTCGAATTGGTTCGATAACCATAACTTAGTTACTTTCATGTCATCCTTCGAATTCCCAATAAGAAGGATGTCATCAACATAAAGTACTAAGAATTGCACTGAGGTCTCCAATTCCTTTCTATACACACATGATTCATTCGAAATCTGAATGAAGCCAAACGCTTTGACTGACTCATCAAATCGAATGTTCCAATTCCTAGAAGCCTGTTTTAGTCCATAGATTGACCTTTGGAGTTTGCAAACCTTTTGCTCACTCCCACTGAATGTGAAACCTATGGGTTGCTCCATATAAATGTCTTTATCAATGTCACCATTGAGAAAGACAGTTTTCACATCCATTTGCCATATCTCATAGTCATAATATGCAGCAATGGCAAGCATGATCCGAATAGACTTTTGCATTGCAACTGGTGAAAAGGTTTCATCAAAGTCCACGCCGGGTCTTTGAGTGAATACTTTTGCAACCAGTCTTGCTCTGTAGGCTGTAATGTTTCCATCAACTCCAAGCTTTCTCTTAAAGATCCATTTGCAACCTATGGGTTTGACCCCATCAGGCAAATCTACCAAGGTCCAAACTTTGCTAGAGTTCATGGAATCCATTTCGGATTTCATGGCTTCTATCCACTGTTCAGAGTCAGAATCTGAAAGTGCCTCCTCATATGTTAGAGGATCATTATCCTTTTGAGAGATCTCATGGAAGAATCCATACCATCTCTCCGGCTGTCTAGGATTGCGTTCAGAACGCCTTAGAGGAGGATTTACGTGTGTATCAAAATCTGTGATTGGTTATGGTTGATCAGAAGGGGATGTTTCTTCAGTAGGTGGCGTGGGGTCACTTTGTACTTCCTCTAATTCTATGATCTTGCCTTTCTTTTCTTTAAGGAACGGCTCCTTAAGAAAAGTAGCATTTCTGGAAACAAACATCTTTTGCTCAGATTGATCATAGAAGTAGTATCCTATGGATTCCTTAGGATAACCTATAAAGTAGCATAAGTTAGAACGAGATTCTAGCTGAAACTTTGTCATCTCTCTTACGTTTAGTTTCTCGTTGTATATTCATAATATTAATATTTTGAGTTAGATAAAGTCCATTACTTAGAGTACCGATGTGAACGGAAGAGTTATTCCATTTAATAAAATATTTACCATTCTTAATATAAGTTTCATAACCTTCACAATCTAAAATTGGAACTGAAATTATATTACGAATAATGCTCAGTACATAAAGGGCTTTATTTAAAACTAACTCAAAACTACCTAAATCTAATCTAATTGTGCCTAACGCTCGAGCTTCAATATTTGAGCCATCGTCGATCTTCAAGACACATTCTCCTTCTCTGAGTTGTTGGACTTCATTTAGCATCTGTACATCATTACAGATATGAGCTCCACAACCGGTATCAAGTACCCAAGAACTAGAATTAATAGAAAGATTTACTTCAACGAGAAACATACCTTTCTTTAGAGTAGCCTTGTACTCTGGGCAGTTTCTCCTCCAATGTCCCGCTTTGCACTACAAGAAAATCGCCAAAAACCGACGGGCATATTCCGATGGGATTTTCGAAAATCCCGTCGGTTTTTCGTCGGAAAGCTTTTCCGACGAAAAACCGACGGGATGGCGCCCGTTGGAATATACATCGTCGGAATTGGGTCCCGACGGGTCGTTTCCGTCGGAATCCCGTTGGAAATATATTTCCAAAGGAATTCCGACGGACTTCCAACGGGAAATTATTTTTTCCAACAAATTAATTTCCAACGGAAAACCGACGGACAATTTCCGTCGGAATTTTTTTCCAACGGAAAACCAACGGATTTCCAACGGAGCAAAAATAATTTAATTTTTAAGTTTACCGACGGAATTCCGACGGACTTTTCCGTCGGTATTCCGTCGGAAATTGAATAAAAATAAATAAATTAAAAAAATCTAAAAAAGCTCATTTGTGAGACCCGAACCGCCCCGAAAACGAGCCACACCAACACCTCAGACGAGCCACAGGCTGAGCTCGAGCTCGGCTAGCCAACCAATGTGAGAATTTAATTCTCGCGATAATTGCGTGCGGACTGAGCTCGAGCTCGGCGAGCCAACCAATGTGAGAATTTAATTCTCGCGATAATTGCGCACGCAAGGATTCGAACTTGGGTCTCCAAGGAAGAATGGTGACTCCCTTACCAACTTGGACAACTTACTTCTTATTAATATTATGTCTTTAAAAATATTTATAGACTCATTTCAATGAATTATCTAAATACTTTTTGTTATTAATTTTAAATATATAATTATTTGAATTAAATATAATCATAGTTATTGAGATATTATATAAAAATTGCTAGCTTATATACTTTTGTGTTTTAATTATAATGTATATACTTAAAATTATAACAAATATTATATTATTGTAGATGAACAAATAAACTTTATATTATTAATTTAATTTACTATTTTGAAAATATCATAAATTTAATTTCAAAGTTAAATAGTTAAATTAATTAATATTATAATGTTTATTTTCTCAACAAATCCTATAGAGACACGTGGCGTATTGTATGATATTATCTCTTTAAAAATAAAAATATAAAGTGATAAATATTCATATGATATTATCTCTTTAAAAAAATAATAAAATATTAAAGAGATCAAGCTATATAAAGACGTTCTTCCCCAAAGTTATCAAATCAAGGCGTTTGATCCGTTATCAATACATTATACCGACGAATCGACGTTATATTCAAGCTAAATCCACGAAGTTACCGAAGTGTTCAAAGGCATTCTTGTCTAAATTCTCCAAAATCTAGCGCTTGATTCGTAAATAAATCGAAGGACCTACGGATTAACGTTATTAAAAGTTAAATCTGAAGTTGGAGAAGATCAAACCAATTAATAAAAGTTAAATAAGTTGAAGAAGATCGAAAATTGAAGATCCACTTTGATATCAAAATTTATAAATTATTTGTACTATTTATCCGATGTTTACGCAAAATAAATAATAATTAAACGAGAATTATTAGTGCAAAAAATTATATTAATAAGTTATAATTTGTATATTATATGATTTTTAAATTTATAATTATTTGTATTAACTATAATCGTATTTTTCTAATTAAATTTGATTGAAAAATTCCAATGGAAAACCGACAGAAAACCAACGGAATTGTTATTCATTGAAATTCCAACGGAAAACCGACGGGAAAATCCCGTCGGTATTTTTTTAATGAAGAATAAAAAAAACCGACGGGATTTTCCCGTAGGTTTTCCGTTGGAATTTTTATTTCATTGAAATTCCAACGGAAAACCGATGGGAAAATCCTGTCGGTATTTTTTTAATGAAGAATAAAAAATATACCGATGGGATTTTCCCGTCGGTATTTTTTTTAATGAAGAATAACAAAGCCGACGGGATTTTCCCGTCGGTTTTCCGTCGGAATTTTTATTTCATTGAAATTCAGACGGAAAACCGACGGAAAATTCCGTCGGTATATTTGGCGCAAATTTGTTAAGAAATGCGCCAAATTTTCCGATGGAATTCCAACGGAAAACCGACGGAATTCAGTTGGAATTTTTGGCGCAATTTTTTTAAAATTCCGCCAATTTTTCCAATGGAATTCCCACGGTTTGCTTGGCCGTGGGAATTCCATTGGAATTCCGTCGGTTTTCCGTCGAAAATTCCAACGGAAAACCGACGAAATTTTCCCTAGGTTTTTCCCCGTCGATTTTCGGCTGTTTTCTTGTAGTGTTGCCACAATGGAAGCAAACATCCTCTTTCTGATCACGCTTCTTCTTTTGGGTCTTCCCCTTCGAAATGCCACCAGTGGGCCTAGGGGGTTTCTTCTTCTTCTTTTGGGCTTTCTTGCCCTTACCTTTAGAAGGCCCAGAAGAGGAAGATGGACCATTCACCATCAGAACCTTATTGTCCTTCTTGATCATGCTTTCAGCAGTCACAAGCTGACTAATCAGCTCAGCTACAGTAGCACCAGCATGATTCATATTGAAGGTAAGGACAAATGGGTTGACTAATGGTGAGAGCATGGCTAGCAACAAGTCCACTGAAAGCTCATCTTTCAGTGGCATGTCCATGGAAGCAAGTTTCTCAGTAAGGGCGAGAAACTTGAGTCCATATTCATGGACACTTGAACCTTCCCTCATTCTCAAGTGGAACAGTTCCTTTGAAGTGTTATACCTTGTAACATGTTTATGAGGGTGGTAAAGTTGCTCTAAGTGGTTGTAAATCTCCCAAGCAAATTCCATGGCCTCACGTTGCCTTTGCAAGTCCGGAGACATGTTAGCCAACATAAGGCAACGGACTTGGAGATTATCATCCTTCCACTTCTGGATCGCATCTCGCTCGGTCCGAGTTTCGAAGAGAACATAAGTTCTCTTCTCAGAATCTAAAATGGTTTTTAGATTCCTCAGCCAATCAGAATAGTTGGGACCAGTCAACTTTTTTGACTCGAGGATCGATACAAGAGGGTTTTTGGTTGCCATTTCGAAACACGTAGAGAATCACAGAATCTACGACCTAAATGGTAAAAAAGAGAACTAGTGAGCATGCTGAATTATAACGATATACAAAGATAAGATCTTTAATCTAATGTAGCTCCCACTGTTTTTCAAAGATCTATAATTCCCAAAGATCTAAGAGGAACACGTTTCCCAATGGGTACTAAGATACTAAGCATTTTACCTCGAACCCACGACTCGTAGACATTCTAAGTAAAACCCTAGGTAGGTACAACTTCCCAATTCTAACACCTTTAGAACTCTTAGTAATTGTTTTTGCATCACCTATCTTTCAATATGGACCCACGACTCGTGCGACATCCATATTTACTTAGGCGTTAAGCTAGACCCATCAATCATAAGATCATGATCAAAACTTAGTTTGAACGACCCACGACTCGCGGACATCACCCTTGCCAAAATGGATCACGAAATATTGATCATTTAAAATGATCAATTAGGTAACTAAGAACTAATAAGCTCCACTAGCTATCCCACGACTCTCGCGGATAATAACTGGCTTCACTTACTAAACTTAAAACCTATTGATGGAATGCTAGGAATTTAATTCAAAATTTGCATCTCGAATTAAACACCTATTGTTTGAAATTAGCTTAATATTTAACAGGAATTTTTGAATCAACCGGAGAGTTGTCCGGTTCGACCTCACCAACATATATGTTATCCAATTTTAATTAATCTTGATTAACGTAAGTACAACTTAAATGCATTTCACACAAGCACTTAGCAGATAACATGTCCTAGCATGATACTAACATGTGATGATCATGGGTTCTACCTATCTTATGCGTGATATGTGGAAGCCACTCCAGAATCACAAGTTCTAACATACATGTCACATAAACAGTTTAAATCACATAAGGGAAAACAGTAACAAAATACGAGCCCTATCTCTATTACATCTTCAATTGAGATTCCCCTCCCTAACATATTGAGGGGTCTTCACTTATGGCCTCCTTGTTACTTGAATGTGGTCCATCTTACTCCATGGGTGCATTGTCTCCAAAATGAAAATAAAAACCTCACCACCTACTCTACTTTCAAAAAAATGAAAAAGTACTGAAAAGTAATAAGGCTCAATCTTCATATTGGCCTTAGACAAATACACGGGGCATACCTCGACCTCAAAACAGTAATATGGAAAGCCACATAATAAATCACATAACAGTACACACATAAGTGAGGCTCCAACCTCAATTGAAAAACGCAACTATAGGGCTCCAACCCCAATTTAAACCATCCATGTGCATAAATTAAAACCATACATAAGTCTAAACCCATGATCACCTAACATGCATAAATTGCAAGAATTTAAATTTAACCAATAAATTAAAATTCTCGCTTTAAGCTCTAATAGCTTAAAACACGACTTAGATGCAATTCTTGTTCAAGAGCCTTTTCTATAAAAACCCCAAAAACAATGAACTAATAAAATTCCAATTAATTTTTGAAAATTAATAATTTTATTCTTTCAATATTTTCATAAAATAAAGTTTGCAATTTTCCCAAAATTTAAATCGCTTAATTTTTCAAAATCCCAATTTAAACAATTATTTCAAAAATAATTCAAATTTAATAAAAACAAAATTTTACAGAAAAATTAAATCGGGATTTCAAGGACCGAAAATACGAAAAACACGAAAACACGAAAAACGGCCCGGAACCCCGAAGCACCGCGGCCCGGCAGGTCGCGCGAACGCGCGCCCCAGCAGCGCGCAGTAGCTCTCGCGCGATTTGGGGGGGGGGGAGGGAGCTGGTCGGGCATCTGTGCGGGCGCGCCTAGGCGGCTCCCGCGCGGTTGCGGGAGGTGCTCGCGGGGTTGGGTTGAGCTACACATCCCAATCCGTGTGTTCGTTTCACGTTTCGTTTTTCGTATTTTAGGTTTCTCCAAAACCCAATTCAATCCAAAATTAAAGATTACGATTTAAACGAATTTCAACTAAAACAGATTTAAGATAACAGTTTTCAGAAATTTTTAGGAAAAACACAGTTTCGTATTTCAGGCTTTCTAAAAGAACTCAAGAATACCCAATTCGCATTTAAGCCTAAGAATTTCTACCAAATTTAGTTAAGTGGAGACGAATCAGAAACACGATTAACGAGGTGGCTCTGATACCACTTGTTGGAAAAACGAAATCAGAAAGCAGCGGAAATTTTAAAATTTTCCAACAAAAGGAACGAATCTCGCAATCATGAATCCAAATTCGTAAGGTATAGAAACTTACTTTTCAATAATCTTTCTTGAAGTGTTTCAAGCCACCCAAGAACGCTCTTCTCGCAGCTTGATCCCATCTCCTTGGTAAAGCTCGAATCTTTAAAAACTTCTAACTTGAAGCTCTCTAGAGATAGTCCACCAACTTGACTACAATCTAACTAGTAAGGATGCTAGTTCTCTAGTTAGTGTTCAGGCTTAACCTAGGGTTTATGTGATCTTGGAGAAAGGATGGTGTTCAACACATGAACCAAAAGAAATCGATCAATCCTTAAGGGGAACTCGAGCTCCCCTACATATAGCATAAGGGGCGGCCGAACCTAGTCCTATTGGACTAAGGATTTGGTCCCTCTCTCTTATTACTTGATCATCAAGTAATTCCAAACCTTGACTTTGAATTCTAATTCAAATCAACTTTTAAGGGAGCTAAAATATCCAAACTCCTTTTGGATAATATTATACTTTATTTATTAATAAATAAATAACTTATTTATCTAATTAATTAATTACATAGATTAATTTCTCCAAGATAAGACTTTCATTTTAATTCAAAAATTAATCCAAAGTCTATTAAATAATTAACACATTAATTATTTAATACATAAATAAATATACACGCATGGTGCACACGTGTCCATATATGACACGTGTTACGCACGTGACCCACACGTGTGTTTCACACGTGTGGAACCCTCTTAGTATGATCAACTCGTTTAATCATTTTAAAGCCTTAACTCATGTAACCAAGTTTTTGTGTGTGACCCTCTAGGTTCTCAATTCAATTAGCAGTGACCCTAATTAATTAATTCACTAATTAATTAATCAGCCCACCGATTAAACGACCATAGTCTAGGAACAAGTGTTTAACCCCTAGCTGAATTGGAATGTCTCGATTCGACAGAACCTTTAAGTCATTGATTCATGTGAGATACAATCCTCCTACTTACTATCTCTCAACCAAGATCTAGGGTAAGGGAATAATCAGAACCCTAATAAACTGTTCTTAAAGCTAAGTGCATTTCATATCCATTTGATCTCAATCCAAGAAACCCTTTTCTTGATGTCTTGATCTACTGCCTTGGCCAAGGACTCCATATGGCATATGAATGACTTACACAATAAGAGATCACCTTGGAAATGCAAGTGTAGGTCCTTTCTTGATTCTCATTCACTTTCATGAGTCACTTGTGCAGCCCCAGCATAAGCCTTGAATCAGTTGTCTAAGGCGACACCTTTTAAAGCTTATACCTAAGACTACAGAGTTAACTCATAAAGTGACATGGAACCTCAAGTCTAAGGATCAATTAATCACATCAATGACTCGTGAGATATTTCCTAATCTGGAAGTTTCCATTTCCTAAAATAGAAACTTCCTTTCCCATTTAGGAATCTTCTCATACGGGGCACCTCAGTGAACTTACTTACGGCAGTAAGCACTCTCATGTATCACGCACGTATCAACTATACACTTTGCACCTCCATGAAACAAGGTGGTCCTTCTTAAGGGCGTGATCCCACAAACAAGCCTTAAAGGAGTCAGGTTGACACTCCCACTGTCTGTAGGACTCATCAGCTTGGAATATTTTACTAATCATGACTTATATGATATAGGGCTCGTTTCATGAACCATTTCACCTAAATGGTAGAGTCCTAAAGTCATCAGGATTAGGGGAGTTCTCATACATGCAAAACTAAAGTAAACGCATACCAAACAAGAGCATATAAAGAAGTGTTGCCTCAATTCGTTATTTTATTCAAAGATTGTCTGTGATTACAATAAGGAAAAGTACAAAGCGGATATACAATCGGCTTTCTAAGGCACTATTCCTAACACTTGTCGAGATAGGGATGGAAAATTCTATGCATCATATCCATGAATGCTGCAGGGGGCATTAGTCAAACCAAAAGGCATCACTACAAACTCGTAATGCCCATACCGGGTGTTGAATCCTATTTTTGGAATATCTTCTTCCCGGATTTTCAACTGATAGTACCCTTGTCTTAAATCCAACTTTGAATAAACCCCCGAACCTTGTAACATGTCGAATAAATCTTCTATGTGGGGTAACAGGTATTTATTCTTGACAGTCATCCGATTAAGTTCCCGGCAATCTATGCACATTCTCAACGTCCCATCTTTCTTCTTGACAAAAAGAACCGGAGCACCCCACGGAGATGAACTCGGTCGAATGTACCCAATCTTAAGTAATTCCTCGAGTTGAATCTTCAATTCCTTGAACTCTGCCGGAGCCATTCTATAAGGAGTCTTGGAATATTGTTCTGATCCCGGATATAAGTCAATCACAAACTCATTCTCCCAATCTGGCGGTAGAGAACCCAAATTTTCTGGAAATACATCTGGATATTCCTTCACCACGGCAGTCTCCTCAAAGCTTGTTTGATCCTTTGGTTTATTAAGGAGATAAGCAATAAATCCAGTGGCTCCGTCCTTTATTAACTTGCGAGCTTCCATAAACGATAAAAGTGGTACCTTCATCGATCCAACTTCCCCAATCAATTCCTTACCCAACTTAATCTTCTTCGTAAAACAGACAACTTCGGCCCGATGCCCAATCCATCCCAAAAATTGTCCCATATTTCTTCATAGGCATCACGATGAAATCTGCCTGATAATCTTTCCCTTCTATCAATACTGAACAACCCGGACAACCCGATCTGTCTGTAAACTTCCTCCCAGAGGAGAACTCACAAAATAACAAGAATTAGAACAAATAACAGGTAGGCACAGAGAGGCACATAGATCACAAGATAAAAAAGAATGCGTAGCACCCAGATCGAAAAGTGCATGCATGTTCATCTTATGTATGCAAACGGTACCTTCCACCACGGTGTTTGGATCTGCCTCAACGTTCTGCTCCTCGCCTTCAAGGGCATAAGTACGTGCTGGAATCATAGGCCTTTGAGCTCCAGCTGGAAATCCCTGATTCTTGTCGGGACAAGTATTTGCCATATGATTTCCCTTGCCACAAATCAGACATAGACTCAATCTTCTTCGACAATTATTATAGGCGTGAGTCGGTCCACCACAATAAGTACATGGTGGTATGTCCCGTCGATCCCCCTCCTTAACCGGTGGTGCTAGTAGTTTGAAAATGGGTCCGGATGTGCGAGGTTTCTTGTTTAGGCCTTTGTTTTGTGGTGCTACTTGATTCATCGGTCTCTTGCCCGGATTATATCTCGATCCCGAGCCGGATCCTTGGCCCGAGCGGTAAGTATTCCTCTGGCTCACCACTCCATCTTCCACTCTCATCGCCTTAGTTGTGGCTTTCAACCACGTACTCGTATTTCTGGCCTCAATAGCCCTCTGAATGTCCGGATTCAAACCTTGGACAAAGTGCATAGCTCTATGTGCATCATCATTTGTAATATTCAGTGCATATCGAACCAACCGATCAAACTCTGCAATATACTCAGATACAGTCCGATTTCCCTGCTTTAATTCTGTGAATTCCTTCAATCTTCGAGTCTTTGAAGCAAGTGGAATGAAGTTTACTTTGAATTCCCGGACAAATACATCCCAATCAACCTCTATCCCGGCGGCATCTAACTGAATCCGGTTCGTTTCCCACCAAGAATAAGCTTGTCCCTACAATAGAGCAACAGTGCATCTTGCTTTCTCTTGAGGACCGCAAGGAATAAGCTCCCATGTCTGTTCAATCTCCTTAATCCATTGCTCGGCTTGCATATCATTCCCCGAGTAGAATTTGGGAGGATTTTGATTCCTAAATTCCCAATATATTGCAGTTATTCCTCCTTCATGAGCAGGGGCCGGGGCCGGTTCAGGCAGTGCCTGAGGGACATAATCACGTAACCTTTGATCAATAATATTAATAACTGAGTTCACAAAGGCTTCAGCGGGTGGTGGTTGTTGTGGTGGTGGAGTAGGGGAGCGATCATGATCGCAATGCCGTCCTGGAGATCTATCACGATGTCTACGGGGAGGCATCCTATAGAAGAAACACCGAAATACATGCCATGTTTAGTCCATGCATGAAAACACAAGATAATTCATTCAAAATGCAAGAAGTAAGCACATAAGTATGTAAGAAATGCACAAGAATCACATTGACAAGAATTTCCTATTGCCGAACAACTTAGACAAACTTAATATGACACGAGAGCCCGGGTTTTGCAACCCGAAGCTCTGATACCACTTAAGGACGTAGCACCCGAGCGCAAGGTACCACATCCCCCGCACTGAGACCCGACCCGCATATGAAATGATGAATCCATATACGAGCTAAATCAAGGTGAACGGGGACACACACACACACACACTATGCTAGGCGGGACTAACCTTTGAACCATATAAATAAGAGGTAACAAAAAATCAGAGTAAAGATAGTAAAGCAGAAGCATTCATTTGCATATAACATTTACAATGAGCAATTAAGCTCCAAAATAGAGTATTTACAAAGCTAACATGCCATCACACCCTATCATGTACACCCAAGTCATAGGCTCTATACAAAAATCATAAAAAACTAATATGAGTGCGTGCAAGACCCAAAATAAAGAGCTAGAGACAAATAAGAGACACTCCGACTCGAATTCCCGCCTAGCTCCACTTACAGCTGCACAAAACAACTGAAAACAATCCAGGTTCAGTCTATAGAAGACTGGTGGGTGTAAAACAGGGCATAATATATAGGTAATGCAAAACTTAAACACAATCATGTATGTTATAATCCCGAAAGAGGTTTTAGAACTGTTTCCCAAGTGGGTAAAACAAGAAGTCATTCATCGGGATTATAAATCTCATTTCATATTCAATCAATAGGTTATACGTGAACCTAGAGAAAAGACTAAGTCTCCAACCACCACCTCGTGTAATCATTAAAGTATTAAGTAGGTGTTCATACATACATTCTTTCGTACACAATCAATCGATCAATCATAACCTTTCGATCATTCATAATCATTCATATAATTCCCTTTTTCCTCAAGGCGGTAGACGGGTTTGCAAAGCCCGGCCACCCCAATCATTGGCTAGAGGGGTTTCATGAGTTCCCCAAATGTACTCAGCTTCCTTTCCTCGCTAATCTCCTAGCGAGTTCCGGACTCTGTGGTTTGGTGAAACTAGTGTACGGGTTCACCGTCAGCCCGTGCTTCCCCGGTTAGCCACGTACACTAAGTCTCGGGCCCCAATCTGTGCAATCAATCAATACTCGCCAAAACATTTAGGTACGGTGTTCAATAAAGAAAAGGGCTTAACATTAAAATCATAGACTCTTTGAAAGACTCGGTACATATGTATTAATTTGGCTTAAAACATTTCACATTAGGATATCTTAGGTCGTTTAACTAAGCAGTAGAGAAACCCACCTCGAAAGACAAAAGAAATAGCAAAAAGAGCCTCACTGCTCGTCCTCGTCTCCAACTAGACCCGGATCTATGCAAAGAAAACGAAGTGTAACTCAAATGACCACGTAGACGCTCAGCAATGTAATGAATATGACATGAATGCATAAACAATAATATTATGTAATGAACACGTTCATGTGCACGATTAATACATTTAAAGCATGTATTCAAGTCATTTACTCATCATAAGAAACGTTTATAATCATTCGAGTCCATATTCTTCATGTTGCACTTCAAACCAATGTATGAAATTCATACAACGATCATAACACGTACTATAACATGTATACATATCATACAAATCATAAGATAAGAGATATATAAGCAATTAGGGTTCAAGTTGAGAGCAAAGATCCATGCATGTGCATATTTGGAACAATGAAGACACGTTGAGGCATAACTCGTAAAATATTCCACGAAAAATCATAAAACTTCATAACACACAAGATAACACATTATGTGACATGTTAATGAAGTGTACATGCCAGAAATGAGCCAAGGAAACCATGCAATTTAAGTTTGAAAATCAGATTTTCATGCAGATTGGTGAAGGGTCGCAGCCGCGACCCATTTCCTCCATGAAATGGTAGCGGCCGCTACCCAATTTTTCCTCCAATTTTCAATAACTCGAAACATGGCCAAAAATGGATAGTGGGGGCGATATGAAATACACTTGTTTCAGGTTGCTGGCGCGACCTGAGTGAACAATGCAACAAACACACTCACAAGTCACGGCAGCTACCGTTTTTTCTCTAATCGTGGTCTCGGTCGTGGCCACGGCCGCCCTATACCAGTAGCAAAACGCAATGAAAACAGAGCAGCAGCCATGCCAAACCTTAACCAACATGTCCAGGTATGATTTAACCACAAATATGCAACAAAACATCCACAAAATAACTCTCAAACATGCTCTCAAAGTGATCAAATGTGAGGAGGAGGAATATGTGATCATTTCATGCAATTTCTTCAAAGTTCCATTAATGGCAACTCAACCAAACCTCAACCACCACTAAATACAAGTTCATAAATGAAATAAAGGAAGTAAAGTGATCACTTTCAAGCTTTAAAACCAACAAAAGCATCATGTATGCCATGAGATCAAGAATTTCAACTTAAACCTAACTATTCCCTCATATCATCCAAATTCCATGAATAAATGCTTAAAATTAGGGATACATGGTTCAAACTGGCCACTAATGAATGTATAACATAATCCTAAACTCACCTTGTGGATTGGATGAAGGTTGGGAGAGATTTGAGCTCCAAAATCTCCAAGGATTGCAAGGTGACGGGAAAAACTGGAAAGCAGGGGTTTTGGATGAATTTTCTCTCAAGTGTGGTGTGTGGTTCGGTTGGAAGGGAGTTGAGGATGATAGTGGGCTGAACTAGGGTTACAAGGACTCCAACCATGGTTAATTTGGTTAAGGTTTGAAGAAGTTATGGCCATTTTAGTAAAGTGTGGCAGTTTTGGCGGCCGTTTCGTTTTTCGGTTGAATTTCGGAGGTCCAAATGATTTTGGAAAAATATGAGGCTAAGTTCATTAAACCCGAATCTTCAATACGAGTACAACGAAGTTGACGGAACTCGAATCCGAGTTCACAAGCTCAAGATATCACATACGGAACCAAGGGTGCACTAATTGCTCGTTAGCCCCCATTTTGGATTCCAAGATCGAAATAAATTCAAAACTCATGCAAATGAATCCGAAAACATGAAATGAGCATATATCCATATTCATAACACGTATATCTCCGACATATTAAATTTTCACGAAATTTCGAATTCATTCCATATTGAAACGGCAAGCAAACAAATCACACAAGCACATATTGTTCAAGAATTTCAAATAAATTCAATTTCAATTAATTCAAATATTAAAGAATTCAAATAATATAAAATAAGACGAATAATGATGTAATTAAAATGAATTAAACGCGCACGTAATTATCACATAAATCATACCTGTAAGACTAAAAAGTCAGGGCGTTACACGATGGAACAAGACAAACGTGCAAGATAGTGCCTATTCAATCGATGATCTCCGCTCTGGAGGAGAACTGGATAAGAAAGGACACAATGTGTACTCGTGAGAGGAGACTCAATAATGGTACCAAATATGACGCACGGCGTAGTCAGGCAATGATAGGACATGGATTGACAATCATGTAATATCATGGACATATTCATGTATGAAATTAGCATATATTAGCATGTATTGATCATATAAAGGCTTAAGAATGAAAATAAATCACATAAGGTTGAGGAGGAAAATCACAGAACCCTCTGGACACTAGGAACGGTCGTTCCGAGTTAAAGAATAAAATGAGAACGGTTGTTCCCAGGTCCCCGAAATGATCCCACGCATCTGTATAAAATCTCATTTTGTCCATGCATGTGAACGGCCGTTCCGGCCGTAGGCCAAACTGGGAAGGGTTGTTCCCAGCTTCGCGCGCCAGATCATCTAAAGGAATGGGAATGGCCATTCCGGGAAAAAACTAGAAATGGGAAGGGCCGTTCCCGCTGTGCAGGAAGCTCAAAACAGAGCAGAAACAGGGGAAGCTCTCGGACCAAATTCAAACATCACAAAACACACACAATTCAACTTCCAAATGCCTTAAATCATGCAAGGAACATACTTAGGCACTTAAAATACAATTAAAATCAATATAAACACTCAATTCATGCCTTGATCATCCAAAATTCATCAATCAACCCATAAGGATACCATGATCAACCAAGCTTTAACAGTCATGAATTCAAGTTATATGTACATAAAATTAATCCAAGATAATCATATTTAGCTCATATAACTCATGGAATGCGAAGGACCACCAAAACCCTAACATAATCAAAGGTTTCAATATATATATACATATATGGCTCATCTTAAAAATGGAAGAGATGAAGGGGAAAAGAAGGGATGATGATATGGAGTTTGTTCTCTTGACAAAGATGGAAGAAAATCTTGGCTTCTCCTTGCTTGTCTTGGATCGAGATGGAAGGGAGAAGAAAATGAGGAGTCTAGTGTTTGTTCTTGTGATATGAAATGAAGATGAAGACATATATGTGTGTATATGTATATATCGTTCAAGAAAGGGGAGGAAAAGGAAGAAATTGCAACTTAGTCCTTATGAAATTTAAATGTATGAAAACAAGTACACTCTTTACGAAAGTTACAATTAGGTCCTTAACAAGTATTCAATTAAGTCCAAGAATTACAACAAGTTTCAATTAAGGACAATTAAACATAGAATCTCACAATTACGTATAATTTAAGCACTTAATCATGCTCGGTGAATTAAATACACACCTCACGTAATTGAATTCACGAAGATTAGAAATTTAAATCATAAAATTCACGGAAGGTTACACGTAGATAAATTAAATCGAGCAATAAAATAACAAAAATGAATTAAATAACCCTAAATCTCAAAACTTACACTCGTGGCGAGCGTACCTGAATGGCTGGAAAACTGGGACGTTACATTACACTTGACATATCTCATTTCAAAAACTAGCTAATGAGATGATTGTTCAAATATTATTAGATTGTAAGTTATTTATTATTTACTGGATTTGGGATGGATTAACAACATCTCCGTACTTATCAGCCCAGTTGAATTGGGCAAGATGAAATCTCCCTTTTGTCCCTCGTCATAGCCGTAAATTTACATATGCTCCTTGAGAAAGAAATCAAATCAGAGAAATTCTCACTTAATAAAAAATTTCCCTTTTGACTAAAATCTTTGATTCCTCCAGCATTCTATTTGTTGCAATTTCATCATCCGATCGACTGCCACTGCTCCAACCACCAATCAAGGCGTCACCATTGTCGACCATCACCTCTAAAATCTTGCTGGCAATCTTCGAGAATAAAACAAACACTCAAACAAATCTCCCATCCCGAATCATCCTCCTTCCGCCATTTTCTCGGCCAACGGTGTCAATGTCATGGTATCTCGCCTTGATGGAGGTGGAGCGGTTTGAATAGGATGGAGAAAGGGTGAAAAGAATTAAAAAGAAAAAAGGGTAGACAAGGTGTCTTGGGTGTCAAAATTTGAGCTACATACAACAAAGTATATAAAAAAGAGGTTGAGCTAAGTTGAGTAGTAAAATAACGCCCCAAGTAAACATTGGTTTTGGGCTAAATTAGAAGAAAATTATTGCTCCTTATCTATTGGACCTAGATAACTATCCATTGAAGTAAACTATTTCTTAATTTATGAAAAAGGTGTTAACAGGGTCTTGTGTTCATTCAAGGAGAACATGGAAGCGTTGTTAGGATTTGAGCATTATTTCTTATTTACTTAGCATGTGTTGTGGCCATGGTGAAAACTAATAAGTTCCGGCCTGTAGGTTGCACGTGATTTTGGAAAGGAATTATGACACGACTTTTTGGTGTGTGATAAAAGAAATGATTTATCATGGTTGTGTTGAAAGAAAATTTTGTCCATAACTTCTACAAAATTACAAATTTTACCACAAATACACATGAACTCGCACTTATAATGTAAAGATATTTTAATAATTTCGATCAACCCTCCATTATTTTCTATGTAGAAGTAAATTACCAAGAGAATGAAACACAAAACCAATGTTATTGGCTGTAGAAGTGTGAATGTTTACGCACAAAAAACCTGATCTACAGTGCAGTGCTCCAAAACCGATCTCAACCGTTCTGATTCAAATTTGATTCGTTAGGAACGTGTTATAAATCTCAGCCAAATCGGATAACCAATGACCACCCAATCGCCCATTTAATGAAGTTGCCCCGCCTCCAAAAACTGCATAAAATAGTGTCAGAAAATTTCCTCTCTTCTTCTGTTTTTCAAAACTGATCTTTAAAGGAACAAAAAAAAAATAATAATAAGAATCTTATTTTTATGGGCTCTAACTTCTTGGCCAATAAATATTCGGGCTGGACTCCTGGACCCAACCTTTTGGCACTTAAACAATCCTATAAACTTGTAGAAAGAGCAGTAGGTCGCCTAAAAGATTGCAAACTTTTTAGCGTTTGCCGCAATTTGGTTAGAAGCATTAAAAGAATTTATAGTTTCAGAGTTTAACTGCTTTTCAGAATTCTTCTATTACGGATTTCTATAATTATTACTTCGTATATATTTCCGAAGGGTTACATACATAAATTAAATACCTTAAGACATTAATTGTCATTTTTTATTTGCTTATTTGAATTTTCAGGTATACAATACAAATATAATAACACGTGGAAAGAGTATATGATAAAACAATTTGTAAATTAAAATTCAGACACAAAAGATGAATCAAGCTAGCAACCACTTAAGAAAACATCACCGTCAAGCTCATTTATTTATAATCTCATAGTTTTATTGTAAAATTCTAACAAGCAGCCTGTAGCATTGCATTAGAATTCATGTATAATGATGGATAAATTTTTCCTCTCCATAGTATATTTATTGTTCTTCTATCCAACTACTGGAACCTTTGCAACCTTGCTATTCTTATCAACAAAAGCCAGACTCTGTTGCAGCTGAAATTACCAATATGCCCTCTGCCTTCAGGAATAGCCACGACGGTCACCGTTGGATAGTCTCGATTGATTACAGCTTTTGCTTCTGCTTCATCAACACCAACAAGTTCTGGCCAGCTTTCTCTGTATATACCTGGGCTACCACCAGCCCTCCCGCACCCATAAGATACGCTGGGTGGATACTTATTAGCCGCCATTATTTTGATTTACTTAACCTTAATTTCAAATTGCTAAGTAAACCCTACTTCTTTCTGAATGATTTGTTTATGACTTTCTTTTATATATATATAAAAGATTTTGCCCGGTGGAAGTTTATGATTTTCATATGATAGAAATTTATAATAGGAAGGAAATCACATTAAATTATGTGCTGATTTTGTTGATTTTTGTAATCACCTAAAGTTGAGGATTGTCCAAAATTAGTAGATAGTGAGTAGTTTATTATCTATATCTATACTATAATATATAGGAAGGGTGTCTTTTGACCCAATTGTGTTAATTTTGACTAATGGAGTTTTGTGATTTTTTTTTAAAATTTTAATTAAAATTAAAATTTTTGATTGGTTGATACTTAATAAATTAATTAATTAATTTATTAATTTTATATATCCCTTAAATTTTGGAAGTTATCCTCAATTAAAGCATCTTTATGGTAAATTTATTTTGAATGTACAAAATATGACACAATTTCCAAAATAAAGCTTTAAATTCAAATTCAAATTTTTGTTTCTTGATCAATTTACTTAAATTATTCCATTAATTTTGAAAAAATAATAAAAATTGCTATATTAATATTATATCAATAATAACTGCACAATTAGGACCAAAAAAAAATAATAATAATAACTGCACAATTAATTTGAATTTTTACATATAATAAGGAAATTTATTTTTTTTAATATTATTTTTAATTAATAATAACGTGCACAACATGCACATTGCAAAATAATTATAGAGTCTCTTTGAAATTTTCTAATTTTTAAATTTTTGAATTTTTTTAATTATCTTAAAAAATTATTATTATAACTTTATTTTAGAAAAGCAAGTCGTCTGTTTTTATGTCATAATTATTTAATTTCTTAATTGAAGATGATTAATTCACACAAATTCTTTACATTAAATATTCGACAAATCATGTCCAAGATTTATTACAAATCATCCCCAAGATTTGCTATTTTAATTTAGTAGAGTTTTGGAAGTTTGAAATTTGAATGTGTATTTTCATGTCTATAAATAATCTACTCTTAATCCAGTTTTTAGTATTTGTTTTGTATCTTCTTGTTCTACTTCGATTTTTTGATATTTCTTTGAATGTTTTTTCCTTTGTTCTTCCTTGATTTCGTTCGATATTTTGGTTTGTATATTTACAACTTCTCTGAATATTTAATATTTGTGCTCCATTTTATGATATTAGAGAATGTGTTATAAATATTGTTTGGTTATTTATTTTTCAACACATCTCTTTTATCTTTTTCTTATTTGATTTTCTTATGTTAGCTACATATTTTCTACAGTTGCGATTTTGATGAATACTTTAATGTTTGTATTGCATATTATTACAGATTTTTTCTTAGTTATCTATCTTAAAATTGATTACATTCCAATAAAAAATTTTGCATCAGATTATTTTTTTTACAACTTTATATTATATATTTTAACCAAATTTTTTTATTTTTAATGAAATTACCTCCACAATTTTAAAAAGGGAAAGAAGAAGGGTATTTTGTAATACGAAATCATCAAATTTATTGATTATGATCAACTTTTTAATAGAATCATTTTATGTATTCAAGTTTTGCTTGATATTTGATAATATAACATTTAGGTTGTTGCTTAAATATGACAATATAATTAGATTTTAGAATTCTTCAATTTAATTACAAACACATGTCAGATTCTAAAATTTTTTTTTTTATCAAATTCTCATAAATCTTAAATGCATGAAATAACGCTAACATAGAAACAACATGCTGTAGCATCATGTTAAACGGTATATGCTTGACATATCTCATTCTAAAAGCTGCTAGCTAATGAGGTAATTATCCGAACATCATTAGGCAAAAATAATTAATAAGTTGTTTATTATTTAGTCGATGTGGAAAGGATTTATGACATCTCCTTGTTTGGAGATTATATATTTCATTAACAAAGCAAAGATATTTTGGAATTTGTTTCAATAATTTGATTCTTGTAATCATTGTTGATAGGGAAATATATCGAGCAAGATTTATTAGATCTTATACTATAATAAAACCCATGTATATTATATTAATGATTTTTTTAATTATTATTATTTTTTATAAATTATAGTATAGATGTTTTATTTTTTTATTTTAAATCCGTGGTAAATAAAAGGAATAATTTATTGTCAAATCCCCAAAGTCTAATTCGGGTGTATCTATACTATTATATATTGGGATAATTACAAACTTCTTCCCTGAATTTTGGCGAAAATAAAGATTTCACCTTAAGGTTTGAGAAATTAGGAACACCTCCTTGAGGTTTACATTCTCTCTCACAAATTACCTCAACCGTTAATCATGGTGTTAACTTTTGTTAACGTCAGCAATATTATTTTTAAAAAATTCCAATCATACCCTTAGGGGTATATTGTAATAATATTGAAAGTGTAATGCTATATTTGTAATGTTAGTTAAATTTGTATTTTTCAATTTGAAAATTTGTAATTTAATTAATATTTATATTTTATTTATAATATAGATCGGAATAAATATTTCATGCATGTTTATTTCAATAAAATATGATAAAAAAAATTACAATTCCACTTTATATTTTTATGTCTTAGTTTTATGCGTATTTTGCATAAGTTTATTTAAACTTTATTCATTAAGAATAATAATTTTTTTTAATAAAATAGAATATAGTCATAGCAAACACATTAAATTCTCATGAATATACATCATAATTATTTAAACAAATATTTCGGACATTGATAATTTCTAATGCATGTACTTTAAATACGAATAACATTCCAATATAAACAATGCATGTCCAATTTTTTATTTTTTATTTTTTCAAGAAAATATTTGGCATTCATAAACTTTAGGAATAAAATTAGTTCATTATTAAAACATCAAAATATCATTAAATAGTATTCTTTGCTAAAACCAACAAAAATAAAAAAGAAGCTAGGTAAACATAAAATTCAAGTACTGACATCAAACCCCTCAAAAATTTCAATATTTACATAACCTTCTTGCTTTTGGACTTTTATTACATATACACCCCTAAGTTTTAGGATTTGAGGGGTAAAATAGTAAAATCATAAATTCTGGTAAATTTAACAGAAGAGATAACGAGTCGGGGGGAATTCGTAATTTTTCAAACCTTAGGGGGTTATCTGTAATTTCGCCAAACCCCATGGGAGTGTTCGTAACTAATACTTATATATTTGATAAAGATGTTTGACTTAAATTGTGTAATATTGATCGAATGAAATTTTGTGGTTTTTTTAAAATTTTTAATTAAAAGTAATATTTGTGATTGGTTGGCAGTTCTTAAATTAATTTATTTATTTAGTAATCTTATAAATCCCTTATTTTTGGGAGTTGTCCTCAATTAAAATATCAATTTATGGTAAAATATATTTTGAATATTTAAATTTTAAAAAAATATATTACAATTTAAACTCTAATACAGTTCATGCAATTAATGATAACACTTAAAACTCAAATAAAACTCATGAAACTCAATATTTATTTCTCAAATTTTTTGAAATATTTCAATTCTAATAAAAAATGTTTATTGATTTATATTATTTACAAATTTATTATAAAAACACTTCAAATATTTATAGGCGGAGATTATTTATAGGTGAACATAATTGTATATTTAATTAAGATTGAATATTTTCATTAATTAATTGTTTTTCTTACTTATGAAAATTAAACAAAATTATATAAGAATATAATTAATACTAAAACCCTATAATTATTATTGGTGTTTCTCTCATTCTTATACAAATGTGAGTAACTTTATGCTTAATTTGTGGTTTTTAGATTCAAGTTTTTTATAAATTTCTGCTACATTTTTGAAGGTTTGAACAATATTCATGTCTCACTTATTTCTATATACTAGTGAAACGAACGTGCGTTGCACGTTTAACCTTTAGTTTATTTAAATAAGTTTGGTTATTATATTTATTAAATAAATTAAGGTACTAAAAGTATTCACATCATTTTTTTTTCTCCCGATACGTGTTTAATCCAAGTTTTCCAAAGTTCGTGGAGTATATTTCACTAATAAAAAAATTAAATTTTTCATGGGTGCTTTTCAATATCCTCCGTCATCCATTTCACCACCATGTTCGAATCAATCTCCACATTATTCTTTGAGAAGTACCCTCTTCCAAGCTAATGTCAAATCCCTCATGTAAACCCAATAACTCTGCCACATTTATTGAATCTTTACGAAGATTCATAGTATATCCTAGCACTCATCTTTCGTTGTCATCTTGAATGACCTCCCTAACCGAATCCCTTATCAAATTTATTCCACGACTACTCAACGAATATTTTATTTTGCTTGTGTCTTTTGTCCTCATTGATTAGTATTGAGGCATCAGATAACTCTTTTATGTGGCGAAAAATGAGGCTCTTAGACTTCACAATATTCTGATAGCTCCACCAGTTTCATGCTTTCTCAAAATTTCAAAGCGTCAAAATTAAGACAATTCACTCTGAACATTCTGGTAATACGCCGCTTTGAATTTTGCTATTAAAGCTCTCTTGGAGCTCGTTCGACCCTCACAATCCACGAAGATCAGTCTATGCATTAACAATCTTTTCCTACACCCAGTGTGCCAACAGATGACTTCTCAACACGCGGTCCAGATTTTCACATCCTATGCGACATGTACATACATTACATCCTCCAAAATTTCAGTCATACTTCAGTACATTTATGAGCAAGCTATTATATTGGCAAAGCCATAAGAAAATTTTGAACTTCTGGGCCAAGGTGATTTTCAAGTCCATCTCCGATTTTCACATATGCCTCATCCTCCATAAACAGACTATAGACCGTTTTATAGGAAAATTTATTGTTAACTGACCCAATACAGTGTTTCTAATCTCCATTATCATGCAGCGTAATTGGGACGCTAAGAATCTTAGTCATCTCTTTCTTGGGCAGTACTATTTTCAGCTTATTAAGGTTCTAGTATTTATCCGTGCCAATGAAATTACATACTATAATTAAGTTTTTTATCCTTCTTATTAATGTTATCTGCAATGATTTTGATGAGTTTTCCTTGTGATAATCATCTATCATTCCATAAAGACACCTATTCCATAAATGGTTCCACCATCTGAGTGCTTCTATCAATCCCCTTCCATGTTAGAGAAGCTATAAGTTGAGGCTCGTGTCCAATGACACATAAGGTGCGAACAATACATGTGATTTGCTAAAGTTCAATTTGAGGCCCGATGTCTTGCAAAACACCTCAACCACACAACGGATGCACATCGCTCCATCCATAGTAGATTGCAAATCAAGTTAGAGATGTGAGGGTCTTTCTGACATACCATAATTGACTTTCAATGTCCGATTGAAATAGCCTTCTCAATCATATATGAAATGCCCCAACCACACTTTAAATACATTTTATTCCATCTACAGTAGTTTTAGCTCCGATATTGTTCGTAAAAAGCAAGTGTGAGATGTGATCTCTGACATACCTTAATTAGCTTCTAGTGTCCGGTTAAAATATCCGTCTAAATCATATACGTAAGTTGTTCCATGTAGAGTACAAATAAATAAGGTGAGAGTGATTACCTTAACTAATGCCACACATCCATAGATCCTCGGTCGGTTTACTATTCCACAAAATCTCCGGTTGTATCCCCTCCATTTTGCTCTACTGTTATTGATGATTTTTGTATGGAATTTGAAGAAAGCTAGATTTTCTTTAGAACATTTCACTGAGCTTTGTTGTATCCTTTTCAAGATTAATTTTTAGCACTATCCCCTTTTTTTTCTTTCTTTGGAGTGATGTATCATTCATAACACTTTTTGAAGCATCAAGATATTGTAATGGGTGTCTCGATCGAGAAAAACACTATTCTAGTTTGGGCTCACAATATCTTTGATATACGGCTTAAACGGGGTATAATCATATTCGCGATCATTTTGAGCAATACGTTACACAACGTAATGGGCCGAATCTCGTTTGAATTTTTGGAGAATTAGCTTTCAAAATCAAATAAATAAACGTCTAATAAGCCTTCTTGGGAATTGATATCTCTCTATGCAATTATTGATGAACTTCACCATCGCGTCTCTTACTATATCCTAATAGGTTTGAAAAAAGTAGGCTCGAAATAATAGGTGATGTGGGGATTATAATGGATAGCTCTTTGTACAGGTGCATGCCACCTTAACGTTGGTGCAAGCTAATACCAACACTCATCACCTTTTCGATAGTATATCCACTTAATAGCTTGGTTTAGTACTCCCAAATGTGTGTTTTAGTTGGTCATTATTGGTTACTCATTCATCTTCTCGTTATGGTTGAGTGAAGCCTCTTTCTTCTCGTTATGGTTGAGAGATGAAAGAAACGTTTATATTTATCCCTAAATTGGAGTTAATTAATTCTCAAGTCTTAAAACTAAATAATCTTTTCTTCTTGTAATAGTTAGTTATATCCTGTCATCAATTATTTCTCCAAATCTTTTGAATATTTACATTAATTTCTCATACATAATGCTCTAGAAATTTTTTATAAATTTTTTTTTTTTTTTTGCTTTTTCGCACACATTGAAAACTGTTCAATGATCATTGTTCTAGAGCAATGACCCAAAGTCCTATATTTAACACTTTGTCATATCCTTTATAAATATATTTGTAAATTTCACAATTGTAACTCTAAGAAAATCCCGATGTTAATGTGAGAATTACAACTTAATAAGAGATATGGATTATAAGGTACTACAAATTGGTTATAAAGTTGTTTATTGCGATCTTGGACCATCAGTGAGATTCTTCTCCTTCCACAGATCGGATATCCATCTTTAACTTGCGTTTTGTTTTCATAATATGAACATGAGTAACGATATTTACATTCTCCATCCATCATACAAATATTATTTAAGTTATTTCATCTACATGATTTATGCACCATGTGTTTTATAACTCACTCATAAAGTTGGGGATTCTTTTCCTAATAAACAAATTTTACACAAAAAATTGATCAAGTTGATTGTGCGCTATAATTTATATTTTAACCCAAAAACTATCAAAATATGAGCATATGACAACCATTTCTTTTGAAACTTGATTGTATGAATATGTCCAACCACATTTTCAGAAATCTCCTTACTGAATAAGTGATATTTTAAATTTTGTAACTTTTCTCAAAAAATTTGTGACGTCTTTCAAATCATGATCACGAAATGATACAATTAACAACTGATCATTGAGTGACATCATTATTAAATCAAAATATTATTTGGGTTTGTCCTTAATTTGGTATGTGCGTCAATATACATCAAAATCAACTATTCTTTCTTTTAACTAACTATTTTTTATCTCATTTTAATTCTCTATTTGCTATTGATCTTGCATTCCATTTTTTTTATTTATATTTCTCTAACGAACATTATTTAAGATTTGTATTAATATTTTACTATTTATTTAATATATATAGTAGAAATAATTAAAAGAGTAAATTAATATAAAAAACTCAAGGAATGTTTAATTGAACACCATAAAAATAATTTATAAAATTAAATTATATCTTATTTTTACATGCACAAATATTAAGTTTCCTTAGAATTCTTAATTTAAAGTAATTTTGGTCTAACGATCTGCAATTCTAAATTGTGGTATATATTAAATGTAAGAAATCAGAAACCCTATTTATACTATTTAATATATATAGACTATGTTAATTATCCTATCTAAATAACATTTACAAATTTAATTTATATTTTATTATATAAACAAATGAAATATTATATTGTTAATTATATTTAGATAATTATAATTATATTAATATTAGTTAATTGAAAATTATTTTATATAAATTATTCAATTATATTATTTTGATAATTAGATATGTTTATAAAATTATAATATGATTATAATTAAAGAAAGTTTATGAACTTAGATAATTAGAATTACATTAGTTATATAATTAGAATTACATTAGGATTGATTTATTGAAACTTATCTCATTTAACTCATTCAATTTAGATGATATTTTATTTTAATTAATTATCAAATTTTATTGAAATTATAAAGTGAATTAATTTAATGTTTTCCAATTCGTTAGATATATCTTATTATAACATTTTAAATTAAAAAATAGACAACTTATATTATAAGCTTTGAATACAATTAACTAATATATTAATAGGGTTAATTACAGATAGCTCCCACGGGAGTATTAGAAACTATAACTTCTGATCATCTTAGTCAAACAATTACACATACACCCATTAATGAGTTTGAAAATTACACAAAACACCAATGAATTAAGGTTCTTTTAAATATTTTATGACATCATCAAAATTTAAACTTGATTTCCCTATTTTGACCCTTCATTTAGTATATATTTGAATTAGTATTGAAAATTTAAATTTAATAAATTAAGTCATTAATTAATATAAAATAATATGATTTTGTCATCTTAAATATTAAATTATATATATATATATAAAATCTAAATTTAATGGGTTAAACATAATATTAGAAAACGTAATATATATAAATATATATATATATATATAAAGTGACAATATATAATTAATAGATATATAATAATGTAATATTTATATATGTTATATATCATACATATTACATATCAGTATGTATGAATATATATGCATATTGGCGTGTTATATATATACGTATGAATGAATATATGTATTGTCGTGCGGTGGTGGTGTAATTAATATATATATATACATAAATATTACTTTATTATATATATTTGTTATATATTATAACTCTATATAACATCATTTTCTAAATATTATATTTAACCCATTAAATTCATATTTATTATATATAATTTAATATTTTAAATGATAAATCATGTCATCTCATATTAATTGATGATTTAATTTATTAAATTTAGATTTTTAATACCAATCTAGATATAGTTAGGAATAATTATTAAAATAAAAATTGGTATACTAAATGAATGGGTAAAATAGGAAAATCAAGTAAAAGTTTGATGATGTCATCAAAAATTTAAAAGAATCCTAATTTATGGGTTTTTGTGTAATTTTCAAACTCTTCAATGGGTATATATGTAATTGTTTGACTAAGAGGGTCAAAAGTTGTAATTTCTAATACTCCCATGGGGTCTATATGTAATTAACCCAATATTAATATTAAAACAGTTCTTGTTAAACTATATATGTATTTTTTAAGTTAAAAAAGTTTTAATTCTACCAAGAGTTCTATTATAAGTTAATAAGTACTTTTTAAATATAGTTAAGTTAATAATTCATAATATGTAATTACATAGTTATCCCTAACTAATAGTTATTCATATAATTATTATGAGGGTATTTTAGGCGATTCGTATTTTGTAAGAAACAACTCTCACTTTTATAATATATAATAAATAATAATATAATAATAATAATAATATAAATAATAATATAATAAATAATAAATATAATATATATTTTTTTAAGTTAAAAAAGTTTTAATTCTACCAAGAGTCCTATTATAAGTTAATGAGTACTTTTTAAATATAGTTAAATTAATAATTTATAATATATAATTACATTGTTATCCCTAACTAATAGTTATTCATATATATAATAATAATAATATAAATAATAATATAATAAATAATAAATATAATATATATTTTTTTAAGTTAAAAAAGTTTTAATTCTACCAAGAGTCCTATTATAAGTTAATGAGTACTTTTTAAATATAGTTAAATTAATAATTTATAATATGTAATTACATAGTTATCCCTAACTAATAGTTATTCATATAATTATTATGAGGGTGTTTTAGGTGATTCGTATTTTGTAAGAAACAACTCGCACTTTTATAATATACATTACATAAAAAAATAAATTACTTTGTAGATTTTTTTTCTTACATGATACCATCAATAACACATATTTTGATAACTGTAAGATTTCAATCATACTCAAATAACAGGTGGTTCGCTGATTATACAACTATCTGATAATTTTTTTAATACTCGACAACAATATGTAGCTTTTTATCAACTGTGATTCCTCCAATTTTTATGTAAAATTTTTTATTTTTCTTTCATTAATAGTTTATACGTTGTTATTTTTTGACGAATAATATATAACAGATCCCTAATATCCTATATATAAAACTTATCCTAAATCCCCCAATTCGAATTTTACATATTTTAAGGACCAATTATCTCTAAAACATTTCCTAAACCTCCAAAAATGAGCAAAAATACCAAATGCCCTTGATGAAATTGAAAAATTACACCCATACCCCCTCTGATGCACGGATACGGACACGGCAATAAGGACACGACATGACACGGATACGGTGACACGGATTTTTTCTTGAATTTCCCACGTGAGGAGTGTCGGACACGGTATCCGACACGAGTGTCCGACACGACATGACACGATAAAATGATATTTTTAGAAGTGTCCGTGCATCATAGCATACCCCCTTTCTTTTTCTTCCCCATTTTTCTCTTCTTCTTCCCCATTTTTCTAGTGAAAATCTAGTGTCCTTCAGTGACTTCCCCGGCGCCGTCTTTGGCCACTTTCCGAAGACGAGAGTTTCGTGTTTTAACTCATTTCGACGATGCAACTTTATTGGTGGTAACCCCGTCTTCTGAAAATGGCCGGAGAATACGCTGCGGAGGCCTGAAAATCGCACAAATGGGTCTATCCGTCGACAGCTTTCCGGCGACACTTTTCGACGACCAAGGTATAGATCTTGAATATCTCGACACGGGAAAGCTATTGCAAGTTACGGATTCAATTTTCATTAAGCGGTTTGAGAGTAATCAACATTTCTTTTTTTTAGATCTGAAATTCTTAGATCTGAAATTGGGGACAAACGGCTTCAAATTTTGAGAGACTAATAGGAGATATGGAACGAGCGCAAGGAGTACGTCCGGGGTGAATTTTTTGGGAATTTTCTGACCACCTTCGGCGGCGACCGGCGGTGGCCTAACGGTCCCACGAGTTTGAATAATTAAATACTTGTTATGTCATTTGTTATATTTAACAACTATCAAATATTCATACACTAATTTAAATAATTAAATACTTGTTATCATAGTTTAAATAAAAATATTTTTAAATATATAATTATTTATATTAATACATAGTCCATTAAAAATTTAAATACTTATTAATTAACTACATATTCCAAGTTTTAGTTATGACATAAAAATCTAATGTTTATCAACTTAATTATAACTTTTTATGACATACAAAAAAAAGGATGAGAGTTTTACATAACTAAATAATTAGATTTAGTTGGTTGTTGAATAAAGAACGTTTTGTTAATATGAAGTATATATTCACTTATACACTTGTAGAACAATATCTGCTGCATTTTGAGGAACTATTGTATTATTTAGCAATTGTTGTTGAATAACTTAATGAAAAATTATTTTCTTAATATGAAACATTTATATTTGAATTTGTAGAATTATATCTAAATATTGAAGAATTATTGTGTTATGCGGCCGTTATATGTTAAATGAAGAACTTCTCTTTTAATATAAAGTATTTATATTTAACTTTGTAGAACTATATCTAAATATTAAGGAATTATTGTGTTATGCAACTGTTAGATGTTAAATATAAAACTTTTCTCTTAATATGAAGTATTTACATTTGAATTTCGAGCATTATATATGAATTATAAGGAATTATTGTGTTACACAACCGTTAGTTATTAATTAAAAAACTTTTGTTTGAATAACATTATGTAATTATGATGCACATACTTATGATGCACATCTTTTAATAATTTATAATTTATATTATACCTTATAATATATAAATAATACAAAATATTTTTTATAAATATTATACCTTGTAATTATATTTATATGTATAATAAACCATATAAATAAAATAATTTAATAATTTTTTCTATCAAAATAAAGAAATTACAATCTAAATAGCAACGGATTTTTCGTTGTTAAATTATAAATATACTATTAAATTTTTAATCAACTATTTATAGCAACGAATTTTTCGTTGCTAAATTATAAGTATTCTATTAATTTTTAATTAACTATTTATAGCCACAGATTTTTTGTTGCTAAATTATAAATATTTTATCAATTTTTCAATCAACGGTTTATAGCAACGGACATTTTGTTGCTAGTATTTTTTATTTATTTTTATTACCTATTTATGCCATATCGCAACAGAAAATCCGTTGCTAAATTATAAATATTTTAATAATTTTTTTAGCCGTATATTTATAGCAACGGATTTTCCGTTGCTAATATTTTTTGTTATGTATTATCTTTTATTAGTTTTTTATTTCAATAGCAACGGATTTTCCGTTGTTAAATTATAAATATTATATCAATTTTTTAATCAATATTTATAGCAACGGATTTTCCGTTGCTCATATTTTTATTACATTTTTTATTCCGTGTAGCAATGAAAAATTCCTTGGTAAATTAGCAACGAAATTTTTGTTGCAAATATTTATAAATATTGTGTTAATTTTATTAGATTTTTATTTCAATAGCAACAAATTTTCCGTTGCTAAATTATAAATATTTTATCAAATTTTTTATCAATTGTTTATAGCCACGGAATATTCGTTGCTAAATATTTATATTAAATATTTATTCTTATTAGTTTTTTATTTCAATAGCAACGGATTTTCCGTTGCTAAATCATAAATATTTTATCAATTTTGTTTAATCAATTATTTGTAGCAACGAAAATATCCGTTACTAAATATTTTTATTAAATATTTATTTTTAATAAATTTTAATTGAAATAGCAACGAAATTTCCATCTCTATATATACCAATTTATTTATTTTTTGTATTATTTAATTTTAGCAACAAAAAATACGTTGCTATTTTATCAATTTTTTTAATCAATTATTTATAGCAACGAAAATTCCATTGCTAAAGCATTTTGCCACGAATTTATTGTCCGTTGCTATTTGAGCAACGAATTATTTTCGTTGCTATTTGATAGTTTTCTAGTAGTGGCATTTCAATTCAATCAACTAAATGATATTTTCGTGTACAAAAATGGTGTAATGGCGTATCTAAAAACTGAAATAGCGTATTCAAGCATAATATGGGGAAAAAAGGCTAGTGCTTTTCGATTCAAACAACCTACTACACAAATTTGGGCATTTCGGTTCACTCAACACCCACCCAAAGCAGGGCAAAGAGGGGCAAAAATGGGAAAGAGAGGAAAGAGGAGAAGCAAGGCCAACATTTTAGGGCAAATACCTGAATGGGTGTCCTCATCGTCGTCCTCGTCGGCGGTGTAAACCCCTGAGCAGAGTAACAACCTTAGAGGCGTAAACCCTGGAACGGCGGACACCACTCAGCGGCGAAACTCTCTCAACGGCGGAAATCTGTGAGCGGCGAAACTCACCCAACGGCGGAACCTAACTTAACCTCGGAACCCCTTCTCACCTTAATGTGCCGGTTTTTTGCGCAGAGAACCCTCACCTCCGATGATGCCACCCCCCCTCCCCCCCTTTTTTTTGGATTTCACATCAATGAGAATATTGGGAATGGGAAATGGGAGGGAAAGTGATTGCTTCATGGGAGTGAAGTAAAATTAATAAACTGAACTGGGGAGTTAGTATGGGAAAATCGGAATGGGAGAGCTATGTAAAAATATGATGGCGAAGTGGGGAGTTGTAACGCCCTGTTTTTCGGCAAGTCAGGTACGATGTCACGAGAGAGTTTAATTCAGTAATTATGTGATTAATGTGACATCGCATACTATACGTGTCAACGTGAAATTTTATTAATTACGTGAGCTTTAGAATTTATTTAAATTATACTTGGACTCAATTGTCCAATATTTTCCAGATAGGGACCTAATTAATTAGGGTTTTGGGGCCTTCGTAGCTACCTCGAGCTCGGGAATTGGGATTCGAATTCCAACCTTATTATTGAGTTTATTTCGATGATTCGGATTCTATGAGTTAACCTTTTAATTTTATGAAGCTATTTGATTGCCCAACCGTTTTAAAATCCGATCCGATTGGACCGGATACCGTTTGATCCTCCCCGTTTCCACCAACCCGTTTGCCCGGCCCTTAAAAGGGCCAAGCCTCTCTCTCTCTCCCCCGCACTCTTGGTCGATCATCAGCAGCTCAAGGAAGAAAAAGAGAAGGAAAATCCCAAATTTGGCACCTAAGCTCTTGGGCCGAGCACGTGAGATCCAACCGTCTGATCAACAACCCAACGTAAGAATTGTGCTCTATTCGTTACGTGCTTCGATTGAATACCCCTTTTGTGCCTCGAATTTGTGCTTACGTGATAATTGGGGAAGATAGTGAATAGTGCCGGGTCGGGATTTCTATGTGATCAAGCTCGTTTCGTGAGTTCTAATGTGTTAATATGTGATCTACGGGTTAGAATTGCTCTGTGGTATGATTTTCGTGCATTTTGAAGTGGTTTGGGACTGTGTTGTTGTTTGATTGCTTCTCCAGTCGCCATTGTTGTTGTTCCTGCTTCTTTTTGGACGAACCAGACCACGAGGAGAGTTCAGGGAGATGGGAATGGCCATTCCCAGCTCAAGCGCAGAATCAGAATAGCCATTCCCATGGGTGGGACCTGGTGAGAATGGCCATTCCCAGGTGGGCGAGGCTATTCCCGGCCTTGATGCTTGATTTTGTTCTTTAATTGTTTCTCAATGCACTGATATGGCTTTAATTGGTTTTGTGGCTTAATTATGAACATGATTAATGTGTTTTATTATACATGCATGGCCTCATTATTAATTATGATTCGATTTCGTACTTAAATGCTGAACTTGAATGTGTTATACCCTTGTTGACTTGAACGCTTTCAAGCATGTTTTGATTGATCACGTATCACACGCACACCTTAAGTGCAAGATTAACTGTTCACTACAAGAAAACAGTCAATTTCCGACGAACTTTTCCGACGAACTTTTTTCGTCTGTATATTTCCGACGAAGCCCAGACGAACTTCCGATGAAATTTGGAAATTTTGAATTCCCCCCTAAGCTACAAAATTTCCGACGAAATTTCGTCGAAATTCAGACGAACCTAAAATCCAGACGAACTATGCGATGAACTTTTCGTCTGAAAATTAAAGTAACTATTTTAAATTAATACTCAGACGAATTTTCGTCTGAAATTCGTCCCAAAATTTATAAAAATAAAATTTATTTTATATTTTACATTTCCGACCAACTTGAGATGACGTTTTTCGTCTGAAACATAAAGAAATAAATTAGTTTAAATTAGCGGCGAATCTCTGACCAAGTATTCGCCTGAATTTTTTTTTTTTTGAAAATATTTTTGGGATTCTCCGAGGAACGGTCGTCCGAAATGCATCGGAAATTAGTGGCGACTGAGATGATTTTATATTCAGACTATTTATTTGTCTGAAATTTATCTCAAAATTTTAATTATGTAGCCCTAATTTCTTCCTCACAATTCAGCGCCTCTTCTTCCTTATCTCAGCCGCCTCACTCTTCTTCTCCAAAAGAGAAATACACCGAACCCTCTTCCTCTCTCTTCACAAACTGCGAGCCAGAATTAAAAACCTCGACATTCAGCTCTTCGAACTCCAACATCTTCGGATCTGAAACAATAAGCTTGTGGACGGGCGTCGGTGGCTTGAGGTGTTAGGATGACGGTGAAAGGTCCTTTGAAGGCTTTGTCAAGGTTTGTTCATATTGCTGAGGTTGTGTGTTTTGCTTTTCCTATGGTATTCTTTGATTTTTACAGATTTGCTACTACTTTTTATGTTATTTTTTGCTTGGTTCATATTTTTTATGTTAATTAATCATGTTATTACTACTGCTGCTTCTGGATTTCAAGTGTAATCTTGATTTTACTGGTGATTTGGGTTAATTTAGCGTGGGTTGTTGTATCTCTGGGTTTTGAAATCTATGTTTGTATCTCTGTTTTCAATGTTAATTAATCGTGTTTGTATCATGATGTTGCTTATTGTGAAAACAGAAATGAAAGTGATGCATAAATCAAATAATAGTTCCCATATTTATACTGGCATAAGCTTTCTCTTCATGTTCTTCCTTGAAAGAGATTTGAGTTAAAAGGTCTCCCTCGTGTTTCGCTGGACTAGTAGTTTGATCCTTGAATCTTCATTTTTATAATCTCGTATTGTTAAAGAAAACTTTGAGCTGAATTTTGAGTTAAAAGGTGTCTGCATTGTGGATTTGCTGGGAATGGGTGCGCCCATTTAGTGTGTTTTAGCTGTTGTCGAATCTTAGCTGCAAGTTTGCTGAACTTTGTTTTTGAATTTTGGTTTTTTTGTTTCCTATTATAGCTGGCATTCTATCGATTTTGGTGTTTATAATCTTGAAATGTGTGTGATTTGCAATAGAAATTTTTGCTGTGAAATTTAGCAAACTAGTGAAAAAGAATAATCTACGGATTCAGTAATTGTTTTTGGATTTGGGTCTGGGTTTAGATTTTAGAACAGAATGTTGCTATTTTATGAATTTTCATTGCTAGGTTATTCAAGTTGTAGTGTCCAAGATTGATTTTAGGAGTGATAATTACTGATATAAAAAATTGAAATAGAAGTTCCGGTTTTGATCTTTATAGACACTCTCTTTTTGAGTCATTGCACCTTCGCAAAATAGATCTTGATGATGTTAGGGTCAAGAATAAGGATTTATACATGTCTGGTATGTGTGTGAAAAATTACTATCATACCTTGGTAGTAGTATGTGTATGTTTAAACTCTCTTGGTATCTAAACCCCTAGAAATATATCTTGTCTGAACTACTGTACTTTCTATTAATTTATTCCTTAAACATCTCACAATGAGCTTTGCTGCACCATAGAACACACTCTACACCAAGGATTAGCTCCTTAAAAACTTAGCATGAGTTATAGAGATTTTAACTGCTAAGATAAGATAGAGTTTAGTAAAAGTAGTAAAACTTTAGAGTAGTACAACGATAGAGTTTTTTAAAATGAATGCAAAAAACTTGGGAATTTACAACTTACAATTACAGGAGGGAATTTCAAAATTTATAAAAGCACCACGAACATGTGCAAGTTAGATTATTAATCACTGTTTGATTATTAGTTAGACAATTATGTAATCTTGCTAAGTGTGTTCATACTTCTTAGTTCGAGAATTGAAAATGTACTTAGATACAAATAAATGAAGACATTTCGGTTAATATGTATGATGACGTGATGATTAAATATTTGTGGAGTTGACCACTTAATTTCCATTTTTGTGTTTAGCTTCATTTTTTCTTGAGATGGCGGTGCGGTTTTCATTTCATTTGTTTGATTATAATCTGGACATTGTTGAGTAATGAAATTGTTACCTCTTCTTTTTCCTATAGGCATTTTATATGATTAGAGTAGCGTACTTGTAGAATGAGAATAAACTGACTGTTTTTCGGTCATGTATGATTTGTTCTCCATATGAATTTAATTTTCTTGTTTGTTTTTAAAGAGGAAGCGGCAGAGCTGCCTAAGCAAGTGGTTGGAAAAGCTTCCAAAGATGTGCTGATTTCAAATAATTTACCACCGGTCACCAGCTTGTCCAGTCAAGGAACCTCTGTGTCATCTACTAAACCAAAATACAGGTAATTTGGCCTGAGTGATAATTGCATATTTTATCCCATTTGTGATGTTTTGTGCAAATTCTGTTATCCCTATTATTTCCATGCTCCCCGTAGTGAAACATAGAGCATACAGGTTCACATAATTCCAAACATGTTTGGCAGAAATACTAGATTTAGACTCAGACATTACCATTTCCAGTTTCCACTTTCCACCACCAAATCCATACCTTATTCGGTGCATATTTATCATTTATACAGAATTACAGTGTCCTCCCCTATAATTACGCGTAATTACACATATCTCCCTCGTAATCAATATACACACAGCTCCCATGTAACTTATGTCCATCTAACGATCACTCTTGTGTAGTTCTATTGGTGAAGTACCAATAACTTTGTTTAAATATAAAACTTTCCTATTATGGTTTTCAATGTACACTTGTGTTCCTTGTGAACTTTACAAAATTACACACACCTCCCATGTAACTTAATATGTCATCACTCGAGGAATCCTCGGAAATTCTCCCATCATCAAGATGCAATGTGAATCTGATGGGTGAAAGCTCATTTAAGCTCAGCAGCCATTGTATATTCAATATGAAATGTGAAATTAGTGGCATTGGCTTCGTAATAATTTTGACAAAACCTTCCTGTGTCCACTAATCTATCATCTGCATTTTAAGTAAATTAAAAGTATTCATGTCCTGTTAATAATCATTATCGTGACTTAATGCTGGGTGGATTGATTATCTCTAAATCTTTTGCAATAATTGATGCTGATCTAATGATCTAATCCTCTTGAAAAGGAATCTCAGATTCTTAATAGAATTGTGGTGCAATCGTAGAGGATATCAGAAAAAAGTTCCAGAAAAGTAAGTCATTAGCTTGCAAATATTTTAAATTGTATTTATTGTTTGAATAAATATACTATCAAGTGAGAAGGAAAATCGGGACAAACGCCATGAAAATGATGATTTTGGTGGTGATAGATAGGTTGACGAGCGTTCACGCTTGGCATGGGTAAGTTTAATTGTTTGAATATATTTGAGTAGTTAATCATTTATTGTAATGGTTATACATATTCATGATGCCCAATATATGGTATATTAATGTAGGATAACTACGAGAAGTTGAAAGAGATTAGAAACCCTAATTGCACATAAGAACATAAGAACATGATCACAACCTATCATATCATCTTGAATATTAATCCATGTCATTCATGCCATTTCACATCAATGCCTTGCGTCATATTTGGTATCATTATTGAGTCTCCTCTCACGAGTATACACTGTTTTCTTTCTTGTCCAGTTCTTCTCCAGGACGGAGATCATCGATCGAGTAGGAACTATTTTACACACTCGTCTTGTCCCGTCGCTTGTCTGGTGAGGGTGTTTTCGTTCTAGTTACGTGCATAAACCCTAACCCTGCACGAATGAGTTTTGGCCTAAAACCATAGTTATATTGTTTTCAAGACTTTAATCGAGTAAACGTTTATTACATTGAACCTACCGTTATTGTTATTTACTGACCCTTCCTGTTTTGGCGAGATACTGTATTGTACACTGATTGTGGGCCCTGGGACTTGTGTATTGAGTGAGCCGAGGAGGTATCGGACCGACGGTGACCTCTTGCACAGTCCCATACTGTCAGGATGAACCCTAAATCCACTAGGAGTTGGTGGATGAAGGAATCCCGGGCATAGGAGTCATGTTCCTGATGCTCAACGAGACTGGATGGTTGAAGGCTAGCAAACCTTCCCATCATCGGAGGGAAAAGGAGATCATGTGGGAAGGCCGGCACTACGGATTGGCCCATGGATTAGTGTCTTGATTGTATTGATTAATTGCATTGATTGATTACACTATTGCACTAATTGCACAGTATCGTATCGATTGAATTGCATGATCGCCCTTAAAATTGAAACCTAATGATTGTACACAGTCGAAGTAAGGTTGGAGATTGTGCACGCTCACTCGCCGAGCCACTGATAGCCTAAAATTGTAACGAATTGTATAAATTGATAGTTGTAAAGTCCGAGCATTGATTAATTGATTTCTTGCCCTTCACGGGAACTACTTTACCTAAAAATATGCTCGGGAATTACAGCTTGCATGAGCATGTTTCTATATATATGTATACCTCCTGCTCACTCAGTCTTCTAGAGACGATCCCTCTTTCCCTTTCTTCCAGTTTCTTTGCAGGTGGTTACTAGACGGAGTTGAGTTGTCGTATCCTTGTTCGAGTCCTACACTTGTACATTCACTGCATATCATACTGCTTATCGTAGTGTATTGATTTATTTGTTGGGCTGGTGCACCATTTATTAAATTAAATTGACTCGGGACAGGTTAGGACAAATTCTAGATTTAGTTGAACCCGTTTTTATATTATTGTGTTGTATCGTTTCGGGACAGGTTTCCTAGTTTAGTGGAACCCCGTATTACTTTTCCATGTAAGATGTGTTTATTCCCTTGATATTGAATGAATAACTATCTTGCTTCCGCATTTTCGTTTCATTGGATTTGTTCCAGGGTTAGATTCCACCTAGCTAGGACAGTTTTTTCATTGTCTTCCGTTCGCTGTGAGTTTGGGTCATGTATGGATTAGTCTATTTCATATGTGGACCAAACTCATAGTGCGGGGGATGTGGTGTCTTTCGTTCCGGGTGCTACAGGAGTTATCCGTCATTTCCCGTGTAATAAATTCTATTTTTATATTTATATTCATCTAATTAATATTTTATAGTTTCTAATTTTTTGTTTAATTAATAATTATTCTTGCATTATAACAACAATATAACTTCAGTATTTTTTTAAAGTCACATGACCATTCATTATCTCCAGACTCCAGTTATACGTTCATTTTTTTTATACTTTTTAACTAAAATCAATTTAAATATTTGGGAAAATTGCAAATTTGGGATAGTAACATACCCCAATTTGAATTTTTGGACTTTAATTTGCCATTTCTGATTTCAGGAGTTACTTTTTTGCAATTTCAACCAAATCTCAATCGGAAACCAAATTCTACATCAGAAACCGTGCATGATCGCCTGAAACCTGGTGAAATCATACGTGGCAAAACAACCTATCAGGAAAATTGCAAATTTGGGACAGTAACATATCCCAATTTGCATTTTTGAACTTTAAGTTGACATTTTCGATTTCAGGGACAGTAACTCTAAAAGTTTTACAATTTCAGCCAATCTCAGCCGGAAACCTAATTCTGCACTAGAAAACCACACGTGATCGCCTGAAATCGGTTGAAGTCATGCGTGGAAAAATAGCCTGGGCCACATAAGCAAAAGAAAGTCATGTCAATTACAAGATAATTTCACATGTGACATAAGGTCTTTAAATTAAAAACGCAAAACTGACAAAAAGAAAAAAGGGTCTTATTCTTTCCCCAATTTATTTAAATTTAACACCGAAAAAAATCATTGGCTTATCAAATTCTTTATCGAGCCATGAAAAAAGTTCGACAAAAGATAGAAATAAATCCATTATTTGTTTTACATCAAGCAGCACATGGAGTAACTCCCAATATAGCAGTAAAAGCAAGACGTGTAAGTGAATCGACTCATCAAGTTTCCGTTGAAATAGGATCCACACAAGGAAAAATACTTGTCATTCGTTGGTCATTAGAGGCATCTCGAAAACGTTTGGGTCGAAATATGGCTTTCAAATTAAGTTCCAAATTGGTGGATGCTACCAAGGGGAGTGGCGATATCATATACAAAAAGGAAGAGACTCATAAAATGACAGAGACAATTTTTAAATAAATAGGGGAAAGAACAAGACCATTTTTTCTTTTGTCAGTTTTGCGTTTTTAATTTAAAGTCCTTATGCCACATGTGAAATTATGTTTTAATTGACATGACTTTCTTTTGCTTATGTGGCCCAGGCTAATTTTTCATGCATGACTTCTACTAGTTTTAGGCGATCACGTGCGGTTTTCCGGTGTACAATA
Organism: Lantana camara; assembly: GCA_037501455.1. Lineage (NCBI taxonomy): Eukaryota > Viridiplantae > Streptophyta > Magnoliopsida > Lamiales > Verbenaceae > Lantana > Lantana camara. Next base: position 122,956,446 of record CM074855.1, read on the forward strand.
AGGTTTTCGGTTGATATTTGGCTGAAATTGCAAAATTTTTAGAGTTATTGTCCTTGAAATCGGAAATGCCAAATTAAAATCCAAAAATACAAATTGGGATATGTTACTATCCCAAGTTTGCAATTCTCCTGATACGTTGTTTTGCCACGTACGACTTCAGCCGGTTTCAGGCGATCACATGAGGTTTTCCAGTGCAGAATTAGGTTTTCGGTTGAGATTTGGCTGAAATTATAAAATTTTTAGAATTACTGTCCCTAAAATCAAAAATACCAAATTAAAGTAAAAAAATTCAAAATGGAGTATGTTGCTATCCCAAATTTGCAGTTTTCCCTAAACATTTCATCAACACGCCACATTATCTCCAACATTTAAGTAAGTGCTCTTTTTTTTTTTTTTTATGTTTTCTCCTGTGTATTTCATATGCTATTTTATTCTATAGATGTTTTGTCGCCTCTTAGTCTTTTTATTTAGTTACTGTTATTTTAAATTTTACAATTGAATATTGGACTTATTCTTTCACTTTAGTTCGCTACCCATAAATTTATTTTGTTTATTTTTATTTTTTGTAATTTTTTTTTATAGTAATAATTTTAATGAACAGCAAAATTTACTTTTTATTTTTCGTTTATATTATTTATTCGTTCTAATTTAATTTTCTTTTATGATTTTGAAAGGAGTATCATTTACTTGGCGTGTTGTCTTACCTCTACAAGATATCTAACACTTTCTGTTACTTCAAATTACTACTTTACTATTCAGACATTAATATCCATTTTCTTAATTCTACAAAACTAATTTTTTTTACTCCTCTAGATTGTGTCATTGCAAATAATCCACTGGATAGAAATGTCTACTTCTTAAAAAGTTTAAAAACTCCTTTTCTGAAATATGAGTTTAAACATTCATCCAATGACACACTCGTAATTTTCATTAAATCAAATGTAATTTACATCAATCTGAAAACAGCCGACAAGAGTTGAATCAAGCGATTTTCTTTAAAACAATAATCCAAGTTATCGAATCTCCCTTAAAAATGTGAGTATAAAAAAAAAAAAAATACATCACTCTGAAAACAAATGGGATCTATAACTCCCATTCATTCTAGCTATAAGACCTGGCCTAGGTTCTTTTAATTTCAAAGGCTTTGTTCAAGTTTTAAGTAAACAATTTTATATAATGAATTACTCTACCCACTTACCATAATCTTAGAAAGTAAACCATTCCTTAGATAATAGAGTTGGAGATGAGTGAGGAGATCTAGAGGAGTTAAGACTCGTAGCCATTAAAAAGGGTTTCAGGGTTTAGTGTGTTCATTATTAGGAGATTATTCTTTTTTTTTTTAATTTAAAACACCAACCCTGTAAACTTGCAGAAAGCTCAATAACTCACCCTAAAAAGTTTACAAACTTTTTTAGCTCTTTCCCTCAACTTGGTTAGAAGAGTTAAAAGAATTTATTGTATCGGGTGTTGGCATCCTTTTTTCTATTTTCTTATGATGTAGAAATATTCCTAAAAGCTTTATTTTTTCATATCTTTATGTGTATATCAAACACCTATCACGTTGAAAATTTTAAGAAATTATTTGTATGGTTGTGTCTTTGCATGAATCATAGGTATTCTCGAAAGAGTTATCCCATAAGATCAGATTTAGTGAAATTTCAATAAAAATATATTAACAGTGAAAGAGTATATGATGAAATAATTTGTAGACTAAAAGATTAATCAAAGCAATCCACTTAAGAAAACATTACCATCAACCTCATTTATTCATAATTTCATAATTTTATTGTAAAATCCAAAATACAAACTTGTAGCATTGCATTCGAATTCACTTAGATGGATCAATTTTCCCTCTCCATAGTATATTTATTGTTCCTTTATCCAACCAGTGGCTGAAACGCAACCTTGCCATTCTTATCAAGAACAAGCCAAACTCTGTTGCAGCAGAAATTATCAATATGCTGATCTGCAGGAACAGCCACGACGGTCACCGTCGGATTGTCTCGAGTGATTACAGCTTTTGCTTCTGCTTCATCAACGCCAACAAGTTCCGGCCAACTTTCTTTGTATATAAGTGGGCTATCACCAGCCCTATAACAATTATACGGGATGCAGGGTGGATACGGATACTTGGTCACCATTGTTTTGAAATTATTACTGAAACCTACTTGATTCTGAATGATTTGTTTACGGCTTTCTTAGATATATATATGTATAATTTTTCCCGTTGGAAGTTAATGATTTTCATCCATATAATAAAATGAGTAATTCATAATTAATGTATGTTGATTCTATTAATAAAAGGAAATAAGTTACATTTAATTCTGCGGTGATTCGTGTAATTAATAGGAATCTAATTTGTAATCCCGAGGAATCTGTGGTGATTTTGTTTCCCTTGTAATCGCTAATAAATTTGTAATCACGTACATAAATTTGAATGATTTGTTTTGGCTTTCTCATTATACATACTATTGTGTGCCCCGTACTATCGGTACATAAATTTGAATGATTTGTTTTGGCTTTCCCATTACTAGCATATACCCCGTGCTAGGGCTGCAAACAAGCCGAGCCAGCTTGCGAGCTTGGCAGGTCGAGCTCAAGCTGCCTCGGCTTGAGATCGTAGTTGGACGAGCTCAATCCGAGCTTTGACGAGCTCGATCTTGCCATCGAGTCGATCTCGATCTTGATGTGTCTAGGCTCGCGGCTTGCGAGCCAGCTCGCGAGCCTAGGCATATATATGGTTTTTTTTTTTTTTAAATTTATATATATATATATGTGTATTAGATTTATATTATATGTAAATATATATTTTATGTTATATATATATAATATATAATATATACTTATAAATAATCCTTTTATTAATTATATATGGTTCAAATTCCAATATTGTATTATGTAAATGTACATTTATCTATCATATAATATATTATATATATCTTAAAATCTTAAAAATATATAATTTATCAATATATATAATTTGACAAGATAATATCACTCATGTATTATAATTTATATGTGTTCCTTAATAATATATGAGCTAATAATGTATTTGATTTAATAATTAAACTAATATTTATTTATATCTTATACATCTTAATAGGTTAAATCAATATTATATATGTGTACATGTGTTTTTGATATTTCATGTATTTTATATGTTTATAACTTTGTGTCCAAATTCTTAATTACATATATAATTTACTAACATGTATGGTACTAACAATTATGATTTAACGAGATAGTATGTAATTATGTATCATATATTATAATAAAATATGTATGTGTATTAATAGTATATGAGCTAATAATGTATCTTATTTAGTAACATAATATATATGATAAATATACATTATATCTTAAATCTTAATAATATTTAGTTTACTAATGTATATGATGATATTATCTAACAAAGATAACGTATAAAATATGTTATATATTATAATAGATTCATATTATATTATATTATATGTGAGTTTAATAATTGATCAAACCATCATATATATTCTTATATATTTTATATTTTTGTGTGATAAAATTTTAATAAATGTTATTTAATAATATAATATTAATATATATGATTAATTAATTTAATTTAATTAATAAAATTATAATTTATATTATATAATTATGTGTTATATATATATATATATATATATATATATATATATATTACTAATTTTATTAAAAATAAAAAGAATTGTTAGGGGGGGAAAAAAAAAGGAAAGGAAAAAACTTCAAGCCTTACCAAGCCGAGTCGAGCCGATCCCGAGCTAGGTGCGAGCCGAGTTCAAGCCGCAGAATGCCAAGCTTGACGAGCTCGATCCCGAGCTCGAGTCAGGCTCAAAAACACCAAGCTCAAGCTCAAGCCTGATATTTTATACCAAACTCGGCTCGGCTCGGCTCGTTTGCAGCCCTACCCCGTGCAATGCAGGGTTTATATATATATATAAATTATATTATGTGAATTGTAGTATTACGTAATAGTGCTAAATATTGTAAACTAAAATGATATTAAAAAAAATCTGTATTTAGAATAGGTAATACTATAAATAATTATAAATTTAATAAACAATGTAATTATTCTGAAATTTTTAATATATAAAGAAAATACTAAATCTGACATAAGGATAAAAAAGTGATTTAAGAAGTTGAAAAGGTTATAAACAATATTAGGTAACATTCTTAAAAAATAAAAGTTAAATATATAAATGTAGTTGAAAACTGTTATTAAATATTAAAAATATAAAATTTATATAAAGATATAATATATTTCCTCAATTTGGGAATAACAGGTTAGTTAATAAAAAGAAAAAATCACTAAATTATTAAGAAAATAATAACAATACAAAGTAAATAAAATAATTATAAAAAATAAATATTACAATAATAAGCATTGAAATTCTAAATTAGATGAAGTTAAAATCTCAAAAAAATGTTCTTTAATAATAAAACCCAAAAGAATTACAAAAATTATAAAAATTAAATGAAACAAAGATTACAGAAGAAAAGCTATGAGAATTTGATAAAAAAAAATCTTTTAGAATCTGACATGTGTTTGTAATTAAATCAAAGATTCTAAAATCTAATTACATTGTCATATTCAAGCAACAACCCAAATGTTATATTATCAAATATCAAGCAAAACTTGAATCCATAAAATGATTCTATTAAAAAGCTGATCATAATCAATAAATTTGATGATTTCGTATTACAAAATACCCTTCTTCTTTCCCTTTTTAAAATTATGGTGGTACTTTTATTAAAAAAAAATTGGTTAAAATATTTAATATAAAGTTGTAAAAAAAATAATCTGATGCAAAAAATTTTACTGGAATGTACTCAATTTTATGATAGATAACTAAGAAAAAATCTGTAATAATAAGCAATACAAACATTAAAGCATTCATCAAAATCGCAACTGTAGAAAATATGTAGCAACATAAAAAAAATCAAATAAGAACAAGATAAAAAAGATGTGTTGAAAAATAAATAGCCAAACAATATTTATAATACATTCTCTAATATCATAAAATGGAACACAAATATTAAATATTTAGAGAAGTTGTAAATATACAAACCAAAATATCGAATGAAATCAAGGAAGAACAAAGGAAAAAAACATTCAAAGAAATATCAAAAAATCGAAGGAGAAGAAGAAGATACAAAATAAATACTAAAAACTGGATTAAGAGTAGATTATTTATAGACATGAAAATACACATTCAAATTTCAAACTTTAAAAACTTTACTAAATTAAAACAACAAATCTTGGAAATGATTTGTAGAATATTTAATGTAAACAATTTGTGTTAATTAATCATCTTCAATTAAGAAATTAAATAATTATGACATAAAAACGGACGACTTGCATGTTCTAAAATAAAGTTATAATAATAATTTTTTAAGATAATTAAAAAAAATTCAAAAATTTAGAAAATTAGAAAATTTCAAAGAGAATATATAATTATTTTGCAATGAGCATGCTGTTGTGCACGTTATTATTAATTAAAAATAATAATAAAATAAATAAATTTCCATATTAAATGTAAAAATTCAAATTAATTGTGCAGTTAATATTGATATAATATTAATATAGCAATTTTTATTATTTTATTCAAAATTAATGGAATAATTTAAGTAAATTGATCGAGAAACAAAAGTTTGAATTTGAATTTAAAACTTTATTTTGGAAATTATGTCATATTTTGTACATTCAAAATAAATTTACCATAAAGATGCTTCAATTGAGGATAATTTCCAAAATTTAAGGGATACTAGCATATACCCCGTGTAATGCACAGTTTATATATATAACTTATATTATGTGAATTGTAGTATTACATAATAGTGCAAAATATTGTAAACTAAAATGATATTAAAAAATATCTATATTTAGAATAGGTAAAACTATAAATAATTATAAATTTAATAAACAATGTAATTATTCTGAAAATTTTAACATATAAAAAAAAATATTAGATTTGACATATGGATAAAAAAGAGATTTAAGAAGTTGAAAAGGTTATAAACAATATTAGGTAACATTCTTAAAAAATAAAAGTTAAATATATAAATGTGGTTGAAAACTATTATTAAATATTAAAAATATAAAATTTATATAACGATATAATATATTTCCTCAATTTGGGGAAATCAGGTTAGTTAATAAAAAGAAAAAATCACTAAATCATTAAGAAAATAAGATGAAAATTAAAGAAAATAATAACAATATAAAGTAAATAAAATAATTAGGAAAAATAAACATTACAATAATAAGTATTTAAATTCTAAATTGGATAAAGTTAAAATCTCAAAAAAATGTTTTTAATAATAAAAACCCAAAAGAATTACAAAAATTATAAAAATTAAATGAAACAAAGATTACAGAAGAAAATCTATGAGAATTTGATAAAAAAAAATCTTTTAGAATTTTATATGTGTTTTTAATTAAATCAAAGAATTCTAAAATCTAATTACATTGTCATATTCTAGCAACAACCTAAATATTATATTATCAAATATCAAGCAAAACTTGAATACATAAAATGATTCTATTAAAAAGTTGACCATAATCAATAAATTTGATGATTTCGTATTACAAAATACCCTTCTTCTTTCCCTTTTTAAAATAGAATTTAGAAGAAAATCATTTTTTCTTAACAAAAAAAAAAAAAAAAAAAAAAAAAAGCGAAAAGAAAGCTTTTACCTTTTAGGTTAAACTCATATAGAGAAATCGGTAAACACAATTCAAACCAATACCTATTAGTTTAAGTAAAATATGAAAAATTATTGATTTTTGTATGTAATTAATGTGAAAGTAACTTTTTAGATTGAAGAAACAATAAATATAATAAAGTCCTTAATAATCAGTAATTAAATATTTAATCAATTGAAAAACAAATGTAATGATTTTATAAATAACAAATATGATCATAAATATTTTGAGATAAAAAATAAAGACCAAAACATAAAGATATTATAATGCAACAAAAATAAAAACTAAAATCTTAGTTAAACAAAATAATGTAGCAAGATTTATACGGCATAAAATAAAACATAATTAAAGGGAAATAAATATAATCAAAACTAAAAGATGATTTAGAATCGAACATTCCACAAAAAAAAAATGCCATTCAATTAAATATAGTTAATTATTGAAAAATCATTAAAAAAAATAGTGTAGAATAAAAATAAATAAAAAAAGAAACATATTATAAAAGTTTAAAATAAATAAATTATTAAAAAATAAATTAGAATTATTTATTATGTTCTTGAAATTGGTTTGATTTTGACTATGGAAAAAAACTAAAATCTTTGATAGGTAAAGATGGAAGGTAAAGTAATCTATATCTATACTATAATATATAGGAAGGGTGTTTTTTGACCCAATCGTTTTAATTTTGACTAATTGGAGTTTTGTGGTTTTTTCGAGATTTTTAATTAAAATTAAAAATTTTGATTGGTTGATGCTTAATAAATTTATTTATTTATTTATTAATTTTATATATATATCTATACTATAATATATAGGAAGGATGTCTTTTGACCAAATTGTGTTAATTTTGACTAAATGGAGTTTTGTGGTTTTTTTTGAGATTTTTAATTAAAATTAAAATTTTTGATTGATTGATGCTTAATAAATTAATTAATTAATTAATTTATTTTATATATCCCTTAAATTTTGGAAGTTATCCTCAATTAAAGCATCTTTATGGTAAATTTATTTTGAATGTACAAAATATGACACAAATTTCAAAATAAAGCTTTAAATTCAAATTCAAATTTTCGTTTCTTTATCAATTTACTTAAATTATTCCATTAATTTGGTATAAAATAATAAAAATTGCTATATTAATATTATATCAATAATAACTGCACAATTAATTTGAATTTTTACATATACTAAGGAAATTTATTTTTTTAATGTTATTTTTAATTAATAATAACGTGCACAACAGCATGCACATTGCAAAATAATTATTGAGTCTCTTTGAAATTTTTTAATTTTCTAAATTTTTGAATTTTTTTAATTATCTTAAAAAATTATTATTATAACTTTACTTTAGAACATACAAGTCATCTGTTTTTATGTCATAATTATTTAATTTCTTAATTGAAGCTGATTAATTCACACAAATTATTTACATTAAATATTCTACAAATCATGTCCAAGATTTATTACAAATCATACCCAAGATTTGTTATTTTAATTTAGTAAATTTTTTGAAGTTTGAAATTTGAATGTGTATTTTCATGTCTATAAATAATCTACTCTTAATCCAGTTTTTAGTGTTTGTTTTGTATCTTCTTCTGGTCCTTCGATTTTTTGATATTTCTTTGAATGCTTTTTTTCCTTTGTTCTTTCTTGATTTCGTTCGATATTTTGGTTTGTATATTTACAACTTCTCTGAATATTTAATATTTTTGCTCCATTTTATGATATTAGAGAATGTATTATAAATATTGTTTGGCTATTTATTTTTCAACACATCTTTTTTATCTTTTTCTTATTTGATTTTCTTATGTTGCTACATATTTTCTACAGTTGCGATTTTGATGAATACTTTAATATTTGTATTGCTTGTTATTACAGATTTTTTCTTTGTTATCTATCATAAAATTGAGTATATTCCAATAAAAAGTTTTGCATCAGATTAGTTTTTTTAACAAATTTATATTAAATATTTTAACCAATATATATTTTTTTTTAATGAAGTTACCACCAAAATTTTAAAAAGGGAAAGAAGAAGGGTATTTTGTAATACGAAATCATCAAATTTATTGATTATGATCAACTTTTTAATAGAATCATTTTATGTATTCAAGTTTTGCTTTTTTTTTTTCCAGAAGGAACCGGTCAAGGAGACCGTGGGGTTATTACCGAGGCCCTCACCTCATAAATTAACATTTGAAACCAAGTGTAATTACAATGAGAGGAGATCCAAGGATCAACCACACTAGGAAAAGCAAAATGCCCTCTCGAGAAACAACCTTTAGAGCTCAGGGCATACACATTGTAGTCGTAACAGTTATTGCGCCCCTTCATATTGAACGTTTCTAAAGCATGGGCGACTATATTAAGGCAATCTCTGCTGCACTTGACATTACACGGATCAATCGTTGGCCTCCAATTGAAGCACCCAGGTTCCTGGGCGGCGATAATCTCCGACGAGGATCTTATCTGGCAACGTTTGGTCGCAACCACTGTCAAGGCTTCCTTGGGATTATTCACGTTGGTATTCGGCTTATAGTTGAGCACACCGTCAATTACATCGTTATTAGCGTCCCTCCAAGGGGTTGTGTTCCAGTTCACGATCCAGATCAGCCAATTAGCACCATGGTTGTTGTGATCCTGCAAAAGAAGGGTACCATTTCTCGGCCTCATGCTATCAGTAGTACCATGGGCAAAGTTTTTGTGAAACGAATCAGAGATACAAAACTTTAAATTATAGATGCATATCCATATATTAAGATACCTGCTATTCCATGCTTGCCCCTGGATGTCGGCCAAAACAGGGGATGAAGAGGTCCAAAATTTCAGCTTCCCTAAACACTCTTTTTTGACTTCCAGTGGCTGTGGCAGCTCAGCTATTACCTTTATGTTGGCCTTCATCTCATACGAATGTTAGGGGGTTCCCATTGGTCGATTCTTATTATGCCGCGAAAACGATTCAACATCACCATCTCTGGGAATGGCCACTGCATTTGTTTTTTGGCTCCTTCTCTCGCAAGATAGTCTGCTGCCATGTTCCCTTCCCGATAGATATGACTTATCTCAAGATGAATATTCCTAGTGATCTCATGGAATTGGTTTAATAAACCTTGTATTTTCCAATCACCAGCACTGCCTCTATGCACCATGTCAATGACCACCTTCGCATCCAATTCCGCCCAAATATTGTCAAAGCCAATCTCAATCGCCATTGTAATGCCCTGCACAAGTGCGAGAAGTTCCGCGTGTGTGTTTGTTGCTATCCCGATTCCTGCACTATAAGCTGCTATCACTGTTCCATTATAATCATGAATAACTGCCCCAATCCCTGCCTTTCCGGGATTTCCGAGAGAAGACCCATCTGAGTTGAGTTTAACTTGGCTATTAGTGGGCTTCCTCCATTTAACTATCCTCGCTACAGGTTGTTTTATTGGCTCTAGTGTGATTCGAAGCTTCCATGCCACTCCAACATCACCCTTCCACCATTTTCGTTGCAACCGCCCAATCCGGTGCAACTGCGAGATGTGAAGAAGTACCTGTCTTTTGATGTTATAACTCGTAAAGCTAGTCCCCTGGTGTTTCCTTCTGTTTCTTTCTGTCCAAACATACCATAAAATGAGAGAAGGGACGACAATCCTAACATGATTGCTAGCGCTATATGGGGATGATTTAATCCAGGCGTTAAGCAAGATGCAGACCGACTCTGTCCGAGGTACCTGCACATTAAAGAGTGTGTTAAAATAGTTCCAGACTTTCTTAGCCTTGTTGCTATTAATGAAAAAATGGCTAGATGTTTCTAGTTCATTGCAACAAAGGCATTTAGAAGGGAAGGTCAGCCCTTTGCGATGAAGCCGCTCGTCGATGGGGATCCAATCATGAAGCATTCTCCATAAGAAAACCATTATAGTCGGAGTTAAGTTAATCGACCATATAGCTTTATACAGTTCGGAACTCCTGTTGCTTCCTCTCAATTTTTCCCAAGCCGACCTGAGAGTAAAGCTGCCATCATTACTACATTTCCATCTTCCCTTATCGTTTTGGCCTCTGAGAATCGGAGTATTATAGATTTCGTTGACCATGTTCTCCTCCAAGGTTTGCAGCAGCTTGTTTCTATCCCATTGACCGTCACACATATAATCACTAACTTGTTCCTTCATGACTGGACCAATAACACTTGCTGCAAGGGCTTTCTCCCGAAGCCAAATGTCTTCCCAAAAGTCAACCTGTCCTTCTCCTATGCTCCAAAATATTTCGCTTTCCGCCGAATTACGTATCTTGCATAGCCCTGCCAAATCGGTGAGTGATAGCTCGCCACCATTGCATATTTCGGATGGATATTAGCCCAGTACCTACGCCGCATATATCTTAGCACCCTTAACGCAAAGGCACCACATCCCCCGCACTATAGTTCAATCCACATATGGAACGGGCACCCATACATGAATCAAGCCTATAGCGAACGGGAGACAATAAAAAAACACTACACTAGCTAGGCGGGCTAACCCTCAAATAATACATCAACGTATAATAACAGCGGAAGCATAACTAAGTACATTCATTCCACTACTCAATTTCAAGCTTCAAAACAATATTTACATCATCAAATATCCAACTTTCAAGTACACTATACTATAATATGTAGATAAGTACCAAGTCACATTCCAAAAATCATAAATATCCATAATATACACCAAAAGATGAAAAGACCATGCTAGACCCCAAAAACTGTAAAACTGACTCAAAACCACGCCTAGCACTCGATCTGCGCAACCTGAAAATTGTGAGGTGTCAGTCTATGAAAGACTAAGTGAGGGGTTATAATGTAAAAGCACAATTACCATGTAAGCTATAATCTCGGGTAAGGTTTTATGAAGGAAACAATATAAATTTAATAATAATACGCTCGCCGGAGATTATAACGAATCAATATTCATTTCAATCTTTTCAATACAATTGGTACAATCAATCTGTGGCCCGGCGAGTGAGGGAAATTCTCCAACCATTCTCCGACTGTGTACAATAATTCAATATTTAATAGTTTAGGTGATCATGCAATCGATTCAGTGCACAATTAGACAACTTCAATAAACCATCCTTCTTCCTCCGGGTGATGGGGGATTGCAAGGCCCCGCCATCTAGTCTCATTGAGTATAGGGTTCATGATTCCCTATACCCGGAACTCCTTCCTCCACTAATCTCCTAGTGGATTCAGGGGTCATCCCTACAATGTGAGGATAGTGCAAGAGTTGTCCGTCAGCCCATGCTTTCCCGGTTGGCTCAATACACTACCCTCGGGCCCACAGTGAACAATATACTCGCCAAAACAATCAATCGGTTCAATTCAATATCAATAACAATGGGTCGGTGCCATATCAATCGATCAATGGTAAAAAAATTGAATTTTCGGGAAAACTATATATATATTTGTATATTTTGGCCCAAAGTTCACATAAGGTTGTAGGTTCTATGTACGTAGAAGTAACCTCACCTTTACCGACCAAAAGAAGAAAGGATACACCCTACGGAGCATGTTCCTCGATTCCCAGACCGTGATCTGTGCAACAAGGGACAAGTGTACATAAGACTCGACTCGTATGAACCATTTAAGACGAACAACATGTCCTAATCAATAGATCATGCAATAACAATTAAGAAATGTCAATTAATAGAATAATTACCAATAACCATGTTTATAAATCAAATAAGTCACATACGGGAGCCAAAGAAGTGAAAAGAATACAATATGAAAGGTTTTGGTGAAGTTTAGGAAAACTGACAATTTTTGGGAAATGCACACCTTGTAGAAAACCTGAAATAACTTGAGTTCTAGAAGTTAGAATTGAATTTTGTTTATTGGATATGAAACTCGACACATAGACCTTTCCAACGGTATATGGCACGTTTTCTAATTCATAGCGAGGTGAAAATGGCGTTGGTCCGAAGTTGGACAAAATGCAGATTCTGGTGGGGTCGAGGGCACGACCAAAAACCTTCACAAAATGGTCGCGGCCGCGACCAAGTATTTTTCCGAATTTTTCATGCAATTTTTCCAAAAGTCGAAAGTTGGCCAAAATGGGGTCGCGGGCACGACCAGTTTTATGCATATTTTTGGTTGCGTTCGCGACCTGCCTCGCAGCAGCAGGAAAACAGGGCATTTCATGCCAAAAACCACAAAATTCATCTACACATGCAATTCCACTCCATAATAAATATTGAAACACATCAAATATACACTATACTTCAATTATTCATCATTCCAACCAAGAAATAGGCATCAAAGTGGCAAGAATTATCATGAAAACCCCATAATATACATATGCTTCCAACCTTCATGAACTCCAATATTTCCATGCAAATTTCACTCCAAATGATCAATATCATGCTCTTAGCTTCAATCATGCAAGAATTCATTAATAAATCTCTAAACCCTCCTTAATCACATATTCAAGAATTTCATAAAATTTTCAAGTTCTACCTTGAATCAAAGAAGGGATGGATGATATGTTGTTGATGATGATTCTAACTCTTCAATTCCTCAACTTTAGCTTGAATTTGAGATGAAATTTCCTTCCTCCTCTTATGGTGTAAATGTCGGTATATACTAGGTGTAAGTGTGTGTAAATTATGTTCTTGGATGAAATGGAATATATGAGAAGAAAGTGGAAGAAATGTAATGATATATGATATGCTCCTAAAGTCATGTATGGAAATATGAGCTTCAACCTTATTTGCACATCACTCTCTCATTTATTTAAATTAATGCAAATAAGTATAATCTCTAACCAACCATGCACTTAACTCCAAGTCATGTTATACACTTAAGTATATAATTTCACATAAAGGAGCAATTAAAATCATATGATACAATTAAATCACTTATGTCACTTATTTCATATAATCCATATAAACATCAATTCATATAAATATATAGAAGCATATTGCAAGTAATATGATGAATCTTGTAATTAACGAATAAAATAATCAAATTTAAACCTCCCCAACTCCCGAAGAACCGCTCGTGGAGTGCTTACCTGAACTTCCGGAATTTGGGGCGTTACAACTCTCCCCCCCTTAGAAGAATCTGGCCCGCAGATTCACTGATCGGAAATGAACAACTCCGGATGGAACCTTTTCATCTTCCCTTCCGGTTCCCAAGTCATCTCTTTGGATTTATCACTTCTCCATAACACCTTGACCATAGGAATCCGTGATTTCTTAACTCTTGATACTTTCTATCTAAAACTTTAACCGGTTGCTGAACGAAGGATAGATTCGATTCCAACTCAACTTCTTCAACGGGGAGAATTTCTGTTTCATCCGGATAATACTTCCTGAGCTGAGATACGTGGAAAACATTGTGAATTCCGGTAAGATTAAGTGGTAGATCCAATCTGTAAGCCACTTCCCCAATTCTCTCAAGAATCTCAAACGGACCCAAATAACGGGGATTAAGCTTTCCTCCTTTTCCAATACGAGAAAACCCCTTTCTTGGAGATACTTTTAAGAAAACTCGATCTCCCACTTCAAAATTTAGATCTCCTCGGTAAATATCGGCGTAACTTTTTTGCCTATCTTGTGCAGCCCTCATCCGCTATTGTATAAGCTGAACTTTCTCGATCATGGCTCTCACGGCCTTAGAAGGTTTTTCAAGTTTCTCACCTTTCTTTACCCCTTCTTGCTTCATCCATTTCCACTCCTCTAGGTCAAAGAATAACGGTGACCGACATTTCCGCCCATAAAGCAACTCATAAGGAGCCATGCCGATAGAGGATTGATAGCTATTATTATAGGCAAATTCAATCAATGGAAGTTGGTCACACCACGAGTTTTGAAAATCCAAAGCACAAGACCATAGCAAATCTTCCAAGTATCTTATAACTCTCTCGGATTGACCATCAGTTTGCGGATGAAAAGCCGTACTAAACCGAAGCTTTGTCCCCAAAATATCTTGTAATTCTCGCCACAATTTGGAAGTAAAACGAGGATCTCTATCTGAAACAATACTCACCGGAATCCCGTGAAGGAGAACAATCTCTCTATTATAAATCTCAGCCAACTTTCGAATCTTATAAGACATTCGAACCGGTGAGAAATGAGCAGACTTAGTTAACCGATCCACAATCACCCAAATACCGTCATACCCTCCTTTCACCTTTGGTAGCCCGGATATAAAATCCATTGTCACCTGTTCCCATTTCCACTCGGGAATAGGCAACGGTTGTAAAAGACCTCTGGGCTTTTGATGCACAGCTTTAACTTGCTGACATGTTAAACAACACCTTACAAACTCGGCCACATCTTTCTTTAATCCACGCCACCAATAAAATTGCCTCAAGTCTTTATACTTTTTGTTTCCTCCCGGATGTACTGAGTAGGCGGATTTATGTGCTTCCTCAAGCAAGACCCTTTTCAATTCATCGGGCACCACTATTCGGTTCTTAAAGCGAAGAATACTGGCCTCATGAAACCCGAATGGACTTTCTGGATCCTCTCTTGCCTTAGTAACCAATTTCTGAACTTCCGGATCCTTATCTTGAGCCTCAAACAATCTAGATTTCAATTCCGGTTGAATAGAAATATTGAATACCCGGGCTTTTATCACAATAGGCTCGATCTTATGACTTTCTCCAATCTCTAAATTCGAAACATCAACCTTTCGGCTTAAAGCATCGGCTACCACATTAGCTTTCCCGGGATGATACTTGATCACACAATCATAATCTTCTAATCGTTCCATCCATCTCCGTTGTCTCAAATTAAGATCTTTCTGTGTAAATAAGTATTGGAGACTCTTATGATCCGTGAAAATCTCAAAAGATACTCCATATAAATAATGTCTCCATTTTCCAAGTGCAAATATCACCACTGCGAGTTCTAAATCATGTGTCGGATAGTTCTTCAACTTTCGGGAAGCATAAGCAATAACTTTATCATTTTGAGTTAAAACACACCCCAATCCCTCTTTACATGCATCCGTGTAAACTGCATATCCTTCCAAACCATCCGGAAGAGTTAAAACCGGGGCTGAAACCAATCTTTTCTTCAATTCATTGAAACTTTTCTCACATTCTTCATTCCACTCATACTTAACATCTTTCTTTGTTAAAAGAGTCAAAGAAGCGGCAATCTTAGAAAAGTCTTGCACGAACCTCCTATAGTATCCTGCTAACCCCAAAAAGCTTTTAATCTCGGAGGCATTCTTTGGTCTTTCCCACTTCAAAACTGCCTCGATTTTAGAAGGATCAACTTCTAATCCATTTCCCGAAATAATATGCCCCAAGAAGGATACTCGATCGATCCAAAACTCACACTTGCTAAATTTTGCAAACAATTGATGTTCCTTCAATGTTTTCAATACAAGCTCAAGGTGCCTTGCATGTTCCTCGACCGGCTTGGAGAAAACCAGAATATCATCGATAAAGATCACAACAAACTTATCAAGAAACGGTCGGAAAATTCTATGCATCATATCCATAAAAGCGGCGGGAGCATTTGTCAAACCAAACGGCGTAACCACAAATTCGTAATGCCCATATCTGTTATTGAAGCCCGTCTTTGGCATATCCTCGGCTCGGATCCGTAATTGATAATACCCTTGTCTTAAATCAAGCTTCGAATATACTTTGGATCCTTGGAGTATATCAAACAACTCCTCGATGTGTGGAAGAGGATACTTATTCTTGATAGTCATCCGATTCAACTCCCGGTAATCGATACACATCCTTAAAGTACCATCTTTCTTCTTTACAAACAATACCGGCGCTCCCCACAGCGACGAACTCGGTCTAATATAACCAATTTTCAATAGAGCATCAAGTTGCACTTTTAATTCTTTCAACTCCGCCGGGGGCCATACGATAAGGAGTTTTAGAATACGGCTCGGCATTCGGATACAAATCAATAAAAAATTCTATTTCTCTATCCCGGTGGCAACGAATCCAAATTTTCGGAAACACTTCAGGGAATCTCTTAACAACCTCCGTTTCTTCCAACTTCACTTGATCTTTAGGTTGATTAGGAATATAAGCTATGAATCCCGTAGCCCCATTACGGACCAATTTCTGAGCTTCTGAGAAAGATAATAGAGGCACCGATTTTGAACTCCAACCTGTGATAACCTCTGAACCCAACTGAACTCTCTTGGCCCGACAGTCCACGGTAGCATAGTGCTTGAATAACCAATCCATTCCCAAGATAGAACCATAATGAGACATCGATAATTTAATGAAATCCGTTGAGAAAACCCGACCCTCAATACTCACCGGCACCTCTCTAAAAACCCGGTTAGTTTCTACACTACCACAAAAAGGAGTACTAACAACATAATATGCAGAAGAAAAAGTAACACATAAAGGTAAATTCACAGAAATATCACGAGAAAGAAAGGAGTGAGTAGCTCCCGGATCAAATAAAGTATGTATGTTTGTGTCGTGAATGCAAATGGTACCTTCCACCACGGCTGCAGGGTCCACTTCAACATCAGGTTCCTCTCCTTCCAGAGTATATGCACGAGCTCTAATCAATGGCCTCTGACCCCCGACAGGCTGATCCCGACGATCCAGACACGTATCCACCTTGTGATCGGCATTTCCACAAATCAAACATAATCCAAGGCGTCTTCTACAATTATCATAATGATGAGTAGGCTGCCCGCAGAAAGAGCACTTGGGTTTCTCGGGTGGTAGTGGCAAAGTAGAAGGCTGAGGAGTCCTCTGGACCGATACTTGTTGCTTGAATTTCTTTATCGGACCTTTGGGTTGTGGATGTACTGCCTCGTAAAAAACCGGCCTCTTGCCCGGATTGTAACCCGCTCTTGATCCCGATCCTGAGCCCCGTCCCGATCGATAAGAAGACCTTCGTGCATTAATCGAGTCTTCCACCTTTAGAGCCTTCGAAGTAGCTTTCTTCCAAGTACTAGTATTGACGGCTTCAATCGTGGCTTGCATATCCGGCCTCAACCCCTGTACGAATTGCATAGCCTTGTGGAAGTCGTCACTTGCAATGTTGGGAGCATACTTGGATAACCTCTCAAACTCGGCTATATACTCAGCAACCGATCTTCCACCTTGTTTAAGTTCTGTAAACTCCTTAAGTCTTCGAGTACGAGAAGAAGGTGGAATAAATTTATTCTTGAATTTCCTTACAAATACTTCCCACGTAACTTCTTCCTCGGTGGCATCTAACACAATCTTAGTGCTTTCCCACCAAGCATAAGCTTTCCCTTGAATTAACGTAAGTGTGCACCGAGCCTTTTCTCTAGTTTCACAAGGGATAAGATTCCAAATCCTTTCAACTTCCTTGAGCCATTGCTCAGCTTGCATGTCACTTCCTTTGAAAAACCTTGGTGAATGTTGATTCTGAAATTCTCGAAGTATCGCTGAAATAGGTGCAGGTGGTGCTGGAGGAGGAGCTGGCGGTGCTGGAGGTACATAATCTCGCAACCTCTGATCTATTAACTGAACCATAGAGTTTAAGAAATCCTAAGGTTGTGCTTGAGGGGGTGGAGGTGGAGGTGGAGGAGCATGGTCATGGCGATGATGCCTATGTCCCGGTGAATGCTCTCTATGAGGGCGACCACGTGGCATCCTGAAACTCAACACTGTACATGCATGTTTGGTTAACAAGTGCAAATGAATGCAATAAAACTCATAATTCACATAAATCATTTAATTTAAATAATTCAGGTAGATCCAAGTAAATTCAAATAGAATGCAAGACTCACAATTAATCAAATAATCCTATGCCGTACGACTTAAACTCATACGACACGACACTAGAACCGCGGTTTTGTAACCGGGCTCTGATACCACCTTAGGATGTAGCACCCTTAACGCAAAGGCACCACATCCCCCGCACTATAGTTCAATCCACATATGGAACGGGCACCCATACATGAATCAAGCCTATAGCGAACGGGAGACGATAAAAAAACAGTACACTAGCTAGGCGGGCTAACCCTCAAATAATACATCAACGTATAACAAAAGCGGAAGCATAACTAAGTACATTCATTCCACTACTCAATTCCAAGCTTCAAAATAATATTTACATCATCAAATATCCAACTTTCAAGTATACTATACTATAATATACAGATAGGTACCAAGTCACATTCCAAAAATCATAAATATCCATAATATACACCAAAAGATGAAAAGACCATGCTAGACCCCAAAAGCTGTAAAACTGACTCAAAACCCAGCCTAGCACTCGATCTGCGCAACCTGAAAATTGTGAGGTGTCAGTCTATGAAAGACTGAGTGAGGGGTTATAATGTAAAAGCGTAATTACCATGCAAGCTATAATCTCGGGTAAGGTTTTATGAAGGAAACAATATAAATTTAATAATAATACAAAGCAGATTATAACGAATCAATATTCATTTCAATCTTTTCAATACAATTAGTACAATCAATCCGTGGCCCGGCGAGTGAGGGCAATTCTCCAACCTTTCTCCGACTGTGTACAATAATTCAATATTTAATAGTTTAGGTGATCATGCAATCGATTCAGTGCACAATTAGATAACTTCAATAAACTATCCTTCTTTCTCCGAGTGATGGGGGATTGCAAGGCCCCGCCATCCAGTCTCATTGAGTATAGGGTTCATGATTCCCTATACCCGGAACTCCTTCCTCCACTAATCTCCTAGTGGATTCAGGGGTCATCCCTACAATGTGAGGATAGTGCAAGAGTTGTCCGTCAGCCCATGCTTTCCCGGTTGGCTCAATACACTACCCTCGGGCCCACAGTGAACAATATACTCGCCAAAACAATCAATCGGTTCAATTCAATATCAATAACAATGGGTCGGTACCATATCAATCGATCAAGAGTAAAACAATTGAATTTTCAGGAAAACTATATATATATTTGTATATTTTGGTCCAAAGTTCACATAAGGTTGTAGGTTCTATGTACGTAGAAGTAACCTCACCTTTACCGACCAAAAGAAGAAAGGATACACCCTACGGAGCGTGTTCCTCGATTCCCGGACTGTGATCTGTACAACAAGGGACAAGTGTACATAAGACTCGACTCGTATGAACCATTTAAGACGAACAACATGTCCTAATCAATAGATCATGCAATAACAATTAAGAAATGTCAATTAATAGAATAATTATCAATAACCATGTTTATAAATCAAATAAGTCACATACGGGAGCCAAAGAAGTGAAAAGAATACAATATGAAAGGTTTTGGTGAAGTTTAGGAAAACTGACAATTTTTGGGAAATGCACACCTTGTAGAAAACCTGAAATAACTTGAGTTCTAGAAGTTAGAATTGAATTTTGTTTATTGGATATGAAACTCGACATATAGACCTTTCCAACGGTATATGGCACGTTTTCTAATTCAAAGCGAGGTGAAAATGGCGTTGGTCCGAAGGTGGACAAAATGTAGATTCTGGTGGGGTCGCGGGCGCGACCAAAAACCTTCACAAAATGGTCGCGGCCGCGACCAAGTATTTTTCCGAATTTTTCATGCAATTTTTCCAAAAGTCGAAAGTTGGCCAAAATGGGGTCGCGGGCGCGACCAGTTTTATGCATATTTTTGGTTGCGGTCGCGACCTGCCTCGCAGTAGCAGCAAAACAGGGGAAAACAGGGCATTTCATGCCAAAAACCACAAAATTCATCAACACATGCAATTCCACTCCATAACAAATATTGAAACACATCAAATATACACTATACTTCAATTATTCATCATTCCAACCAAGAAATAGGCATCAAAGTGGCAAGAATTATCATGAAAACCCCATAATATACATATGCTTCCAACCTTCATGAACTTCAATATTTTCATGCAAATTTCACTCCAAATGGTCAATATCATGCTCTTAGCTTCAATCATGCAAGAATTCATTAATAAATCTCTAAACCCTCCTTAATCACATATTCAAGAATTTCATAAAATTTTCAAGTTCTACCTTGAATTAAAGAAGGGATGGATGATATGTTGTTGATGATGATTCTAACTCTTCAATTCCTCAACTTTAGCTTGAATTTGAGATGAAATTTCCTTCCTCCTCTTGTGGTGTAAATGTCGGTATATACTAGGTGTAAGTGTGTGTAAATTATGTTCTTGGATGAAATGGAATATATGAGAAGAAAGTGGAAGAAATGTAATGATATATGATATGCTCCTTGTCATGTATGGAAATATGAGCTTCAACCTTATTTGCACATCACTCCCTCATTTATTTAGATTAATGCAAATAAGTATAATCTCTAACCAACCATGCACTTAACTCCAAGTCATGTTATACACTTAAGTATACAATTTCACATAAAGGAGCAATTAAAATCATATGATACAATTAAATCACTTATGTCACTTATTTCATATAATCCATATAAACATCAATTCATATAAATATATAGAAGCATATTGCAAGTAATATGATGAATCTTGTAATTAACGAATAAAATAATCAAATTTAAACCTCCCCAACTCCCGAAGACCCGCTCGTGGAGTGCTTACCTGAACTTTTGGAATTTGGGGCGTTACATATCTTTCCCATAAAGAGGTGCTAGTTCTCATTCTCCACCACATTTTGTATGAAAAGGCTCGAACTGTATCTCCGATATTTCTGACACTGAGACCTCCTTCCGTCACTGGATAACATACTCGTTTCCACCTAGTCCAATGCAACCTCTTGTTAGCATCTCGAGAGCCCTAGAAGAATCGGTTGATCATAATCTCAATTCTTTGAATGACCGATAATGGCGGCTCGATAATTTGAAACAGATGTGTTAGCATGGCTAGGAGGATGGCTTTGATTAGCTGGAGTCTCCCACCGTGAGATAAGTAAGCACATTCCCATCCGTTGATGCGATTCCATATTCTGCCAATAAGCTCATCGTATAGACTAATCCTCTTTCTTCCCCTGTAAAGTGGCGCTCCGAGATATTTGATAGGCAAGTTCTCCTGCTTGTATCCAAGGATTCCTTTAACTTCACCAGCCGCCCCATTGTCATTGTTACCTACCACAAAAAAGCTCTTATTAGTATTAATTTTTTGGCCTGAAATCAACTCATATTGATAAATGATTTGCTTTACTCCTTGAAGAGAGTTGTTTCTGCTGTTAGTAAAAATTATCGTGTCGTCTGTGTATGCTAAGTGTGAGACGTGCATATCAACAGACGTTCTGAAACGCGCACGCGGTTGTTCTTCCATAAATCTGTTCAAGGCACAAGCTAAGTAGTCAGAGGCGATAAAAAATAATGAAGGTGATAAAGGATCTCCTTGTCGGAGGCCCCTCGAAGATTTGAATATTCCTGAGGATTCTCCATTTATGATTATAGAAACCCAACATCCCGAGATGCTATTACGGATCCAATTCACCCATCTTTGAGAGAAGCCTTTAGCAAGTTACATATTGTGCAGAAATTCCCAATCAATCCGATCATAAGCTTTTTCCATGTCCAGCTTAAGGATCACATTCTTAACCCTGCTTTTGTTATCCAACGCATGCACCATCTCTTGGGCCAGAAGGATATTATCGCTTATTACCCTACCGTGAACAAAACCACTCTGATTGTCCACGATAATTTTTGGGAGAATAGCTGCCAGCCTAGAGTTGAGAATCTTAGTGATAATTTTGTTCGACACATTACACAAACTAATGGGGCGAAAGTCCGTCCAATGCACTGGGTTATCTTTTTCTGGGATAAGGACTATCGAGGTAGAAGTGAAGGCCATTGGGAGTGTTCCCCCATTGAAGAATTCTATAACCGCTTCCACCACGTCCGACTCAATATCATCCCAGAAGGTTTGATAGAAAATCGCACTAAATCCATTAGGTCCTGCCGCGCTGTGTGGGTTAAGATCAAAAACCGCTCTTCGAATTTCTTCCCTTGAAGGCAACTTGTCCAGGCAAACCCTTTCTGCATCCGTGAGAACATCCGTGACCTGTTCGAAAGCCCTATCGTCAAAGTTTGGCGTGTGAGACGCCGTAAGCAGGTTCTGGAAGTAGTCCCTTGCCAATTCGCGAATTTGAGCCTGGTCCGATATTTCATTGTCCCCATTGCGAATCAAGTTTATTTTGCCTCTAAACCTTTTCTTTTTCACGAGGGAGTGAAAATATTTGGTGTTACGTTCGCCCTCGTCCATCCATCGGCAAGCTGATTTTTGGCGCCAAAAGTCCTTCTCCATGGCAAGAGTACATTTGTGATCAGCAATTTTTTTATTCCACTCGGTCAGATTGTTATACATGGGATCATTCTCAAACCGATGCTCTGCTTCCAGTTCCTCCAGTGCCGTCTCTTTAATTTTGTCAAACACGTTACCAAATATACATTTGTTCCTCCATTTGAGGTGAGTCTTTAGGCGTTTGAGCTTATCCGCCAATTTCCTCAACCCCTAGCTCTCAATCGGTAAGCTCCAGTTTGCAATAACCGTCGGTTTTAGATTATGATGCCTAAGCCACATCTCCTGAAATCTGAAGGCCATAGGATAGGATTGGATATTGTCATTCATGTGCAGGAGGAGAGGACAATAGTCTGAGGATCCCTTAGCGAGGTGTTTGACGTTGGTATGAGGGTAAAGTTCAGACCACTGTTCATTAACCAAGATCCTATCTAAACGTTTCCAAACCCGCTTATTAGTCCCATTGAACGGCGAACCTTCGAAAGGAGGTTCTATGAGGCCACAATCATTAATAAACTCAGAAAACTCATTCATAGACTGAAAATCATGGTCCAAAGCATCTTTCGTTTCCGTTAGAGAGGTAACCGTGTTGAAATCTCCCCCGATAAGCCACGGAACTCCCGCTGTATCCTGCTCCGAGAAAAACTCCCAGATAGCCCTTCTAGTAACTGTATTACAACGAGCATAAACAATGGTTATCAGACACGATCTTCTAACTGATTTCCAATCAATGCGAAGGTGAAGAAACTGTCTATCATCCTTGAGCACTTCCACGATCAAATCCTCGCACGAGAAAAACCAAATATGGTTAGAACAATTGTTAATAACTTTATTAAAATTAAACTTGTGACACATAAAATTACTATCTAAAGCAATCATAGGTTCTAATATAGCAAGAAATTGAAGCTTATTCTTTTTGCAGTGTTGCTTGAGGGACCGGCGGTGATCTGGTTTTCCCCGCCCTCTGATATTCCATATAAGGCCGTGATTGATCATCGTAACACCCGTGTAATGGCCAACGACTTAGTCGTTCCTTTAGGGGCCATGTTGTTGCTTTTCGGTGGTCTGCCACGTCGCTTCTTTTGTACCACAGGAGTAAATCCTTCATCTCCCGGGACGTCTCCATCAGAATGTGCGGGCTTGTACAGAGCAATCTGCTTAAGCTCTTCCAATTTATCTCCATCAGTTTCTTGTGTTTCTCTTTCCGGGTCGCTCCCCCCATGAATTTCCCCTTCCTCATCCGATTTCGGCAAGTTAGAGTTATTATCATCCTCCTGCTTAGATTGGTCCATGTCGTTCTCGTCATCCTTTTTCAAGTCGTTATCTTCCTCATGAAATAAACCTTTATCCCCGGCTATTTCCGTGGTTTCAATACCCGCCAGGGATTGTGAAGTGCTGACCTTGTTCTGATCAGGGATTGACCCATCCTGCGTTTGGTTTTTTTCTTTCCACACTTTTCCTTTTGGGTCTCGTTGTTTGGCATTTTGGTTGGTCTTTTTGACGCCGTTTTGCTGATCTGATGTCTCCCCGTGATATGTGATTCCGTGTTCGGTTTGTTGCGATTGCATAGATTGCTTTGCCTTTGTGTCTCTTTTCTCTTGTATGACCTACCTCAGATCTCCCTGTTCATCCGGACTATCTAAAACAATCGTATCGTGACAGTCCTTCTTATCGTGCCCCAGCCTCGAGCAACGACGACAATAAGCGGGTAACCTTTTGTAGATCACCGGCTGTATTAGAGTTCCGCCGTTAAACCCTATGCTGATCTTTGTTTTGAGGGGTTTTAAAAGATCTAGTTCCACACACGCCTGAGCGTAATCTGGGTGATTACAATCGAAAGTTCCGTTGTAACGCCCCATTTTTCAATCATGCATTATGTTACCTTATATTAAATTTCATAACATTATATGCCTTATATTCTCATGTGTTTATATGAACTTCCATTAACGTGAAAATTACGTGAATTAATTGATAACGTGTCTAATTGATATTATGTGACCTTATTTGACCATTTCATAAATTTAATGACTTAATTGCATAACATGAATTGGAGTTAAGTGATCGTATTCCATGAGATGAGATTTCATTGCATTCATTCATATAGACTAGGGACTTAATTGCAAAAAGTGATGATTCATGTATTTGAGTGCAAGACTTTAGGATATATGATGAATTTCCACATTATTCCATTCACTTTCTCATCTCATCTAAGAGCATAAGAACACACACATTCACACCTAGTAAATGTCGGTTTTTCCACCTTGAGAAGAGGAAAGAAAGATTTCTCCATAAATCAAGCTAAAGTTGAGGAATTGAAGAACTAGGAGCATCATCAACAACATATTATCATCTCATCAACCATCTCTTTGATTCAAGGTAGAAATTAGAAATTCTACGAAATTCTTGAATATTTGATCAAGTATGAATTTATGGATTTGAGGATGAATTCTTGCATGATTGGAGTAGAGAGCATGTTGATGATCATTTGGAGTGAACTTTGCATGAAATTCTTGGATTTCATGAAGATTGGAAGCATGTGTATGTTATGGGTTTCAAGCTTGATTCTTGACAATTTGATGCATGATCCTTGGTTAGTTTGATAGATGGTTGAAGTATAATGTGTATTTGATGATATGAAATAATTGTTATGGTTGGAACTTGGTGTTATAATTGTTTTGGTTGATTTTGGTTCGGATTTGCCCTGTTTTCCCCTGTTTTGTTGCTGCTGCGTATATGGTCGCGCCCGCGACCAAAAATAGGCCAAAACTGGTCGCGCCCGCGACCCCATTTTAGCCAAGTTTCGAGTTTTGAGAAAATTGGAGAAAATTCGGCCAAAAATACTTGGTCGCGGCCGCGACCAATTTGTGAAGGTTTTTGGTCGCGCCCGCGACCCCCCTCGAGAAACTGCATTTTGTCCAACTTCAAACCAACACCATTTTCACCTCGGTTTGAATTAGAAAACGTGACATATAGGGTTGGAAAGGTCTATGTGTCTAATTTCATATCCAACAAACAAAACTCAATTCCCATTTCTAGAATTAAAGATATTCCAGTTTTCCCTCAACATGTACATTTTCTAAAATTGTCCGTTTTTGCTAAACTTCACCAAAACCTTTCATATTGCATTCTTTTCACTTCTTTTGCTCCCGTATGTGACCTATATGAGTTATAAACTTGGTTTAGTGATAATTATATTCCTACTTGACATTCCTTGATTGTTATTGCATGATATATTGATTAGGGCATTGCCGTGCGTCTTAAATGGTTCATGCGAGTCGAGTCTTACGTACACTTGTCCTTATTGCACAGATTTCCTTCCCGTTGACGAGGAGCACGCATCGTAGTTATATCCTTGTTTTGGTCGTCACAGGTGAGGTTTAATTTCTAGTTATACGTATAGAACCCGTACAATCCTTATGTGACCTTTCGGCCAAAATGTATAAATATATCTATAGTTTTCCATAAATCTCAAATGGTTTACAACTGAATTACTCCTATTGTACAGAATTATTGTTACTGATATTGTTACTGAACTGAATTGATTGTACCGATTGAATTGATTGTGTCTTGGCGAGTAAAGCATGTTCACTTTGGGCTCGAGGGTAGTGTATTGAGCCAACCGGGGAAGCAAGGGCTGACGGGTAACTCTTGCACTATCCTCACCGTTTTTGGGATGACCCCTAAATCCACTAGGAGATTAGTGGAGGAAAGAGTTCCGGGTATAGGGAATCATGAACCCTATACTCAATGAGCATGGATGGCGGGGCCTTGCAATCCCCCATCACCCGGAGGAAGAAGGAGACTGGGGACGGGTCCGGCACCACGGATTGTCCTCGGGTTATTGTCATGATTGCACTTATTGATTGTCTTGTGTGAATACAATATGCACGAATGCACAATAATTGAACTGCATGATCACCTATTGATTAATAAAGCAAGCACGAATTGTACACAGTCGGAGTAAGGTTGGAGAATTGCCCTCACTCGCCGGGCCACTGATTGAAATGAATTGTAATTAATCGTATTGTTAAATTGGATAGTTGTAATCTCGGGCAAAGATTATTTCTTTTATTAATGTATATTATTTCAACTGTAAAAGACTTTACCTGAGATTATAGCTTGCATGATACGTGCGCTAATATTTATTTAAACCCCTCACTCAGTCTGTGGTAGACTGACACCTCACCATTTTCAGGTCACGCAGTTCGAGTGCTAGGCGGGGTTTGAGTCCAGTTTACCGTTTTTGGGAGTCTCGCATTGATCTTTCATATTGATGCATGTTTTGATCACTTTTGAATTTTGGGAATATGATTTGGTACCTGTATGTATATGATATAGTGGTATACTTGCAAGTGGAATACTTAATAATGTAAATGTTGTATTGGAAACGTGAAATTAAGTAATGTATAGTTCTATGCTTCCGCTTTTACTTTGAATTGTTGTATTATTTGAGGGTATCCCGCCTAGCTAGTGTCGTGTTTTTTAATTGTCACCCGTTCGCCATGAGTCCGGTTCATATATGGACTACCCATTTCATGTGTGAGCTAGACTTATGGTGCGGGGGTGTGGCATCTCGGCGTTCCGGGTGCTACATCTGAGGTGGTATCAGAGCCCGGTTGCAAAATCGAGGTTCTAGTGTCGTGTCTCGTGAGTCTAGGTCGAACGGCATAGGATTAATTGATAATTTGCGAGTCTTGTATCTTATTTGGAACTACTTGGACTTATTTAAAATTATTTGAACTTACCTGAGCATCTTTAAATTACTTGATGACTTGTACATGACATTAATTTGTGTTACTACTTGAGGATTAATTGACCTTCTATGGTTTGGGAATTTATATGTTTAATGTATCTTCTTTAATTTAATTGAATTAATTATTGCATTTTACATCAAATATGTGTTTAAATGCTAATTATGTGACATGAGCATGCACTAATCGCATGCATTTAGCTTTGAATTGATTTCTGACTTATAGGTTATAAAGGTCATATCAAACCACGACCAATTTATATGATAATCTCAATCTACCGCAAGTTTCTCTCTCTAGCTTTGGAATTGTGAGGAATGCACCGGGGAATTTCACACAAGGATTCAAGACCCATGATTTTTTTTTCTAATCGGGTTAAGATTCAAGTGATAAAATCTGAAATTGAGAGGTAATTGTGGGAGTAATTTACAAACTATAGGAAGTTAGAGAATGAAGGAGGAAAGTTGCAAGCTATGGTACCAATGGCGAAATACAATGGGAAGTTGGGGGGTGTGATGACTTTAATTCACAGGATCAACACATATGCTACGCTATGAAGATTTTTCAACCGGATTCTACAGGAACATTCATTTCGGAGTAAAGTAACTAAAGTCATGAAGATGTTTAGGTTCAAGGTTTTCATCAACAAGGAGGGATGTTTATAACTCGCAAAATAAAAATGTGAACTCACATTATGAAAGAATTTGACCAACCGGGATCAAGAGACTCATTATCTCAAGGGAGTGATGAAGGAAATCTTGAGAATAATTTCAAGAAGGAGAAGCACTTCAAGAACCGGAAATGGTATTCAAGAAATGATAGGAGAATTAGAACTCGGTGAAATTTCAAGATCAAGGTAAGAAAGACTTCAGGTATAATGATGGAAAAAGACGAGTGCGTCGAGAGATGAAGATATGGATTCAAAGAGTGTTGAAAAGTTAATGGATAAGACAGGGTAAAGTTTTCGAAATCATAACGGAAGAGGTAAGTGCTTCAAGAGTGGGAGGTGAGTATTCAAGAAGTGTTTGGGAATTGAAATGACCAGGTAGAGTAAAGGATGAACGATAACGACTTTGGTTGAAATATATCGGATCCTCGGGTAAGATAGGATGAGTTCAAGAAATTTGGGTAGATGTTCTCAAAAGGGTATTAAGCAATTCGGATTAAGGGGTTAGATTGATGAAGAAGAACGAAGAGGCTAAGAAAAGGGGAGTTGAAGCCACTACAGATTTCGAATAAGGAAGAAGTTGAATTGGAAGATATGGGGCAACAAATGGAAATGGTAAAGAAAAGAAAAGAGCTGTTGGAAGCAAATTAGGTGCTCAAGTGTAAGTCCTTGGAGGGTGAGTTCATTTATTTATTCAACTCATAAAGTTTAAGCCGAGGGAACCTTGATTAAGGTGTTAATTATGGGGAGGAGTCGGACGATACTTGGAAATTAATTTTGAGAAGAAGCTAAGATATCAACTTCAGGGGTTTAGAAGAATACGAATCCAAGAATCACAATCTTAGATCATAAAGTTGTACCAGTTGATATAAGGAAATTGTGATTAAGGAGATAACTATAGTGAAGGCCCAGGCAAACACTTAGAGATCGATAATTGGGAAGGAATGGGGTTCAAGAGATTTCAATATCGAGTCACGGAAAGGGACCAGTTGAATCTAGGATTTTGAAGAAATTAGAGAGCCGTGGGAAAACTGGAGATGATCAACAGATCAAGACAAGCTTGGAATTCAACCAACAAGGAATGAGTGCCGGATCAAAGTCTATCATTATTACAGTGACAGGTTCAATGCATTCATGAACACGTGCATCATATATTGTTTAAATTATTTAAATTTCTTTAATATATATATGAATTCTTAATTTAGCCTAATTACTCCAACGTGTATACTTTATTACTCACAAGTGTGGCGCATGCATTAGCATATTAACCCGACATGCATTGTTAAGTGTCTACTTGATAGGAACTCTCCCCACCTCACGTATCAAGTATTACTTCAACCGAGAGATATAACCGAATTATGACAAGGAAATAATGGGGTTGGAAAAGAATAAAAGAGGAAGAGCAATTTAAAGGTCGGAGAAATAGGCGAGAGTTAGATTGGTAGAAGTGGGTTGTTGTTCCTACCGATTGTTGCAAAAGTAATGTGAGGAAAATTTCGGCTAAGTGGTGTGGTTAGAATCACTTATACCAAGGAAGCTAAATTTAAGGAATTGAGAATTTTCAATTTAAGGAGTGATGTTGCGAGCCAACGGGTAGGAATAGGCATTCTTAAGGGGGAGAGTCGACCGGGGAAATGATCTCAAAGTTATGGATGGGCTCGAACTAGTTACTTTCAATAGAAGAAACAAAAATGCAAGAGTTATTAACAACGGGATTTATTGGAAACGGAGAAGGGAAAGGACTAGAAGACTTTGGCTCTTGATGATCTTCAAGATTTGGATAAAATTTTGTGAGAATAATTTCAAAAAAGGTTAAGTGATTCAAGAACCGGAGGTGAGCATTCGAGAAGGGATGGTGGACTTTGTGCTCGTTTCAATCTCCCACCGGGATGGAGGAATTTTCGGGAACAAGATCGGAAGTGATAGGTACTTCAAGAAAATTAGAAAGAAGAGATTCTTTGCTTTGAGGAATGGTAGAACAAGTTCAAGAAGTGAGATGGAATGTATATATATGGTTTATTTTCCTAAAGGGGGAGTGCCGGCCAGGAAACTTCAAGAAAAGTGGTTCTTCATTCCCTCTATCAGAACCATGTGGACGAAATTTTCAATATCTCAAAGCTCATGCGCCTACCGTTCTCAAAATGGAAGCTTATAAAGTGAAAAGGAGGCGTATCTTAAGCGGAGCTGGAATTAAAAGAAATTTGATAAGGAATGGGAGAAATAATGACTTCTATAAGTTGATGGAACATACCTTGATCAAAGGTGAGAATTTTCCAAGGAAAGCGACTGTCATTCAAGATTTGAGCGAAGTAACCAAAGAGGTGCGACACCATAGCCATGGTGCTAGATAATAACAACTTGACGAGAACATTCACTATATCACAAAGGATCACATGAGAGTTACTTGAACTGGGAATATTAGGAAGGATAAAAGCTAGACTTCGAGTTATCAAATAATTAGCCCGGGCATCGGAGGAGGTCAACTATATTTGGTAAAAGATTGAGTGGGTCAGATTATTACCAAGGGCATAGTTAAGAATTGAATCTTCGAACCATGGTGGTAGAAAGGATAGAAGATTTGATCACGGGATGAGGATTGAGTAATTATTGGAGTATACACTTACGTCAGGCATTCGAGGAATAGCATTTTGGTCAGAAGGGATTCCGATCAAAGAACCAAGTATTAAATCAAGTCACTGCCAGTGAAGTTTTCTAAGACCATGGTGAACGGTACACCTAAACATGCATATCACGTGCAACATACATTTTAGTTTACAATATTTAGCACTATTATGTAATACTACAATTCACATAATATAAGTTATATATATAAATTGTGCATTGCACGGGGTATATGCTAGTATCCCTTAAATTTTGGAAGTTATCCTCAATTAAAGCATCTTTATGGTAAATTTATTTTGAATGTAGAAAATATGACATAATTTCGAAAATAAAGTTTTAAATTCAAATTCAAATTTTTGTTTCTCGATCAATTTACTTAAATTATTCCATTAATTTTGAATAAAATAATAAAAATTGCTATATTAATATTATATCAATAATAACTGCACAATTAATTTGAATTTTTACATATAGTAAGAAAATTTATTTATTTTTATTATTATTTTTAATTAATAACGTGCACAACAACATGCACATTGCAAAATAATTATATAGTCTCTTTGAAATTTTTTAATTTTCTAAATTTTTGAAATTTTTTTAATTATCTTAAAAAATTATTATTATAACTTTATTTTAGAACATGCAAGTCGTCCGTTTTTATATCATAATTATTTAATTTCTTAATTGAAGATGATTAATTCACACAAATTG
Source organism: Lantana camara (assembly GCA_037501455.1). Classification (NCBI taxonomy): domain Eukaryota; kingdom Viridiplantae; phylum Streptophyta; class Magnoliopsida; order Lamiales; family Verbenaceae; genus Lantana; species Lantana camara. Next base: position 122,988,065 of record CM074855.1, read on the forward strand.
TTTACATTAAATATTCTACAAATCATGTCCAAGATTTATTACAAATCATACCCAAGATTTGCTGTTTTAAATTAGTAAAGTTTTTAAAGTTTCAAATTTGAATGTGTATTTTCATGTCTATAAATAATCTACTCTTAATCCAGTTTTTAGTATTTATTTTGTATCTTCTTCTTCTCCTTCGATTTTTTGATATTTCTTTGAATGTTTTTTTCCTTTGTTCTTCCTTGATTTCATTCGATATTTTGGTTTGTATATTTACAACTTCTCTGAATATTTAATATTTATGTTCCATTTTATGATATTAGAGAATGTATTATAAATATTGTTTGGCTATTTATTTTTTAACACATCTTTTTTATCTTGTTCTTATTTGATTTTTTTTATGTTGCTACATATTTTCTACAGTTGCGATTTTGATGAATGCTTTAATGTTTGTATTGCTTATTATTACAGATTTTTTCTTAGTTATCTATCATAAAATTGAGTACATTCTAATAAAAATTTTTGCATCAGATTATTATTTTTACAACTTTATATTAAATATTTTAACCAATTTTTTTTTTAATGAAATTACCACCATAATTTTAAAAAGGGAAAGAAGAAGGGTATTTTGTAATACGAAATCATCAAATTTATTGATTATGATCAACTTTTTAATAGAATCATTTCATGTATTCAAGTTTTGCTTAATATTTGATAAAATAACATTTGGGTTGTTGCTTGAATATGTCAATGTAATTAGATTTTAGAATCTTTGATTTAACTAAAAACACATGTCAGATTCTAAAAGATTTTTTTTATCAAACTCTCATAGATTTTCTTCTGTAATCTTTGTTTCATTTAATTTTTATAATTTTTGTAATTCTTTTGGGTTTTTATTATTAAAGAATTTTTTTTGAGATTTTAACTTCATCTAATTTAGAATTTCAATGCTTATTATTGTAATATTTATTTTTTACTTTGTATTGTTATTATTTTCTTAATAATTTAGCAATTTCTCTTTTTATTAACTAACCTGATATCCCCAAATTGAGGAAATATATTATATCTTTATATAAATTTTATATTTTTAATATTTAATAACAGTTTTCAGCCACATTTATATATTTAACTTTTATTTTTTAAGAATTTTACCTAATATTGTTTATAACCTTTTCAAATTCTTAATCTCTCTTTTATCCATATGTCAGATTTAGTATTTTTTTTATATATTAAAATTTTCAGAATAATTGCATTGTTTATTAAATTTATAATTATTTATAGTATTACCTATTCTAACTATAGACTTTTTTAATATCATTTTAGTTTACAATATTTAGCACTATTACGTAATACTACAATTCACATAATATAATTTATATATATATAAACCGTGCATTGCACGGGGTATATGCTAGTTTAAATATATGCAAATAGTATCAATATGATTTTGTATGTCTAGCAATTTTCTTCAAACTAACAGAGTAATTTAGAAAAGATCTAGTTAATAAAGATTTAAATATTTAAAACTTTAGTGGGTTTTATGGAAATTGTTTCCTATTTAATCATGTCCTGTAACGCCCCAACTTTCCGGCTGGTCAAGTACGCGCGCCACGCGTGTGAGTTTGAGAGTTATGATTTATCTTAATTCTTTCATTTATTAATTTATATATTTCATGATAATTCTATGAATTATATTCTAAGTGTTTATATGAAATTCGTATCAACTTGAGAATTATTGCATACATTGAATTCGATTGATACATAATTTAATTGCCGAATATGATCTAATTGCCTACATGTCCCTAGATGATCATTTCTTTAAATTAGAGGACTCAATTGCATGATTGGAGTTAATTGATCACATTTTATGAGTTAGAACTTAATTGCATTACCTAATAAACTTGGGGGCTTAATTGCAATTTGTGATGAGTCATCTAATTTCTTGGAAGCATCACATAATATATGCATCTCCCATACTTCATACAACATTTTGCTCATTTCTCTCGATCCAAAACCCCAAGAAGAAGGAGAAGGATTCCATTATTTTTTCAAGTTAATTTCCGGAAAATTAGAACTTTGAAGCTCAATCATCACAACTCCATCTCTTTTCTTCTCTCTTTCATTCAAGGTATGGATGAGATATATGTGTGAATTCTTGAATTGAATCTTGAGGTTAGGGTTTGTGTATTTGAATTGAATAACTTGTGTATGTGTTGTTAGAAGCTTGATTATATGTTTTAGGTTGAATTTCATGCATAAATATTGAGGTTTATGGAGTTTGATAATATATGTGTTCATGGGTTTGATGTGGGGATTCTTGGTGATTCAAGTTTGAACTAAGTGTTTATATTGGTTTTTATTGTACTTTAAATACCTAAGAATGTTTAATTCATGTTTTATTGAATTTGGAAGAGTTCTTGTTGGTGTTTTGTTGCTTTTGTTGTTGATCCAATGCAATCCCCTGTTTATGCTCTGTTTCTACATTAACTGCTTAACGGGAACGACCCTTCCCGTCCCAGTTCATTTTCGAAATTGCCGTTACCAATCCTGTAACGTCCCAATTTCCGAAAGTTCAGGTAAGCACGCCACGAGCGGGTCTTCGGGAGTTGGGAAATTTAATTTAATTATCTCATACATTTATTTATAACTTTCATCATAATGTATGTATTACATTTTCATGCATTTGTATGATTTTCATTAACGTGAATTATATGAACTAATTGCTATATGTGACCTAATTGCACTATATGTCCTTGGTTGACCTTTTGTGTAAATTTATGGACCTAATTGCATTAAAGGAATTGGAGTTACTTGATCTTTTGTGTAGAGATGAAATTTGATTGAATGAATTCAAATAATAGGAGGGCTTATGTGGAAAATGTGAGGAATCACACATATTCATGTAAGACTTTGAGTATATCATCTATTTCTTCCATTGCATTCTATTTCATTCCTTTTCATACAAGAAATCTCACACACATACACACACTATATACCGATTTTTACACCAAGGAAGAGAAGGGAAAGATTTCATCGAAATTCAAGCTAGAATTTTGGAGGATTGTGAAGCTAGGATCATAATCATCATCTCTTCATTACATCCCATATTTCTTTCCTCTTAAGGTAATATGAGAACTTATTTGAATTCATGAAGCTTTGATTAAGTAGGCTTTGGTGATAATGATAAGAATTCCTTGGTTATATATGATTAGAAGCATGATCTTGATCATTTAGCTTGCCAACTTGCATGAATTCTTGAAGAAATGGGAAGTTGTTGTCATGAATTGATATGGGTTTTGAATGATGAATTCTTGATGATTGATGCATGTTTCATGGTTTATATGTTACCTAAATGATGTCTTTAAGTTTTATACATGTTATATGTTGGTTTTGGAGTGTTTTGATTGGATTGTGTTGTGGTTTTGCTCCCCTTTCTTCCCTCCTCGAGAAAACCCCTGTTTCTGGCCCTTTTTCCGCCCAGAAAGGTTACCCGGGCAGGTAAAAATTGTGAGGAAAACTACCCGGGTGGGAAGAGCTTGTGCAGAAAGTTTTCTGCACAAGTTTTCCCCGGCCGGGGAACTTTTTCCTTAAACTTTACCTGGCCTGGTACCCCTTCGTCTGAACTCCGTTTGAGCTGATTTTCGGACAAGAATAACGTCCTCAAGTATAGAACACTCTCCAATTGGAATCACCTCAATATCTTTTCTAGTTTGGGAGATATAATCATTTTAATTTGGTGTCGCCACTTCGCCGGAAATCTGCATTCACCCAACTTCAAGCTTTCTCCATTTTCTCCTCGATTTGAACTAGAAAACGTGTCATATATCATCGGAAAGTTCTAAGTGTCTAGTTTTATACCCTATAAAAAAAAATCAATTCCAAATTCTAGAACTTGAGATATTCCAGTTTTCCTACAGCGTGCGCATTCTCGAAAACTGTCAGCTTTTACCAAACTTTGTCAAAACCCTTCGTATTGCATTCCTTTCACTTCCTTGACTCCTTTGTGTGACTTATATGAGTTATATACACGATTTATTGATAATTATGCTCCTATTTGACACTTCTTGATACTTTATTTTGGAATTTAGACTCATTCATGAAAATTATTGATTGTAAAGGCATAATTGACATCACATGACTTTGCCGTTCGTCTTAAATGGTTCATACGAGTCGAGTCTCATGTAAACTTGTCCTTGTTATACAAACCACGTTCCTGGTGACGAGGAGCACGCTCCTTAGGGTGTTTCATTGCTCCTTTTGGTTGGTAAAGTAAAGGTGAGTTTTAATTCTAGATATATAGAACCCATATAACCCTATGTGATGTTTTAAGCCAACAATGTATCTATATATCTATAGTTTTCAAAAGTTGTTGGTTTTCAAAGGAATTACCGAACCATATTGTATTGTATTGATTGATTGATTGTTTTGGCGAGTTATTGTATTGCACTGTGGGCCCGAGGGTAGTGTATTGAGCCAACCAGGAAAGCTTGGGCTGACGGGTAACTCTTGCACTATCCTCACAACTTGGGATGACCCCTGAACCTACTAGGAGATTAGTGGGGGAAGGAGTTCCGGGCTTAGGGATTCATGTACCCTCTGCCCAAATTGATTGGATGGTGGGGCCTTGCAATCCCACCATCATCCGGAGGAAGAAGGAGTTATTGAAAATGCTATTTGTGCAGTGAAATTGTCTGTGTGATCACCTAATCAATAGATAAATTGAATTATTGTAAACATTCGGAGAAAGGTTGGAGATTTGGGTTGGAAAATTGGAATCAGAAAGCAGCGGAAATTTAAAAATTTTCCAACAAAAGAATCGAAACTCGCAATCGTGAATCCGAATTCGTAGAGATTAGAAACTTACTTTTCAATAATCTTTCTTGAAGCGTTTCAAGCCACCCAAGAACACTCTTCTCGCGGCTTGATCCCCTCTCCTTGGTAAAGCTCGAATCTTCAAAACTTCTAACTTGAAGCTCTCTAGAGATAGTCCACCAACTTGACTACAATCTAACTAGTAAGGATGCTAGTTCTCTAGTTAGTGTTTAGGCTTAACCTACGGTTTATTTTATCTTGGAGAAAGGATGGTGTTCAACACATGAACCAAAAGAATTGTCTATTACTCTCCTAGGGGAGCTCGAGCTCCCCTATATATAGAAGGGAGAGGGGCGGCCGATCCTAGTCCTTATGGACTAAGGATTTGGTCCCTCTCTCCTATTACTTGATCATCAAGTATTTTTGAACTTTGACTTTGAATTCTAATTCAAATCAACTTTTAAGAGAGCTAAAATATCCAAACTCCTTTTGGATAATATTATACTTTATTTATTTATTAATAAATAAATAACTTATTTATTTATCTAATTAATTAATTCGTAATTAATTAAATAGATTATTTTTCTCCAAAATAAGACTTTCTTTTTAATTCAAAATTAAACCAAAGTCTATTAAATAATTAACACATTAATTATTTAATATATACAATATATATATACACGTGCGGGACACGTGTCACTCACATGACCCACACGTGTGGTTTCACACGTGTGGAACCCTCTTGGTATGATCAACTCCTTTGATCATTTTAAAGCCTTAACTCATGTAACCAAGTTGTTGTGTGTGACCCTCTAGGTTCTCAATTCAATTAGCAGTGATCCTAATTAATTAATTCACTAATTAATTAATCAGTCCACAGATTAAACGACCATAGTCTAGCAACAGGTGTTTAACCCCTCGCTGAATTGGAATGTCTCGATTCGACAGAACCTTTAAGTCATTGATTCATGTGAGATACAATCCTCCTAGTTACTATCTCTCAACCAAGATCTAGGGTAAGGGAATAATCAGAACCCTAATAATCTGGTCTTAAAGCTAAGTGCATTTCATATCCATTTGATCTCAATCCAAGAAACCCTTTTCTTGATGTCTTGATGTACTGCCTTGGCCAAGGACTCCATATGGCATATGAATGACTTACACAATAAGAGATCACCTTGCAAATGCAAGTGTAGGTCCTTTCTTGATTCTCATTCACTTTCATGAATCACTTGTGCAGCCCCAGCATAAGCCTTGAATCAGTTGTCTAAGGCGACACCCTTTAAAGCTTATACCTAAGACTACAGAGTTAACTCATAAAGTGACAAGGAACCTCAAGTCTAAGGATCAATTAATCACATCAATGACTCGTGAGATATTTCCTAATCTGGAAGTTTCCATTTCCTGAAATAGAAACTTCCTTTCCCATTTAGGAATCTTCTCACACGAGGCACCTCAGTGAACTTACTTATTGAAGTAAGCACCCTTATGTATCACGCACGTATCAACTATACACTTTGCACCTCCATGAAACAAGGTGGTCCTTCTTAAGGGCGTGATCCCACAAGCAAGCCCTAGAGGACTCAGGTTGACACTCCCACTGTGTGTAGGACTCATCGGCTTGGAGTATTTTACTAATCATGACTTATGTTTCATGAACCATTTCACCTAAATGGTAGAGTCCTAAAGTCATCAGGATTAGGGGAGTTCTCATACAAGCACATCTAAAGTGAACGCATACCAAACAAGAGCATATAAAGAAGTGTTGCCTCAATTCGTTATCTTATTCAAAGATTGTCTGTGATTACAATAAGGAAAAGTACAAAGCGGATATACAATCGGCTTTCTAGGGCACTATTCCGAACAATCTCCCACTTTCCCGTCAAAGCCATTCTAAAGCTACTCTAAGTCCCATCTTCTGAAGATGACCTTCGAAAGCTTCTCGACTAAGAGGTTTAGTAAGTGGATCTGCCACGTTCTCTGCTGATGTGACCCTCTCAATTTGCACATCTCATCTTTTGATAATATCACGGATTAGGTGATACTTCCTCATAATGTGTTTGGTCCGTTGGTGAGATCTTGGTTCTCTTGCTTGAGCAACCGCCCCAGTGTTGTCACAAAACACAGTAATGGGGTCTTTCATGCTAGGACAACATTCAACTCTTGAATGAAGTTTCCAATCCAAACACCTTCCTTAGCTGCATCATTTGCAGCTAAGTATTCAGCCTCAGTGGTCGAATCTGCAGTGGTCGGTTGCTTGGAACTCTTCCAACTCACTGCTTCGCCATTTAGGCAGAAAATGTATCCTGACATTGACTTAAAATCATCTAAGTCAGATGCAAAGCTCGCATGGTAGTATCCTCCGACAGTAAGATCTTCTGACCTCCGTAAATTAAGAATAAATCCTTAGTACTTTTCAAGTACTTAAGAATATTCTTCACGGCAGCCCAGTGACCATCTCCAGGGTCAGATTGGAAATGACTTGTTACACTAAGTGCATAAGCCACATCCGGTCGATTACATAACATTGCATACATTATGCTACCTATTGCTGATGTATAAGGTGTATGAGTCATTCTTTCCTTCTGAAGGTTAGTCTTAGGGCACATCTTCTTAGAAAGATATGTTCCTACACTCATAGGAAGGTTCTTAACCTTTGCTGACTCCATATTGAATCTCTTCAATACTTTGTCAATGTACATCGACTGTGATAGTCCTATTAACCTTCTAGATCTATCTCAATAGATTTTAATTTCAAGGATATAGGACGCATTACCAAGATCTTTCATCTCGAATTGGTTCGATAACCATAACTTAGTTACTTTCATGTCATCCTTCGAATTCCCAATAAGAAGGATGTCATCAACATAAAGTACTAAGAATTGCACTGAGGTCTCCAATTCCTTTCTATACACACACGATTCATTCGAAATTTGAATGAAGCCAAACGCTTTGACTGATTCATCAAATCGAATGTTCCAATTCCTAGAAGCCTGTTTCAATCCATAGATTGACCTTTGGAGTTTGCAAACCTGTTGCTCACTCCCACTGAATGTGAAACCTATGGGTTGCTCCATATAAATGTATTTATTAATGTCACCATTGAGAAAGGCAGTTTTCAAATACATTTGCCATATCTCATAGTCATAATATGTAGCAATGGCAAGCATGATCCGAATAGACTTTTGCATTGCAACTGGTGAAAAAGGTTCATCAAAGTCCACGCCGGGTCTTTGAGTGAATCCTTTTGCAACCAGTCTTGCCTTATAGGCTGCAATGCTTCCATCAACTCCAAGCTTTCTCTTAAAGACCCATTTGCAATTTATGGGTTTGACCCCATCAGGCAAATCTACCAAGGTCCAAACTTGGTTGGAGTTCATGGAATCCATTTCGGATTTCATGGCTTCTATCCACTGTTCAGAGTCAGAATCTGAAAGTGCCTCCTCATATGTTAAATGATCATTATCCTTTTGAGAGATCTCATGGAAGAATCCATACCATCTCTCCGGCTGTCTAGGAGTGCGTTCAGAACGCCGTAGAGGAGGATTTACGTGTGTATCGAAATTCATGATTGGTTGTGGTTGATCGGAAGGGGACGTTTCTTCAGTGGGTGGCGTGGGGTCACTTTGTACTTCCTCTAATTCTATGATCTTGCCTTTATTTTCTTTAAGGAACGGTTCCTCAAGAAAATTAGCATTTCTGGAAAAAACACCTTTTGCTCAGATTGATCATAGAAGTAGTATCCTATGGATTCCTTAGGATAACCTACAAAGTAGCACAAGTTAGAACGACATTCCAACTTATCTCCCACTGTCCTCTTCACGTAAGCAGGACAACCCCAAATTCTTAAGTAAGAATAACTAGGGATTTTACCATACCACTTTTCATAGGGCGTTTTAGGGACAGAAATAGAGGGAACTAGATTCAAAATCTTTGCTGCACTTTCTAGGGCATAACCCCAGAAAGAAGGTGGTAAGTCAGTGAAACTCATCATGGAATGAACCATATCAAGTAGAGTTCGATTCCTTCTCTCAGAAACACCATTGAGTTGAGGAGTACCCGGAGGAGTCCACTGAGAGATAATCCCATTATCTTTGAGATGATTAAGGAATTCTTCACTAAGATATTCACCTCCTTGATCAGATCGAAGTGCTTTGATCTTGTGACCAGTTTGGTTCTCAACCTCCTTTTGAAATTTTAGGAATTTCTCTAAAGCTTCAGATTTGTACTTCATTAAGTATACATAACCTTACCGACTAAAGTCATCGGTAAAGGTTATGAAATACTGATGATTGTTTCTAGTGCTTACACTAAGCGGTCCACAAACATCAGAATGGATTAAATCCAAGACCTTAGTGGCACGTTCCACAGTTCCTTTAAAAGGAACTTTGGGCATTTTTCCTTTGAGACAGGACTCGCAAGAAGTTAACTCTTTGAGATCATTTTCAGAGAATGATCCTAAAGTGTTTATCTTGCTAATTCTGTTCTTGGAAATATATCCTAATCTAGCGTGCCATAAGGGAGCTAAAACTTTGTCATCTCTCTTACGTTTAGTTCCTCGTTGTATATTCATAATATTGATATTTTGAGTTAGATAAAGTCCATTACTTAGAGTACCGATGTGAACGGAAGAGTTGTTCCGTTTGATAAAATATTTACCATTCTTAATATAAGTTTCATAACCTTCACAATCTAAAATTGGAACTGAAATTATATTACGAATAATGCTCGGTACAAAAAGGACTTTATTTAATACTAACTCAAAACTACCTAAATCTAATCTAATTGTGCCTAAAGCTCGAGCTTCAACATTTGAGCCATCGCCGATCTTCAAGACACATTCTCCTTCTTTGAGTTGTTGGATTTAATTTAGCATCTGTACATCATTACAGATATGAGCTCCACAACCGGTATCAAGTACCTAAGAACTAGAATTAATAGAACGATTTACTTCAACGAGAAACACACCTTTCTTTAAAGTAGCCTTGTACTCTGGGCAGTTTCTCCTCCAATGTCCCGCTTTGCCACAATGGAAGCAAACATCCTCTTTCTGATCACGCTTCTTCTTTTGGGCCTTTCCCTTCGAAATGCCTCCAGCGGGCCTGAGGGGTTTCTTCTTCTTCTTTTGGGCTTTCTTGCCCTTACCTTTAGAAGGCCCCGAAGAGGAAGATGGAGCATTCACCATCAGAACCTTATTGTCCTTCTTGATCGTGCTTTCAGCAGTCACAAGCTGACTAATCAACTCAGCTACAGTAGCACCAGCATGATTCATATTGAAGTTAAGGACAAATGGGTTGAACGATGGTGGGAGCGAGCTTAGCAACAAGTCCACTGAAAGCTCATCTTTCAGTGGCATGTCCATGGAAGCAAGTTTCTCAGTAAAGGCGAGAAACTTGAGTCCATATTCATGGACACTTGAACTTTCCCTCATTCTCAAGTGGAACAATTCCTTTGAAGTGTTATACCTTGTAACACGTTCATGAGGGCGGTAAAGTTGCTCTAAGTGGTCGTAAATCTCCCAAGCAAATTCCATGGCCTCCTGTTGCCTTTGCAAGTTCGGAGATATGTTAGCCAATATAAGGCAACGGGTTTGGAGATTACCATCCTTCCACTTCTGGATCGCGTCCCGCTCGGCCCAAGTGGGAGCTTCCTCTTCGGTACTAAGCTCCCCTTCGAAGAGAATTCTCAGAATCTAAAATGATTTTTAGATTCCTCAGCCAATCAGAATAGTTGGGACCAGTCAACTTGTTTGACTCGAGGATCGATACAAGAGGGTTTTTGGTTGCCATTTCAAAACACGTAGAGAATCACAGAATCTACGAACTAAATGGTAAAGTAGAGAACTAGTTAGCATGCTGAATTATAACGATATACAAAAGATAAGGTCTTTAATCTAATGTAGCTCCCACTGTTTTTCAGAGATCTATAATTCCCAAAGATCTAAGAGGAACACGTTTCCGAATGGGTACTAAGATCTTAGGCATTTTACCTCGAACCCACGACTCGCAGACATTCTAAGTAAAACCCTAGGTAGGTACAACTTGCCAATTCTAACACCTTTAGAGCTCTTAGTAATTGTTTTTGCATCACCTATCTTTCAATGTGGACCCACGACTCGTGCGACATCCATATTTACTTAGGCGTTAAGCTAGACCCATCAATCATAAGATCATGATCAAAACTTGGTTCGAACGACCCACGACTCGCGGACATCGCCCTTGCCAAAATTGACCACGAAATATTGATCATTTAAAATGATCAATTAGGTAACTAAGAACTAATAAGCTCCACTAGCTATCCCACGACTCGCGGACAATAACTAGCTTCACTTACTAAACTTAAAACCTATTGATGGAATGCTAGGAATTTAATTCAAAATTTGCATCTCAAATTAAACACCTATTTATTTGAAATTAGCTTAATATTTAATGGGAATTTTTCGAATTAACCGGAGAGTTTTCCGGTTCGACCTCACCAACATATATGTTATCCATTTTAATTAGTCTTGATTAATGCAAGTACAACTTAAATGCATTTCACACAAGCACTTAGCAGATAACATGTCCTAGCATGATACTAACATGTGATGATCATGGGTTCTACCTATCTTATACATGATATGTGGGAGCCACTCCACAATCACAAGTTCTAACATACATGCCACATAAACAGTTTAAAACATATAAGGGAAAGCTGTAACAAAATACGAGCCCTATCTCTATTACATCTTCAATTGAGATTCCCCTCCCTAACATTTTGAGGGGTCTTCACTTATGGCCTCCTTGTTACTTGAATGTGGCCCATCTTACTCCATAGGTGCATTGTCTCTAAAATGAAAATAAAACCTCACCACCTATTCTACTCTCAAAAAATGAAAAAAGTACTGAAAAGTAATAAGGCTCAATCTTCATATTGGCCTTAGACAAATACACGGGGCATACCCCGGCCTCAAAACAGTAATATGGAAAGCCACATAATAAATCACATAACAGTACGCACATAAGTGAGGCTCCAACCTCAATTGAAAAACGCAACTATAGGGCTCCAACCCCAATTTAAACCATCCATGTGCATAAATTAAAACCATACATAAGTCTAAACCCATGATCACCTAACATGCATAAATTGCAAGAATTTAAATTTAACAAATAAATTAAAATTCTCGCTTTAAGCTCTAATAGCTTAAAACACGACTTAGATGCAATTCTTGTTGAAGAGCCTTTTCTATAAAACCCCAAAAACAATAAACCAATAAAATTCCAATTAATTTCTGAAAATTAATAATTTTATTCTTTTAATATTTTCATAAAATAAAGTTTGCAATTTTCCCAAAATTTAAATCGCTTAATTTTTCAAAATCCCAATTTAAACAATTATTTCAAAAAGAATTCAAATTTAACAAAATAAAATTTTCAGAAAATTAAATCGGGATTTCAAGGACCGAAAACACGAAAACGGGCCCGGAAATGCTTGGAACGAGCAGCTGCTCGCCGCGCAGCTCGTTGCTGCTCGCGTGCGGGCGATGCCGGGGGGTGCTCCCGCGCAGTTGAGGAAGCGTGCGGGAGGCTGTCCCGCGCGGTTGAGGGACAGACGAGCAGGCGCGCCTAGCACGGCGTCGCGCGCGGCTGCGCGACGGTGGCGCGCGGGGTTGGGGCGTGCTACACGTTGGCACGTTCCAACCTCGCGTGTTCGTTTCGTGTTTCGTTTCGTATCTCAGGTTTCACCAAAACCCGATTCAATCCAAAATATAGAAAAAAATACGATTTAAACAGATTTGAATTAAAACGGTTTTCAAAAACACAATTTAAGAAAACAGTTTCAGAAATTCAAGAAAAATTACAGTTTCATAATTCAGGCTTTCTAAAAGAACTCAAGAATACCTAATTGGCATCTAAGCCTAAGAATTTCTACCAAATTCAATTAATTGAAGACGAATCAGAAACACGATTAACGAGGTGGCTTGATACCACCTGTTGGAAAACTAGAATCAGAGAGCAGCGGAAATTTAAAAATTTCCAACAAAAGAATCGAAACTCGCAATCGTGATTCCGAATTCGTAGAGATTAGAAACTTACTTTTCAATAATCTTTCTTGAAGCGTTTCAAGACACCCAAGAACCCTCTTCTCGCGGCTTGATCCCCTCTCCTTGGTAAACCTCGAATCTTCAAAACTTCTAACCTGAAGCTCTCTAGAGATGTCCACCAACTTGACTACAATCTAACTAGTAAGGATGCTAGTTCTCTAGTTAGTGTTTAGGCTTAACCTACGGTTTATTTTATCTTGGAGAAAGGATGGTGTTCAACACATGAACCAAAAGAATTGTCTATTACTCTCTAAGGGGAGCTTGAGCTCCCCTATATATAGAAGGGAGAGGGGCGGCCAATCCTAGTCCTTATGGACTAAGGATTTGGTCCCTCTCTCCTATTACTTGATCATCAAGTATTTTTGAACTTTGACTTTGAATTCTAATTCAAATCAACTTTTAAGAGAGCTAAAATATCCAAACTCCTTTTGGATAATATTATACTTTATTTATTTATTAATAAATAAATAACTTATTTATTTATCTAATTAATTAATTCGTAATTAATTAAATAGATTATTTTTCTCCAAAATAAGACTTTCTTTTTAATTCAAAATTAAACCAAAGTCTATTAAATAATTAACACATTAATTATTTAATATATACAATATATATATATACGTGCGGGACACGTGTCACTCACATGACCCACACGTGTGGTTTCACACGTGTGGAACCCTCTTGGTATGATCAACTCGTTTGATCATTTTAAAGCCTTAACTCATGTAACCAAGTTGTTGTGTGTGACCCTCTAGGTTCTCAATTCAATTAGCAGTGACCCTAATTAATTAATTCACTAATTAATTAATCAGTCCACAGATTAAACGACCATAGTCTAGCAACAGGTGTTTAACCCCTAGCTGAATTGGAATGTCTCGATTCGATAGAACCTTTAAGTCATTGATTCATGTGAGATACAATCCTCCTACTTACTATCTCTCAACCAAGATCTAGAGTAAGGGAATAATCAGAACCCTAATAATCTGGTCTTAAAGCTAAGTGCATTTCATATCCATTTGATCTCAATCCAAGAAACCCTTTTCTTGATGTCTTGATGTACTGCCTTGGCCAAGGACTCCATATGGCATATGAATGACTTACACAATAAGAGATCACCTTGCAAATGCAAGTGTAGGTCCTTTCTTGATTCTCATTCACTTTCATGAATCACTTGTGCAGCCCCAGCATAAGCCTTGAATCAGTTGTCTAAGGCGACACCCTTTAAAGCTTATACCTAAGACTACAGAGTTAACTCATAAAGTGACAAGGAACCTCAAGTCTAAGGATCAATTAATCACATCAATGACTCATGAGATATTTCCTAATCTGGAAGTTTCCATTTCCTGAAATAGAAACTTTCTTTCCCATTTAGGAATCTTCTCACACGGGGCACTTCAGTGAACTTACTTATTGAAGTAAGCACCCTTATGTATCACGCACGTATCAACTATACACTTTGCACCTCCATGAAACAAGGTGGTCCTTCTTAAGGGCGTGATCCCACAAGCAAGCCTTAGAGGAGTCAGGTTGACACTCCCACTGTGTGTAGGACTTATCGGCTTGGAGTATTTTACTAATCATGACTTATGTGAAATAGGGCTCGTTTCATGAACCATTTCACCTAAATGGTAGAGTCCTAAAGTCATCAGGATTAGGGGAGTTCTCATACATGCACAGCTAAAGTAAACGCATACCAAACAAGAGCATATAAAGAAGTGTTGCCTCAATTCGTTATCTTATTCAAAGATTGTCTGTGATTACAATAAGGAAAAGTACAAAGCGGATATACAATCGGCTTTCTAGGGCACTATTCCTAACAATTTGCCCTCACTCGCTGGGCCACTGATTGATTGAATTGGATTGATTGAATGTAAATTGGATAGTTGTAAACTCGGGCCGAGAATTGCTTTAACATTTGAACTTCTATTGTCTTCTTTATAAAATCTTACCCGAGTTTATAGCTTGCATGGTAATTGCGCTTATAATTATAAACCCCTCACTCAGTCTTTTAGAGACTGACACCTCACATTTTCAGTTTTAGCAGGATTTAGTGCTAGGTGGGATCAAGTCAAGTCTGTTTTTGTTTTGGGTCTAGCACTTGTCATTTTCATTTCATGTACATTATTGATACTTATGTTATTATATTTTGCTCTTGACAGTTGGGTTGTAAATATTGAAATGTTGACTATGGGCTCATAGATTGATAATGTATGTATGTATGTATATTATGCTTTCGTTTATTGGTTATGCATGTTCGTATTTAATTGAGGGTTGTCCCGCCTAGCAAGTGAGTCATTTTTTTTATTGTCTCCCGTTCGCTATAGGCTTGATTCATGTATGGGTTGTCCATCTCAAATGTGGATTGAACTATAGTGCGGGGGATGTGGCTACCTAGTGTTCCGGGTGCTACATCCCAAGGTGGTATCAGAGCCCGGTTGCAAAACCGCGGTTCTAGTGTCGTGTCTTGTGAGTCTACGTCGTACGGCCTAGGATTAATTGATTATTTGAGAGTCTTGCATCTTATTTGAACTTACTTGAATTTCTTTGAATTACTTGAACTATTTGGCATATGTGATTTACTTACATTGTGAGTTTTATTGCAATCATTTGCACTTGTTAATCAAACATGCATGTACAGTGTTTGATTTTCAGGATGCCACGTGGTCGCCCCCGTAGAGAACATTCTCCCGGTCATAGGCGCCATCATCATGACCACTCTCCTCCACCTCCACCTCCACCCCATCAAGCTCAACCTCAAGACTTTTTGCATTCTATGGTTCAGCTTATTGATCAAAGGTTGAGAGATTACGTGCCTCCAGCACCACCAGCTCCTCCTCCACCACTACCTGCACCTATTGCAGCTATTCTGCGGGAATTTCAGAATCAACATCCACCGAGGTTTTTCAAAGAAAACGACATGCAAACCGAGCAATGGCTTAAAGAAATTGAAAGCATTTGGGAACTTATTCCATGTGAATCTAGAGAAAAGGCTCGGTGTACACTCACTTTAATTCAAGGAGAAGCCTACTCTTGGTGGGAAAGTACCAAAATTGTTCTTGATGCCGTCGGAGAGGAAGTTACTTGGGAGGTCTTTGTAAGGGAATTTAAGAACAAATCCATTCCTCCATCATCTCGCACTAAGAGACTCAAGGAATTCACGGAGCTTAAACAAGGAGGAAAATCGGTTGAGGAGTATATAGCTGAGTTTGAGAGGTTATCCAAGTATGCACCTAATATTGCAAGTGATGATTTCCACAAGGCTATGCAATTTGTACAAGGCTTGAGGCCGGATATACAAGCGGCGATTGAAGCTGTTAACACTAGTACTTGGAAAAAGGCTACCATCAAAGCTCTTAAGGTCGAGGATTCAGTTAATGCTCGAAGATCTACCTATAGATCGGGACAGGGTTCTAGTTCAGGGTCGATGTCAAATTATAACCCTAGGAAGAGGCCTATTGCATATGATACAACTCCTCCACAGTTCAAAGGTCCGGGGAAGAAATTTAAACCACAGAGACCGGTTCAGAAGGCTCCACAGCCACCTGTTATACCACCACCACCGGAGAAACCTAAGTGTTCCTTCTGCGGGCAACCTACCCACTACTATGACAATTGTAGGAGACGTTTGGGTTTGTGTTTGTTATGTGGGAGTGCCGATCACATGGTGGATTCGTGTCCAGATCATAGGGGACCACCTACCGGAGGTCAGAGACCTTTGATCCGGGCACGTGCTTATGCTTTGGAGGGAGAGGAACCTGATGCAAATGTGGATCCGGCAGCCGTTGTTGAAGGCACCATTTGCATTCATGGCACAAACATACATACTTTATTTGATCCGGGAGCTACCCACTCATTTATATCTCGTGATGTTTCTGTTATATTGCCTTTGTGTGTTATTTATTCTGATGCATGCTACGTGGTTAATACTCCTTTTGGTGGTAGTATAGAAACTAACCGGGTTTTTGGAGAGGTGCCGATGAGTATTGAGGATCGGGTTTTCTCGATGGATTTCATTGAATTGTCGATGTCTCACTATGGTTCTATCTTGGGAATGGACTGGTTATACAAGCACTGTGCCACCGTTGATTGTCGGGCTAAGAGAGTTCGGTTGGGTTCAGAAATTGTCACTGGTCGGAGTTCCAAAACGGTGCCTTTGTTATCTTTCTCCGAAGCTCAGAAATTGGTTCGTGATGGGGCTACGGGATTCACCGCCTACATACTCAATCAACCTAAAGACCAGATGAAGTTATAAGAAATCGAAGTGGTTAAAGAATTTCCCGAAGTGTTTCCTGAGAAGTTAGATTTGTTGCCACCGAAGAGAGAGAGATAGAGTTTGTTATTGATTTGTATCCAAATGCCGAGCAGTACTCTAAAACTCCATATAGGATGGCTCCGGCAGAATTGAAAGAATTAAAGCTGCAGCTAGATGCTCTTTTGGAAGTTGGGTATATAAGACCAAGTTCTTCGCCGTTGGGTGCTCCAGTTTTATTTGTAAAGAAGAAGGATGGTACTCTACGGATGTGTATTGATTACCGGGAGTTGAATCGGATGACCATCAAGAATAAATATCCTCTTCCACACATTGAGGAGTTGTTTGACATACTCCAAGGGTCCAAAGTGTATTGAAAAATTGATCTAAGACAAGGGTATTATCAACTACGGATTCAAACCGAGGATATTCCAGAGACGGGTTTCAATACGAGATATGGACATTATGAATTTGTAGTGATGCCTTTTGGTTCAGCGAATGCACCGGCCGCTTTTTGGATATGATGCATAGAATCTTCCGACCTTTCCTTGATAAGTTCGTTGTAATTTTCATTGATGATATTATGGTCTTCTCTAAATCTGTCGAGGAACATGCAAGGCATCTCAAGTTGGTGTTGAAAACTTTGAAGGAGCATCAATTATTTGCAAAGTTTAGCAAATGCGAGTTTTGGATCGACCGGGTGTCTTTCTTGGGTCATATTATTTCGGGGAACGGATTAGAGGGCGATCCTTCGAAGATTGATGCAGTTTTAAATTGGGAAAACCACAATCACACATCAACCTTTGGCCATTGAAAGAAGAAGAAAAAGGATTCATTTTCAAGAAAATAAGAGCAAATTTGCAAAAAAAAAATTAGTCTGCAATGTGTGGGTTTGGAATAGGGTATAAGTAGCCAATTTCCCGCCAATTCATAGGGCCATGAACAGTGAATTCCCCCCCAAAATCAGACTTAACGGAAAAATTCACTTTTCCATCCATTTTTTTATGGTGGGACTAAAATTGTCACAAATTGAAACCTACGGGACCAAAATTGTCAAATTCTGAAAGAATGACACCAAAATTGCAAATCGCCCAATCCTATGAGACCAAAAATATAATTTGCTCTTTAAAATTAACATAAAAAATTTAATTATAATTTACATTTTATTTTTATTTGAATATGTTCGCTCATATTTTCTTTAGATTAAATGAGTCTTCTTTCTGATTTATAAGTTATCCTAATTTACAAAAATAAGTATTTTAAAGAAATTCAATACTTTATAATAAATATATAGTGTTAACGACATTTGAATTAAATCTAGAATATGAAAACTACAGTGTTGTAACAAATAATCAAAACAACAAATTGTTCCCTTTAAATTAGAAAACAACATATTCACTTAAATCTTCTCGAATTCAACTAAAATAGTTTAATATTAAAAATTTCACTAATTAAGTATATGTCAAGGGGGATTTCTTATATCTATATAAAATTTTAAGAATATATTAAGAATGAAGGTTTGTAATAAATTTTTTTTTTAAAGCCAACCCCCTCAAAGGGGAATATTATTGCAAATGAAGAGGAACAATAAGAAAAATACAAGAATCAATAACGGAAAAATTAACGCAGGTCGAAGCCGCAATTCCAATAGATTTGTGAACTATTATATTAGCTATAGTGTAACGCCCCGTTTTCAATTATACCTTACGTGATATTACGTGAATTACATTACTAAGTGTTTACGTGAAATTATTATAAATTTCTTGACATTATATGTTTTATGTGACATCATGTGAGTTATGATTCTAAGTGATTATATGAAATACGTGTTAAATTTGGAAATTATTGTATGATATATTCCCATGTGAGACGTGATTTAATTTCCCGAATGTGATTTATATGTCAACTCGAAAATTATTACATAATTTATTTCCCAATTGATACGTGCATTATAATATATCATGTATGTATATCATCTCTATCACATTTCATTCCTCATTTCATACAAGAGTTTCACACACACACACACACACACACACACACAGAACCGATCCAAACACCATAGAAGGAAGGGGAAGGATTTCATCATATCTCAAGCTTTAATTCAAGAAAGAATTTCATAAGTGGAAGCTTCATCATCCTCACTTCATTCCATCCCTGCTTTCTTGCATCCAAGGTAGATATTGAGATTTAATTTAACTCTTGAAGCCATGAGCTAAGTAGGGTTTGTGAATATTGATATGCTTTCTTGTTTATGTGGGATTAGAAGTATGATTATGATCTTTAGACTCGGAAACTAGCATGAATTCTTGATGGATATGAAGGTTGGACGATATGAAATTATATAGGGTTTGGTTGAAGAAGTTTTGATGATCTATATGAGTTTTCATGGATTAAATGTGGCCTAAATGATTTATATGATCATATACATGTTATATGTTAGTGTGGAGTTGATTTCTTGCATTGGTTTGGTGTGAAAGTGGATTGGGAGCCAAATTTTGAGCTTCCCTGTTTTTCCCGAGCCTTTTTGCTGCTGCTGGAGTTCAGGTCGGGCCCGCGACCGTTTTTGTGACCATTTTGGTCACGGCCGCGACCAACAACCAGGGAACCCTCTATTCTTCCTTCGCGGCCGCGACTGTTTTTCAGTATAGTTTTTTCACGGTCGAGACTCCTTCAAATTAGCTCTAAATGACCTTATTTCTCTACCGAACAAACTAATTGAAGTTTAGAGTATTCTCCAATTGGAATCACCTCAATATCTATTTTCTTTTGTGAGATATGACCGTTTTAATTTGGTGCCGCCAAGCTGTCGTGAATCTGCAATTACCCAACTTTGGACCTAAGCCATTTCCTCCTCACTTTGAACTAAATTATGAGCCATATATCCTTGGAAAGTTCTTGGTGTCTAGTTTTATATCCAACAAGAAAAACTCAATTCCAACTTCTATAACTCAAGATATTCCAGTTTTCCTACAGTGTGTGCGTTTCCGGAAATTGTCCGTTTTTGTCATACTTCACCAAAACATTCCTTATTGCACTCCTTTCACTCTCTTGGCTCCCATATGTGAATTATATGATATATATACTTGATTAATTGATAAGTATGCTCCTACTTGACACTTCTTGGTACTTAATTGCTCAAACGTGATTGTGTGATTCCATGCCTTATATGAATTGAACTTGAAATAATTGAATGATATGAATACATGATTTCTTGATATTAGTTTCACCTCTTAGGTGCTAATTGGTGTTCATACATGCTAAGTGTCAATTGATTGTGTGTTTTATTTAGTTACATGAGCATGGCCATGCGTCATACTTGGTCACATATTGAGTCTCGTCTCATGAATTTCCACTATTTCCTTTCTTGTCTAGTTTTTCTCAAGGACGGTGATCATTGATCAAGTACATGCTTTCTTGTATCTTTGTCTTGTTCTGTTGTTCGTCAGGTGAGATTTAATTCTAGATATATAGAACCCGTACAACCCCTTCGTGATGTTTTCGGCCAAAATGTATCTATATATCTATAGTTTTCCAAACCTTATTGATTTTCAACTGATTTCACAGATTTGATTGATTGACTGATTGGGCAAGTAAGCATGTTCACATTTGGGCCCGAGGGTAGTGTATTGAGCCAACCGGGGAAGCAAGGGCTGACGGGTAACTCTTGCACTATCCTCACAACTTTGGGATCACCTCTGAATCCTCCAGGAGGTTTGGTGGAGGAAGAAACCCCGTACGTGGGAGTCATGTTCCCGACGTACATAGGATTGAGTGGTGGGGCCTTGCAATCCCACCATCAACCGGAGGAAGAAGGGATTGAAACTGCTAATTGTGCACTGTAATCGATTGCTTGATCACCTAATCATTGAATAATTAAATTATTGTACACAGTCGAAGAAAGGTTGGAGAATTGCCCTCACTCACCGGGCTACTAATTGATTGAATTGTTAAATTGGTTGGATTGTTAAATTGATTAGTTGTAATCTCGGGTGAATTGTATTTTATTATTGAACTTTTATTGCTTTCCTTTTTTAAAACCTTACCCGAGACTATGACTTGCATGGTAATTGCGCTAATGTTTATTTATAAACCCCTCGCTCAGTCTTTCATAGACTGACCCCTCACACTTTTCAGGTTTTCAAGGGTTGGCGCTAGGCGGGAGTCGAGTTAAGTCAAGTGGCCATTATTTCGAGTCTAGCACGGTTCATGTACATTATTAATGCATATGTATTTTACAACTAGAGCTTGGTATACTTGAAATTATGTATATTGAATCATGGGAAGTGAACTTCAAAGATGATGGTATAGACTTATATTATGTTTTTCTTTGATTGTAATGCATGTTGTATATAATTGAGGGTTAGTCCCGCCTAGCTAGTGGTTTATTTTCTCTTGTCACCCGTTCGCTATAGTTTTGGTTCATGTACGGATTATCCATTTCATATGTGGACTGAGCTATAGTGCGGGGGTGTGGCATCTCGGCATTCCGGGTGCTACATCTTAGGTGGTATCAGAGCTCGGTTGCAAAACCGTGGTTCTAGCATCATGTTTTGTGAATCTAAGTCGTACAGCATAGGATTATTTGATAATTGCGGGTCTTGCATCTTATTTGGAACTACTTGAATTTATTTGAAATTATTTGAACTTACCTGAACATCTTTGAATTACTTGATGACTTGTGCATGGCATTTATTTGTGTTACTACTTGTGGATTAATTGACCTTCTATGGTTTGGAAATTTATATGTTTAATGTGTTTTCTTTAATTTAGTTGAATTAATTATTGCATTTTGCATCAAATATGTGTTTAAATGTTAATTATGTGACATGAGCATGCATTAACCACATGCATTTAGCTTTGAATTGATTTCTGACTTAAGAGGCTATAAAGATCATATCAAACCACATCTAATTTCTACGATAATCTCAATACACCACAAGTTCCTCTCTCTAGATTTGGAGTTGTAAGGAATACACCGGGGAACTTCACATAAGAATTCAGGAGCTATGGTTCTCTCTCTAATTGGGTTATGGTTCGAGTGATAAGGTCCGAAATAGACGAATTAATTTTAGAAGCAAAGTGAAGAAAATCTCTAGAGTGTTTTAAGATACGAGGTCTCAATCAACAAGGAGGCCTCGAGGGTACTAGGGACTTAAGATTCGGATTTGAAAGCAAGTTGAGGATTTTTCATTAGTGGAACCGAAAATCGAGTTGTGGGATGATTTACAAGCTTTAGGGAAGTTGAAGACAATTCAAAGAGGTTGGGCTGGGGTAGATGATGCTAAGTCATCATAATATCAACGCATACACCCATGCCACATCGAAAGTTAGTCAACCGAACTCAACGGGGTTGTGCAAACCGAGGAATGGAACGAAGAAAATCTTAGAGGTGTTAAATCTGAGATTCTATTTAACCAGGAGATGAAAATCTTCAAGTAAGTTTAAGGCGAGAAAGGTTCATTGGAAAATCAATAACAAGGGTCATCAAAGAAGGAAGAGAGGAATTGAAATATATCGGATCCCCCGGTAAGATAGGATAAGTTCCAGGAATTTGGATAGACATTCTTCAGAGGGTAATAAGCATTTCGGATTGAGGGGGGGAGGGGGGGTTAGGTCGATGAAGAAGAATGAAGAGACTAAGAAAAAGGGGAATTGAAGTCAATACGGATTTCGAGTATGGCAGAAGTTGAATTAGAAGATATGGAGCAACAAATGGAAACGGTAAAGAAAGACAAGGAACTTTTGGAGGGAATTATCTGCTCAAGGCGTAGGCAAGTAAGAGAACAAGTCATATAACCGATTCAATTTCACAAAGAGCAGATTTAGAGAATTTCAATCAAGCTGGGGACTAGATGAGATCGGGATAATAATTGGAGATTAATTCTTCAAGAGAAGTTAGAATATTAACTCTATAAGTGGAGAAGAATTTGAATTAAAAAATCACAATCCAGGGCCATGAAATTATACAAGTCGATGCAAGGAATTTTTTATCAAGGAAATACTTAAGGTGAAGGTTCGGGCACCACTTAGAGATCAATAATTGGAAAAGAGTTGGGTTCGAGAAATGTCGATCTCGGGCCATGGATAGTTACAAGTTAATGTCAGAGAGTTCTAAAGAATTGGAAGATCGTGGGTAATAAGAAATGACTAACAAATGCAAGGCAAGCTTGTAATTCAACAAACATGGAACGAGTGCCAAGCTAAAGGATGTAACTACGGTGACAGGTTCAATGCATTCATAAGCACGTGCATCATACGCTACTTTAAAGTGTTTAAATTTCTTTAGTTATATGCGCATTCCTAATTGAGCTTAATTGTTCCAATGTGTGGAATTTTATTATTTACAAGTGTGTTACGTGCGTTGGCATATTAATCCAACATGTATATTCAGTGCCTTGATTACAGGATGCCTCGAGGTCGTCCTCATCGTGATCGTTCTCCTAGGGTTCCTCCACATCCACCTCCTCCGGCTCAACCACAAGATTTTCTCAATTCTATTGTTCGTCTTGTGGATCAGAGGATAAGGGATTTTGTTCCTCCAGCACCACTGGTACCACCACAATAACCAATACAGATTTCGGTTGTACTTAAGGAGTTCCAAAATTAGCAACCTCCAAAGTTCTACAAAGGAAATGATATTCAGGCGGAACAGTGGTTGAAAGAAGTTGAAAGGGTTTGGGAGTTGATTCCGTGTGAATCACAAGAGAAAGCCCGGTGCACTATCTCTCTAATACAGGACGAAGCTTACTCTTGGTGGGAAAGCACCAAAATTGTTCTAGATGCCGCCGAGGAAGAAGTCACCTGGGAGGTTTTTGTAAGGAAATTCAAAAATAAGTTCATTCCTCCATCTTCGCGTACTAGGAGACTTAAGGAGTTTACCGAACTTAAGCGAGGAGGAAAATCTGTTTTAGAATATACAACTGAGTTTGAGAGGTTGTCCAAGTATGCATCTAGTATTGCAAGTGATGACTTTCATAAGGCTATGCAATTTGTGCAAGGGTTGAGGCCGGATATTCAAGCGGCAATTGAAGCTGTCAACACTAGTACTTGGAAGAAGGCCACTTCAAAAGCTCTTAAGGCTGAGGATTCAGTTAATGCAAGAAGATCTATTCCTCACCCCGGATATGCTTCAAGTTCAGAATCAGGATATAACTTTAACAATGGGAAGAAGCCCATTTCTTATTATTCACCGTTACCTCAAGAAGGATCTCAGAAGAAGAAGATTCGATCAATGGGACCAGGCTCGGAGGTTCCACATGCCTCGGCTTCATCATCGCCTTTGGGGAAGCCTCTTTGGGCTTATTGTGGGCGTGACAACCATACTTATGAAGCTTACAGGAAACGTTCGAATTTATGTATGCGATGCGGGAGCAATGAGCACCAAGCAAACACGTGTCCGAAGCGACGAGAATTGTCTGCCGGGGGTGAGAGGCCCTAGTTCAGGCTCGTGCATATAATCTAGCGGGAGAGGTGCAAAATGGGAATGTTCATCCGAACGTGGTAGCCGAAGGTATCAACTATATTCATGGCATAATCAACGGTGAACGGTACACCTAAACATGCATGTCACGTGCATTATGCATTTTATTATTACCATCTATGATTCTTTGTATTCGTTAATTGTTTGTATGACTAATTGGAATACTTGACCTCTTATACTTGCTCCTTACGTGACGGATTGTGTGTGAGTATTTATTCACTTGAGCTTAGGTTGTGTATTGCTTGTTTGAGAGACGGGGTTCTCTCATTACTTGTTGAGAGACGGGGTGCTCTCGTTGCTTGTTGAGAGACGGGGTGCTCTCGTTGCTTGTTTGAGAGACGGGGCTCTCTCACCGCTTGCTTTTAAGATTTAGAACTCGAGTATGGACCTGGGGACCAGGTCCACTTAAGGGGGAGAGAGTTGTAACGCCTCGTTTTCAATTATACCTTACGTGATATCACGTGAATTACATTACTAAGTGTTTACGTGAAATTATTATAAATTTCTTGACATTATATGTATTATGCGACATCATGTGAGTTATGATTCTAAGTGATTATATGAAATAGGTGTTAAATTTCAAAATTATTGTATGATATGTTCCCATGTGAGACGTGAGTTAATTTCCCGAATGTGATTTATATGTCAACTCGAAAATTATTACATAATTTATTTCCCAATTGATACGTGCATTAATTGCTTATATGTTACCTTATTTGACCATTTCATAAATATATGGATCTAATTGCATTTCATAATTTGGGAGTTTGATGATCATATTTCATGGAATGGAACTTATTTGCATTAATTCAATAATTGAGGGACTTAGATGTAAAATATAATGATTCTTGTGGTATAGTGGAGGATTATAATATATCATGTATGTATATCATCTCTATCACATTTCATTCCTCATTTCATACAAGAGTTTTACACACACACACACTAAGAACCGATCCAAACACCATAGAAGGAAGGGGAAGGATTTCATCATATCTCAAGCGTTAATTCAAGAAAGAATTTCATAAGTGGAAGCTTCATCATCCTCACTTCATTCCATCCCTGCTTTCTTGCATCCAAGGTAGATATTGAGATTTAATTTAACTCTTGAAGCCATGAGCTAAGTAGGGTTTGTGAATATTGATATGCTTTCTTGTTTATGTGGGATTAGAAGTATGATTATGATCTTTAGACTTGGAAATTAGCATGAATTCTTGATGGATATGAAGGTTGGATGATATGAAATTGTATAGGGTTTGGTTGAAGAAGTTTTGATGATCTATATGAGTTTTCATGGATTAAATGTGGCCTAAATGATTTATATGATCATATACATGTTATATGTTAGTGTGGAGTTGATTTCTTGCATTGGTTTGGTATGAAAGTGGATTGGGAGCCAAATTTCGAGCTTGCCCTGTTTTTCCCGAGCCTTTTTGCTGCTGCTGGAGTTCAGGTCGGGCCCGCGACCGTTTTTGTGACCATTTTGGTCACGGCCGCGACCAACAACCAGGGAACCCTCTATTCTTCCTTCGCGGCCGCGACTGTTTTTCAGTACAGTTTTTTCACGGTCGCGACTCCTTCAAATTAGCTCTAAATGACCTGATTTCTCTACTGAACAAACTAATTGAAGCTTATAGTATTCTCCAATTGGAATTACCTCAATATCTATTTTCTTTTGTGAGATATGACCATTTTAATTTGGTGCCGCCAAGCTGTCGCGAATCTGCAATTACCCAACTTTGGACCTAAGCCATTTCCTCCTCACTTTGAACTAAATTATGAGCCATATATCCTCGGAAATTTCTTTGTGTCTAGTTTCATATCCAACAAGAAAAACTCAATTCGAACTTCTATAACTCAAGATATTCCAGTTTTCCTACAGTGTGTGCGTTTCCGGAAATTGTCCGTTTTTGTCATACTTCACCAAAACCTTCCTTATTGCCCTCCTTTCACTCTCTTGGCTCCCATATGTGAATTATATGATATATATACTTGATTAATTGATAATTATGCTCCTACTTGACACTTCTTGGTACTTAATTGCTCAAACGTGATTGTGTGATTCCATGCCTTATATGAATTGAACTTGAAATAATTGAATGATATGAATACATGATTTCTTGATATTAATTTCACCTCTTAGGTGCTAATTGGTGTTCATGCATGCTAAGTGTTAATTGATTGCGTGATTTATTTACTTACATGAGCATGGCCATGCGTCATACTTGGTCACATATTGAGTCTCGTCTCATGAATTTCCACTATTTCCTTTCTTGTCCAGTTTTTCTCCAGGGTGGTGATCATTGATCAAGTACACGCTTTCTTGTATCTTTGTCTTGTTCCGTTGTTCGTCAGGTGAGGTTTAATTCTAGATATATAGAACCCGTACAACCCCTTCGTGATGTTTTCGGCCAAAATGTAACTATATATCTATAGTTTTCCAAACCTTATTGATTTTCAACTGATTTCACAGAATTGATTGATTGATTGATTGATTGATTGGTTGGGCGAGTAAGCATGTTCACATTTGGGCCCGAGGGTAGTGTATTGAGCCAACCGGGGAAGCAAGGGTTGACGGGTAACTCTTGCGCTATCCTCACAACTTTGGGATCACCTCTGAATCCCCCAGGAGGTTTGGTGGAGGAAGAAATCCCGTGCGTGGGAGTCATGTTCCCGACGTATATAGGATTGGGTGGCGGGGCTTTGCAATCCCACCATCAACCGGTGGAAGAAGGGATTGAAACTGCTAATTGTGCACTGTAATAGATTGCTTGATCACCTAATCATTGAATAATTAAATTATTGTACACAGTCGAAGAAAGGTTGGAGAATTGCCCTCACTCGCCGGGCCACTAATTGATTGAATTGTTAAATTGGTTGGATTGTTAAATTGATTAGTTGTAATCTCGGGTGAATTGTATTTTATTATTGTACTTTTATTGCTTTCCTTTTCAAAAACCTTACCCGAGACTATGACTTGCATGGTAATTGCGCTAATATTTATTTATAAACCCCTCGCTCAGTCTTTCATAGACTTACCCCTCACACTTTTCAGGTTTTCAAGGGTTGGCGCTAAACGGGAGTCGAGTTAAGTCAAGTGGTCATTATTTCGAGTCTAGCACGGTTCATGTACATTATTAATGCATATGTATTTTACAACTAGAGCTTGGTATACTTGAAATTGTGTATATTGAATCATGGGAAGTGAACTTCAAAGATGATGGTATAGACTTATATTATGTTTTTCTTTGATTGTAATGCATGTTGTATATAATTGAGGGTTAGTCCCGCCTAGCTAGTGGTTTATTTTCTCTTGTCAGCCGTTCGCTATAGTTTTGGTTCATGTACGGATTATCCATTTCGTATGTGGACTGAGCTATAGTGCGGGGGTGTGAGATGAAGCCACATCTCCCGCACTGTAGTTCAATCTACATATGAAATGGAAAATTCATACATGAACGAAAGCTATAGCGAACAGGAGACAATAAAAAAACGACAGTAGCTAGGCGGGACTAACCCCTAAACCAAACAATCATTTCATAACCAGAATAGCGGAAACATGAAATTCCATTATCAAATACCAAATATCCAAAAGTTCATACTATCTTTTAAGTCCACATCTCAATACATTATCATCTCCAAAATTCAATAAACATGACAATACTCCATAAGAAACACTAACATATGTTTCCAATGTCATGGAAGTAATAACATGAGATGAAGTGTGCTAGACCCAAATTAAAGACAAGACTTGACTCTAATTCCCGCCTAGCACGCACCTGCAAAAACCTGAAAGGTGGAGGCGTCAGTCTTCGAAAGACTGAGTGAGGGGTATATAAATATAAGCGCACATACATGCAAGTTATAATCTCGGGTAATGTTTTGAGAAAGAACAATATACTTCAAGAAATAAGATAAGATATCGCCCGAGGTTACAACTATCAAGTTTAACATTTAATTCAATTCCAGTCAATCAGTGGCCTGGCGAGTGAGGGCAAATCTCCAACCTTTACTCCGACAGTGAACAATCATGACAATCAGGTGTAAATTTAAAGGTGATCATGCAATCAATTATAGTGCACAAGTAGCAGTTTCATGAACCCTTCTTCCTCCGGGTGATGGTGGGTTTGCAAGACCCGACCATCCAATCATGGTGTACGTCAGGAACATGACTCCCATGTACGGGATTCCTTCCTCCACCAAACCTTCTGGTGGATTTAGGGGTCATCCCAAATGGTGAGGATAGTGCAAGAGTTACCCCGTCAGCCTTGCTTTCCCGATTCGCTCAGTACACTACCCTCGGGCCCACAGTGAACTATATACTCGCTCAATCATGGTTGGTTTAGTTCAATAACATAGCTTGCTTGCAATCAATTGAGGTTTTGGAAAACTATAGATATAAATATACATTTTTGCCGAAATCTCACATATAAGGGTTATAGGGTTCTATCTATAACTAGAAATTAAACCTCACCTTTACCAGTAAAAGAAGTAAGGAAACACCCTATGGAGCATGCTCCTCATCTCCGGGACGGTGATCTGTGTACAAGGACAAGTGTACGTGAGACTTGACTCTTATGAACCATTTAAGACGAACGACATATTCACACAATACAATACCATGGTTTGACAATAAGAGCACATAATCATTCATTCACGAAGCATTCGAGTCCATATGAGTTCATATTGATAACAAAGATCCGTGCATGCACATACTTGGAACAATGATGACACGTTGAAGCACAATTAGTAAAATATTCCACGAAAAATCATAAGACTTCATAACACGTAAAATAACACATTATATGGTATGTTAATGAAGTGTATATACCGAAAATGAGCCAAAGAAACCATGCAAAAAGGGTTACAAAATCGGAATTTCAAGCAGATATGCAGGGGGTCGAGGCCGCGACCCATTTTGCTCACAAAATGGTAGCGCCGCTACCTATTTTTTCATGCAATTTTTCAAAAGTCAAAACTTGGCCAAATTTTGGTCGCGCGGTGCCCAATGTGAGAGTGGGTCGCGGGCGCGACCGTTTTTGCTCTATTTTTGGTCGCGGTTGCGGAAAAAACAGAGCAGAAAACAAGGGATCTGAACCAAAACCTCCAAAACCAACAATCAATCCAACTTCACTCCGTTGCAAAGGCTCAAATACATCAAATACATATTATACTTCATTAAAACATTAATTAAATCTTGGTACATGCATCAAACCATCAAGAATCCTTCATCAAAACCCCAAACTATTTCAAGTCATCCAACTTCCATAAAACTCATGAATTCATGCAAGATTCCAACTTTAAAAACCCTAGGCATACTTCTAATCCACAAATAATCAAGGAATCATACCAAAATCATCAAACCCTACATCACACATGGATTCATGAATTAATCAAATTCTCATTTCTACCTTAAATGGAAGAGAGAAAGGATGAAATGATGATATGGTGATGATGTCCCACTTGTGCAACTTCTTCCTTGAATTAAAGATTGAAATTTGAGATGAAATCTTCTTTTCCTCCTTGGTGTGATATACCGTGATTTTGTGTGTGTGTGTGCGTGTGGAATTTTTGATGAAATGGAATGAAATGGAAGAGATGAGATGATATACCAAAGTCTTGCAAAAATATGCATGAGTCATCACATTTTGCGTTTAGGTCCTTGGAGTATTTGACTTAATGCAATTAAGTTTCCTTCCATGGAAAATGATCATATAGCTCCCAATCATGTTATACCATTAATTCCACATAATTACATAAATGATCAAGTCAGTCCACACAAGGCATTCAATCATATTGGCAATTAATTCACATAATTTCACATTAACATATCATAGCAATGCATGAAAGTATAATGCATATAATGCGATGACAATTAATAAGTAAGTGAATAAAATAATTAAAATAGACCCCCAACTCCCGAAGACCCGCATGTGGCGTGCTTACCTGAACTTCCGGAAATTGGGGCGTTACATTAGCATCACGTCTAGTAAAAGGAAAATACCACTTAAAGATTGTTCCTTCTAAGTTGATTTCAATCTGATCCGGGTGAAGTTCTGCAGCCACTTTTTCTTCGGATTGAGAACAGATACCTTGGCCTACAACAGATAACTCGACCAAAAATTTCCTCGGAAAATCACAGAAAAAGATAAAACTGAACCTAAAGAAATTAACTAAACTTCCATACGGAAGGGACAAAACTTCCATAGAAAGAGTTAAAACTTCCATATAGAAGAGTCGAAGGAAAACCTAACGAAAAGAAAAAACCAGAGACCCAAATCGTCTTTGTACTAGAAAATCCCGCTAGATCTGGGAGGATGTCAGTAGATCTGGAAGAGTGACGATGAAACTTACGGTAGATCCGAGAGAGTGGAAGCAGATCTGGGTAGATTTCGACGGAACAAATCTGAGATGCTGACGGCAGAATAGAATTGAGTCAATCCGGTGGTGGACCAATGATAGTATTCTCCACCGCCGGATCAAACTTCAATTGACTACCTTGTTTTGAGTTTGAAACACGTAGATTAGGATTTTAGGCTTTGAGAAAGTTTGAGAGAGAGAGGAAGAGAGGAGTCCCCAAGAATTATCCATATTTGTATAACAATAGTTATTAGCAAGTAACTTATATTTATTTGTAACCAAAAAAAATATAGGGTAAATTGCAAATTTGGACC
The DNA here is from genome assembly GCA_037501455.1 of Lantana camara. NCBI lineage: Eukaryota > Viridiplantae > Streptophyta > Magnoliopsida > Lamiales > Verbenaceae > Lantana > Lantana camara. Next base: position 123,019,348 of record CM074855.1, read on the forward strand.
AGTAACACACTCCATTTTATATTTTTGGATTTTAATTTGGTATTTTTTATTTTAGGGATATTTACTCCTAAAATTATGCAATTTTGGCCAAATAGAACCGGATCCCTAATTTTCAGGTGATATTCCGGAGACTACGTAGGCACAAGGGTGGTACTCCGGGCGGCCATGTAGGAACAAAGACAGTATTCCGGGCGGCCACATATGCACAAGGGCGGTAGTCTGGGAAGAAATTAGGGATCCGACTGAGATTTGACCAAAATTGCAAAATTCTGGGAGTAACCATCTCTAAAATCAGAAATGTCAAATTAAAGTTCAAAAATGCAAAATGGGGTATATTACAATCCCAAATTTGCAGTTTTCCCAAAAAAAAAAAAAAAAACTTATATTTATTTGTGAACAAACAGTCGTGTCGTGCAGCTAGTTAGTTACTTGGTTATTGATAATGCTTTGCTTACAGTTGTTTGTCATCGATTGGGAACGATACTTTGAGCCCTGAGGACGCCATCAACATGGTTGCGATCACTTGTTGTGATATAGTAGCTACGCAAACCATAATTACTTTTGTCTCGCAACCGGGTGCCTTGTCAAGCCAATGAGTGATTCGTGTTGTATGATGTGTATCAGGGGTATGTATTTGATGTTTGCCCCTCTTTAGGTTTTCATGGGTTGAAATCTTTTTATTGGACAGTTTGCTTGTTTAGCTACTTGATGGTTAGATCATAACTCTCTACGTATATGCTTATTTTCCTAGTTCGTTTAATATATGAAGTGCCCTACGGGTTCGGCCATTTTTCATTAAAAAAAATAATTTAATTTATAATTTTAAATTAATACTTTATTTCACTAAATTAAGTAAATTAAGAATTTTAAGAATTTAATAATAAACTCATCACAAATTAATTAGATTTTCCAATAAATTTTTAACCATTATTATTATTATTATTATCATTATTATTATTATTATTTTAATAATTGGTGGTTCCCTAACTACCCTCAATGAAATTCAAACCACCATTGATTAATTCTTATATTATATACTAAAAAAAAAATTTGTAGTTCGTATTATCTTTTACTTATTTCATAAATAAATCGCACATAAGGAAGTGTTTGTCCCTTGATTATAATCATACATCTATTATCCAAAGATTGTCTGTGATACAAAAAAGTCCCAAAGCATATTACGACGAATCCGCTTTCTAAGATACTATTCCAACAGAAATAATATTGGTCTAACTTGTAATTTTGTATCAAAAAATTTTACAGAGTTTTTAGTTAATCTGTAGCACCCGCGGCGGGGGTACCACATCCCCCGTACTATGAGTTCGGTCTACATATGAAATGGAATGATCCATACATAAACTAAACTCACATTGAACGGACAATTACATATTCAATATCAAGGAGAAGTAAATAAAATTCCATAGAAAAGTAAATACGGATTCGACTGAATGAAATACCTGTCCTACCCTGTCCCTAATCAATACAAGGTAATAATATAAAACGGGTTCAACTATAGTCCTAGAAACCTGTCACGAGTTCCAATCAATTCAATAAATAGATCAATACAATAAGTAGATACAATATGCGGTGCGGGTACACGTGAAGGACTCGAATATGGAGACGACAACTCTAACTCCACCTAGCAACAACCTGCAAAGAACCTGGAAGAAAGGGAAAAGAGGGATCAGTCTCTAGAAGACTGAGTGAGCAGGAGGTATACATATATATAGAAATATGCACATGCAAGTTGTAAGCCCTGAGCAAATTTTTAGGTAAAGCAGTTCCCGTTAGGGCAAGAAATCGGTTAATCATTGCTCGGACTTTACAACTATCAATTGAGACACTTAATTACAATTTTAGGCAATCAGTAGCTCGGCGGGTGAGCGTGCACAATCTCCAATGAAACTCCGACAGTGTACAATGATTAGGTTTCAATTTAAGGGTGACCATGCAATTCAATCAATACCGTACAGTACAATCAGTGCAATAGTGTGATCAATCAGTATAATCAGTCAAGACAATAATCCCTGGGTAACCCGTGGTGCCGGATTCCCCCAAGATCTCCTTTTCCCTCCATGATGGGAAGGTTAGCTAGCCTTCAACCATCCAATCACGGTGAGCAGAGGGTGCATGACTCCCTATGCCCGGAACTCCTTCCTCCACTAATCTCCTAGTGGATTCAGGGGTCATCCCAACAGTGTAGAACTGTGTAAGAGCTTACCGTCGGCCCAATGCCTCCCCAACTTGCTCAATACACAAGTTCCAGCGCCCACAATCAATGTGCAGTACAGTGTCTCACCAAAATAAGAACGGTCAGTAGGTAATAATAACAATAGATTTAGTTCAGTAAATATTTACTCGATTGCCATTTTGGAAATAATATAAGTATAAATATGGTTTTAGGCTAAATTCCATTCATGCAGGTTTTAGGCTAATGTACGTAACTAGAACGAAAACACCCTCACCTGATAAGCGACGGGACAAAACAAGGATGCAAGACAGTGCCTATTCGATCGATGATCTCCGCCCCGGAGAAGAACTGGACAAGAAAGGAACAATGTGTACTCGTGAGAAGAGATTCAATATGATACCAAATAGGACGCACGGCAATCCTTATGAGGTGGTGTAACATGTAATGAGATGATTGAATATACACTGAAAGTATAAAAGGCGTGCAAATGTGGTGATCAAGTTCATGTAAGCAAATAGAACAATACCAACATCTTCACGTCTAAATCAATTAACAAGAAAGTGGCACTTAACATGTATGAAATTGAATTAACACCCAAGAGATGCAATTAAGTTCAAGGAGGTCGTATTCATGCCATTAAAACATTTTAAACTCAATTCATATAAAGCACAGAGTCACACGATCAAGTTTGAGCAGTTAAGTACCAAAAAGTGTCAAATAATAGCATAATTATCACTTAAGCAAGTCTATACTTCATATAAGTCACATACGGGAGCCAAGGGGGTGAAAGGAATGCAAAAGGAGAGGTTTTGAGAAAGTATGGCAAAAGTTGATAATTTTCAGAAACGCGCAAGGTGTGGTAAAATGGGAATATCTTGAGTTCTAGAAGTTAAAATGGAGTTTTGTTTATTGGATCTGGAAATATACAAGTAGGCCTTTTCGATGATATATGGCCCCTTTTCTAGTTCAAAGCGAGGAGAAAATGGTGTAAGTGTTAAGTTGGGTGCAAGCAGTTTTCCGGCAAAGTGGCTACACCAAAATAAAACGATTATATCTCTCAAACTAGAAAAGATATTGAGGTGATTCGAATTTGAGATTGTTCTACACTTCAAAAGGTTTCCAACGGTTTAAAAATCAGGTTAAACTGAGTTCGGATGAGGTGTTACCCGGCCGGGTAAATTTCAAGGGAAAAGTTCCCCGATCGGGGAAAGCTGTCTAGAAGCTTTTCTGGACAAGAGTACCCGCCCGGGTACTTTTTAGGCACAAAATTTATCCGCCCGCGTAACCTTTCTGGGCTGAAAAAAGGGGCAAAAACAGGGGTTGCTCGAAGGAGAAAGAGAAGGAATCAAAACCCAAAGCAAACTCAACCAAAACACTCAAAAACAATCATATATCATGCATAAGTCTCATATACATCATTTAGGCCACAAGGCAATGAATGTAACATGCTTGATCCATCAAAATCATTCATGAAATCTTTAGTATGGAAATATGATTTCATATATTTATAACTCCATGAAACAAAGTTATATGTGCAAGAATCCAACTCAAAATCATCATATAAGATTCATATATCCTCAAGGAACTAAAAGAATCATAAACCCTAACTTTGCTATCATGAATCATCGAGATATATGCATGATCTCACCTTGAAGATGGAGGAGATGAAGGTGGAAGGAAGAGATGAAGGTATGGAGCTTGATTCCTTGGCAAAACTGGAAGAAAATCTTGGCTTCTCCTTTCTTATTTTAAATCGAGAGTGAAGAGAGAAAGAGATGAAATTGTTTGCTTTGTCTTCAATGAAGAATGAAGAAGATGATATATGTATATAATTATATTAGTCAAGATATATATATATATATATATATATATATATATATATATATATATGTATGTATACATTGTATATAGTTAAAGTTGGATGAAAAGTCTTGGCCTTAAAACTTAATTGCACTTAGGTCCTTGCCTCTTATTAATTTATATGTTAGAAATGAATCAAGTTGGCACGCATGGCGTAGATGAAATACTGTAAAAATTGGATAGGTTCGATCTATCGTCATTTGATTAGGGCCTCCTAAAACGATCTACTAAATTCATCGAGTTGTTCCAAAGAATCAAAACGGCCTGTTATTAATGGAATTCCTTGTCGGCTCTCTGTGAAATACTCGATATATATATATATATATATATATAGAATGCTAGAGGAATATGATGAAATGAGGTTGAATATATACATGCATGTTATGCTAATTCAATTAGGTCCAAGCATTTTTATAAAATTTCAATTAAGGACGAATGAACATGAATTCTTGCAATTATGTAAAATTAAGCAATTAAACATGCTCAGGAAAATTAGCATATAATTCACGTAATGAAATTCACCAAAGAAGAAATTAGAAATCATATAATCACAAGAATTTAAATTAAATGAATTGAACCGCGCAATTAAGTAACGAAAAGGAATTTAAATAGCCCAAACTCTCAAACTCACACGCCTGGCGCGTTTACCTGAACGGCTGGAAAATTGGGGTGTTACAATCTCTCACCCTTAAGAGGACCTGGTCCCCAGGTCCATTGCCTCGAGTTTTGGACTCTTAAGCAACTCCCCCGTGTTCATCCAACGTGGGTTAGCAACTCCCCGTCAGGAATTAGTTCGGAAAAGGTCTTCAAGTAACAAGGGTCTTCTATTGTTATTAAGTCACGACCCTTAACTCGTCGGAACCTAAACACTCGAAAATCTAGGCTGCCGCTAGAGCAAGTTAAACAAGTAGCAAACAACAATGAGAGAACCCCGTCTCTCAAACAAGTAGTGAGAGAACCCCGTCTCTCGAACAAGCAATAAGAGGGCCCAAGAAGATAATTAAATAAACACTCAATCAACAATCATACAATGAGCAAGTAGGAAAAATTACAAGTACCTTAGTTATTGATCACACAAAAGCAATTTAACAAAAGACAAGGAACTATATACGACAATAATAGAAAGGCATGATGCGCGTGCTATGCATGTTTAGATATACCGTTCACCGTGGTTCGGGAATCTTCCATAGTAATGATCCTTTTCAACACTTGAGTTGATGTTGGAGATTCCTCTACCCATAATGTCGGATACTGAAATCCCCGATGTCCAATACTCAAATGCTAACTCAAACCTGCTTTCACGATCGATTCTCTTATCTTTACTAACACCACGGTTCAAAGTTCGTAGTCTGGAGTGTGTCCTTGATATTAATCCCATCCACTCATTCCTTACCACGAACCATACTCAGCCTTTTTGAATACTCAAGCTAACTTATAGTAGCTCGAATTCTAACCTCTAATCCCAAAAGTGTTCCCAGCTCATCATGGAAACAACTAACGAGCCGGTATCCCGCCTTGTTCATGTGGTGTATTGTCTCCTAGATCTTCCACTTCCAACGCTCGGTTGAATTAACTCTCACTTTGTCCATCACTGAATGTGATAATTTGAGCGGCTTCTCCTATCCTATACCTTCCTTACCAATTCTTGCCAAGTCCTTCTTGATCCCATCATCTTTAAGGTAGAAAGCACATTACACAAAACACTATTCTTTTAATCTTGGAAGATTGAACCTATATGTGTCCCGTAATAAGGAACCCGCAGCGTTAATCTTGTAACTGAGGTTAACCTGGATTATCCTTTACCCCGTCTTATCCATTTACTTCGTAACTCTCTTTGAATCCATATTTTCATCTTTCGTAGCACTTGTCTAGTCCAATATTATTCCCGAAGTCTTTTTCCACCTCGATCTGGAAGTCTACCGGGTGTTAAAATCTCTCAATTCATCGCTTTCCATTGCTTTGTATAGTCTCGTCACTTGTTAATTCTTGCATTTCTGTTGTGTACTTTCTGGGAGCGACCCATTCGAGCACAACCGTGAATTTGAGTTATCTCCCGGTCGTGCTCTCCCCTTAAGAATTTCTATTCTTATCTGTTGAACTCGTTCCATCAACTCCGGGGTCAAAAGTTCTCAACTCAAACGTAAATGCATGCCGGTTAGTAAGTGCATATGACAACTAATTAACATCAAGAGCACGTATCGATGCAAAATGCAACATATAATTCAGCAAAACTTAAATCAAACATATTCAACAACGTAATTTCCATCAAACTTTAACAATTAATATCCATAATCAATGCAATGCACACGTTGACAATTAGTTTCTAAGCCGTTCGACCTAGACTTGACACGATACTAGAACCCCAGTTTTGCAACCTAGAGCTCTGATACCACCTTAAGATGTAGCACCCGCGACATGGGCACCACATGCCCCGCACTGTGAGTTCGGTCTACATATGAAATGGAATGATCCATACATAAACTAAACTCACAGTGAACGAAAGACAATGAAAAGACTATCCTAGCTAGGCGGATTCTAACCGTGGAACAATTCAAGAATGACCAAAATACGGAAGCAAGGCAGTTACATATTCAATATCAAGGAGAAGTAAATACAATTCCATAGAAAAGTAAATACGGATTCGACTGAATGAAATACCTGTCCTACCCTGTCCCGAATCAATACAAGGTAATAATATAAAACGGGTTCAACTATAGTCCTAGAAACCTATCCCGAGTTCCATTCAATTCAATAAATAGATCAATACAATAAGTAGATACAATATGCGGTGCGTGTACACGTGAAGGACTCGAATAAGGACACGACAACTCTAAATCCACCTAGCAACAACCTGCAAAGAACCTGGAAGAAAGGGAAAAGAGGGATCAGTCTCTAGAAGACTGAGTGAGCAGGAGGTATACATATATATTGAAACATGCACATGCAAGTTGTAAGTCCCAAGTAAATTTTAGGTAAAGCAGTTCCCATTAGGGCACGGACTTTACAACTATCAATTTAGACACTTAATTACAATTTCAGGCAATAAATAGCTGGTCGAGTGAGCGTGCACAATCTCCAACCAAACTCCGATAGTGTGCAATGATTAGGTTTCAATTTAAGGATGATCATGCAATTCGATCAATACCGTACAGTACAATCAGTGCAATAGTGTGATCAATCAGTGCAATCAGCCAAGATAATAATCCCTGGGTAACCCGTGGTGCTGGATTCCCCCAAGATCTCCTTTTCCCTCCATGATGGGAAGGTTAGCTAGCCTTCAACCATCCAATCACGGTGAGCAGAGGGTGCATGACTCCCTAAGCCCGGAACTCCTTCCTCCACCAATCTCCTAGTGGATTCAGGGGTCATCCCAACAGTGTGGAACTGTGCAAGAGCTTACCGTCGGCCCGATGCCTCCCAGCTCGCTCAATACACAAGTTTTAGTGCCCACAATCAATGTGCAGTACAGTATCTCACCAAAATAGGAACGGTCAGTAGGTAATAATAACAATAGATTGAGTTCGGTAAATATTTACTCGATTGCCATTTTGGAAATAATATAAGTATAAATATGGTTTTAGGCCAAATTCCATTCATGCAGGTGTTAAGGTTATGTAATAACTAGAATGAAAACAACCTCACCTGACGAGCGACGGGACATAACAAGGATGCAAGACAGTGCCTATTCGATCGACGATCTCCGCCCTGGAGAAGAACTGGACAAGAAAGGAACAATGTGTACTCACGAGAAGAGACTCAATATGATACCAAATAGAATGCACGGCAATGCGAGGTGCTGTAACATGTAATGAGATGAATGAATATACACTGAAAGTATAAAGGGCATGCAAATGTGGTGATCGAGTTCATGTAAGCAAATAGAACAATACCAACACCTTCACGACTAAATCAATTAACAAGAAAGTGGCACTTAACATGTATGAAATTGAATTAACATCTAATAGATGCAATTAAGTTCAAGGAGGTCACGTATTCATGCCATTAAAACATTTCAAACTCAATTCATATAAAGCACAGAGTCACACGATCATGTTTGAGCAATTAAGTACCAAAAAGTGTCAAATAATATTATAATTATCACTTAATCAAGTCTATACTTCATATAAATCACATACGGGAGCCAAGGGGGTGAAAAGAATGCAAAAGGAGAGGTTTTGGCAAAGTATGGCAAAAGTTGACAATTTTCAGAAACGCGTAAGGTGTGGTAAAATGGGAATATCTTGAGTTCTAGTATTTGGAATGGAGTTTTGTTTATTGTATATAAAACTAGACAAGTAGACCTTTCCGATGATATATGGCTCATTTTCTAGTTGAAAGCGAGGAGAAAATGACGTAAGCTTGAAATTGGGTGAAAGTAGTTTTCAGGCGAAGTGGCTACACCAAAATAAAATGATTATATCTCTCAAACAAGAAAATATATTGAGGTGATTCCAATTGTAAATTGTTCTAGACTTCAAAATGTTTCCAACGGTTCAAAAATCAAGTTGAACGGAGTTTGGATCTGGGGTTACCCGGCCGGGTAAAGTTCAAGGGAAAAGTTCCCCGGTCGGGGGAAAACTGTCCAGAAGTTTTTCTGGACAAGAGTACCCACCCGGGTACTTTTTAGGCACAAAATTTACCCGCCCGGGTAACCTTTCTGGGCTGGAAAAAGGTGCAGAAGCAGGGGTTGCTCGAAGGAGAAAGAGAAGAAATCAGAACCCAAAGCAAACTCAACCAAAACACTCCAAAACAATCATATATCATGTATAAGTCTCATATATATCATTTAGGCCACAAGGCAATGAATATACCATGCTTGATCCATCAAAATCATTCATGAAATCTTTAGTATGTAAATATGATTTCATATATTTATACCTCCATGAAATAAAGTTATATGTGCAAGAATCCAACTCAAAATCATCATATAAGATTCATATATCCTCAAGGAACTAAAAGAATCATAAACCCTAACTTTGCTATCATGAATCACCAAGATATATACATGATCTCACTTTGAAGATGGAGGATGTAGCACCCGGAACGCCGAGATGCCACACCCCCGCACTATAGGTCAGTTCACATACAAAATGGATTGTCCGTACATGAACTAAGACTATAGCGAACGGGTGAAAAAAGAAAATAAAACACTAGCTAGGCGGGACTAACCCTCAAATACACACCAACGTGCATAAGCCATAAAACGGAAACACACTATTCATGCATCTCATTATCATCAAGTTTACTTATATCATATACCTATGTACCAAATCTCAAAATGAAACAAGAATAATACATGTGCCAATAAGAAAGTGGAATGCTAGACTCATGATAAAAGATATGACTCGACTCACATCCCGCCTAGCACGCACCCTGCAAGACCTGAAAAGTGAGGTTTCAATCTATAAAAGACTGAGTGAGGGGGATATAAATAAATATTAGCGCACGTATCATGCAAGTTATAGCCTCGGGTAAGGTTTTATAAAAGGAACAATATAAGTTTTAGAATAGGATTAGTTCTCGCCCGAGATTACAACTAAATCAATTTAACATTTCAATCATTATCAATTCAATCTGTGGCCCGGCGAGTGTGGGCAATTCTCCAACCTTTACACCAACAGTGAACAATCAATATTTAGGTTTCAATTCAATGGTTATCATGCAAGTTGTTACAGTGCACAATTAGCAATTCAATGGTTATCATGCAAGTTGTTACAGTGCCCTTGCTTTCCCGGTTGGCTCAATACACTACCTCGGGCCCAAAGTGAACATGCTTTACTCACCAAAACAATCAATCAATCACGATAAGTTCAATGTCACGAGAACCATTTGCAAACCTTTATAGATGTATATATACATTTTGGCCGAAAACATCATATAGGGTTATAGGGTTCTATATATCTAGAAATTAAACCTCACCTGTGCCGAAAATTAACAAGGATACGGCTATAGAGCTTGCTCCTCGTCAACGGGAGGACAATCTATGCAACAAGCACAAGTGTTCGTGAGACACGACTCGTATGAACCATTTAAGACGCACGACAAAGTCATGGATTAATATATCATGCAATAACAATCAAGGAATGTCAAGTAGGAGCATAATTATCAATAAAATAAGTATATATATATCATATAATTCACATACGGGAGCCAAGGAAGTGAAAGGAATGCAATAAGAGAGGTTTTGGCAAAGTTTGGCAAAAGTCGGCAATTTTCAGAAATACGCATGCTGAGGGAAAACTAGAATATATTAAATTCTATAAATTAGAATTGGGTTTTGTTTATTAGAAATGAAACTAGACAAGTAGACCTTTAAAATGATATATGGCTTGTTTTCTAGTTCAAAATGAGGAGAAAATGGCGTACGCCCGAAGTTAGGTTATTGCAATGTCAAGTAGGAGCATAATTATCAATAAAAAAAAGTATGTATATCATATAAGTCACATACGGGAGCCAAGGAAGTGAAAGGAATGCAATAAGAGAGGTTTTGGCAAAGTTTGGCAAAAGTCGGCAATTTTCAGAAATACACATGCTGAGGGAAAACTAGAATCTATTAAATTCTAAAAATTGGAATTGGGTTTTGTTTATTGGAAATCAAACTAGACAAGTAGACCTTTAAAATGATATATGGCTTGTTTTCTAGTTCAAAATGAGGAGAAAATGGCGTACGCCCGAAGTTAGGTTATTGCAGATTTTCGATAAAGTGGCGACACCAAAAAGAATTGATTATATCTCACAAATGAAAAACGATATTGAGATGATTCCAATTGTAGATTGTTCTGGACTTCAAGAGGTTTCTAATGGTTCAAACATCAGGTCAATTGGAGTTTTTTTGAGGGGTTAACAGGCATTTAAAAAATGCACTGAAAATAAAAACGAGCGTTTGGAAGCTCTCCGGGGAGGCAGTAAGTTCCTAAACGGGCGTTTGGTGTTATAACTAGGAGCCCAAACGGGCGTTTGGAGGTGATCTGGGCAAAAAACAGGGGAAAAATAGGGTATAGGCACGAGAATTGGCTCCCAAATCATCCCAACACCAAATCAATGCAAGAATTCAACTCCAAACTAACATATAACATGTGTATGATCATATATATCAATTAGGCACCATTTAATCCATGGAAACATGTATAGATCATCAAGAACTCATCAACCAAACCCCATATAATATCATGTCTTCCAACCTCCATATAATTCATGAATTCATGCAAGCTTCCACCTCTAATGAACATAATCATGCTTCTAACCATAAATACCCAAGGAATTCCATCAAGATCATCAAACCCTACTTCATAACCAACTCAAGAGATTCATCACATACTCATATATACACCTTGAAATGGAAGAAAGAAGGAATGAAGTGATGATATGGTGGGGATGCTTCAACTTATGCACTTTCCTCTTTGAATCAAACTTGAATTTTGGTGAAATCTTCCTTCTTCTCTTCTTGTTGTTTGCAACGTTATTTAGTGTGTGTGAGTGTGTGTGATTTTCATGAAATTAGATGAATGAAATGAAGAGATGAAATGAATAAGATATTTATCAAAGTCCTCCACTAATGTACATGAGTCACCATATTTTGCACTTTAGTCCCTCAATTATTTGAATGCATTCACTCAAGTATTCTCTCATGGAATATGATCATATAACTCCATTTATGTTAATGCAATTAAGTTCACATTTTTATGAAATGGTCAAGTAAGGTCACATTTAAGTAATTAGACACGTTATCAATTAATTCACGTAAATTCCACGTTAACGTTTATTTCACATAAGTTTATGTAAACATAATGCATATAATGTTATGAAAATTATAAAGTAACATATAATATCACATAATGATTGAATGGAAAAACCGGGGCGTTACAATTCTTCCCCCCCCCCCCCCCCCTAAAAGGTCTACTGTCAAGTTTCAAAATGAGGCACAAGCCATAAGAGAACCCGGTCCCTTAAATAAGAAATGAGAGAACCCCGTCTCTCAACAAGAAATGAGAGAACCCTGTCTCTCAACAAGCAATGAGAGAGCCCCGTCTCTCATACGCACACACGAAAGCAATTTAAGGGAACAGATTGTAGAAACATTCACATAAATGTCACTTAGGCAAGTAGAATCATATTAATCACATAAGTACCACTCATACACAACCAATTTGCAGCTAACAAGAAATTAAATACAACAACAATAAGATTCGTGATGCCCGTGATATGCATGGTTAGGTGTACCGTTCACCGTTGATTGTGCCATGTATATAATTGGTACCTTCTTCTACCATGACCGGATCCACATTTGCATTTTGCACCTCTCTCTCAAGAGCATATGCCCGAGCCCAAACAAGCGGTCTCTCACCCCCAGTAGACTTCCCTCGTCGCTTTGGGCATGTGTCTACTTGATGCTCATCGTTTCCACGATACAGACATAAACCCAACCGTCTTCTACAACCCTCACAAGTATGGTTGTCACGCCCACAATAAGTGCAAAGAAGCATCCCTGAAGGTGTTGTTGAAGCCGGGGTACATGAAGATCCCGAACCCGACCCAAGTGATCGATTCTTTTTCTTTTGAGATTTTTCTTGAGGCGTTGGTGTATGATGAGAAATAGGTTGCTTTCCTTTGTTAGAATTATGTCCTAATTTTGAACCTGAATCCTGTCTGGGTTGAGGATTAGACTCCTTGCATTCAAACGAGTGGTGCATCGAACCTTCTCTTGGGAGTCACACGGAATCAGTTCCCACACTCTTTTAACTTTCTTGAGCCATGACTCGGCTTGAATATCATTTTCTTCAAAGAACTTTGAGGTTTGTTGGTTCTGACACTCCCTAAATACTATAGAGATTTGGGCCGGTTGTGGTGAAGAAGTTAGTGGTGCTGAAGAAACATACTCTCTTATCTTCTGATTAACAAAACGAACCAAGGAATCGAAAAACTCCTGAGGTTGAACTGGATGGGGTGGATGTGGAAAAACCCTAGGCGAACGTTCAAGATGAGGGCGACCTCGAGGCATCCTCTAATCAAGGCACTAGATATGCATGTTGGATTAATATGCCAATGCTCGTAACACACTTGTAAATAATAAAATTCAACATATTGGAACAATTAAGCTCAATTGGGAAAGCACATATAAATAAAGAAATTTAAACACTTTAAAGTAGCGTATGATGCACGTGCTTATGGATGCATTGAACCTGTCACTGTAGTTATATCCTTTAGCTTGGCACTTGTTCCATGTTTGTTGAATTACAAGTTTGCCTTGCATTTGTTTGTCATTTCTTGTTACCCACGGTCTCCTAAATCTTTAGAATTCTCTAACATCAACTTGTACCTCTCCATGGCTCAGAATTAAAAGTTCTTGAACCCATTTCCTTCCCAATTAGCAATCCCTAAGCATTGCTTGAAACTTCACCATACGTATCTCCTTGATCAAGATTTCCCCGTATCACTTGTGTAACTTTTTGATCTAAGACTGCAATTCTTGAATTCAAATTCTTCTCCACTTATGGAGTTAATATTCTAACTTCTCTCGGAGAATTAATCTCCAATTATTGTCCCGATCTCATCTAGTCACCACCTTGATTGAAATCCTCTAAATCTGCTCTTTGTGAAATTTAATCGGTTGTATGACTTGTCCTCTTACTTGCTAACGCCTTGAGCAGAAAATTCCCTTCAAAAGTTCCTTGTCGTTCTTTACCGTTTCCATTTGTTGTGTTATATCTCCCACTTCGTGCTCTCCACACTGCAATTCAACTTGGATCTAGAAAATGAAACTCAACCCTTCCGAAGATAAAACCTTCGGCATCTAGACTATCCATGAACTTGAAACCATCGGTGTTCTCAACTTCCTCTAACTCACCTACTTTCGACTCTCGAAATCCGAAGTCTCTAAATTTACCCCTTCTTCTTCTTGCCCAGTTTGACTTCTAATGGATTGCTTCACTTGAAATTTCTTACTTAACGATCCTTGTGATTGATTTCCCACCAACCTTTCTTACTTAAACTCACTTAAAGATTTTCACCTCCTTGTTGATTAGAAATCTCGAATGTAACACCTCCAAGATTTCCTTCTCTCCATTCCTTGATTTGGACAATCCCGTTGAGTCCAATTACTAACCTTCAATGTAACATAGGGGTATATGTTGATCTTATGATGATTAAACATCACACACCCCAACTCTACCTCTTTAAATAGCCATCGACTTCATTAGAACTTGTAAGTTATCCCACAATTCAAACCTTCTATTCCGGATCTTATCACTTGAACTATAGCACAATTACAGAAAACCATGGCTCTTGAATTCCTGTGTGAAGTTCCCCGGTGCATTCCTCATAACTTTAAAGCTAGAGAAGGGAGCTTGCGATTGGTTGAGGTTGTCTTAGAAATTGGCCGTGGTTTGATATGACCCTTATAGACTATAATTACAACTTATCTCAAATATAAGTGCATGGGGTTAATGATTGCATATGGCATATAATTAGCATTTAAACACATATTTAATGTAAAATGCAACACTTAGTTCAACAAAGTTAAAGTAAAACACATTAACCAAATAAATTCAAGCAATATGAGGCCAATTAAACAATAAGTAGTGACACGAATCAATGCCATGCACAGGTTAACAAGTAATTCAAAGATGTTCAGGTAGGTTTAAATAAGATGCAAGACTCGTAAATTATCAAATAATCCTATGTCGTTCGACCTAAGTTGACACGACACGACTCTAGAACCGCGATTTTGTAACCGGGCTCTGATACCACTTAAGATGTAGCACCAGGAACGCCGAGATGCCACACCCCCGCACTATAGCTCAGTTCACATACGAAATGGATGATCCGTACATGAACTAAGACTATAGCGAACGGCTGACAAGAAAATAAACCACTAGCTAGGCGGGACTAACCCTCAAATACACACCAACATGCATAAGCCATAAAACGGAAACACACTATTCATGCATCTCATTATTATCAAGTTTACTTATATCATATACATATGTACCAATTCTCAAAATGAAACAAGAACAATACATGTGCCAATAAGAAAGTGGAATACTAGACTCAAGATAAAATATATGACTCGACTCACATCCCGCCTAGCACGCACCCTGCAAGACCTGAAAAGTGAGGTGTCAGTCTACAAAAGACTGAGTGAGGGGGGTATAAATAAATATTAGCGCACGTATCATGCAAGTTATAGCATCGGGTAAGGTTTTATAAAAGGAACAATATAATTTTAAGAATAGGATTAGTTCTCGCCCGAGATTACAACTAAATCAATTTAACATTTCAATCATTATCAATTCAATCTGTGGCTCGACGAGTGAGGACAATTCTCCAACCTTTACACCAACAGTGAACAATCAATATTTAGGTTTCAATTCAATGGTTATCATGCAAGTTGTTACAGTGCACAATTAGTAGTTTCATGAACCCTTTTTCTTTCGGTTGATGGTGGGATTGCAAGGCCCCACCACCCAATAACATTGGGCATAGGGTTCATGAGTCCCTATGCCCGGAACTCCTCCCTCCACTAATCTCCTAGTGGATTCAGGGGTCATCCCAAAGTTGGTGAGGATAGTGCAAGAGTTACCCGTCAGCCCTTGCTTTCCCGGTTGGTTCAATACACTACCCTCGGGCCCAAAGTGATCATGCTTGACTCACCAAAACAATCAATCAATCCGTTCAATACATTTCATGAAATCATTTGAAAATCGTAAGATTTGAAAACTATAGATATATAGATACTTTTGGTCGAAAACAACACATAGGGTTATAAGGGTTCTATATATCTAAAATTAAATCTCACCTAACGAGCGATGGGACAAGACAAGGATACAAGAAAGTGTGTATTCGATCAATGATCTCCGCCCTGGAGAAGAACTGGACAAGAAAGGAAACAACGTGAACTCGTGAGACAAGACTCAATAATGAGACCAAGTATGACGCACGACAATGCTCATGTAAATAAATAAACTATCCCAACACTTTAATTACAAAATAAATTGATAATCAAGTAACACTTAAACATGTATGAGAACCAATTAACACTTTAAGAGATGAGGTTAATCTCAAGGAGTCACACAAGCATGTTTGAGCTTTCACATACCAAGAAGTGTCAAGTAGGAGCATTATTAACAATAAACCAAGTATATAACTCATATAAGTCTCATACGGGAGCCAAGGAAGTGAAAGGAATTCAATAAGAGAGGTTTAGGTGAAGTTTGGCAAAAGTCAACAATTTTCGGAAATGCGCATGCTGAGGGAAAACTGGAATATCTTAAGTTATAGAAGTGGGAATTGAGTTTTGTTTGTTGGTAATGAAACTAGACATGATGATCTTTCCGAGAATATATGGCTCATTTTGTAGTTCAAAGCGAGGAGAAAATGACATACGCTTGAAGTTAGGCGAGTGCAGTTTGTTCGGAAAGTGGCGACACCTAAAATAATTGATTATATCTCACAAATGTTAAAGGATATTGAGATGATTCTAATTGGAGGTTGTTCTAGACTTCAATAGGTTTTCGTGGCCTCAAAAATCAGGTCAATCGGAGTTCGTATGAGGGATAAAAGCCCATTTGAAAATTGGTCTGAAAGCAGAAACGGGCGTGTGAAAACCTCCTGTAATAGTGCCAAACGGGCGTTTGGTGCATGAACTGGAAATCCACACGGGTGTTTGGGAGTATTCTGTCCGAAAAATAGTAGGGGAAAAACAGGGGTTCGCGGGAATTGGCTCTCAATCCAATCAAACACCAAACTAAGGCAAGGAATCAACTTCAATCTATCAAATATCATGTATATAACTCATATAGTTCATGAAACATGCTTTGATTCATAAGAATTCATCAAAATTCATCACGAACCCTTGAAATGGAAAGTGATCATTCATGCTTAAACCTTCATGAATCTCAAGATATATATACATCATCAAGCTCATAATCATCACAATTACTTCATCTCAAGTCATGGAATTCATATGACCCACAAACCCTAATTTATATTCAAGTTCATCACATATATATAACATATAGCTTACCTTGAAGAATAAGATGGAAGAGGAAAGGAAGAGATGAGGATTGTGTGATGATTTCCTTGGAGAGGATGGAATAATTCTTTGGCTCTTGCTTCCTTGGTAGGATCGAGATTGGAAGGAAGAAAGAGATGGAGTTCTCTTGCCTTTTTTCTTGGTTGAAATGAAGATTGAAGAATGGTATATATGTATATGTGTATATATCGTGAAAGGGAGGAGAAGAAAAAGGGAAAATTACAACATGGTCCCAGGTAGATTTAGATAAATGCAATCGAGTATCAAAGATAGGAAGGGGGCACATTAGTCCTCAAGTATTATCAATTAAATCCACCGGTTTCCAAAAGGTAACAGTTAAGACCAATTAGGCATACTATCCTTAAACTGGAAATAATGAAACATATAAATCATGCTCGAGAAATGAAATACACTACTCACGTAATTCAGTTCACGAAGTTAGCAATTTAAAATCACGTAATTCACAATTATACAAATTAGGTAAATTAAATTACACAATTACAATAATGAAAAGGAAATTAATTAGTCCTAAATCTCAAAGCTCACACGCGTGGCGTGCGTACCTGAACGGCTGGAAAAATTGGGGCGTTACAATCTCTCCCCCTTAAGAGGACCTGGTCCCCAGGTCCACAGCCTCGAGTTCTGGACTCTTAAGAAACTCTCCCGTGTTCATCCCAAGCGGGTTAGAAACTCCCCGTCAGGAATTAGTTTGGAAAGGTCTTCAATCAACAAGGGGTCTTCTATTGATGTTGAGGTACGACCCTTAACTCACCGGAACCTAAACACTCGGAAAATCTAAACTTTCGCTTGAACAAATAAAACAAGAAGCAATCAACAAAGAGAGAGAGAGCCCCGTCTCCCAACCAAACAACGAGAGAACCCCGTCTCTCAAGCACACAATGAGAGAACCCCGTCTCTCAAGCAACGAGAGAACCCCGTCTCTCAAGCAACGAGAGAACCCCGTCTCTCAAACAAACAACCATAAAAGCCCAAGGAAAACAATTAAATAAACACTGACACAAGTCTTCATGAAAGGAATAGGTAGGTAAGTAGTAAATACATCAATTACCGTTCACTCAAAGGCAATTAACAAATAACAAGGAACCATTTTACGGCAATAGGAAAGTGCATGATGCGCGTGATATGTATGTTTAGATGTACCATTCACCGTTGCAATGAAACTTGAAGTCGGTAACTTCCTGGTGCAGTTGTATAGTCTGATTCTTAGATGACTTGATTCCTAATTGATCTTTCATTCCTTAGGGTGTGCTTGAATAGAAGAATAGAGGAATCTTCGGTTAACCACTTAATTCTTTAGTTGGAATCTCCTCTAACCATACCCATACCTCGAAATACTCAATATACACTTTCATGATTGCTTGATCTTCATTCCATGATTAAATCCTTTACCCTTTTTAATACCATGGTTCGAAGATTCAACTCTTGAATGTGTGATTAGTCTTAACCCAACTAACTCGTTCCCTTTCACAAACCATATTCGTCCTATTCAGTTGTTTGAGCTTAGAAATTTAGTGGCTCGAATTCCAGTTTCTAATCTTAGTAACGTTCCCGACTTATCATGGAAGAATGAACGGCAAGTCGGTAACCCATCTGGTTCATGTTGCATCTTCCCTCTTAACTATTCCACTTCCATTACTCCAATTAAATTGATTTTCACTTAGCTGATCACATAATATAATAGTTGGATCAGCTTCTCCTATCCGTTACCTTCCTTACCAAATTCCTTGAAGTTCTCTCACGGTCCCATCATCTTCGCAATAGGGGACAAGTTATATAGAACTCAATCCATTTAATCTTGGAAGATTGAGTTTGTACATGTCCCATAATAAGAAACCTACGACATTGATCTTGCAACCGAGGTTACCATCAATCTTCTTTTATCCGGTCTTGTCCTTTTAATTCTCAACTATCTTTGTATCTGAATCTTCATCTCTCAAAGCACTTGTCTCTTCAAATGTTATTCCCGAGTCTTTTCCACCTCAGTCTTGAATTTCAACGGGTGTTCAAATCTCTTAATTCGTCCTTTGCCCTTGCTTTGTAGGATCTCATTCCTAATTAATTCTTACATTTCCATTGTTCCTTTTGAAGCAACCCATTCGAGCACAACTGTGAATTTAAATCATCTCCCGGTCGTGCTCTCTCCCTTAAGAATTTCTATTCTTATCCGGTGAACTTGTTCCATCAACTCCGGATCCAAAACTCCCAAACTCCCCGACTTAGCTTCATTGGTAATAATGGTTCCCGTCATTTCACTTACATCTACTTTGAAGTGATGGTTAAGGATAATAACCTCAATCCTTTCGTTCCAAATCTTCGATTATTTTTTTTTTTTCCTAAAAGTTGGGAATTCCCTCTTTCCTTTTTAAACAACCAGTCTAACCCAAACTTCTCCTTTTCTTGATTAAAGTATAGCTTGGTTGCAAACAACTTGAGGAGTAAGCTGAAGAAATTTCCTATCAAGTAAACACTTAACAATGCATGTCAGGTTAATATGCCCATGCACATAGTACACTTGTAAGTAAAAAAATGCGACATGTTGGGCAATTATATCAATTAAAGATGCGCTTATAAATAAAGGAATTTGGATAATTTAGAATAGCGTATGATGCACGTGCCATGAATGCGTTGAACCTGTCACCGTAGTTGTATCCTTTAGCTTGGCACTTGTTTCCTGTTTGCTGAATTACAAGCTTGCTCGAATTTGTTGATCATCTCTTGTTGCCCACGGTCTTCAAATTCTTTAAGATTCTCTATCGTCAACGTATATATTTTCATCGTCCGAGATTAAAATTTCTTGAACCTGATTCAACCCTAAGTACGGATCTCCAAAGGTTACCCGAACCTTCACCATAGTTGTCTCCTTAATTGAAGTTTCCTTGTATCACTTGTATAACCTTATAGTCCAAGATCGTTGGGACTACATATATATATATATATATATATATATAGGTATATTTGAAAAGGTGTTTGACTATAAAAGTTGGAGTTGGAAACTGTTAATAAAATAATAGATTGCTAGTATTATACAGGAAATCAATAAAATAATAATCAATACAAATATTTGGTTCATATTTATTTTGAGAAAAAGGGAAATAAGGGATTGGGTATCAGATTCTTGAAAATATGAACCGTTTAACAATAAAATATTAATACCCTACAAGTAGGCGTTCTCCATCCTTTACTCCTTAAACAGAATAAAATCAGAAATAACAGAATCAATCCAGCCTTTTTCCTCCATGATCTGTCGGGAGCAACCCCTCGAGATCCAGATACAGACAGAGGGAGGGACGTACCTTTCCCGTCACTTAATGTGGAATAACTAACCTCCAGTTAAACCATCATAAAGATCAGATTTCGCGGCAGGTATAGTAATAGACGATGGCCCTTGCCACCCGGCTATTAGTTCTACCGTACCACCGGGTCCAACAGATACAGATACAGATACAGATCTTGCATTTTGGATACAGAATTGAGTTACATCATACCAATACTCGCCAAAACGGATTTGAGTATGATATGTTCGTAACTTATACTTAAACAAGTATTTTGTTTTATATAATAGGATAATAGGTATCGTTATATCAGATATTTTCCCAGGAAGGGGATAATACTATAATTAGGGAAAATAAGACTAATCCCTTATTGGGATGAATAATAAAATATTTTATATGTAGGCTCATGATCCCAGTTGAAATTGTTATTGTAAAATATACTGATACCAAAGTCATACAACCGAATTAACCAAGAAATTCTTGAACCTGATTCAACCCTAAGTACGGATCTCCAAAGGTTACCCGAACCTTCACCATAGTTGTCTCCTTAATTGAAGTTTCCTTATATCACTTGTATAACCTTATAGTCCAAGATCGTGATTCTTGAATTCAAATACTTCCATACCCATGAAGTTAGTATCCTGACTCCTCTTGAAGAATTAATCTCCAAATGTTGTCCTAGTCTTCACCATAGTTTGTTACTTTGATCAAAGCTTCCTCGATTTATTCTTTATGAATTCGAATAGTTGAACGAATTCACCTTCTGATTGCTTACGCGTTGAACACATAATTTCTTTCCAAAAGTTAATTGCCTTTCTTTACCATTTTCATTTGTTGTTCCATATCTTCCGACTCAACTTCTTCCTTACTCGAAATTCGTAGTGACTTCACTTCCCCTTTTTCTTCGTCTCTTCATTCTTCTTTCTCGATCTAACCCCCTAAATCAGAAATACTTACTACCCTCTGGAGAATATCTATACAATTTCCATGAGCTTGTCCTATCTTACCCGGGATCCGATGTATTTCAATTCCTCTCTTCTTTCTTTTACTCCAAACTTAGCTTCTAGCAACTTGATTGATTTGGAAGTCCTTCTTTGATGATTTATTTTGCTCGACGTTCAATGATCTTGATATATTCTGGATCCTCTACTCCGAACTTGAATTCAAATAACTTGATTCACTTGGAGACTCATCCTTGACAACCTTTGTTGCTTATCTCTTAACAACCAATTTTTTTCCTCAAGCCTCTTAATTATCCTCGTTGATTCGAACCTTGAACTCAAGTAACTTCAGGGTTTTCTTCGCTTCTCTCCTAGATGGAATGATCCTATGGAATCCGAGTAGACAATCTTCGTAGTGTAGGCATGCATGTTGATCCCGTGAGTCATAATCATCAAACACCCCAACTTCTATCTCATCGAGGATCCACCATCTACAATAGATCATGAAATTTCCATACAGTGACCTCCTATTTTGGACTCTACCACTCGAGCCATAGCCCCACTTAGGAAAGGCCACGGCTTCCCAAATTCCCATATATAATCCTGGTACAATCCTTGCATCTTCCACGATTGAAAGTAAGGCTAGAGATAGTTCGTTGTTATCATGGAAGTTGGCCAAGGTTTGATATGATCTTCATAGCCTATAAATCAAAAATCAATTCAAGCTAAATGCATGCAGTTAGGACATGCCCATGCCACATAATTGATACCAAAGTCACAAATTTGATGCCAAATGCAACAAATAATTCAACAAATTTTAAATTAAACCATGTTGATCATATAAAATTCAAGTAAGTTAAAGTCAATTAATCAACAATTGGTGACAAGAATCAATGCAATGCACAATTATCGAGTAACTTAAGGATATTCAAGTAAGTTCAAATAAATTCAAATAAGTTCAAGTAGTTACAAATAGGATGCAAGACTCGCAAATTATCAATTAATCCTATGTCGTTCGACCTAGACTCACAAGACACGACACTAGAACCGTGGTTTTGCAACCGGGCTCTGATACCACCTAAGATGTAGCACCTGGAACGCTAGGTAGCCACATCCCCCGCACTATAGTTCAATCCACATATGGAATGGACGGTCCATACATGAATCAAGCCTATAGCGAACCGGAGACAATAAAAAAAACAAAACTCTAGCTAGGCGGGTCTAACCCTCAATTTTATACAACATGCATAACCAAAACGGAATCATAAGATACATACATTCAATTCATTAGCATCACCATGTTTACCACTTCTTCCAATACAAACCATTTTCCAATTTAAAAGTGCCGAAAGATTCATAACATTACAATTATGCAACAATAATATACAATGAACATGCTAGATTCAAAAGTAAAGACCTGACTCGACCCCGCCTAGCACTCAACCTGCAAAACTGAAAATGTGAGGTGTCAGTTTATGAAAGACTGAGTGAGGGGTTTAAATAAATATAAGCGCAATTACGATGCAAGCCATAATCTCAGGTAAGGTTTTATAAGAGAAAGCAATATAAGTTCAATAATAAAGTAGAACTCGCCCGAGATTACAACTAATCAATTTAATAATTCAATCATGATCAATTCAATCCGTGGCCCGGCGAGTGAGGGCAATTCTCCAACCTTTCTCCAAAAGTGTACAATCAGTATTTAGGTTTCATGTAACACCCTTAACGCAAGGGCACTACATCCCCCGTACTATAGTTCAATCCACATATGGAACGGGCACCCATACATGAATCAAGCCTATAGCGAACGGGAGACAATAAAACACTACCCTAGCTAGGCGGGCTAATCCTCAAATAATACATCAACGTATAACAAAAGCGGAAGCATAACTAAGTACATTCATCCCAAGCTTCAAAACAATATTTACATCATCAAATATCCAACTTTCAAGTGTACTATACTATAGTATGTAGATAGGTACCAAGTCACATTCCAAAAATCATAAATATCCATACTATACACCAAAAGATGAAAAGACCATGCTAGACCCCAAAAGCTGTAAAACTGACTCAAAACCCCGCCTAGCACTCGATTTGCGCAACCTGAAAAGTGTGAGGTGTCAGTCTATGAAAGACTGAGTGAGGGTTTATAATTTAAAGCGCAAATATCATGCAAATTGTAATCTCGGCCAAGGTTTTCATAAAATAATATTAGTTCAATAAATAAACAAGGCTCGCCCGAGGTTACAACTGTTCCATTTTCAATTCAGTTATTTCAATACAATTCAATAATCAGTGGCCCGGCGAGTGAGGGCAAATCTCCAACCAATCTCCGACAGTGTACATTAATTCTGTTTTATCAATTAAGTGATCAGGCAATCAATTCAGTGCACAAATAGACAGTTTCAATCAATCCATCCTTCTTCCTCCGGGTGATGGGGGATTGCAAGGCCCCGCCATCCAATCTCATTGAGTATAGGGTTCATGATTCCCTATACCCGGAACTCCTTCCTCCACTAATCTCCTAGTGGATTCAGGGGTCATCCCTACAATGTGAGGATAGTGCAAGAGTTGCCCGTCAGCCCATGCTTTCCCGGTTGGCTCAATACACTACCCTCGGGCCCACAGTGAACAATATACTCGCCAAAACATTCAATCAATTCAATTCAATATCAATGACAATTACTCGGTACAATATCAATCGATCAATAAAGGAACAATTCAATTTTTGGAAAACTATAGATATAATTATTTGTTTTGGTCCAAAGCCACATAGGGTTGTAGGGTTCAATATAATTAGAAATAACCTCACCTTTATCAACACAAGAAGAAAGGATACACCTTATGGAGCGTGTTCCTCGTCTCCCGGACCGTGATCTGTGTAACAAAGGGACAAGTGTACATAAGACTCTACCCTTATGAACCAACGAAGATGAACGGCATGATCCAATAATGTTACTTATACAATTTCAATCAATAATGATCATGACATGTTCAATTTAGCAATTTAAGATAACAATGATCAAATACGGCATAAAAGTCATATAATTCACATATGGGAACCAAGAAAGTGAAAGAAATGCAATAGGAAAGATTTTAGTGAAGTTTAGGAACACTTGACAATTTTGGGAAAATGCACATGTTGTGGGAAAACTGTAATATCTTAAATTCTAGAAGTGAGAATTGAGTTTTGCTTGTTGGAAATGAAAGTAGACACATAGACCTTTCCAACTCTATATGGCACGTTTTCTAATTCAAACCGAGGTGAAAATTGCGTTGGTTCGAAGTTGGACAAAATGCAGTTTCTAGAGGGTGGTCGCGGGCGCGACCATTTTTACACTAAAACAGGTCGCGGGCGCGACCATATACGCAGCAGCAACAAAACAGGGGAAAACAGGGCATTTTCATGCCAAAAATCACCAAAACATCCACAAATTCATGATCACTTCATAACAAATATCAAAACACATCAAATATACATTATACTACACTTATTCACTCAAACAACCAAGAAATACACATCAAGACATCAAGATTTCATTATTAAAACCCCATATGTATAATCATGCTTCCAACCTTCAATAATTCCAATATTTTCATGCAATTTTCACTCTAATTCGTCATCATCATATCCTCTACTCCAATCATGCAAGAATTCCTCAACAAATCCCTAAACCCTTCAAAATCACATATTCAAGAATTTTACAAAACCATCAAGTTCTACCTTGAATCAAAGAGATGGTGATGAGATGATGAGATGAAGTTGATGATGCTCCTAGTTCTTCAATTCTTCAAAATTAGCTTGAGTTATGAGATGAAATTTCCTTCCTCCCTCAAGGTGCAAATGTACGTTTTTACTAGGTGTTTGTGTGTGTGTGGTTTTTGCTCTTGGAATGTAGAAGAATGAAGGGAATAATGTGGAAAAACATGATATATCCTAAGTCTTGTATGGAAATATGTGATTCAACCTTATTTGCATAAAAGTCCCTTGCTTATTTAAATTGATGCACATAAGTATAATTTCTAACAAATGATGCAATTAACTTCAAGTCATGATATACACTCATTACACAATTTCACATAAGGGAACAATTAAGGATCATATAATACAAGTATGGCACTTATTTCACTTATTTCATATAATTCATATAAATGACATTTCATATAAATGTATGGGAACATATGGCAAGTAATATGATGAAACTTGTAATTAAATGAACAAACAGGTAATTTTAACCTCCCAACTCCCGAAGACCCGCTCATGGAGTGCTTACCTGAACTTCCGGAAATTGGGGCGTTACATTTCAATTCAATGGTTATCATGCAAGTCATTACAGTGCACAATTAGCAGTTTCATGAACCCTTCTTCCTCTGGGTGATGGTGGGTTTGCAAGACCCAACCATCCATGAATGGTGTACGTCGGGAACATGACTCCCAAACACGGGATTTCTTCCTTCACCAAACCTCCTGGTGGATTCAGAGGTGATCCCAAAATTGGTGAGGATAGTGCAAGAGTTACCCGTCAACCCTTGCTTCCCCGGTTAGCTCAATACACTACCCTCGGGCCCAAAGTGAACATGCTTTACTCGCCCAATCAATCAATCAATCCGTTCAATACATTTCATGAAATCATATGAAAATCATAAGATTTGAAAACTATAGATATATAGATACTTTTGGTCGAAAACAACACATAGGGTTATAAGGGTTCTATATATCTAAAATTAAACCTCACCTGACAAGCGATGGGACAAGACAAGGATATAAGAAAGTGTGTATTCGATCAATGATCTCCGCCCTGGAGAAGAACTGGACAAGAAAGGAAACAACGTGAACTCGTGAGACAAGGCTCAATAATGAGACCAAGTATGACGCACGGCAATGCTCATGTAAATAAATAAACTATCCCAACACTTTAATTACAAAATAAATTGATAATCAAGTAACACTTAAACATGTATGAGAACCAATTAACACTTTAAGAGATGAGGATAATCTCAAGGAGTCACACAATCACGTTTGAGCATTCACATACCAAGAAGTGTCAAGTAGGAGCATTATTAACAATAAACCAAGTATATAACTCATATAAGTCACATACGGGAGCCAAGGAAGTGAAAGGAATTCAATAAGAGAGGTTTAGGTGAAGTTTGGCAAAAGTCAACAATTTTCGGAAATGCGCATGCTGAGGGAAAACTGGAATATCTTAAGTTATAGAAGTGGGAATTGAGTTTTGTTTGTTGGTAATGAAACTAGACACGGTGATCTTTTCGATAATATATGGCTCATTTTGTAGTTCAAAGGGAGGAGAAAATGACATACGCTTGAAGTTAGGCGAGTGCAGTTTGTTCGGAAAGTGGCGACACCTAAAATAATTGATTATATCTCACAAATGACAAAATATATTGAGATGATTCTAATTGGAGGTTGTTCTAGACTTCAATAGGTTTCTGTGGCCTAAAGAATCAGGTCAATCGGAGTTCGTATGAGGGATAAAAGCCCATTTGAAAATTGGTCTGAAAGCAGAAACGGGCATGTGAAAACCTCCTGTAACAGTGCCAAACGGGCGTTTGGTGCATGAACTGGAAATCCACACGGGTGTTTGGATGTATTCTGTCCGAAAAATAGAAGGGGAAAAATAGGGGTTCGCGGGAATTGGCTCTCAGTCCAATCAAACACCAAACTAAGGCAAGGAATCAACTCCAAGCTATCAAATATCATGTATTTAACTCATATACTTCATGAAACATGCTTTGATTCATAAGAATTCATCAAAATTCATCACGAACCCTTGAAATGGAAAGTGATCATTCATGCTTAAACCTTCATGAATCTCAAGATATATATACAGTTTTTAGTTAATCAAAATTTTATCTTTTAATTTTCCTTTTCTTTTAGGTTCTAACTATTCGATATTTCTGTTGTATTTAATATTTTCTTTTATATTTATTCGCTTTGAACAATACAATCTAATTTTTTTATTTTATTTCCTATTACAATTTGGAACTTTAGCAAAAACTAAAATAGAAATACCTATTGATGATATTTTTTATGATGTTTAGACTCTTAGAGTAATTATTTGGGTTGTGTTTTAAATTTTGGTATGTGTGCGGGTATATTAGAATTAAATAATTATCCCTTACTTTAAAAAAAAAAATTTCCTGTACTATTTGTCTTGCATTCTTTTAATTAACTAATCATTTCCCGTACTTTTTAAAATTTTGGTATGGATCTTGAAAGCAATTTTATGAATGTTAGGATGGATAAGTACAAATCTATAGATCAAAAAAATTAGGGCTATGCTTATCTCAATACGTCTGTGAGATTTTTTTTCACAGACAATTGATTATCTTATCTTTTTCTCATAGATAATTAATTATTTCTCTTGTAAATAGTAATTTATATTTATATAAAGTAGAACTCTAATTATAAATATTATCATATAAATCCCAATAAATTTAAAATTTTAAAAATATAAAACAATGACTAATCTATATATTAGGATTTTGTAAAACTTATCAAACTTGTCAAGAAAATAAAAAAAAGAAAAATATATTCAATAATTTTTTTTAAGGAATCCATGTAAATCCAAAGTAAAATAAAAAATAAAAAATAAATCAAGAATTCACATAAATATACATGCATAAATCATATCATAAACTTCTTTGTTTCTTGTTTTTTTTTTTTTCCTTTCTTATTTTCTTTAAAACGGTTCATACCTAAAAGCTATTAAGAAGAACATTTTATATTATAAAATAACTTTATATTATAAATATTTATATTTTCTCATTTACGAGTATTTACACTATTTAAAAATTTTGGTTTTTTTTAATTAGTTAATTTTTCAAATGGAAGATGTACTTTCAAATGGTAAAACCATCGAGATTGGGGATGGACGAAAAAAATGGTTTTAAAAGATTAAGTGGCGAAAACATAATTTTTGAGGATTTGAGTATCAATTATTAATAAATTATGTAAAAATAAAAAATAAAAATTTGTTTAAAGAATAAGTGGTCAAACATTATCGCGAAGTAAATGATTAATGGTTGTAATTTGTCAGTATGAAAATCTATTTCTTAGGGACGGTTAGAAAAGTATTTTCTTAAAAACTAATAATGAAATTATGTCAAAAAAGGAAAGATTTGTTTTGGGACAATCAATAATAATTTTTTTAGATATTAAAAATATTAAAATTTTAAAAATTCACGATTTAATCAAAATTATATTGATTTGGAATAAAAACATCCTTTTTATATATTATGGTATAGATTACAAGGAAACCTGTAAATGTAATATGTAATTCGATTCCTATTGATTACAAGAATCAACAAAAGCACCACAGAATTGAGAGAATCAACAATATTAATTATAATTACCCATTTTATCGTATGAAAATCAAAGACTTCCACCGGTGAAAGTTGTATATATATCTAAGAAAGCCATAAACA
This sequence comes from Lantana camara, assembly GCA_037501455.1. Classification (NCBI taxonomy): domain Eukaryota; kingdom Viridiplantae; phylum Streptophyta; class Magnoliopsida; order Lamiales; family Verbenaceae; genus Lantana; species Lantana camara. The sequence goes on from CM074855.1 coordinate 123,048,112, forward strand.
AATCACTCAGAATCAAAGAGGTTTACTTAACAATTTGAAACTAAGCATAGTAAATCAAAATGGAGTTTAATAAGTATCCACCTTGCGTATCCTATGGGTGTGGAAGCGCTGTTGGTAAGCCAGGTCTATACAAAGAAAAGTGGCCAGAGCTTGTTGGTGTTAATGAAGCAGAAGCAGAAGCCGTAATCACTCGAGACAATCCGACGGTGACTGTCGTGGTTATTCCTGAACACCAGGGGCATACTGATGAGTTTTGCTGCAACAGAGTCCGGCTTTTTGTTGATAATAATGGCAAGGTTGTGAAGAAGCCAATCGTTGGATAGAAGAACCATAAATATATTATGGAGATTGAAAATTGATCCATCTACATGAATTCTAACGCAATACTACAACTTTGGTTGTTTGAATTTTACAATAAAAATTATGAAATTATGAATAAAATGAGATTAATGGTCATGTTTCTCTAATAAGTGGTTTGCTTTGATATTGTTCTTTTGTTTCTGAATTTAGTTTACAAATTACTTTATCATATACTCTCCGAGCTTAGTTATTGTATTTAATTGATTATTCGCGAAATTAAAAAATTTGAAGTTATTATTCAACTGAGATATGTAACAAGGAATATTAATAAATACTTAAAATCAAATAAACATTTTGTAATACTAAAAAAACAATGTGGATTGCACATTAAATATGTGATTTATTAAAATATTTTTAATAATTAAAATTATTAAACTAAGTTATCTAAAATATAATTTTTTAATCTTAAATATAGAAATGAAACATTAACTGAAATTTTAAATTTTTAATGGACACTCTTACATATATTAATGTAAAAAACTTACAATTTTCAATTACTATTTACCTATGGTACAAAAACACTTGTAAAAATATTTTTTTGTCTTGTTGTTTTGTATCATATTTGTGTTCTTGCATCATAAATACTCACTCATATACAAAAATTCAAAAGATAAATTATAAAATTAACATAAAAAACTTAACTGTAATTTACATTTTATTTTTATTTGAATATGTTCGCTCATATTTTCTTTAGATTAAATGAGTCTTGTTTCTGATTTACAAGTTATCCTAAGTTACACAAATAAGTATTTTAAAGAAACTCAATACTTCATAATAAATATATAGTGTTAACGGCATCTGAAAACTGCAGCCCTGTAACAAATAATCAAAACAACAAATTGTTCCCATTAAATTAGAAAACAACATATTCACTTAAATCTTCTCGAATTCAACTAAGATAGTTTAATCTTAAAAATTTCACTAATTAAGTATATGTGAAGGGGGATTTCTTATATCTATATAAAAGTTTTAGAAAATATTAAGAATGAAGGTTTGTAATATATATATATATTTTTTTTTAAAGCCAACCCCCTCAAAGGGGAATATTATTGCAAATGAGGAGGAACAATAAGAAAAATACAAGAACCAATAACGGAAAAATTAACGCAGGTCAAAGCCGCAGTTCCAATAGATTTGTCAATTATTATATTAGCATCACGTCTAGCGAAACGAAAAGACCACTTGAAGATTGTTCCTTCTAAGTTGAATTCAATCTGATCCGGGTGAAGTTTCGCAGCCGCTTTTTCTTCGGATTGAGAACAGATACCTTGGCCTACAGCAGAAAACTCGGCCAAAAATTTCCTCAAATAATTATAGAAGAAGATAAAACTGAACCTAAAGAAATTAACTAAACTTCCATACGGAAGGGACAAAACTTCCATAGAAAGAGTTAAAACTTCCATACGGAAGAGTCGAAAGAAAACTTAACGAAAAGAAAAAAATAGAGACGCAAATCGTTTTTGTACCAGAAAATCCCGCTAGATCTGGGAGGATGTCAGTAGATCTGGAAGAGTGACGATGAAACTTGCGGTAGATCCAAGAGAGTGGCAGCAGATCTGGGCGGATTTCGACGGAACAAATCTGAGAAGCTGACGACAGAATAGAATTGAGTCAATCCGGCGGTGGAGCAATGATAGTATTCTCCATTGCCGGATCAAACTTCAATTGACTACCTTGTCTTGAGTTTGAATCACGTAGATTAGGATTTTAGGCTTTGAGAGAGTTTGAGAGAGAGAGGAAGAGAGGAGTCCCCAAGAATTATCCGTATTTGTGTAATAATAGTTATTAGCAAGTAACTTATATTTATTTGTAACCAAAAATGATATAGGGATAATTGCAAATTTTGACCAGTAACATACTCCATTTTGTATTTTTGGATATTAATTTGGTATTTTTTTATTTTAGGGACATTTACGCCTAAAATTGTGCAATTTTGGCCAAATAGAACCGGATCCCTAATTTTCAGGTGACATTCCGGTGACTACGTAGGCACAAGGGTGGTATTCCGGGCAGCCACGTAGGAACAAAGATAATATTCCGGGCGGCCACATATGCACAAGGGCGGTAGTCTGGGAAGAAATTAGGGATCCGACTGAGATTTGGCCAAAATTGCAAAATTTTGGGAGTAACCATCCCTAAAATCAGAAATGTCAAATTAAAGTTCAAAAATGCAAAATGGGGTATGCTACAATCCCAAATTTGCAGTTTTCCCCAAAAAAAAAAAATTACTTATATTTATTTGTGAACAAAAAGTCGTGTCGTGCAGCTAGTTAGTTACTTGGTTATTGATAATGCTTTGTTTACAGTTGTTCGTCATCGACTGGGAACGATACTTTGAGCCCTCAGGACGCCATCAACATGGTTGCGATCACTTGTTGTGGTATAGTAGCTACGCAAACCATAATTACTTTTGTCTTGCAACCTGGGTGCCTTTTCGGGCCAATGAGTGATCCGTGTTGTTTGATGTGTATCAGGGGTATGGATTTTCCAAGTTCGTTTAATATATGAAGTGCCCTACGGGTTCGGCCAATTTTCATTAAAAAAATAACTTAAATTTTGTACAAAAAATAATTTAATTTATAATTTTAAATTAATACTTTATTTCACTAAATTAAGTAAATTAAGAATTTTAAGAATTTAATAATAAACTCATCACAAATTAATTGGATTTTCCAATTAATTTTTAACCATTATTATCATTATTATTATTATTATTATTATTATTTTAATAATTGGTGGTTCCCTAACTACCCTCAATGAGATTCAAACCACCATTGATTAATTCTTATATTATATACTAATAAAAAAAAATGTAATTCATATTATCTTTTACTTATTTCAGAAATAAATCGCACATAAGGAAGTGTTTGTCCCTTGATTATAATCATACAACTATTATCCAAAGATTGTCTGTGATACAAAAAAAAGTCCCAAAGCGTATTACGACGAATCCGCTTTCTAGGACACTATTCCAACAGAAATAATATTGGTCTAACTTGTAATTTTGTACCACAAAATTTCACAGAGTTTTTAGTTAATCAAAATTTTATCTTTTAATTTTCCTTTTCTTTTAGGTTCTAACTATTCGATATTTCTGTTGTATTTAATATTTTCTTTTATATTTATTTGCTTTGAACAATACAATCTAATTTTTTTATTTTATTTCCTATTACAATTTGGAACTTTAGCAAAAACTAAAATAGAAATACCTATTTATGATATTTTTTATGATGTTTAGACTCTTAGAGTAATTATTTGGGTTGTGTTTTAAATTTTGGTATGTGTGCGTGTATATTAGAATTAAATAATTATCCCTTACTTTTAAAAAAAATATTCCTGTACTATTTGTCTTGAATTCTTTTAATTAACTAATCATTTCCCGTACTTTTTAAAATTTTGGTATGGATCTTGAAAGCAATTTTATGAATTTTAGGATGGATAAGTACAAATCTATAGATCAAAAAAATTAGGGTTATGCTTATCTCAATACATCTGTGTGATTTTTTTTCACAGACAATTGATTATCTTATCTTTTTCTCATAGATAATTAATTATTTCTCTTGTAAATAGTAATTTATATTTATATAAAGTAGAACTCTAATTATAAATATTATCATGTAAACCGCAATAAATTTAAAATTTTGAAAATATAAAACAATGACTAATCTATATATTATGATTTTGTAAAACTTATCAAACTTGCCAAGAAAATAAAAAAAGAAAAATATATTCAATAATTTTTTTTAAGGAATCCATGTGAATCCAAAGTAAAATTGCAAAATAAAAAATAAATCAAGAATTCACATCAATATACATGCATAAATCATATCGTAAACTTCTTTGTTTCTTGTTTTTATTTTTTTTTTCTTTTCTTATTTTCTTTAAAACGGTTCATACCTAAAAGCTATTAAGAAGAACATTTTATATTATAAAATAACTTTCTATTATATATGTTTATATTTTCTCATTTACGAGTATTTACACTACTTAAAAATTTTGGTTTTCTTTAGTTAATTTTTCAAATGGAAGATGTACCTTCAAATGGTAAAACCATCGAGATTGGGGATGGACAAAAAAAATGGTTTTAAAAGATTAAGTGGCGAAAACATAATTTTTGAGGATTTGAGTATCAATTATAAATAAATTAATTAAAAATAAAAAACAAAAATTAAAATTTGTTTAAAGAATAAGTAGTCAAACCTTATCGCGAAGTTAATGATTAATGGTTGTAATTTGTCAGTATGAAAATCTATTTCTTAGGGATGGTTAGAAAAGTATTTTCCTAAAAACTAATAATGAAATTAAATTAAAAAAAGGAAAGATTTGTTTTGAGACAATCAATAATACATTTTTTAGATATTAAAAAAATTAAAATTTTAAAAATTCACTATTTAATCAAAATTATATTGATTTCGAATAAAAACATCCTTTTTATATATTATGGTATAGAGTACAAGGAAACCTGAAAATGTAATATGTAGTTCGATTCCTATTGATTACAAGAATCAACAAAATCACCACAAAATTGAATGTAATTTCCTTCCTATTAAATAAGAGAATCAACAATATTAATTATAATTACCCATTTTACGTATGAAAATCATAAACTTCCATCGGTGAAAGCTGTATATATATCTAAAAAAGCCATAAACAAATCACTCAGAATCAAAGAGGTTTACTTAACAATTTGAAACTAAGCATAGTAAATCAAAATGGAGTTTAATAAGTATCCACCTTGCGTATCCTATGGGTGTGGAAGCGCTGTTGGTAAGCCAGGTCTATACAAAGAAAGGTGGCCAGAGCTTGTTGGTGTTAATGAAGCAGAAGCAGAAGCCGTAATCACTCGAGACAATCCGACGGTGACTGTCGTGGTTATTCCTGAACACCAGGGGCATACTGATGAGTTTTGCTGCAACAGAGTCCGGCTTTTTGTTGATAATAATGGCAAGGTTGTGAAGAAGCCAATCGTTGGATAGAAGAACCATAAATATATTATGGAGATTGAAAATTGATCCATCTACATGAATTCTAACGCAATACTACAACTTTGGTTGTTTGAATTTTACAATAAAAATTATGAAATTATGAATAAAATGAGATTAATGGTCATGTTTCTCTAATAAGTGGTTTGCTTTGATATTGTTCTTTTGTTTCTGAATTTAGTTTACAAATTACTTTATCATATACTCTCCGAGCTTAGTTATTGTATTTAATTGATTATTCGCGAAATTAAAAAATTTGAAGTTATTATTCAACTGAGATATGTAACAAGGAATATTAATAAATACTTAAAATCAAATAAACATTTTGTAATACTAAAAAAACAATGTGGATTGCACATTAAATATGTGATTTATTAAAATATTTTTAATAATTAAAATTATTAAACTAAGTTATCTAAAATATAATTTTTTAATCTTAAATATAGAAATGAAACATTAACTGAAATTTTAAATTTTTAATGGACACTCTTACATATATTAATGTAAAAAACTTACAATTTTCAATTACTATTTACCTATGGTACAAAAACACTTGTAAAAATATTTTTTTGTCTTGTTGTTTTGTATCATATTTGTGTTCTTGCATCATAAATACTCACTCATATACAAAAATTCAAAAGATAAATTATAAAATTAACATAAAAAATTTAACTGTAATTTACATTTTATTTTTATTTGAATATGTTCGCTCATATTTTCTTTAGATTAAATGAGTCTTGTTTCTGATTTACAAGTTATCCTAAGTTACACAAATAAGTATTTTAAAGAAACTCAATACTTCATAATAAATATATAGTGTTAACGGCATCTGAAAACTGCAGCCCTGTAACAAATAATCAAAACAACAAATTGTTCCCATTAAATTAGAAAACAACATATTCACTTAAATCTTCTCGAATTCAACTAAGATAGTTTAATGTTAAAAATTTCACTAATTAAGTATATGTGAAGGGGGATTTCTTATATCTATATAAAAGTTTTAGAAAATATTAAGAATGAAGGTTTGTAATATATATATATATTTTTTTAAAGCCAACCCCCTCAAAGGGGAATATTATTGCAAATGAGGAGGAACAATAAGAAAAATACAAGAACCAATAACGGAAAAATTAACGCAGGTCAAAGCCGCAGTTCCAATAGATTTCTCAATTATTATATTAGCATCACGTCTAGCGAAACGAAAAGACCACTTGAAGATTGTTCCTTCTAAGTTGAATTCAATCTGATCCGGGTGAAGTTTCGCAGCCGCTTTTTCTTCGGATTGAGAACAGATACCTTGGCCTACAGCAGAAAACTCGGGCAAAAATTTCCTCAAATAATTATAGAAAAAGATAAAACTGAACCTAAAGAAATTAACTAAACTTCCATACGGAAGGGACAAAACTTTCATAGAAAGAGTTAAAACTTCCATACGGAAGAGTCGAAAGAAAACTTAACGAAAAGAAAAAAACAGAGACGCAAATCGTTTTTGTACCAGAAAATCCCGCTAGATCTGGGAGGATGTCAGTAGATCTGGAAGAGTGACGATGAAACTTGCGGTAGATCCAAGAGAGTGGCAGCAGATCTGGGCGGACTTCGACGGAACAAATCTGAGAAGCTGACGACAGAATAGAATTGAGTCAATCCGGCGGTGGAGCAATGATAGTATTCTCCATTGTCGGATCAAACTTCAATTGACTACCTTGTCTTGAGTTTAAATCACGTAGATTAGGATTTTAGGCTTTGAGAGAGTTTGAGAGAGAGAGGAAGAGAGGAGTCCCCAAGAATTATCCGTATTTGTGTAATAATAGTTATTAGCAAGTAACTTATATTTATTTGTAACCAAAAATGATATAGGGATAATTGCAAATTTTGACCAGTAACATACTCCATTTTGTATTTTTGGATATTAATTTGGTATTTTTTATTTTAGGGACATTTACGCCTAAAATTGTGCAATTTTGGCCAAATAGAACCGGATCCCTAATTTTCGGGTGACATTCCTGTGACTACGTAGGCACAAGGGTGGTATTCCGGGCAGCCACGTAGGAACAAAGACAATATTCCGGGCGGCCACATATGCACAAGGGCGGTAGTCTGGGAAGAAATTAGGGATCCGACTGAGATTTGGCCAAAATTACAAAATTTTGGGAGTAACCATCCCTAAAATCAGAAATGTCAAATTAAAGTTCAAAAATGCAAAATGGGGTATGCTACAATCCCAAATTTGCAGTTTTCCCCAAAAAAAAAAATTACTTATATTTATTTGTGAACAAAAAGCCGTGTCGTGCAGCTAGTTAGTTACTTGGTTATTGATAATACTTTGTTTACAGTTGTTCGTCATCGACTGGGAACGATACTTTGAGCCCTGAGGACGCCATCAACATGGTTGCTATCACTTGTTGTGATATAGTAGCTACGCAAACCATAATTACTTTTGTCTTGCAACCTGGGTGCCTTTTCGGGCCAACGAGTGATCCGTGTTGTTTGATGTGTATCAGGGGTATGGATTTTCCAAGTTCGTTTAATATATGAAGTGCCCTACGGGTTCGGCCAATTTTCATTAAAAAAATAACTTAAATTTTGTACAAAAAATAATTTAATTTATAATTTTAAATTAATACTTTATTTCACTAAATTAAGTAAATTAAGAATTTTAAGAATTTAATAATAAACTCATCACAAATTAATTGGATTTTCCAATTAATTTTTAACCATTATTATCATTATTATTATTATTATTATTTTAATAATTGGTGTAACGCCCCGATTTCTAACTATTCAGGTACGCACGACACGTGTGAATTTCCGAGAATTATTGCATAAATTGGATTCGATTGTTATGTGAAATAGTTATCGAACATGATTATTTATCAAATTGTCCTTATATGATCATTCTTTCAAATTCAAAGACCAAATTGCATAAACAATTCTTGGACCAAAGTGAATAAAATTGTAGTAATAGAACTTAATTGCATAACTAATATAGTTGAGGGACTTAATTGCAAATTGTGCTTGATCATCCATATATGTAGAAGCATCATGTTATCTCTATTTTCATTCTTCATTTTTATATCATACAAACACATATATTTGCTCCCTTATATTCACGGTTTATCTAAGAAGAGAGAAGAGACGAGATTTCATCAAATTCATCCAAGTTTTTCAAGAGATATCAAGCTTTTGAAGCTCAAGCATCCATCATCATCATCTTCATCCATTTCTTTTCATTCAAGTGCAAGTAAGTGAAATATGTGATCTTTGATGATTGTGTATGAGGCTAGGGTTTATAATCTTATGGAATATATGGATTAGATGTGGCTTGAAGCATGAGTACATGATTTAAGAATGAATTGATGCATGAAAATTTGAAGAACTTGAGCTTATATGATGAATTCATACATGAAATCCTTTACTTTGATGCATAAAAATGGTTGTTTTGATTGGTTTTGGTGTTTGGCCGAGACATCCCCTGTTTTCTGCTCTGTTTTTCTCCAGAATTTAAAGGTCGCGCCCGCGACCAAAAATACACATAAAACAGGTCGCGCCCGCGACCCCAATTTGGCCAAGTTTCGAGTTTTGGAAAATTTCATGAAAAATTCGGAAAAATACTTGGTCACGGCCGTGACCATTTTGTGAAGGATTTTGGTCGCGCCGCGACCCCCACCAGAATCTGCATTTTGCCCAACTTCGGACCTACGCCATTTTCACCTTGATTTGAATTAGAAAACGTACCATATAGCGTTGGAAAGGTCTTTGTGTCTAGTTTCATATCCAATAAACAAAACTCAATTCCCACATCTAGAATTAAAGATATTCCAGTTTTCCCACAACATGTACATTTTCCCAAAATTGTCAAGTTTTCTTAAACTTCACCAAAACCTTTCATATTGCATTCTTTTCACTTCCTTGGCTCCCGTATGTGACTTATATGAGTTATAAACTTGATTTAGTGATATTTGTGCTCTTATTTGACATTACTTAAGTGTTATTGCATAACATATTGATTATGAACACACCGTGCATCACTATTTGGTATATACCTATTTATCATTAATCATTTCCGAGCTCTCAAGTGTTTAACAAGCAGGTTATGATCGTGAAAAGCAATACGCGTACCGTGATCGAATCGTTCAATATGTAGCAAACAAATCAGGCTCATGCAAAGCAATGCTTGTAGTTTGATTGGTATCATGTTCATGCAAAGCAATGCGTGCAATGTGATTAATGTCATGATCATGTAAAGCAATACGTGCATCGTGATCACCGTGTTACAGTGTTACCGTGAATGGTGAAGGCTCGCAACCTTCCCGTTAATGGAGTGATGGAGTTATTAGAGTGATAGAGTTATTGGAGTGATGGAGTTTATTGGAGTGATGGAGTTATTAGAGTGATGGAGTTTATTGGAGTGATGGGGTTATGGGAGTGATGGAGATATTAGGAAATCGATATATATGCAGTATTCTTGTAGGTACACTCTAAGCGGGAGTCGAGCTGAGTCGAGTCCTTGCATTCGAGGCCGCACGGTGCATTTTATGTATTTATCATTTCAAGGAACTGATGTTAATATTATTTGTTATTTATCTTGTTAATGTTATTTGTTATCTATCTTAGGAGATGATAATGTATTGATATGTAAAATTGAGATGTGAACTACTTGATAAAAGAACAATGACATAGCATGCTTTCGCTTTACTTTATATATTATGATATGTGATTTGTGAGTTAGTCCCATTCGCTGTAGGTTGATTCATGTACGGACTATCCATTTCGTATGTGGATCGACCTGTAGTGCGGGGGTGTGGCATCCTTACGTGTTGGGGTGCTACATCTGAAGTGTTATCAGAGCCCGGTTGCAAAACCGAGGTTCTAGGGTCTTGTCAAGTCTAAGTTGAACGGCTTAGGAATTATTTGGTAACTTGTGCATTGACATCTTAATCGGCATGCATAATTCCGTGTTTATTGTTAGTGATCATCAATCCAGTTTTGTCGAGCTGAGGAAGGCTTGAACAATTGAACGTCCGATTCCGACGTCACAAGGAGTAAGAAAGAAAATTTTCATTTTCTTTCTTAAGGGGGAGAGTGAATCCGAGGACGGATTCTCTTAAGGGGAGAGAATTGTAACGCCCCGATTTCTAACTATTCAGGTACGTACGGCACGTGTGAATTTCCGAGAATTATTGCATAAATTGGATTCGATTGTTATGTGAAATAGTTATCGAACATGATTATTTATCAAATTGTCCTTATATGATCATTCTTTCAAATTCAAAGACCAAATTGCATAAACAATTCTTGGACCAAAGTGAATAAAATTGTAGTAATAGAACTTAATTGCATAACTAATATAGTTGAGGGACTTAATTGCAAATTGTGCTTGATCATTCATATATGTAGAAGCATCATGTTATCTCTATTTTCATTCTTCATTTTTATACCATACAAACACATATATTTGCTCCCTCATATTCACGGTTCATCTAAGAAGAGAGAAGAGAGGAGATTTCATCAAATTCATCCAAGTTTTTCAAGAGATATCAAGCTTTTGAAGCTCAAACATCCATCATCATCATCTTCATCCATTTCTTTTCATTCAAGTGCAAGTAAGTGAAATATGTGATCTTTGATGATTGTGTGTGAGGCTAGGGTTTATAATCTTATGGAATATATGGATTAGATGTAGCTTGAAGCATGAGTACATGATTTAAGAATGAATTGATGCATGAAAATTTGAAGAACTTGGGCTCATATGATGAATTCATACATGAACTTGAAGCTTGTGATCTTTGATAATTTTGTTTGATTTATGTGTTTATATGGAGTTTTATTGTATTTTAAGTATAGATGCATGTAAATCACTAGAAATCCTTTACTTTGATGCATAAAAATGGTTGTTTTGATTCGTTTTGGTGTTTGGCCGAGACATCCCCTGTTTTCTGCTCTGTTTTTCTCCAGAATTTAAAGGTCGTGCCCGCGACCAAAAATACAAATAAAACAGGTCGCGTCGAGTTTTGAAAAATTGCATGAAAATTTCGGAAAAATACTTGGGCAACCATTTTGTGAAGGATTTTGGTCGCGTCCGCGACCCCGCCAGAATCTGCATTTTGCCCAACTTCGGACCAACGCCATTTTCACCTCGGTTTGAATTAGAAAAAGTGTCATATAGCGTTGGAAAGGTCTTTGTGTCTAATTTCATATCCAATAAACAAAACTCAATTCCCATATCTAGAATTAAAGATATTCCAGTTTTCCCACAACATGTACATTTTCCCAAAATTGTCAAGTTTTCTTAAACTTCACCAAAACCTTTCATATTGCATTCTTTTCACTTTATTGGCTCCCGTATGTGACTTATATGAGTTATAAACTTGGTTTAGTGATATTTGTGTTCTTATTTGACATTACTTAACTGTTATTGCATAACATATTGATTATGAACACGCCGTGCATCACTATTTGGTATATACCTATTTATCACTAATCATTTCCAAGCTCTCAAGTGTTTAGCAAGCAGGTTATGATCGTGCAAAGCAATGCGCGTACCGTGATCGAATCGTTCAATATATAGCAAACAAACCAGGCTCATGTAAAGCAATGCGTGTAGTTTGATTGGTATTATGTTCATGCAAAGCAATGCGTGCAATGTGATTAATGTCATGATCATGCAAATCAATGCGTGCATCGTGATCACCGTGTTACAGTGTTACCGTGAATGGTGAAGGCTCGCAACCTTCCCGTTAATGGAGTGATGGAGTTATTGGAGTGATGGAGTTTATTGGAGTGATGGGGTTATGGGAGTGACGGAGATATTGGGAAATCGATATATATGCAGTATTCTTGTAGGTACACTCTAAGCGGGAATCGAGCTGAGTCGAGTCCTTGCATTCGAGGCCGCACGGTGCATTTTATGTATTTATCATTTCAAGGAACTGATGTTAATATTATTTGTTATTTATCTTGTTAATGTTATTTGTTATCTATCTTAGGAGATGCTAATGTATTGATATGTAAAATTGAGATGTGAACTACTTGATAAAAGAACAATGACATAGCATGCTTCCGCTTTACTTTATATATTATGATATGTGATTTGTGAGTTAGTCCCGTTCGCTGCAGGTTGATTCATGTATGGATTATCCATTTCGTATGTGGATCGACCTGTAGTGCGGGGGTGTGGCATCCTTACGTGTTGGGGTGCTACAATTGGTGGTTCCCTAACTACCCTCAATGAGATTCAAACCACCATTGATTAATTCTTATATTATATACTAATAAAAAAAAATGTAGTTCATATTATCTTTTACTTATTTCAGAAATAAATCGCACATAAGGAAGTGTTTGTCCCTTGATTATAATCATACAACTATTATCCAAAGATTGTCTGTGATACAAAAAAAAGTCCCAAAGCGTATTACGACGAATCCGCTTTCTAGGACACTATTCCAACAGAAATAATATTGGTCTAACTTGTAATTTTGTACCACAAAATTTCACAGAGTTTTTAGTTAATCAAAATTTTATCTTTTAATTTTCCTTTTCTTTTAGGTTCTAACTATTCGATATTTCTGTTGTATTTAATATTTTCTTTTATATTTATTTGCTTTGAACAATACAATCTAATTTTTTTATTTTATTTCCTCTTACAATTTGGAACTTTAGCAAAAACTAAAATATAAATACCTATTTATGATATTTTTTATGATGTCTAGACTCTTAGAGTAATTGTTTGGGTTGTGTTTTAAATTTTGGTAGGTGTGCGTGTATATTAGAATTAAATAATTATCCCTTACTTTTAAAAAAAAAATTCCTGTACTATTTGTCTTGCATTCTTTTAATTAACTAATCATTTCCCGTACTTTTTAAAATTTTGGTATGGATCTTGAAAGCAATTTTATGAATTTTAGGATGGATAAGTACAAATCTATAAATCAAAAAAATTAGGGTTATGCTTATCTCAATACATCTGTGTGATTTTTTTTCACAGACAATTGATTATCTTATCTTTTTCTCATAGATAATTAATTATTTCTCTTGTAAATAGTAATTTATATCTATATAAAGTAGAACTCTAATTATAAATATTATCATATAAACCCCAATAAATTTAAAACTTTAAAAATATAAAACAATGACTAATCTATATATTATGATTTTGTAAAACTTATCAAACTTGCCAAGAAAATAAAAAAAAGAAAAATATATTCAATAATTTTTTTTTAAGGAATCCATGTGAATCCAAAGTAAAATTGCAAAATAAAAAATAAATCAAGAATTCACATCAATATACATGCATAAATCATATCGTAAACTTCTTTGTTTCTTGTTTTTTTTTTTTTTTTACCCTTTCTTATTTTCTTTAAAACGGTTCATGCCTAATAGCTATTAAGAAGAACATTTTATAATATAAAATAACTTTCTATTATACATATTTATATTTTCTCATTTACGAGTATTTACACTATTTAAAAATTTTGGTTTTCTTTAGTTAATTTTTCAAATGGAAGATGTACCTTCAAATGGTAAAACCATCGAGATTGGGGATGGACGAAAAAAATGGTTTTAAAAGATTAAGTGGCGAAAACATAATTTTTGAGGATTTGAGTATCAATTATAAATAAATTAATTAAAAATAAAAAACAAAAAATAAAATTTGTTTAAAGAATAAGTAGTCAAACATTATCGCGAAGTTAATGATTAATGGTTGTAATTTGTCAGTATGAAAATCTATTTCTTAGGGACGGTTAGAAAAGTATTTTCCTAAAAACTAATAATGAAATTATATTAAAAAAGGAAAGATTTGTTTTGAGACAATCAATAATAAATTTTTTAGATATTAAAAAAATTAAAATTTTAAAAATTCACTATTTAATAAAAATTGTATTGATTTCGAATAAAAACATCCTTTTTATATATTATGGTATAGAGTACAAGGGAACCTGTAAATGTAATATGTAGTTCGATTCCTATTGATTACAAGAATCAACAAAATCACCACAAAATTGAATGTAATTTCCTTCCTATTAAATAAGAGAATCAACAATATTAATTATAACTAGCATAAACCCCGTGCGATGCACGGAAATTATTTCAATATTATTTTTTATTGACATTTTTCTTCAACAAAGAAAAAAAATGATCGATAGAAAAAAATATTTTTAAATATTTTTTTTCACTTCATGCAGAGATAAGAGAGAAAGAAAACATTTGCATGTTTTATATTTTATTTAAAAATTATATCACACAATAAAGGTAAGAAGTATACGGATACTTTCACTATTGTTGATAGTTATTTAGGATATTTACCTATTTTGATGCTATGTATTCAATCTAAGGATATTAAAGATAAGAAAAGAAAAATGACATAACAAAAAATTTAAAAAGTAATAAGGTTAAAAGACATCATAATATCATTCTTCATGTAAACTATACGAAATATTAGAATCGAAAGAATGCTAAGTATATAATTTCTTTTTTGGTGAAAAACTACGTATATAAATGCATTCAAGAAGATAAAAATTATAAAATAAAAATAAAACAATGTAAAAACTTTGATTGATAAATCTCAAAATTCAATGAAAATGATAAATGTAAAGGTCGGAGAAAAACTACAAAAATCTTAAAATAAAATAAGAAATATAGAAAAAGGTTAATATATGTATCTTAGAATATAAAACCTATCAAGATGAAAACTTAAAGATACGAAAAGAAAACCGACATGAACAAAGATTTAAAAAAATAATAAGGTTAAAAGGCATTAAAATATCATTTTTCGTGTAAACTATATGAAATATTATAATCGAAAGAATGCTACGTATATAATTTCTTTTTTTGGTGAAAAGCTACACATATAAATGCATTCAAGAAGATAAAAATTATAAAATAAAAATAAAACGATGTAAAATACCTTCATTGATAAATTTCAAAATGTAATGAGAATGATAAATGTAAAGGTCGGAGAAGAACTAAAAAAAAATCTTAAAATTGCAATAAGAAATATAAAAGGGTTAATATATGTATCTAAGAATATAAGACCTGTCAAGATTGAAACTTAAATCATTAAAAATGAGTAAAAGAATATAAAACTCATAAAACTATAAAATAATGGCTTTCAAAATCTCAAGAAAATCTTCAACATAATAAAAAAAAAGTAGTAAATCAATTAAATGTATAGGAATTAAAAAGTGAAATTCCAACCTATCAAAAACTACCAATTTATTCTTAGAATTTCATTACAAATGGATTGTCATTCACCGTTAACTGTGCTTATTCTTCAATTTATTTTTCAAGATATAGAGTTCAGCAATCGAAACTTTTATTACTTTCTTAAACATATTAAATAATGGATTTTAGTTATGGAAGAAATAATATTTTAAACTATAAAAGCTTGAAGAAAAAATCTCAAATTTTGACAATTACCATAAATAATAAAGTTTTTAGCTAAGATAACTATGATTATTGCTTAAATTAAGGGATTCCATAAACATTATTTTAAATTTGATTAATAGTTTAAATATTTCTTCTAATAAAATAATATAAAATTTTAAAAAGTCACCATTTGATCATAATTGAACTAATTATGGTTTAAAAACATTCGTCTAAATATATAATTTGATTTTTAAAAGAAAAGAAAGATTTGACCAATACGATATATAAAGACTCAACGTCCAAAAGATGTTGCCCTTAACTCTTAACAAAGGAAAATTTTGACCAAAACTAATATGGAAAAATCCATAATACTTGAATTAAAGTTATTAATTATTTTCTTCATCCAAAAGATGTCGCCCTTAAAGACTCAAAATTAAATATAAACCTTTAAATAAGATTTAAAAAGATATTTATTATTTTAAAAGATGATTAATGATGGTTTCCCAACTACACTAAAAAACATCTATTTAAATTCAGATATATATATCAAACACCGAAATAATATAAAACATAAAAAAAGGTATTATTATTTCATAATTAATAATATGGTGAAGATGGACAAAATAAGAATTTAAAAACCACGAACTTAAAATAAGATAAACTAAAATACACTTAAAAAGATATGAAAAATGCGTAGAATTTAGAAAAAAATAGGGCGAAGAAAAAATAAGTATATATATATATATATATTTATTTATTTATTTATTTTGTTCTATATCAAATTAATGAATTCAACATACATCTCTCCATTTTATAGAAAAACACATTTCAAAATAAAAGTTTATAGAACAAAATCAAATCTTTCAGAATAAGATTCACATCGACTAAACCCACAAGAAGTAAATTAAGTCCCAAAGGATCTTAAAAAGTCTAATTTATAACTCTCAATAGGCATATGAACCATCACTTTGTTCAACTTCTCTCTTCGGAGGAAGATCACGTGACAACAACATTTTCTGCATTAAATTGTATCCCTCCTCGCCAATAGATTCGTTCTCGGTGATGATGAAGTAGGCCAACATTGGATAATGGCCAACATAAAATGCATAACTATCTTGATGGATGTTCACCGCCCTTTCAAATCGAGTCAATTCGACATGGCCAGTGCCGTTATACCTGGCCTGCAAGTGCTCGAGCTAGGAGTTGATGTTAAACCTGTCACTAAGCTCCTGAATAACAATAAGTTAATTACATCAAAATAATCATGAACGATTGTATATAAACAAAAAGAAAAACAGATTGACAAAACTGAAAGAAAAAATATAAATATCGAATAATTAACCTAAAAGGTTAAATAACAACAATAATCTACTATGAAAAAAAAATCAAAACACGTAATTTAACAACACAATGAAGGAACATATGCGAGAAAAAAATTATTTGTTAAAGAGAGAGAGAGAGAGTAATATAATAAAGTGAGTAGTATAAAAGATGAATGAAAAGGAAGAAGTACGTCTCATTTTATAATGTAGGATAAATAAATATTTTGTAATTATGTAAAAATATTACTATGTATAAAATCAATCAGCATTAATTATGATTTTCAAAATTTGAAATCATATAGTGACAAAAAATTAGGTATGGATTGGTAGATAATTATTTACATTTATAGATTAGATTTCATCCAAATTTATTTATATGTGTATATATAAATAATGCATTCCAAATAAATAAATTAATAATAATTTTCTTAAGTAATTAAAAGAATTTGAAGTTAAATGAATTAATTTTTCAAATTAATAAATAGTATAGCATTTAGTTCGTATTCCATATTTTAATATATATATATATATATATATATATTAACTATTAACTTTAGATTTAAAAAAATTAATTAATTTGATGGAGTAATTTAAGAAACTTAATTAATTCTCTGTATTTTGTAATGTTTGAATTTAAATTTAAAATTGTAGTTATTTTTTTATGGAAATTGTATCCGTGATTTAAGTAATTAGGCATTAAAATTAATTTAATAAATTTATAGAAATATCAAATACATGAATATAATATTAACCTTATTTAATTAATAGAAATATCAAAATTAATTCCATTTGGTCAAACTTACCAATATTAATTATTTTCCTTAGTTACTACTTTTTTTTAAAATAATATACAAAATAAAGATAAGCCAATCACTGATTTTTTTTATGGAAATTGTATCCGTGACTTAAGTAATTAACCATTAAAATTAATTTAATAAATTTATAGAAATATCAAATACATGAATATAATATTAACCTTACTTAATTAATAGAAATATCAAAATTAATTCCATTCGGTCAAACTTGCCAAGATTAATTATTTTCCTTAGTTACTATTTTTTTTTTTTTACTTATTTTTATAAAAAAATAATATACAAAATAAAGATAAGTCAATCATATTTTTTCTATCTAATTAAAAACTTCAAAAAAACCACAAAATTACACGTCATCAAAATGTACAATAAAAAGTCAAACATCGTTATCAAATATATAATAGTATAGATTACCCATTTTACGTATGAAAATCATAAACTTCCACCGGTGAAAGTTGTATATATATCTAAAAAAGCCATAAACAAATCACTCAGAATCAAAGAGGTTTACTTAACAATTTGAAACTAAGCTTAGTAAATCAAAATGGTGTTTAATAAGTATCCGCCTTGCGTATCCTATGGGTGTGGAAACGCTGTTGGTAAGCCAGGTCTATACAAAGAAAAGTGGCCAGAGCTTGTTGGCATTAATGAAGCAGAAGGAGAAGCCGTAATCACTCGAGACAATCCGACGGTGACTGTCGTGGTTATTCCTGAACACCAGGGCCATACTGATGAGTTTTGCTGCAACAGAGTCTGGCTTTTTGTTGATAATAATGGCAAGGTTGTGAAGAAGCCAATCGTTGGATAGAAGAACAATAAATATATTATGGAGATTGAAAATTGATCCATCTACATGAATTCTAACGCAATACTACAACTTTGGTTGTTTGAATTTTACAATAAAAATTATGAAATTATGAATAAAATGAGATTAATGGTCATGTTTCTCTAATAAGTGGTTTGCTTTGATATTGTTCTTTTGTTTCTGAATTTAGTTTACAAATTACTTTATCATATACTCTCGGAGCTTAGTTATTGTATTTAATTGATTATTCGCGAAATTAAAAAATTTGAAGTTATTATTCAACTGAGATATGTAACAAGGAATATTAATAAATACTTAAAATCAAATAAACATTTTGTAATACTAAAAAAACAATGTGGATTGCACATTAAATATGTGATTTATTAAAATATTTTTAATAATTAAAATTATTAAACTAAGTTATCTAAAATATAATTTTTTAATCTTAAATATAGAAATGAAACATTAACTGAAATTTTAAATTTTTAATGGACACTCTTACATATATTAATGTAAAAAACTTACAATTTTCAATTACTATTTACCTATGGTACAAAAACACTTCTAAAAATATTTTTTTGTCTTGTTGTTTTGTATCATATTTGTGTTCTTGCATCATAAATACTCACTCATATACAAAAATTCAAAAGATAAATTATAAAATTAACATAAAAAATTTAACTATAATTTACATTATATTTTTATTTGAATAAGTTCGCTCATATTTTCTTTAGATTAAATGAGTCTTGTTTCTGATTCACAAGTTATCCTAAGTTACACAAATAAGTATTTTAAAGAAACTCAATACTTCATAATAAATATATAGTGTTAACGGCATCTGAAAACTGCAGCCCTGTAACAAATAATCAAAACAACAAATTTTTCCCATTAAATTAGAAAACAACATATTCACTTAAATCTTCTCGAATTCAACTAAGATAGTTTAATATTAAAAATTTCACTAATTAAGTATATGTGAAGGGGGATTTCTTATATCTATATAAAATTTTTAGAAAATATTAAGAATGAAGGTTTGTAATATATATATATGTATTTTTTTTTTTTTAAGCCAACCCCCTCAAAGGGGAATATTATTGCAAATGAGGAGGAACAATAAGAAAAATACAAGAACCAATAACGGAAAAATTAATGCAGGTCGAAGCCGCAGTTCCAATAGATTTGTCAATTATTATATTAGCATCACGTCTAGCGAAACGAAAAGACCACTTGAAGATTGTTCCTTCTAAGTTGATTTCAAAATCTGATCCGGGGTGAAGTTTCGCAGCCGCTTTTTCTTCGGATTGAGAACAGATACCTTGGCCTACAGCAGAAAACTCGGCCAAAAATTTCCTCAAATAATTATAGAAAAAGACAA
This sequence comes from Lantana camara, assembly GCA_037501455.1. NCBI lineage: Eukaryota > Viridiplantae > Streptophyta > Magnoliopsida > Lamiales > Verbenaceae > Lantana > Lantana camara. Next base: position 123,068,133 of record CM074855.1, read on the forward strand.
AACTGAACCTAAAGAAATTAACTAAACTTCCATACGGAAGGGACAAAACTTCCATAGAAAGAGTTAAAACTTCCATACGGAAGAGTCGAAAGAAAACTTAACAAAAATAAAAAAACAGAGACGCAAATCGTTTTTGTACCAGAAAATCCCGCTAGATCTGGGAGGATATCAGTAGATCTGGAAGAGTGACGATGAAACTTGCGGTAGATCCAAGAGAGTGGCAGCAGATCTGGGCGGATTTCGACGGAACAAATCTGAGAAGCTGACGACAGAATAGAATTGAGTCAATCCGGCGGTGGAGCAATGATAGTATTCTCCATTGCCGGATCAAACTTCAATTGACTACCTTGTCTTGAGTTTGAAACACGTAGATTAGGATTTTAGGCTTTGAGAGAGTTTGAGAGAGAGAGGAAGAGAGGAGTCCCCAAGAATTATCCGTATTTGTGTAATAATAGTTATTAGCAAGTAACTTATATTTATTTGTAACCAAAAAAAATATAGGGATAATTGCAAATTTTGACCAGTAACATACTCCATTTTGTATTTTTGGATATTAATTTGGTATTTTTTTATTTTAGGGACATTTACGCCTAAAATTGTGCAATTTTGGCCAAATAGAACCGGATCCCTAATTTTCAGGTGACATTCCGGTGACTACGTAGGCACAAGGGTGGTATTCCGGGCAGCCACGTAGGAACAAAGACAATATTCCGGGCGGCCACATATGCACAAGGGCGGTAGTCTGGGAAGAAATTAGGGATCCGACTGAGACTTGGCTAAAATTGCAAAATTTTGGGAGTAACCATCCCTAAAATCAGAAATGTCAAATTAAAGTTCAAAAATGCAAAATGGGGTATGCTACAATCCCAAATTTGCAGTTTTTCCCAAAAAAAAAAAAATTACTTATATTTATTTGTGAACAAAAAGTCGTGTCGTGCAGCTAGTTAGTTACTTGGTTATTGATAATGCTTTGTTTACAGTTGTTCGTCATCGACTGGGAACGATACTTTGAGCCCTCAGGACGCCATCAACATGGTTGCGATCACTTGTTGTGGTATAGTAGCTACGCAAACCATAATTACTTTTGTCTTGCAACCTGGGTGCCTTTTCGGGCCAATGAGTGATCCGTGTTGTTTGATGTGTATCAGGGGTATGGATTTTCCAAGTTCGTTTAATATATGAAGTGCCCTACGGGTTCGGCCAATTTTCATTAAAAAAATAACTTAAATTTTGTACAAAAAATAATTTAATTTATAATTTTAAATTAATACTTTATTTCACTAAATTAAGTAAATTAAGAATTTTAAGAATTTAATAATAAACTCATCACAAATTAATTGGATTTTCCAATTAATTTTTAACCATTATTATCATTGTTATTATTATTATTATTTTAATAATTGGTGGTTCCCTAACTACCCTCAATGAGATTCAAACCACCATTGATTAATTCTTATATTATATACTAATAAAAAAAAATGTAGTTCATATTATCTTTTACTTATTTCAGAAATAAATCGCACATAACGAAGTGTTTGTTCCTTGATTATAATCATACAACTATTATCCAAAGATTGTCTGTGATACAAAAAAAAGTCCCAAAGCGTATTACGACGAATCCGCTTTCTAGAACACTATTCCAACAGAAATAATATTGGTCTAACTTGTAATTTTGTACCAGAAAATTTCACAGAGTTTTTAGTTAATCAAAATTTTATCTTTTAATTTTCCTTGTCTTTTAGGTTCTAACTATTCGATATTTCTGTTGTATTTAATATTTTCTTTTATATTTATTTGCTTTGAACAATACAATCTAATTTTTTTATTTTATTTCCTATTACAATTTGGAACTTTAGCAAAAACTAAAATAGAAATACCTATTTATGACATTTTTTATGATGTTTAGACTCTTAGAGTAATTATTTGGGTTGTGTTTTAAATTTTGGTATGTGTGCGTGTATATTAGAATTAAATAATTATCCCTTACTTTTAAAAAAAATATTCCTGTACTATTTGTCTTGCATTCTTTTAATTAACTAATCATTTCCCGTACTTTTTAAAATTTTGGTATGGATCTTGAAAGCAATTTTATGAATTTTAGGATGGATAAGTACAAATCTATAGATCAAAAAAATTAGGGTTATGCTTATCTCAATACATCTGTGTGATTTTTTTTCACAGACAATTGATTATCTTATCTTTTTCTCATAGATAATTAATTATTTCTCTTGTAAATAGTAATTTATATTTATATAAAGTAGAAATCTAATTATAAATATTATCATATAAACCCCAATAAATTTAAAATTTTAAAAATATAAAACAATGACTAATCTATATATTATGATTTTGTAAAACTTATCAAACTTGCCAAGAAAATAAAAAAAGAAAAATATATTCAATAATTTTTTTTAAGGAATCCATGTGAATCCAAAGTAAAATTGCAAAATAAAAAATAAATCAAGAATTCACATCAATATACATGCATAAATCATATCGTAAACTTCTTTGTTTCTTGTTTTTTTTTTTTTTTCCTTTCTTATTTTCTTTAAAACGGTTCATACCTAAAAGCTATTAAGAAGAACATTTTATATTATAAAATAACTTTCTATTATATATATTTATATTTTCTCATTTACGAGTATTTACACTATTTAAAAATTTTGGTTTTCTTTAGTTAATTTTTCAAATGGTAGATGTACCTTCAAATGGTAAAACCATCGAGATTGGGGATGGACAAAAAAAATGGTTTTAAAAGATTAAGTGGCGAAAACATAATTTTTGAGGATTTAAGTATCAATTATAAATAAATTAATTAAAAATAAAAAACAAAAAATAAAATTTGTTTAAAGAATAAGTAGTCAAACCTTATCGCGAAGTTAATGATTAATGGTTGTAATTTGTCAGTATGAAAATCTATTTCTTTGGGACGGTTAGAAAAGTATTTTCCTAAAAACTAATAATGAAATTAAATTAAAAAAAGGAAAGATTTGTTTTGAGACAATCAATAATACATTTTTTAGATATTAAAAAAATTAAAATTTTAAAAATTCACTATTTAATCAAAATTATATTGATTTCGAATAAAAACATCCTTTTTATATATTATGGTATAGAGTACAAGGAAACCTGTAAATGTAATATGTAGTTCGATTCCTATTGATTACAAGAATCAACAAAATCACCACAAAATTGAATGTAATTTCCTTCCTATTAAATGAGAGAATCAACAATATTAATTATAATTACCCATTTTACGTATGAAAATCATAAACTTCCACCGGTGAAAGTTGTATATATGTAACGCCCCGATTTTTCCATTCATGTGTTATATGTTATCATATTAATTTTCATAACATTATATGCAAAACATATATTCATGTGATTATATAAAATTGTTGTTAATGTGAGATTTGTATGCATTAATTGATAACGTGACTAATTGTTCATCTATGACCTTACTTGATTATTCCATAAAAATGTGAACTTAATTGCATAAATTCTTTGGAGTTACTTGATCATATTCCATGAGACAATACTTGATTGCATACACTCATATATTTCAAGGGCTTATGTGCAAAGTTGGAGGACTCATGCCTAGTTTTGCAAGATTTTGATTATATCATATAGTTCTTCCAGTTGATTCCATTTCATTCCATCTTCATACAAGAGAAACACACACACTCACACACTTTAGATCGATTAAAACACCAAGGAGAAGAAAGGAATATTTCATCATAAATCAAGCCATATTTTGAAGGATTATTGAAGCTAGGATCATCATCTCTTCATTTCATTCAATTTCAAGTTTATTCCAAGGTATGACATGGTTTGGTATGAATTCTTGAATAAGTGATTGGGTAGGATTCATGAATCGGATGAAGGATTCTTGCCATATTTGGGTTAGAAGTATGATTAGGATGATTAGAGTGGAAGCTTGCATGAAAATCTTAGATTACATGAAGGTTGGAAGCATGTGTATATATATGGGGATTTCTTGATAAATTCTTGTCACTTTGATGCATGTTTCTTGGTTGAAATGATGGATGGTTGAAGTATAGTGTGTAATTGATGTGTTTCAATATTTTTTATGAAGTGATCATGAATTTGTGGATGTTTTGGTGATTTTTGGCATGAAAATGCCCTGTTTTCCCCTGTTTTGTTTCTGCTGCGTATATGGTCGCGCCCGCGACCTGTTTTAGTGTAAAAATCATCGCGCCCGCGATCCCATTTTGGCCAACTTTCGACTTTTGAAAAAATTGGACAAAAATTCGCAAAAATACTTGGTCGCGGCCGCGACCATTTTGTGAAGGTTTTTGGTCGCGCCCGCGACCACCCTCCAGAAACTGCATTTCATCCAACTTCGAATCTACGCCATTTTCACCTCGATTTGAATTAGAAAACGTGCCATATACCTTCGGAAAGTTCTTTGTGTCTACTTTCATATCCAATAAACAAAACTCAATTCCCACTTCTATAATTAAAGATATTCCAGTTTTCCCTCAACATGTACATTTTCTAAAATTGTCCGTTTTTTGTCAAACTTCACCAAAACCTCTATTATTGCATTCTTTTTACTTCTTTGCTTCCGTATGTGACCTATATGAGTTATAAACTTGGTTTAGTGATAATTATGCTCTTAATTAACATTGCTTGATTGTTATTGCGTGACATATTGATTAGGACATTGCCGTGCGTCTTAAGTGGTTCATTTGAGTCGTGTCTCACGAACCTTGCTCTTATTGCACAGATTTCCTTCCTGTTGACAAGGAACACGCATCGTAATTATATCCTTGTTTTGGTCGTCACAGGTGAGGTTATTTCTATTTGTAAAAGAACCCTACAACCCTAGGTGATTTTGGACCAAAACAAATAATTATATCTATAGTTTTCCGAAAATTGAATTGTTACTTCATTGATCGATTGATCTTGTACCGAGTAATTGTTATTGATATTGAATTGATTTATTGATTGTTTTGGCGAGTAAAGCATGTTCACTTTGGGCCCGAGGTAGTGTATTGAGTAATCCGGGGAGGCATCGGGCCGACGGCGATCTCTTGCACTATCCTCACTTATTGTTGGGGTCACCCCTGAATCCACCAGGAGGTTTGGTGGAGGAAGGAGCCCGCCGGGCGTAGGGACTCATGAACCCTATGCCCAGATTGATTGGGTGGTGGGGCCTTGCAATCTCACCATCTGTAGCACCCTTAACGAAAAGGCACTACATCCCCCGTACTATAGTTCAATCCACATATGGAACGGGCACCCATACATGAATCAAGCCTATAGCGAACGGGAGACAATAAAACACTACCGTAGCTAGGCGGGATACCCTCAGATAATACAACAATCCAAAATAAACCGGAAGCATAAAGATATACATTCACTCCATTATTGGTTTTCATCTTTCCATTACATATTTACATCATCATCCGTCAGTTATCAAACATAGGTCATGATATACATACTAGTCAAGTTCACCAAAAGTTCAAAATGCTCATAACATGTATCAAAATACAAAAGACCAAGCTAGACTCCCAAAAGCGTAAAATGGACTTAAATCCCGCCTAGCACTCGATCTTCATGACCTGAAAATTGTGAGGTGTCAGTCTATGAAAGACTGAGTGAGGGGTTATAATTTAAAAGCGCAAATACCATGCAAATTGTAATCTCGGGTAAGATTTTCATAAACAATATTAGTTTAGTAAATAAACAAGGCTCGCCCGAGGTTACAATCATTCCATTTTCCATTCAGTTATTTCAATACAATTCAATAATCAGTGGCCCGGCGAGTGAGGGCAAATCTCCAACCAATCTCCGACAGTGTACATTAATTCCATTTTATCAATTAAGTGATCAGGCAATCAATTCAGTGCACAAATAGACAGTTTCAATCAATCCATCCTTCTTCCTCCGGGTGATGGGGGATTGCAAGGCCCCGCCATCCAATCTCATTGAGTATAGGGTTCATGATTCCCTATACCCGGAACTCCTTCCTCCACTAATCTCCTAGTGGATTCAGGGGTCATCCCTACAATGTGAGGATAGTGCAAGAGTTGCCCGTCAGCCCATGCTTTCCCGGTTGGCTCAATACACTACCCTCGGGCCCACAGTGAACAATATACTCGCCAAAACATTCAATCAATTCAATTCAATATCAATGACAATTACTCGGTACAATATCAATCGATCAATAAAGGAACAATTCAATTTTCGGAAAACTATAGATATAATTATTTGTTTTGGTCCAAAGCCACATAGGGTCGTAGGGTTCTTTTACAAATAGAAATAACCTCACCTTTACCAATACAAGAAGAAAGGATACACCTTATGGAGCATGTTCCTCGTCTCCCGGACCGTGATCTGTGTAACAAAGGGACAAGTGTACATAAGACTATACCCTTATGAACCAGCGAAGACGAACGACATGTTCCAATAATGTCACTTATACAATTTCAATCAATAACGATCATGACATGTTCAATTTAGCAATTCAAGATAACAATGATCAAATAGGGCATAAAAGTCATATAATTCACATATGGGAACCAAGAAAGTGAAAGAAATGCAATAGGAAAGATTTTGGTGAAGTTTAGGAACACTTGACAATTTTGGAAAAATGTACATGTTGTGGGAAAACTGTAATATCTTAAATTATAGAAGTGGGAATTGAGTTTTGTTTACTGGGTATGAAAGTAGACACGAAGACCTTTCCAACTCTATATGGCACGTTTTCTAATTCAAACCGAGGTGAAAATGGCGTTGGTTCGAAGTTGGGTAAAATGCAGTTTCTGGCGGTGGTCGCGGGCGCGACCAAAATCCTTCACAAAATGGTCGCGGCCGCGACCAAGTATTTTTCCGAATTTTTGTCCAATTTTTTCAAAAGTCGAAAGTTGGCCAAAATGGGGTCGCGGGCCCGACCACATGCGTAGCAGCAGAAACAGGGGAGAAAACAGGGGTTTTCATGCAAAAATCAATCCAAACAATTATGTTTCCAAATTCCAACCATAACAAATGTTGAAACACCTCATATATGCATCATACTTCAAGTATTCATCAATTCAACCAAGAAATAAACATTAAAATGGCAAAGATCAAGCTTGAAACCCCCATATTTGATCATGCTTCTAATCTCCATGAAATCCCATATTTTCATGCAATCCTTACTCCTTATGATGAAGATCATACTCTCAACTTCAATCATACAAGAATTCGTCAACAAATCCCTAAATTCATGCTTGATCACATATTCAAGAATTTCATGAAATTCTCCAATTCCTACCTTGAATCAAAGAGATGGTGATGAGATGATGAGATGAAGTTGATGATGCTCCTAGTTCTTCAATTCCTCAAAATTAGCTTGAGTTATGAGATGAAATTTCCTTCCTCCCTCAAGGTGTAAATGTCGGTTTTTGCTAGGTGTATGTGTGTGTGATTTTTTTTCTTGAATCATATGGAACATGATGGAAGAAATGAGAGAAAATTCATGATATATCCTAAGTTTGGGCATAAAAATATGTGACTCATCCTTATTTGCACAAAAGTCCCTTGCTTATTTAAATTAATGCACATAAGTATAATCTCTAACAATTCATGCAATTAATTCCACTTAAGTATGCAATTTCACATAAGGAGCAATTAAGGATCACATAATACAAGTATGGCACTTATTTCACTTATTTCATATAATTCATATAAATGATATTTCACATAAATGTGTGGAAACATATGGCAAGTAATATGATGATACTTGTAATTAAATGAACAAACAAGTAATTTTAACCTCCCAACTCCCGAAGACCCGCTCGTGGAGTGCTTACCTGAACTTCCGAAAATTGGGGCGTTACAACTCTCCCACCCTTAGAAGAATCTGGTCCCCAGATTCACTGATCGGAGTTGAACAACTCGGGGTGGAACCTTTTCATCTTTTCTTCCGGTTCCCAAGTCATCTCTTCGGATTTATCACTTCTCCATAACACCTTGACCATAGGAATCCGTCGATTTCTTAATTCTTGATACTTTCTATCCAACACCTTAACCGGCTGCTGAACAAAAGATAGATTCGGTTCTAACTCAACTTCTTCAACGGGGAGAATTTCTGTTCATCTGGATAATACTTTCTAAGCTGAGAGACATGGAATACATTATGAATCCCGGTAAGATGAGGCGGTAGGTCCAATCGATAAGCTACTTCTCCGATTCTTTCAAGAACTTCAAATGGACCTAGATAGCGAGGGTTAAGCTTCCCTCCTTTCCCAATCCGAGAAAATCCCTTTCTTGGAGATACCTTTAAGAAAACCCGATCTCCAACTTCAAATTTGAGATCCCTTCTACGGATATCGGCATAACTTTTCTGTCTATCTTGTGCAACCTTCATCCTTTGTTGTATTAACTGAACCTTTTCAATCATAGCTTCCAATGCTTTAGAAGGTTTCTCAAGTTTTCTTCCCTTCTTTACCCCTTCTTGTTTTGTCCACTTCCATTCCTCTAGATCAAAATATAGCGGGGACCGACATTTTCGTCCATAAAGTAATTCATACGGAGCCATGCCAATCGTGGACTGATAACTATTATTGTAAGCAAATTCAATTAAGGGGAGTTGGTCACACCACGAATTCGAGAAGTCCAAAGCACACGACCGTAGTAAATCTTCCAAATACCGTATTACCCTTTCAGATTGGCCATCAGTCTGAGGATGAAAAGCTGTGCTAAACTGAAGTTTTGTTCCCAAAAGATCTTGTAATTCTCTCCATAACTTCGAAGTAAAACGGGGATCTCTATCCGAAACAATGCTCACCGGTATACCATGAAGACGAACAATTTCTCTATTGTAGATTTCAGCCAATTTTCGGATCTTAAAGGACATACGGACCGGCAAGAAATGAGCAGACTTTGTTAGACGGTCCACAATTACCCAAATACCGTCATATCCTCCTTTCACCTTAGGCAACCCGGATATAAAATCCATTGTTACCTGTTCCCACTTCCACTTGGGGATAGGCAACGACTGTAGAAGACCTCCTGGCTTTTGATGCTCAGCTTTAACTTGTTGACACGTCAAACAACATCTCACGAATTCGGCCATATCCTTCTTGTGTCCACGCCACCAATAAAATTGTTTCAAGTCTTTATGCATCTTGTTTCCTCCTGGATGCACCGAATAGGCTGATTTATGGGCCTCTTCTAACAATACTCGTTTCAATTCATCGGGTACCACTAATCGGTTCTTGAAGCGAAGAAAACCAGCTTCATCAAACCCGAATGGACTTTCCGGATCTTCTCTTGCCTTAGTAATTAATTTCTGAACTTCCGGATCCTTTCCTTGAGCCTTAAACAACCTAAATTTCAATTCCGGTTGAATGGTGATGTTGAACACCCGACCTTTTATCACAATAGGCTCAATATGGCTATTTTCCCCAATTTCCAAATTTGAAACTCCAACTTTTCGACTCAAAGCATCGGCTACTATATTAGCCTTCCCAGGATGATACCTGATTACACAACCATAATCTTCTAACCGTTCCATCCATCTTCGTTGTCTCAAGTTAAGATCTTTCTGGGTGAATAGATATTGGAGACTTTTATGATCCGTGAAAATCTCAAAAGATACTCCATATAAGTAATGTCTCCATTTTCCAAGTGCGAATATCACCGCTGCAAGCTCTAGATCATGTGTTGGATAATTCTTTTCATAATCTTTTAACTTCCGGGAAGCATAAGCGATAACCTTGCCCTTCTGAGTTAAAACACATCCCAAACCTTCTTTAGATTCATCCGTGTATACGGCATATCCTTCTAACCCGTCCGGAAGAGTTAACACCGGGGCTGACACCAATCTCTTCTTTAACTCATTGAAGTTTGTCTCACACTTGTCATCCCAATCGTACTTAACATCTTTCTTAGTCAACCGAGTTAAAGGAGCGGCAATTTTAGAAAAATCTTGAACAAACCTCCTATAATATCCCGCCAATCCCAAGAAACTCTTAATCTCGGAGGCATTCTTAGGTCTCTCCCACTTTAAGACGGCCTCGATTTTGGAGGGATCAACTTCCAACCCGTTTCCCGAAATTATATGCCCCAAGGAAGATACCCGATCGATCCAAAACTCACACTTACTGAACTTGGCAAATAATTGATGTTCCTTTAAAGTTCTCAACACAAGTTTAAGATGCCTTGCATGCTCTTCGGCCGACTTGGAGAAAACCAAAATATCGTCAATAAAGATAACTACAAACTTATCAAGGAACGGCCGGAAAATCCTATGCATCATATCCATAAAGGCGGCGGGAGCATTTGTCAAACCGAGCGGCATAACCACGAACTCATAATGCCCATATCTTGTATTGAACCCCGTCTTTGGAATATCTTCGGCTCGGATCCGTAATTGATAATAACCTTGTCTCAAATCAAGTTTCGAATATACTTTGGATCCTTGGAGTATATCAAACAACTCCTCGATGTGGGGAAGAGGATATTTATTCTTAATTGTCATCCGATTCAATTCCCGATAATCAATGCACATCCTCAAAGTACCATCCTTCTTCTTTACAAACAATACCGGCGCTCCCCACGGTGACGTACTCGGTCTTATATACCCAATTTCCAATAAAGCATCAAGTTGGACTTTCAATTCTTTCAATTCCGCCGGAGCCATCCGATATGGAGTCTTGGAATACGGCTCGGCATTCGGATATAAGTCGATCACAAATTCAATTTCTCTCTCCGGTGGCAATGAATCCAATTTTTCCGGAAACACTTCGGGAAATCCCTTAACAACTTCCGTTTCTTCCAATTTTACCGGATCCTTGGGTCGATTAAGTATATAGGCTATGAATCCCGTAGCCCCGTCACGAACCAATTTCTGAGCTTCTGCAAAAGATAATAGAGGTACCGATTTCGAACTCCAACCAGTAATAACATCCGAACCCAGCTGAACTCTCTTGGCTCGACAATCCACGATGGCATTATGCTCAAACAACCAATCCATCCCCAATATAGATCTATAGCGTGACATTGGCAATTCAATAAAATCCGTAGAGAAAACTCGACCCTCAATACTCACCGGCACCGCTCGAAAAACCCGGTTAGTTTCTATACTACCACCGAAAGGAGTACTAACATGATAATAAGCGTAAGATAAAGTAACACATAAAGGCAAATTCATAGAAATAGCATGGGAAATAAAGGATTGGGTAGCTCCCGGATCAAATAAAGTATGTATGTTCGTGCCATGGATGCAAATAGTACCTTCCACCACGGCTGCAGGGTCTATATCAGGATCCGCTTCCTCTCCTTCCAAAGCATAGGCTCGGGCTCTAATCATCGGCCTCTGACCCCCGGCAGGCTGATCCCGGCGATCCGGACACGTATCCACTCGATGATCGGCCCCACAAATGAGGCACAACCCGAGACGCCTTCTGCAATTATCATAGCGATGAGTAGGTTGTCCACAGAAGGTACATTTTGGTTTCTCGGGAGGTGGTGGTACACTAGAAGGCTGAGAAATTTTCTGAGTCGGCCCTTGTTGTTTAAACTTCTTCATTGGACCCTTGGATTGTGGAGGAGCTGTCCCCTGAATAATTGGCCTTTTGCCCGGATTATATCCCACTCTCGATTCCGATCCTGAGCTTTGTCCTGACCGGTAAGAAGACCTTCGTGCATTGACCGAATCTTCCACCTTTAAGGCCTTTTGAGTAGCCTTTTTCCAAGTGCTAGTATTAACCGCTTCGATCGCCGCTTGAATGTCCAGCCTTAGTCCTTGAACAAACTGCATAGCTTTGTGGAAATCATCGCCGGCAATATTGGGAGCATACTTGGATAACCTTTCAAATTCTGCTGTATACTCGGCTACTGATCTCCTTCCTTGTTTAAGCTCGGTAAACTCTTTGAGCCTTCAGGTGCGTGAAGAGGGTGGAATGAACTTGTTCTTGAATTCCCGCACTAACACTTCCCAAGTAACCTCTTCTCCGGCCGCATCAAGAACGATCTTGGTGCTTTCCCACCACGAATAAGCTTCTCCCTGGATTAAAGTAAGAGTACACTGGGCCTTTTCTCTCGAATCACAAGGAATAAGAGCCCAAATTCTTTCTACTTCCTTAAGCCACTGCTCAGCTTGCATATCATTCCCTTTAAAGAATCTGGGCGGGTGTTGATTTTGAAATTCCCTTAATATAGCTGAAATCGGGGCCGGTGGTGCTGCTGGAGGAACCGGTGGTGCAGGAGGCACATAATCCCGAAGTCTCTGATCTATTAGTTGAACCATAGAATTTAGGAAATCCTGTGGTTGTGCTTGAGGGGGTGGAGGTGGAGGAACATGCTCATGACGGTGAAGCCTGTGTCCCGGAGAATGCTCTCTACGAGGCCTCCCACGTGGCATCCTGAAATTCAAAACACTGTACATGCATGTTCGATTAACAAGTGCAGATGAGTGGAATAAACTCATAGTTCACATAAATCACATAATTCAAATAATTCAAGTAATTCAAACAAATCCAAGTAAACTCAATCATTATGCAAGACTCACAATTAATCAAGTAATCCTATGCCGTACGACTTAGACTCGACATGACACGACACTAGAACCTCGGTTTTGCAACCGGGCTCTGGTACCACCTTAGGATGTAGCACCCTTAACGAAAAGACACTACATCCCCCGCACTATAGTTCAATCCACATATGGAACGGGCACCCATACATGAATCAAGCCTATAGCGAACGGGAGACAATAAAACACTACCGTAGCTAGGCGGGATACCCTCAGATAATACAACAATCCAAAATAAACCGGAAGCATAAAGATATACATTCACTCCATTATTGGTTTTCATCTTTCCATTACATATTTACATCATCATCCGTCAGTTATCAAACATAGGTCATGATATATACATACTAGTCAAGTTCACCAAAAGTTCAAAATGCTCATAACATGTATCAAAATACAAAAGACCAAGCTAGACTCCCAAAAGCGTAAAATGGACTTAAATCCCGCCTAGCACTCGATCTTCATGACCTGAAAATTGTGAGGTGTCAGTCTATGAAAGACTAAGTGAGGGGTTATAATTTAAAAGTGCAAATACCATGCAAATTGTAAACTCGGGTAAGATTTTCATAAACAATATTAGTTTAGTAAATAAACAAGGCTCGCCCGAGGTTACAATCATTCCATTTTCCATTCAGTTATTTCAATACAATTCAATAATCAGTGGCCCGGCGAGTGAGGGCAAATCTCCAACCAATCTCCAACAGTGTACATTAATTCCATTTTATCAATTAAGTGATCAGGCAATCAATTCAGTGCACAAATAGACAGTTTCAATCAATCCATCCTTCTTCCTCCGGGTGATGGGGGATTGCAAGGCCCCGCCATCCAATCTCATTGAGTATAGGGTTCATGATTCCCTATACCCGGAACTCCTTCCTCCACTAATCTCCTAGTGGATTCAGGGGTCATCCCTATAATGTGAGGATAGTGCAAGAGTTGCCCGTCAGCCCATGCTTTCCCGGTTGGCTCAATACACTACCCTCGGGCCCACAGTGAACAATATACTCGCCAAAACATTCAATCAATTCAATTCAATATCAATGACAATTACTCGGTACAATATCAATCGATCAATAAAGGAACAATTCAATTTTCAGAAAACTATAGATATAATTATTTGTTTTGGTCCAAAGCCACATAGGGTCGTAGGGTTCTTTTACAAATAGAAATAACCTCACCTTTACCAATACAAGAAGAAAGGATACACCTTATGGAGCGTGTTCCTCGTCTCCCGGACCGTGATCTGTGTAACAAAGGGACAAGTGTACATAAGACTATACCCTTATGAACCAGCGAAGACGAACGGCATGTTCCAATAATGTCACTTATACAATTTCAATCAATAACGATCATGACATGTTCAATTTAGCAATTCAAGATAACAATGATCAAATAGGGCATAAAAGTCATATAATTCACATATGGGAACCAAGAAAGTGAAAGAAATGCAATAGGAAAGATTTTGGTGAAGTTTAGGAACACTTGACAATTTTGGAAAAATGTACATGTTGTGGGAAAACTGTAATATCTTAAATTATAGAAGTGGGAATTGAGTTTTGTTTGTTGGGTATGAAAGTAGACACGCAGACCTTTCCAACTCTATATGGCACGTTTTCTAATTCAAACCGAGGTGAAAATGGCGTTGGTTCGAAGTTGGACAAAATGCAGTTTCTGGCGGTGGTCGCGGGCGCGACCAAAATCCTTCACAAAATGGTCGCGGCCGCGACCAAGTATTTTTCCGAATTTTTGTCCAATTTTTTCAAAAGTCAAAAGTTGGCCAAAATGGGGTCGCAGGCGCGACCAGTTTTACACATAAAACAGGTCGCGGGCGCGACCACATGCGTAGCAGCAGAAACAGGGGAGAAAACAGGGGTTTTCATGCAAAAATCAATCCAAACAATTATGTTTCCAAATTCCAACCATAGCAAATGTTGAAACACCTCATATATGCATCATACTTCAAGTATTCATCAATTCAACCAAGAAATAAACATTAAAATGGCAAAGATCAAGCTTGAAACCCCCATATTTGATCATGCTTCTAATCTCCATGAAATCCCATATTTTCAAGCAATCCTTACTCCTTATGATGAAGATCATGCTCTCAACTTCAATCATACAAGAATTCATCAACAAATCCCTAAATTCGTGCTTGATCACATATTCAAGAATTTCATGAAATTCTCCAATTCCTACCTTGAATCAAAGAGATGGTGATGAGATGATGAGATGAAGTTGATGATGCTCCTAGTTCTTCAATTCCTCAAAATTAGCTTGAGTTATGAGATGAAATTTCCTTCCTCCCTCAAGGTGTAAATGTCGGTTTTTGCTAGGTGTATGTGTGTGTGATTTTTTTTCTTGAATCATATGGAACATGATGGAAGAAATGAGAGAAAATTCATGATATATCCTAAGTTTGGGCATGAAAATATGTGACTCATCCTTATTTGCACAAAAGTCCCTTGCTTATTTAAATTAATGCACATAAGTATAATCTCTAACAATTCATGCAATTAATTCCACTTAAGTATGCAATTTCACATAAGGAGCAATTAAGGATCATATAATACAAGTATGGCACTTATTTCACTTATTTCATATAATTCATATAAATGATATTTCACATAAATGTATGGAAACATATGGCAAGTAATATGATGATACTTGTAATTAAATGAACAAACAAGTAATTTTAACCTCCCAACTCCCGAAGACCCGCTCGTGGAGTGCTTACCTGAACTTCCGAAAATTGGGGCGTTACACCATCACCCGGAGGAAGAAGGATGGATTGATTGAAATTGTCTAATTATGCACAGAATTGATTGCTTGATCACCCATTTGATAAAATTGAATTATTGTACACTGTCGGAGAAAGGTTGGAGATTTGCCCTCACTCGCCGGGCCACTGATTGATTGTATCGAATTGTATTAAAATAATTGAATTGAAAATGGAATTGTTGTAATCTTAGGCGAGCATTATATTATTTTAGAATTAATATAGTTTTATGAAAAATCTTACCTGAGATTACACTTGCATGGTATTTGCGCTTTTAAATTATAACCCCTCACTCAGTCTTTTATAGACTGACACCTCACATTTTCAGGTATTGCAGGTTGAGTGCTAGGCGGGATTGAGTCAAGTTTTACTTCTTTTGGGTCTAGCATTGTCTTTCTCATGTTTATGTACATTATAAATACATTATAGCCTTAAGAACTGCTTTGGTACCTATGTATATATTATGGTTTATACTTGAGACTTTGAGCATGTAAATGGAAACATATTTTTGGGACATGTTAATATGAAACGGAAAATGGGATCATGAAGTGAATGTACATTGTTGTGCTTCCGTTTGTTATGCATTGTTGTATAATTGAGGGTTAGCCCGCCTAGCTAGTGTTCATTTTTTTTTATTGTCTCCCGTTCGCTATAGTTTAGTTCATGTATGGGTCGTCCATCTCATATGTGAATTGAGCTATAGTGCGGGGATGTGGCATCTTTGCGCTTCGGGTGTTACGTCTTAGGTGGTATCAGAGCCCGGTTGCAAAACCGCGGTTCTAGTGTCATGTTGTGTCAAGTCTAGGTCGAACGGCATAGGATTAATTGATAATTTACGAGTCTTGCATCTTATGTGGAGCTACTTGAACTTATTTAAATTTACTTGAACATCCTTGAGCTACTTGATGACTTGTATATGGCATTAATTTATGTTACTACGTGGTGATTAGTTGACCTTCTATGGCTTGGAAATTTATATGTTTAATGTGTTTTGCTTTAATTTAGTTGAATTAATTGTTGCATTTTGCATCAAAAATGTGTTTAAATGCTAATTATGTGTCATATGCAATCACTAACCCAATGCATCTATAATTGAGATAAGTTGTGATTATAGGCTATAAAGATCATGTCAACCCACGACCAATTTCTAAGACAACTTCAACCTATCGCAAGCTCCCTTCTCTAGCTTTAAAGTTGTGAAGAAGGCACCGGAGGTTAAGAGAAATTCGGGAAATTGGTAGTTCTATGGCAAGACTATAAGTTGGGAATTTAATTTTGGTTTGAAGGATAAATCATGCGCGAAGAAGTGGTATGTAGGAGAAAACGGTATGAATGTGTGATGTTTATAACTTACAAGATAAACACACGCTTCTATATTGTGAGCAAAGTTGATCAGCCGGATTCAGGAGTTTCGGTTAACTCAAGGAAAAGAGTGAAAACCTTGAAAGTATTAAGGATCTAATATCCGAATTAGAATAAAGAAGAAGAAATGATGAATTTAGAAACTTCGGAATTTGGAAAATAAAGTGGGTGGATGGGAGGAAGTCAAAAGCACTAATGGTTTCAAGGTCATGGAAAATGCAGATGTTAAAGGTTTTATATTCAGACGGGTTGGAGTTCATTTTCTAGGTTCAAGCCGAATTGTTGTGTTGAGAGCGCGAAGTGGGAGATATGGACCAACAAACGGAAACGGTAAAGAAAAACAAAGATCTACTTGGAGAAATTAGGTGCTCAAGTGTAATTCTCATAAGGAATAAACCGAGGACTTCAACTGAAGTGATGACTAGGTGAAGATTTAAGACAACATCGAAAGAAGGCAAGGTGTCAATTTCAGGGAGGTGGAAGCATTTGAGTTCAAGAATCACAATTTCGGATTTTAAAGTCATGCAAGTCGATACAAGGAAACTTTGATAAAGAAGATATGTAGAGTAAAGGTTTGAGCGACACGTAAGAATCAATACTTCAGAAGGAATAATGAGGGGAAGGAATAAAGTTCAAGAAATTTCAACTCTCAAGCGATGGAAATGTACAAGTTGATGTCCGAGAATTCTAAAGATTTAGAAGACTGTGGGTAACAAGAAATGACTAACAAATGCAACGCGAGCTTGTAATTCAACAAACATGGAACGAGTGCCAAGTTAAAGGATGTAACTATGGTGACAGGTTCAATGCATCCATAAGCGCATGCATCATACGCTACTTTAAATTGTTTAAATTTCTTTAATTATATGTGCTTTCCTAATTGAGCTTAATCGTTTCAATGTGTTGAATTGTAGTATTTACTAGTGTGTTACGTGCATTGGCATGTTAATTCAACATGCATATTCAGTGACTTGATTTCAGGATGCCTCGAGGTCGTCCTCGTCATGAGCACTCTCCAGGTCATAGGAGACATCGTCGTGACCGATCTCCTAGAGCTCCTCCATACCCACCCCCTCTGGCTCAACCACAAGATTTTCTTAATTCCATTGTTCGTTTAGTTGATCAAAGAATAAGGGACTATGTTCCACCAGCACAACCGGCTCACGCTCCACCACAACCAGCACCGATTTCGGCTATACTTCGGGAATTTTAGAATCAACAACCCCAAAATTCTTTAAGGGGAATGAGATTCAAGCCGAGCAGTGGCTCAAGGAGATTGAGAGGGTGTGGGAGCTTATTCCTTGCGAGTCTCAAGAGAAAGCCCGATGCACTCTTACTCTTGTTCAAGGAGAAGCTTATTCATGGTGGGAGAGCACAAAGATTATCTTGGATGCCGCCGAGGAAGAGGTCACTTGGGAGGTTTTTGGAAGGGAGTTCAAGAACAAGTTCATTCCTCCTTCATCTCGCACTAGAAGGCTCAAGGAATTCACGGAGCTCAAACAAGGGGGTAAATCGGTTGCCGAGTACATAGCAGAGTTTGAGAGATTGTCTAAGTATGCACCCAATATCGCAAGCGACGATTTTCATAAGGCCATACAATTCGTGCAGGGTTTGAGGCCGGACATACAAGCAGCAATTGAAGCTGTCAACACTAGTACTTGGAGGTAAGCCACCTCAAAAGCTCTTAAGGTTGAGGATTCGGTGAATGCAAGGAGGCCTACTGCTTACCCCGTGCAGGTTGCAAGTTCAAAATTAGAACAGGACCTTAACAATGGAAAGGGGTCTATCCAATATCATGCTCCGTTACATCAAGAAGGGTCTCAAAAGAAGAAGAAGAAGAAGAATCGAGCCATTGGAACGGGTTTGAGAGTTTCACATACCTCGTCCTCAATATTACTTTCGGGGAAGCCTCTATGCACCTATTGTGGACGCGATACACATACTTACGATAATTGTAGATGGCGTTTAGGCTTATGTTTGTGGTGTGGGAGTGATGAGCATCAAGTGGATACGTGTCCGAAGCGACGAAAAATAGCTACCGGGGATAAATGGTGAACGGTACACTTAACTATGCATATCACGCGCATCTCACATTCTGTTATTGTATTTAATTTCTCGTTAGTTGCAAATTGGATGTGTATGAGTGGTACTTATGTGATTAATATGATTCTACTTGCCAATGTGACATTTATATGAATGTTTTACAATTTGTTCCCTTGAATTGCTTTCGTGTGTGTTTGAGAGACGGGGTGGGTTCTCTCATTTCTTGTTGAGAGGCGGGGTTCTCTCATTTCTTGCTGAAAGACGGGGTTCTTTCATTTCGTGTTTAAGAGACGGGGTTCTCTTATTGCTTGTGCATCATTTCGAAACTCGACAGTGGACCTGGGGACCAGGTCCTTTTAAGGGGGGGAGAATTGTAACGCCCCGATTTTTCCATTCATGTGTTATATGTTATCATATTAATTTTCATAACATTATATGCAAAACATATATTCATGTGATTATATAAAATTGTTGTTAATGTGAGATTTGTATGCATTAATTGATAACGTGACTAATTGTTCATCTACGGCCTTACTTGATTATTCCATAAAAATGTGAACTTAATTGCATAGATTCTTTGGAGTTACTTGATCATATTCCATGAGACAATACTTGATTGCATACACTCATATATTTCAAGGGCTTATGTACAAAGTTGGATGACTCATGCCTAGTTTTGCAAGACTTTGATTATATCATATAGTTCTTCCAATTGATTCCATTTCATTCCATCTTCATATAAAAGAAACACACACACTCACACACTTTAGATCGATTAAAACACCAAGGAGGAGAAAGGAATATTTCATCATAAATCAAGCCATATTTTGAAGGATTATTGAAGCTAGGATCATCATCTCTTCATTTCATTCAATTTCAAGTTTATTCCAAGGTATGGCATGGTTTGGTATGAATTCTTGAATAAGTGATTGGGTAGGATTCATGAATTGGATGAAGGATTCTTGCCATATTTGGGTTAGAAGTATGATTAGGATGATTAGAGTGGAAGCTTGCATGAAAATCTTAGATTACATGAAGGTTGGAAGCATGTGTATATATATGGGGATTTCTTGATAAATTCTCGTCACTTTGATGCATGTTTCTTGGTTGAAATGATGGATGGTTGAAGTATAGTGTGTATTTGATGTGTTTCAATATTTGTTATGAAGTGATCATGAATTTGTGGATGTTTTGGTGATTTTTGGCATGAAAATGCCCTGTTTTCCCCTGTTTTGTTGCTGCTGCGTATATGGTCGCGCCCGCGACCTGTTTTAGTGTAAAAATGGTCGCGCCCGTGACCCCATTTTGGTCAACTTTTGACTTTTGAAAAAATTGGATAAAAATTCGCAAAAATACCGCGACCATTTTGTGAAGGTTTTTGGTCGCGCCCGCGACCACCCTCCAGAAACTGCATTTCATCCAACTTCGAATCTACGCCATTTTCACCTCGGTTTGAATTAGAAAATGTGCCAAATACCGTCGGAAAGGTCTTTGTGTCTACTTTCATATCCAACAAACAAAACTCAATTCCCACTTCTATAATTAAAGATATTCCAGTTTTCCCTCAACATGTACATTTTCTAAAATTGTCCGTTTTTTGTCAAACTTCACCAAAACCTCTATTATTGCATTCTTTTTACTTCTTTGCTTCCGTATGTGACCTATATGAGTTATAAACTTGGTTTAGTGATAATTATGCTCTTAATTAACATTGCTTGATTGTTATTGCGTGACGTATTGATTAGGACATTGCCTTGCGTCTTAAGTGGTTCATTTGAGTCGTGTCTCACGAACCTTGCTCTTATTGCACAGATTTCCTTCCTGTTGATGAGGAGCACGCATCGTAATTATATCCTTGTTTTGGTCGTCACAGGTGAGGTTATTTCTATTTGTAAAAGAACCCCACAACCCTATGTGATTTTGGACTAAAACAAATAATTATATCTATAGTTTTCCGAAAATTGAATTGTTACTTCATTGATCGATTGATCTTGTACCGAGTAATTGTTATTGATATTGAATTGATTGATTGATTGTTTTGGCGAGTAAAGCATGTTCACTTTGGGCCCGAGGTAGTGTATTGAGTAATCCGGGGAGGCATCGGGCCGACGGCGATCTCTTGCACTATCCTCACTTATTGTTGGGGTCACCACTGAATCCACCAGGAGGTTTGGTGGAGGAAGGAGCCCGCCGGGCGTAGGGACTCATGAACCCTATGCCCAGATTGATTGGGTGGTGGGGCCTTGCAATCTCACCATCACCCGGAGGAAGAAGGATGGGTTGATTGAAATTGTCTAATTGTGCACCGAATTGATTGCTTGATCACCCATTTGATAAAATTGAATTATTGTACACTATCGGAGAAAGGTTGGAGATTTGCCCTCACTCGCCGGGCCACTGATTGATTGTATCGAATTGTATTAAAATAATTGAATTGAAAATGGAATTGTTGTAATCTCGGGCGAGCACTATATTATTTTAGAATTAATATCGTTTTATGAAAAATCTTACCTGAGATTACACTTGCATGGTATTTGCGCTTTTAAATTATAACCCCTCACTCAGTCTTTTATAGACTGACACCTCACATTTTCAGGTATTGCAGGTTGAGTGCTAGGCGGGATTGAGTCAAGTTTTACTTCTTTTGGGTCTAGCATTGTCTTTCTCATGTTTATGTACATTATAAATACATTATAGCCTTAAGAACTGCTTTGGTACCTATGTATATATTATGGTTTATACTTGAGACTTTGAGCATGTCAATGGAAACATTGTTTTGGGACATGTTAATATGAAACGGAAAATGGGATCATGAAGTGAATGTACATTGTTGTGCTTCCGTTTGTTATGCATTGTTGTATAATTGAGGGTTAGCCCGCCTAGCTAGTGTTCATTTTTTTTTTATTGTCTCCCGTTCGCTATAGTTTAGTTCATGTAAGGGTCGTCCATCTCATATGTGAATTGAGCTATAGTGCGGGGATGTGGCATCTTTGCGCTTCGGGTGTTACAATATATATCTAAAAAAGCCATAAACAAATCACTCAGAATCAAAGAGGTTTACTTAACAATTTGAAACTAAGCTTAGTAAATCAAAATGGAGTTTAATAAGTATCCGCCTTGCGTATCCTATGGGTGTGGAAGCGCTGTTGGTAAGCCAGGTCTATACAAAGAAAAGTGACCAGAGCTTGTTGGCATTAATGAAGCAGAAGCAGAAGCCGTAATCACTCGAGATAATCCGACGGTGACAGTCGTGGCTATTCCTGAACACCAGGGGCATACTGATGAGTTTTGCTGCAACAGAGTCCGGCTTTTTGTTGATAATAATGGCAAGGTTGTGAAGAAGCCAATCGTTGGATAGAAGAACAATAAATATATTATGGAGATTGAAAATTGATCCATCTACATGAATTCTAACGCAATACTACAACTTTGGTTGTTTGAATTTTACAATAAAAATTATGAAATTATGAATAAAATGAGATTAATGGTCATGTTTCTCTAATAAGTGGTTTGCTTTGATATTGTTCTTTTGTTTCTGAATTTAGTTTACAAATTACTTTATCATATACTCTCTGAACTTAGTTATTGTATTTAATTGATTATTCGCGAAATTACAAAATTTCAAGTTATTATTCAACTGAGATATGTAACAAGGAATATTAATAAATACTTAAAATCAAATAAACATTTTGTAATACTAAAAAAAACAATGTGGATTGCACATTAAATATGTGATTTATTAAAATATTTTTAATAATTAAGATTATTAAACTAAGTTATCTAAAATATAATTTTTTAATCTTAAATATAGAAATGAAACATTAACTGAAATTTTAAATTTTTAATGGACACTCTTACATATATTAATGTAAAAAACTTACAATTTTCAATTACTATTTACCTATGGTACAAAAACACTTCTAAAAATATTTTTTTGTCTTGTTGTTTTGTATCATATTTGTGTTCTTGCATCATAAATACTCACTCATATACAAAAATTCAAAAGATAAATTATAAAATTAACATAAAAAATTTAACTATAATTTACATTTTATTTTTATTTGAATATGTTCGCTCATATTTTCTTTAGATTAAATGAGTCTTGTTTCTGATTTACAAGTTATCCTAAGTTACACAAATAAGTATTTTAAAGAAACTCAATACTTCATAATAAATATATAGTGTTAACGGCATTTGAAAACTGCAGCCCTGTAACAAATAATCAAAACAACAAATTGTTCCCATTAAATTAGAAAACAACATATTCACTTAAATCTTCTCGAATTCAACTAAGATAGTTTAATATTAAAAATTTCACTAATTAAGTATATGTGAAGGGGGATTTCTTATATCTATATAAAATTTTTAGAAAATATTAAGAATGAAGGTTTGTAATATATATATATGTATTTTTTTTTTTTTTAAGCCAACCCCCTCAAAGGGGAATATTATTGCAAATGAGGAGGAACAATAAGAAAAATATAAGAACCAATAACGGAAAAATTAATGCAGGTCGAAGCCGCAGTTCCAATAGATTTGTCAATTATTATATTAGCATCACGTCTAGCGAAACGAAAAGACCACTTGAAGATTTTTCCTTCTAAGTTGATTTCAAAATCTGATCCGGGGTGAAGTTTCGCAGCCGCTTTTTCTTCGGATTGAGAACAGATACCTTGGCCTACAGCAGAAAACTCGGCCAAAAATTTCCTCAAATAATTATAGAAAAAGATAAAACTGAACCTAAAGAAATTAACTAAACTTCCATACGGAAGGGACAAAACTTCCATAGAAAGAGTTAAAACTTCCATACGGAAGAGTCGAAAGAAAACTTAACGAAAAGAAAAAAACAGAGACGCAAATCGTTTTTGTACCAGAAAATCCCGCTAGATCTGGGAGGATATCAGTAGATCTGGAAGAGTGACGATGAAACTTGCGGTAGATCCGAGAGAGTGGCAGCAGATCTGGGTGGATTTCGACGGAACAAATCTGAGAAGCTGACGATATAATAGAATTGAGTCAATCCGGCGGTGGAGCAATGATAGTATTCTCCATTGCCGGATCAAACTTCAATTGACTACCTTGTCTTGATTTTGAATCACGTAGATTAGGATTTTAGGCTTTGAGAGAGTTTGAGAGAGAGAGGAAGAGAGGAGTCCCCAAGAATTATCCGTATTTGTGTAATAATAGTTATTAGCAAGTAACTTATATTTATTTGTAACCAAAAAAAATATAGGGATAATTGCAAATTTTGACCAGTAACATACTCCATTTTGTATTTTTGGATATTAATTTGGTATTTTTTTATTTTAGGGACATTTACGCCTAAAATTGTGCAATTTTGGCCAAATAGAACCGGATCCCTAATTTTCAGGTGACATTCCGGTGACTACGTAGGCACAAGGGTGGTATTCCGGGCAGCCACGTAGGAACAAAGACAATATTCCGGGCGGCCACATATGCACAAGGGCGGTAGTCTGGGAAGAAATTAGGGATCCGACTGAGATTTGGCCAAAATTGCAAAATTTTGGGAGTAACCATCCCTAAAATCAGAAATGTCAAATTAAAGTTCAAAAATGCAAATTGGGGTATGCTACAATCCCAAATTTGCAGTTTTCCCCCAAAAAAAAAAATTACTTATATTTATTTGTGAACAAAATGTCGTGTCGTGCAGCTAGTTAGTTACTTGGTTATTGATAATGCTTTGTTTACAGTTGTTCGTCATCGACTGGGAACGATACTTTGAGCCCTGAGGACGCCATCAACATGGTTGCGATCACTTGTTGTGATATAGTAGCTACGCAAACCATAATTACTTTTGTCTTGCAACCTGGGTGCCTTTTCGGGCCAATAAGTGATCCGTGTTGTTTGACGTGTATCAGGGGTATGGATTTTCCAAGTTCGATTAATATATGAAGTGCCCTACGGGTTCGGCCAATTTTCATTAAAAAAATAACTTAAATTTTGTACAAAAAATAATTTAATTTATAATTTTAAATTAATACTTTATTTCACTAAATTAAGTAAATTAAGAATTTTAAGAATTTAATAATAAACTCGTCACAAATTAATTGGATTTTCCAATTAACTTTTAACCATTATTATCATTATTATTATTATTATTTTAATAATTGGTGGTTCCCTAACTACCCTCAATGAGATTCAAACCACCATTGATTAATTCTTATATTATATACTAATAAAAAAAAAATATAGTTCATATTATCTTTTACTTATTTCAGAAATAAATCGCACATAAGGAAGTGTTTGTCCCTTGATTATAATCATACAACTATTATCCAAAGATTGTTTGTGATACAAAAAAAAGTCCAAAAGCGTATTACGACGAATCGTCTTTCTAGGTCACTATTCCAATAGAAATAATATTGGTCTAACTTGTAATTTTGTACCACAAAATTTCACAGAGTTTTTAGTTAATCAAAATTTTATCTTTTAATTTTCCTTTTCTTTTAGGTTCTAACTATTCGATATTTCTGTTGTATTTAATATTTTCTTTTATATTTATTTGCTTTGAACAATACAATCTAATTTTTTTATTTTATTTCCTATTACAATTTGGAACTTTAGCAAAAACTAAAATAGAAATACCTATTTATGATATCTTTTATGATGGTTAGACTCTTAGAGTAATTATTTGGGTTGTGTTTTAAATTTTGGTATGTGTGCGTGTATATTAGAATTAAATAATTATCCCTTGCTTTTAAAAAAAAAATTCCTGTACTATTTGTCTTGCATTCTTTTAATTAACTAATCATTTCCCGTACTTTTTAAAATTTTGGTATGGATCTTGAAAGCAATTTTATGAATTTTAGGATGGATAAGTACAAATCTATAGATCAAAAAAATTAGGGTTATGCTTATCTCAATACATCTGTGTGATTTTTTTTCACAGACAATTGATTATCTTATCTTTTTCTCATAGATAATTAATTATTTCTCTTGTAAATAGTAATTTATATTTATATAAAGTAGAACTCTAATTATAAATATTATCATATAAACCCCAATAAATTTAAAATTTTAAAAATATAAAACAATGACTAATCTATATATTATGATTTTGTAAAACTTATCAAACTTGCCAAGAAAATAAAAAAAGAAAAATATATTCAATAATTTTTTTTAAGGAATCCATGTGAATCCAAAGTAAAATTGCAAAATAAAAAATAAATCAAGAATTCACATCAATATACATGCATAAATCATATCGTAAACTTCTTTGTTTCTTGTTTTTTTTTTTTTTTTCCTTTCTTATTTTCTTTAAAACGGTCCATACCTAAAAGCTATTAAGAAGAAGATTTTATATTATAAAATAACTTTCTATTATATATATTTATATTTTCTCATTTACGAGTATTTACACTATTTAAAAATTTTGGTTTTCTTTAGTTAATTTTTCAAATGGAAGATGTACCTTCAAATGGTAAAACCATCGAGATTGGGGATGGACGAAAAAAATGGTTTTAAAAGATTAAGTGGCGAAAACATAATTTTTGAGGATTTGAGTATCAATTATAAATAAATTAATTAAAAATAAAAAACAAAAAATAAAATTTGTTTAAAGAATAAGTAGTCAAACATTATCGCGAAGTTAATGATTAATGGTTGTAATTTGTCAGTATGAAAATATATTTCTGAGGGACGGTTAGAAAAGTATTTTCCTAAAAACTAATAATGAAATTAAATTAAAAAAACGAAAGATTTGTTTTGAGACAATCAATAATACATTTTTTAGATATTAAAAAAATTAAAATTTTAAAAATTCACTATTTAATCAAAATTATATTGATTTCGAATAAAAACATCCTTTTTATATATTATGGTATAGAGTACAAGGAAACCTGTAAATGTAATATGTAGTTCGATTCCCATTGATTACAAGAACCAACAAAATCACCACAAAATTGAATGTAATTTCCTTCCTATTAAATGAGAGAATCAACAATATTAATTATAATTACCCATTTTACATATGAAAATCATAAACTTCCACCGTGAAAGTTGTATATATATCTAAAAAAGCCATAAACAAATCAGTCAGAATCAAAGAGATTTACTTAACAATTTGAAACTAAGCTTAGTAAATCAAAATGGAGTTTAATAAGTATCCGCCTTGCGTATCCTATGGGTGTGGAAGCGCTGTTGGTAAGCCAGGTCTATACAAAGAAAAGTGGCCAGAGCTTGTTGGCGTTAATGAAGCAGAAGCAGAAGCCGTAATCACTCGAGATAATCTGAGGGTGACTATCGTGGTTATTCCTGAACACCAGGGGCATACTGATGAGTTTTGCTGCAACAGAGTCCGGCTTTTTGTTGATAATAATGCCAATGTAGCACCCGGAACGCCGAGATGCCACACCCCCGCACCATAAGTCTACCTCACACATGAAATGGGTAGTCCATATATGAACCGGACTCATGGCGAACGGGTGACAATTAAAATAACCTGCACTAGCTAGGCGGGATACCCTCAAATAATACAACAATTCCAAATAAAAGCGAAAGCATAGAACTATACATTCATACCACTACTTATTCTATGTTCTCATTTAATATGCACATCACCAAGGATTCAAGTTGCAAGTATACTAGTACAAAGTATACATGTAGGTACCAATACATACCCCCAAAATTTATAAACATTCAAGACATGCATTACAATGAAAGATCAATGCTAGACTCCCCAAAGCTGAAAAAAGGACTCAACCCCGCCTAGCACTCGATCTGTACGACCTGAAAATTGTGAGGTGTCAGTCTACCACAACTGAGTGAGGGGTTTAAATAAATATTAGCGCACGTATCATGCAAGCTATAATCTCGGGTAAAGTCTTTTACCGTTGAAACAATATAAATTAATAAAAGAAATAATCTTCGCCCGAGATTACAACTATCCAATTTAACAATACAATCAATTACAATTCTTTTCAATCAGTGGCCCGACGAGTGAGGGCAATTCTCCAACCTTACTCCGACTGTGTACAAGTTGTGCTTGCTTTATTAATCAATAGGTGATCATGCAGTTCAATTATTGTGCATTCGTGCATATTGTATCCAAGCAAGACAATTAATAAGTGCAATCATGACAATAACCCGAGGACAATCCGTGGTACCGGACCCGTCCCCAGTCTCCTTCTTCCTCCGGTTGATGGGGGATTGCAAGGCCCCGCCATCCATGCTCATTGAGTATAGGGTTCATGATTCCCTATACCCGGAACTCCTTCCTCCAATAACCTCCTAGTGGATTCAGGGGGCATCCCAAAGTTGTGAGGATAGTGCAAGAGTTACCCGTCAGCCCTTGCTTCCTCGGTTGGCTCAGTACACTACCCTCGGGCC
The DNA here is from genome assembly GCA_037501455.1 of Lantana camara. Classification (NCBI taxonomy): domain Eukaryota; kingdom Viridiplantae; phylum Streptophyta; class Magnoliopsida; order Lamiales; family Verbenaceae; genus Lantana; species Lantana camara. The sequence continues at coordinate 123,096,206 of CM074855.1, forward strand.
CAATGTGAACATGCTTTACCCGCCAAAATACGATCAATCAATCAATTCAATGCGATAACAATCGGTCAATACAATAACAATCACAATCGATCAATTTTTAAGTAATTAATAGGTTGGGAAGACTATAGATATATTTACACATTTTTGCCGAAAGGTCACATAAGGGTTGTACGGGTTCTATACATATAACTAAAAATTAAACCTCACCTGTGAGGATCAAAACAAGGATATAACTATGGTGCGTGTCCCACATCTCCCGGACCGTGATCTGTGTAACAAAGGTACAAGTGTACATAAGACTCTACCCTTATGAACCAACAAAGACGAACGACATGATCCAATAAAGTCACTTATGCAATTTCAATCAATAACGATCATGACATGTTCAATTTATCAATTTTAAGATAACAATGATCAAATAGGGCATAAAAGTCATATAATTCACATACGGGAGCCAAGAAAGTGAAAGGAATGCAATATGAAAGATTTTGGTGAAGTTTAGGAAGACTTGACAATTTTGGAAAAATGCACATGTTGTGGGAAAACTGTAATATCTTAAATTCTAGAAGTGGGATTTGAGTTTTGTTTGTTGGATATGAAAGTAGACACATATACCTTTCCAACGCAATATGACACGTTTTCTAATTCAAACCGAGGTGAAAATGGCGTTGGTTTGAAATTGGACAAAATGCAGTTTCTGGAGGGGTCGTGGGCGCGACCAAAAACCTTCACAAAATGGTCGCGGCCGCGACCAAGTATTTTTGGCCGAATTTTCTCCAATTTTTCAAAACTCGAAACTTAGCTAAAATGGGGTCGCGGGCGCGACCAAGTGCGCAGCAGAAGAAAAACAGGGGAAAACAGGGCGTTTTCGTGCCAAAACCCACAAAACTCATCAACAAATGCAATCCCACTCCATAACAAATATTGAAACACATAAATTACACACTATACTTCAATTATACAATGATCTAACCAATAAAACATGCTCAAATCATCAAGAATTTGACATCAAAACCCCATAATATTTAATGTAATCCAACTTTCATATAACTTCATGTTTCATGCAAGTCTTGAAAGGAAAAAGACCTAAACATGCTTCTAGTCATGAATAAACATGAAAACATCAATCAATCATCAAACCCTACTCATCACTCAATCAAGAAATTCATCTATTCTCCAATATATACCTTGAAATTGAGGAAAAGAAATGATGAGATGAAGATGTGATGATGTTGATGATGTTGATGATCTTGGCTCCAAAGTTCCTTAAATATAACTTGAATTTAGATGAAATCTTCCTTCCTCTCTTGATGGTGTAAATACCGATCCTTTGTGTGTGTGTGTGTGTGTGTAAGGTTTTGATGAAATGAAAAGTAATGGAATGGAATGGAAGAATGGAATGATATACATCAAATTCTAGCAATTATATGCATGAGTCATCATAGTTTGCATACAAGTCCCTCATTTATTTAAATTAATGCACATAAGTATAATCTCTAACAAATAATGCATTTATCTCCAAGTAATGATATTCACTTAATTACACAATTTCACATAAGGGAGCAATTAAGGATCATATAATACAAGTAAGTCACTTATTTCATACAATTAAGCACGTTATCAATTAGTTCACGCAATTTCCACGTTAATGATAATTCATATAAGTTTATATAAACTTAATGTATATAAATTTCTCATCAACAACAATTTCATATAATCACATGAATATGTATTGCACATATCGTTATAAAGATTAATATAATAATACATAACACATGGATGGAAAAATCGGGGCGTTACAATTCTCCCCCCCTTAAAAGGACCTGGTCCCCAGGTCCACTGTCAAGTTTAAAAATGATGCATAAGCTATAAGAGAACCGCGTCTCTTAAACAAGAAATGAAAGAACCCCGTCTTTCACCAAATAATGAGAGAACCCCGTCTCTCAACAAGAAATGAGAGGACCCCGCCTCTCAAACAAGAAAAGAAAAAAAACAATGCAATAGAATAATTATATAATATTCGCATACTTATCACATCGGCAAGTAGAATCATATTAATCACATAAGTACCACTCATAACCAACTAACTTGCAACTAACCAAAAGTTAAATATAACAACATTAAGATCTATGATGCACGTGATATGTATGATTAAATGTACCGTTCACCGTTTGATTATAGCATGCATATAATTGATACCTTCTTCTACCATGATTGGATCCACATTTATATTTTGCACCTCTCGCTCAAAAGCATACACTTGAGCCCGAGCAAGCGGTCTCTCACCCCTGGTAGACTTCCCTCGTCGTTGTGGGCATGTGTCTACATAGTGCTCATCGCTTCCACAATACAAGCATAAACCCAACCACTTTCTACAACCCTCGTCAGTATGTGTGTCATGTCCACAATAAGTGCAAAGAAGCTTCCTCGATGATGGTGTTGAAGCCAGAGTACGTGAAGCTCCCGAACCCGATCCAAGTGATCGATTCCTTTTCTTTTGTGATCTTTCTTGAGGTATTGGTGTATGATGAGGAATAGGTCGCTTTCCTTTATTGGAATTCTGTCCTAATTTTGAACTTGAAGCCTGTCCGGGTTGGGGATTAAACCTCCTTGTATTCAAAGGAGTGGTGCAGCGAACCTTCTCTTGAGAGTTATACAAAATTAGTTCCCACACTCTTTTAATTTTCTTGAGCCGTGACTCGACTTGCATATCATTTTCTTCAGGGAACTTTGAAGTTTGTTGATTCCGAAAATCCTTAATTGCTATGGAAATTTGAGCCGGTTGTGGTGATGAAGAAACATACTCTTTTATCTTTTGATCAACAAGACGAACCAAGGAATCGAAAAACTCCTGAGGGCAACCTTGAGGCATCCTGTAATTAAAACACTAGATATGCATGTTGGATTAATATGCCAATGCACGTAACATACTTGTAAATAATACAATTCAACACATTGGAACAATTAAGCTCAATTAAGAATGTGCATATAAATAAAGAAATTTGAACACTTTAGAGTAGCGTATGATGCACGTGCTTATGGATGCATTGAACCTGTCACCGTAGTTACGTCCTTTAGCTTGACACTCGTTCCATGTTTGTTGAATTACAAGCTTGCCTTGCATTTGTTAGTCATTTCTTATTACCCACAGTCTTCTAAATCTCTAGATTTCCTGACACCAACTTGTACCCCTCCATAGCTCGGAATTGAAAGTTCTTGAACCCAAATTCCTTTCCAAGTATCGATCTTTAGTATTGCTCGGATTTTCACCCTAAGTATTTCCTCAATCAAAGTTTCTTGAATAAACTTATATAAATGTATAAACCACAATGACGACTCCAGAAATTAAATCCTTCTGCACCAATGAAGTTAATATCCTAATTTCTCTTGAAAGCTAGGCTCCAATTATAATCCCGAATTCATCTAGTCGCCGCCTTGATTGAAATCCTCTAGATCTTTTCTTTGGGGACTTGTTTTCTTGCTTGCCTACACCTTGAGCATATAATTTCCTTCAAAAGTCCTTTATCATTCCTTACCGTTTCCACTTGTTGTTCCATATCTCCCAATTCAACCGCAATACACGATAATTCAGCTTGGATATGAAGAATAAACTCCATCCGACCGAAGATAGAATCTTTAGTACTTTAATTTACCACGAACTAGCAATCTCCATTTTAGTTGTTCCCTTTACTCTTCCATCCGACTGCCTTCTTAACCCGAAATCCACATATTTCGATTCTTGTAGACCTACGTCAATTACCTCGTTGTTCAATCCTTCCAATTTGTCATCTGTAGAAGCCCAAAATGGCTCAATTTCCTAATTTTTTCCAAGTTAATCCAAATCTTGTTCCAAGGTCGAAAATGTCTCAATTCATTCCGAAATTTAATCCCCCAACTTTCGACCTTGACCCAAATAATTTGAGTTACTTTCCTCTCATACTTGAATTTTAGTTCCAACAAACAGAAATCCTTAATTCAGTTACACATCCGAACCTTGAATCATTATCTTGCTTGATTATCCTTTAACCTCACTAGATCTTGTAAGCTACTTCCACTTCACGCTCTCAACATGACCATTCAACTTGGGTATGGAAAATAAACTCCAACCAATCCAAAAATCCAACCTTTGGTGTTAGACCTTTCCTAATCTTGAACCCATTGACAAGCTCATCTCCCTCTAAATCATTTACTTCCTCTTTCGGACCCTAAAATTTCTAAATTTACCCCTTCTTCTGCCTCAAATTCCCTCCCGTCATCACCAACACTTCCAAAATTAAGGCTCTAACAGGATTCATGGTTAGTCCTTAGAACTTGTAAATCATTCCATAATTCAAACCTTTTATTCCGAATCCTCACCTTCGAAACATACCTCCATCAAGAAAACCATGACTCCCAACTCTTTTATATAGCTTTTGTTGCATTCCTTGTAACTTCAAAGCTAGAGAATGACTTGCAGTAATTAATGTTGTTGTAGAAATTGGTCGTAGTTTGACATGATCTTTATAACCTATAATCACAACTTGTCTCAAATATAAATGCATGAAGTTAATACATGCTCATGATACATCATTGATGCCAAAGACACAGATTTGACGCAGTATGTGGCAAATAATTCAACAAAATAAAAATTAAAACACATTGGACATATAAAATTCAAGCAACGTGAAATCAATCCATCAACAATTAATGCCAAGAATCACTACAAGTACAAGTTATCAAGTAGCTCAAGGGTGTTCAGGTAACTTCAAATAAGTTCAAGTAATTCCAACTAAGAGGCAGGACTCGCAAATTATCAAATAATCCTATGCCGTTCGACCTAGACTCACGAGACACGACACTAGAACCTCGGTTTTGCAATCGGGCTCTGATACCACCTAAGATGTAGCACCCGGAACGCCGAGATGCCACACCCCCGCACCATAAGTCTAGCTCACACATGAAATGGGTAGTCCATATATGAACCGGACTCATGGCGAACGGGTGACAATTAAAAAAACCTGCACTAGCTAGGCGGGATACCCTCAAATAATACAACAATTTCAAATAAAAGCGGAAGCATAGAACTATACATTCATACCACTACTTATTCTATGTTCTCATTTAATATGCACATCACCAAGGATTCAAGTTGCAAGTATACTAGTACAAACTATACATATAGGTACCAATACATACCCCCAAAATTTATAAACATTCAAGACATGCATTACAATGAAAGATCAATGCTAGACTCCCAAAAGCTGAAAAAAGGACTCAACCCCGCCTAGCACTCGATCTGTACGACCTGAAAATTGTGAGGTGTCAGTCTACCACAACTGAGTGAGGGGTTTAAATAAATATTAGCGCACGTATCATGCAAGCTATAATCTCGGGTAAAGTCTTTTACCGTTGAAACAATATAAATTAATAAAAGAAATAATCTTCGCCCGAGATTACAACTATCCAATTTAACAATACAATCAATTACAATTCATTTCAATCAGTGGCCCGGCGAGTGAGGGCAATTCTCCAACCTTACTCCGACTGTGTACAATTCGTGCTTGCTTTATTAATCAATAGGTGATCATGCAGTTCAATTATTGTGCATTCGTGCATATTGTATCCAAGCAAGACAATTAATAAGTGCAATCATGACAATAACCCGAGGACAATCCGTGGTGCCAGACCCGTCCCCAGTCTCCTTCTTCCTCCGGTTGATGGGGGATTGCAAGGCCCCGCCATCCATGCTCATTGAGTATAGGGTTCATGATTCCCTATACCCGGAACTCCTTCCTCCACTAACCTCCTAGTGGATTCAGGGGGCATCCCAAAGTTGTGAGGATAGTGCAAGAGTTACCCGTCAGCCCTTGCTTCCTCGGTTGGCTCAGTACACTACCCTCGGGCCCAATGTGAACATGCTTTACCCGCCAAAATACGATCAATCAATCAATTCAATGCGATAACAATCGGTCAATACAATAACAATCACAATCGATCAATTTTTAAGTATTTAATAGGTTGGGAAAACTATAGATATATTTATACATTTTGGCCGAAAGGTCACATAAGGGTTGTACGGGTTCTATACATATAACTAAAAATTAAACCTCACCTGTGATGATCAAAACAAGGATATAACTATGGTGCGTGTCCCACGTCTCCCGGACCGTGATCTGTGTAACAAAGGTACAAGTGTACATAAGACTCTACCCTTATGAACCAACAAATGACGAACGGCATGATCCAATAATGTCACTTATGCAATTTCAATCAATAACGATCATGACATGTTCAATTTATCAATTTTAAGATAACAATGATCAAATAGGGCATAAAAGTCATATAATTCACATACGGGAGCCAAGAAAGTGAAAGGAATACAATATGAAAGATTTTGGTGAAGTTTAGGAAGACTTGATAATTTTGGGAAAATGCACATGTTGTGGGAAAACTGTAATATCTTAAATTATAGAAGTGGGATTTGAGTTTTGTTTGTTGGATATGAAAGTAGACACATAGACCTTTCCAACGCAATATGGCACGTTTTCTAATTCAAACCGAGGTGAAAATGGCGTTGGTTTGAAGTTGGACAAAATGCAGTTTCTGGAGGGGTCGTGGGCGCGACCAAAAACCTTCACAAAATGGTCACGGCCGCGACCAAGTATTTTTGGCCGAATTTTCTCCAATTTTTCAAAACTCGAAACTAGGCTAAAATGGGGTCGCGGGCGCGACCAATTTTACACCTAAATCAGGTCGCGGGTGCGACCAAGTTCGCAGCAAAAGAAAAACAGGGGAAAACAGGGCGTTTTCGTGCCAAAACCCACAAAACTCATCAACAAATGCAATCCCACTCCATAAAAAATATTGAAACACATAAATTACACACTATACTTCAATTATACAATGATCTAACCAATAAAACATGCTCAAATCATCAAGAATTTGACATCAAAACCCCATAATATTTAATGTAATCCAACTTTCATATAATTTCATGTTTCATGCAAGTCTTGAAGGGAAAAAGACCTAAACATGCTTCTAGTCATGAATAAACATGAAAACATCAATCAATCATCAAACCCTACTCATCACTCAATCAAGAAATTCATCTATTCTCCAATATATACCTTGAAATGGAGGAAAAGAAATGATGAGATGAAGATGTGATGATGTTGATGATCATCTTGGCTCCAAAGTTCCTTAAATATAACTTGAATTTAGATAAAATCTTCCTTCCTCTCTTGATGGTGTAAATACCGATCCTTAGTGTGTGTTTGTGTGTATGGTTTTGATGAAATGAAAAGTAATGGAATGGAATGGAAGAATGGAATGATATACATCAAATTCTAGCAATTATATGCATGAGTCATCATAGTTTGCATACAAGTCCCTCATTTATTTAAATTAATGCACATAAGTATAATCTCTAACAAATAATGCATTTATCTCAAAGTAATGATATTCACTTAATTACACAATTTCACATAAGGGAGCAATTAAGGATCATATAATACAAGTAAGTCACTTATTTCATACAATTAAGCACGTTATCAATTAGTTCACGTAATTTCCACATTAATGATAATTCATATAAGTTTATATAAACTTAATGTATATAAATTTCTCATCAACAACAATTTCATATAATTACATGAATATGTATTGCATATATCGTTATAAAGATTAATATAATAATACATAACACATGGATGGAAAAATCGGGGCGTTACAGGCAAGGTTGTGAAGAAGCCAATCGTTGGATAGAAGAACAATAAATATATTATGGAGATTGAAAATTGATCCATCTACATGAATTCTAACACAATACTACAACTTTGGTTGTTTGAATTTTACAATAAAAATTATGAAATTATGAATAAAATGAGATTAATGGTCATGTTTCTCTAATAAGTGGTTTGCTTTGATATTGTTTTTTGTTTCTGAATTTAGTTTACAAATTACTTTATCATATACTCTCTGAACTTAGTTATTGTATTTAATTGATTATTCGTGAAATTACAAAATTTGAAGTTATTATTCAACTAAGATTTGTAACAAGGAATATTAATAAATACTTAAAATCAATTAAACATTTTGTAATACTAAAAAAAACAATGTGGATTGCACATTAAATATGTGATTTATTAAAATACTTTTAATAATTAAGATTATTAAACTAAGTTATCTAAAATATAATTTTTTAATCTTAAATATAGAAATGAAAAATTAACTGAAATTTTAAATTTTTAATGGACACTCTTACATATATTAATGTAAAAAACTTACAATTTTCAATTACTATTTACGTATGGTACAAAAACACTTGTAAAAATATTTTTTTGTCTTGTTGTTTTGTATGATATTTGTGTTCTTGCATCATAAATACTCACTCATATACAAAAATTCAAAAGATAAATTATAAAATTAACATAAAAAATTTAACTATAATTTACATTTTATTTTTATTTGAATATGTTCGCTCATATTTTCTTTAGATTAAATGAGTCTTGTTTCTGATTTACAAGTTATCCTAAGTTACACAAATAAGTATTTTAAAGAAACTCAATACTTCATAATAAATATATAGTGATAACGGCATTTGAAAACTGCAGCCCTGTAACAAATAATCAAAACAACAAATTGTTCCCATTAAATTAGAAAACAGCATATTCACTTAAATCTTCTCGAATTCAACTAAGATAGTTTAATATTAAAAATTTCACTAATTAAGTATATGTGAAGGGGGATTTCTTATATCTATATAAAATTTTTAGAAAATATTAAGAATGAAGGTTTGTAATATATATATATACATATATATTTTTTAAAGCCAACCCCCTCAAAGGGGAATATTATTGCAAATGAGGAGGAACAATAAGAAAAATACAAGAACCAATAACGGGAAAATTAATGTAGGTCGAAGCCGCAGTTCCAATAGATTTGTCAATTATTATATTAGCATCACGTCTAGCGAAACGAAAAGACCACTTGAAGATTGTTCCTTCTAAGTTGATTTCAAAATCTGATCCGGGTGAAGTTTCGCAGCCGCTTTTTCTTCGGATTGAGAACAGATACCTTGGCCTACAGCAGAAAACTCGGCCAAAAATTTCCTCAAATAATTATAGAAAAAGATAAAACTGAACCTAAAGAAATTAACTAAACTTCCATACGGAAGGGATAAAACTTCCATAGAAAGAGTTAAAACTTCCATACGGAAGAGTCGAAAGAAAACTTAACGAAAAGAAAAAAACAGAGACGCAAATCGTTTTTGTACCAGAAAATCCCGCTAGATCTGGGAGGATGTCAGTAGATCTGGAAGAGTGACGATGAAACTTGCGGTAGATCCGAGAGAGTGGCAGCAGATCTGGGTGGATTTCGACGGAACAAATCTGAGAAGCTGACGACAGAATAGAATTAAGTCAATCCGGCGGTGGAGCAATGATAGTATTCTCCATTGCCGGATCAAACATCAATTGACTACCTTGTCTTGAGTTTGAATCACGTAGATTAGGATTTTAGGCTTTGAGAGAGTTTGAGAGAGAGAGGAAGAGAGGAGTCCCCAAGAATTATCCGTATTTGTGTAATAATAGTTATTAGCAAGTAACTTATATTTATTTGTAACCAAAAACAATATAGGGATAATTGCAAATTTTGACCAGTAACATACTCCATTTTGTATTTTTGGATATTAATTTGGTATTTTTTTATTTTAGGGACATTTACGCCTAAAATTGTGCAATTTTGGCCAAATAGAACCGGATCCCTAATTTTCAGGTGACATTCCGGTGACTACGTAGGCACAAGGGTGGTATTCCGGGCAGCCACGTAGGAACAAAGACAATATTCCGGGCGGCCACATATGCACAAGGGCGGTAGTCTGGGAAGAAATTAGGGATCCGACTGAGATTTGGCCAAAATTGCAAAATTTTGGGAGTAACCATCCCTAAAATCAGAAATGTCAAATTAAAGTTCAAAAATGCAAATTGGGGTATGCTACAATCCCAAATTTGCAGTTTTCCCAAAAAAAAAATGACTTATATTTATTTGTGAACAAAAAGTCGTGTCGTGCAGCTAGTTAGTTACTTGGTTATTGATAATGCTTTGTTTACATGTAACGCCCCAAATTCTGGAAGTTCAGGTAAGCACGCCACGTGCGGGTCGTCGGGAGTTGGGGGTTTAATTTTATACATTACCTGCTTATTATGATATCATTATAATATTGTGTGCATTATACATTTCTATATATTTATATGAATTAACTTTTAATATGAAATTCGTGAACTAAGTGATAATACGTTTAATTGTATTATGTGACTTTAATTGATCTTTTGGGTAGGGATATTACTTGATTGCATTCATTTAAATAACCTAGGGACTTGTTTGCAAATTGGGTACATTTGTTATGTTAGTGGATGATAATATATCTAGTGTATGTATCTCTTCCATCACTTGCTCATACAATACATTACATACAAGAGAACATCACACACACACCTAGTAAGGATCGGTAATTACACATTCGAGAGAGGAAGGAAGATTTCATCTAATCTGAAGCTGTAATTGAAGAACTTTGGAGCTAAGATCATCAACATCATCACATCTTCACCTCATCATTTCTTTTCCTTCATTTCAAGGTATATTTGGAAGCATTGCTTGAGCTCTTGATTATTTGGTTGAGTAGGGTTTGATGGTTGATTGATGCTTTCATGGTTATTCTTGGCTAGAAGCATGTTTAGGTCTTTTTCCCTTCATTTCTTGCATAAAACATGAAGTTATGTGAAGGTTGGAAAGCATGTATATTTTGGGGTTTTCATGAGAAATTCTTGATACTTTGATGTTTATCTCTTGGTTGAATTGATGAATACTTGAAGTATGATGCATATATGAGGTGTTTCAACATTTGTTATGGTTGGAGTTTGGAATTTATTGGTTTGGAGTTGGTTTTGCATGGAAACCCCTGTTTTCTCCCCCGTTTTTCTGTCACGCACAGATGACACGGGCGTGTCATCTTTGCTTTGTGTTACGTGACACGGGGGTGCAGGTTGGTTGGTTTGGTTTTTCTGTACCGTGATACGGGGGTGTCACGGTTTGCCTTGTTTTGGTGACACGGGCGTGTCACCTTCCTTTTCACGCATTTGGTCCGATATACCGTGACACGGGGGTGTCAGGGCTTAGTGTATTTTGGTGACACGGGCGTGTCACCCTCTGTTTTCATGCATATTGTTTTGCGTGCTTGGTTGTAAGTGTATGCGACATATACTTGGTTTATTGGCAATCATGCTCCTATTTGACATTCATTAAATCGTTATGATTGTGTTCTCAAATATCATACCGGGAAAGCTAATGTAGTTGCTGATGCTCTAAGTAGGAAAGTGGGTGTTTCAAACTTGGAAATAGGTACAAGTAAGGGAGTTGAGCCTATTGTGATTAGAGCTCGAGTTTCTAATATCTCTATCTATCCGGACTTGAAGTACAGAATGTTTGAGGCTCAAGGAAAGGATCCGGGAGTTCAGAGATTGGTCTCTAAGGCTAGAGAGGACCCGGAGAGTCCCTTTGGGTTCGATGAAACCGGTCTTCTTCGTTTCAAGAACCGAGTAGTAGTACCCGAGGATTTGAAAATGGTATTGCTCGAGGAAGCTCACAAGTCAGCTTATTCAATTCACCCTGGAGGGAATAAGATGTACAAAGACCTCAAGCAGTTTTATTGGTGGTGTGGATTGAAGAAGGATGTAGCAGAGTTTTTGAAGCACTGTCTCACTTGTCAGAAAGTGAAAGCCGAACACCAGAAACCGGGAGGTCTTCTTCAGCCGTTACCTATTCCTGAGTGGAAGTGGGAACAGGTGACGATGGATTTTATATCCGGGTTACCTAGAGTGAAGGGTGGATTCGATGGTATTTGGGTGATTGTAGATCGTCTGACAAAATCTGCTCATTTTCTACCGGTCAGAATGTCTTTCAAGATTCAGAAGTTGGCTGAGATTTACAACCGGGAGATTGTACGGCTTCATGGTTTTCCGGTGAGTATTGTTTCGGATCGAGATCCCCGTTTCACTTCGAAGTTATGGCAAGAGTTACAAGAGATGTTGGGTACAAAGCTTCAGTTCAGTACGGCGTTTCATCCACAAACTGATGGGCAATCGGTGAGGGTTATTCGGTACTTGGAAGATCTACTTCGAGCTTGTGCCTTGGATTTCCAAACCTCGTGGCATGATCAACTTCCTTTGGTGGAGTTTGCTTACAATAATAGCTTTCAAGCAACGATTGGCATGGCTCCGTATGAATTGCTATATGGGCGAAAATATAGATCACCGTTATTATTTGATTTGGAAGAGTGGAATTGGTCAAAACAGGAAGGAGTCAAGAAAGGGAGAAAGCTTGAGAAATCCTCGAAGGCTGTGGAAGCCATGATTGAGAAAGTTCGAATTATACAACAACGGATGAAAGCTGCACAAGATAGACAGAAGAGTTACGCCGATATTCGTCGGAGGGATCTCAAATTTGAAGTGGGGGACCGGGTTTTCTTGAAGGTATCTCCTCGAAAGGGATTTTCTAGAATTGGAAAGGGAGAAAAGTTGAATCCCCGTTACCTAGGTCCGTTTGAGATTATTGAGAGAATTGGAGAAGTAGCTTATCGAGTGGACCTACCTCCTAATCTTACCGGAATTCATAATGTTTTTCATGTATCTCAACTCAGGAAGTATTATCCGGATGGAACGGAAATTCTCCCCGTTGAAGAAGTGGAGTTGGAACCGAATTTATCTTTTGTACAGAAGCCGGTCAGAATATTGGACAGGAAATATCAAGAGTTGAGGAATCGGAATATTCCTATGGTGAAAGTGTTGTGGCGGAGTGACAGGACCGAAGAAATGACTTGGGAACTGGAAGGGAAGATGAAGAAGTTTCACCCGGAGTTATTTTCATCCGACCAATGAATCTGGGGACCAGATTCTTCCAAGGGGGGGAGAGTTGTAACGCCCCAAATTCCGGAAGTTCAGGTAAGCACGCCACGTGCGAGTCGTCGGGAGTTGGGGGTTTAATTTTATACATTACCTGCTTATTATGATATCATTATAATATTGTGTGCATTATACATTTCTATATATTTATATAAATTAACTTTTAATATGAAATTCGTGAACTAAGTGATAATACGTTTAATTGTATTATGTGACTTTAATTGATCTTTTAGGTAGGGATATTACTTGATTGCATTCATTTAAATAACCTAGGGACTTGTTTGCAAATTGGGTACATTTGTTATGTTAGTGGATGATAATATATCTAGTATATGTATCTCTTCCATCACTTGCTCATACAATACATTACATACAAGAGAACATCACACACACACCTAGTAAGGATCGGTAATTACACATTCAAGAGAGGAAGGAAGATTTCATCTAATCTCAAGCTATAATTGAAGAACTTTGGAGCTAAGATCATCAACATCATCACATCTTCACCTCATCATTTCTTTTCCTTCATTTCAAGGTATATTTGGAAGCATTGCTTGAGCTCTTGATTATTTGGTTGAGTAGGGTTTGATGATTGATTGATGCTTTCATGGTTATTCTTGGCTAGAAGCATGTTAAGGTCTTTTTCCCTTCATTTCTTGCATAAAACATGAAGTTATGTGAAGGTTGGAAAGCATGTATATTTTGGGGTTTTCATGAGAAATTCTTGATGCTTTGATGTTTATCTCTTGGTTGAATTGATGAATACTTGAAGTATGATGCATATATGAGGTGTTTCAACATTTGTTATGGTTGGAGTTTGGAATTTATTGGTTTGGAGTTGGTTTTGCATGGAAACCCCTGTTTTCTCCCCTGTTTTTCTGTCACGCACAGATGACACGGGCGTGTCATCTTTGGTTTGTGTTGCGTGACAAGGGGGTGCGGGTTGGCTGGTTTGGTTTTTCTGTACCGTGACACGGGGGTGTCACGGCTTGCCTTGTTTTGGTGACACGGGCGTGTCACCTTCCTTTTCATGCATTTGGTCCGCTGTACCGTGACCCGGGGGTGTCACGGCTTAGTGTATTTTGGTGACACGGGCGTGTCACCCTCTGTTTTCATGCATATTGTTTTGCGTGCTTGGTTGTAAGTGTATGCGATATATACTTGGTTTATTGACAATCATGCTCCTATTTGACATTCATTAAATTGTTATCGCATATCATATTGGTGCATGACGTTGCCGTTCGTCATAATTGGTTCATTCGAGTCGAGTCTTATTTCACACTTGTCCTTGTTGCACAGATCACGGTCTCGGTTTCCAGGAGCCCGCTCAGTAGGGTGCTCTCTTGCTTCCTTTTTGGGTGGTGTGTCAGGTGAGGTTTAAATTCTAGATATATAGAACCCTTACAACCCTTGTGTGATTTTCGGCCAAAACGTATCTATATATCTATAGTTTTCGAACCTTATGATTTTCAAATGATTTCACGAAAATTGATTGATTGATTGATTGTCGGATTGATTGTTTTGGGGAGTAACTATTGTTCACGTTGGGCCCGAGCGTAGTGTATTGAGCCAACCGGGAAAGCAAGGGCTGACGGGTAACTCTTGCACTATCCTCACCATTGTGGGATCACCTCTGAATCCACCAGGAGGTTTGGTGGAGGAAGAAATCCCGTACGTGGGAGTCATGTTCCCGAGGTACACCATGATTGGATGGTTGGGTCTTGCAAGCCCGTCATCACCCGGAGGAAGAAGGATTTATTGATTGAAATTGCTAATTGTGCACTGAACTGTTTGTGTGATCACCTAATTCATTAATTAAATTGAAATATTGTACACTGTCGGAGAAAGGTTGGAGTTTTGCCCCCACTCGCCGGGCCACTGATTGCTTGAATTGGTTGTTAACTGTAAATTGAATTGTTGTAATCTCGGGCGGGAATTTCTTGCTATTTTACACTTATTTTGTTTTCTTCCTAAAATCTTACCCGAGGTTATAAATTGCATGGTAATTGCGCTTATAATTATTTATACCCCTCGCTCAGTCCGTGTTGGACTGACACCTCAACTTTTCAGTTTTGCAGGTTCGTGCTAGGCGGGAATTAGAATCTCGTGTCTTTTATTCGGGTCTAGCACTACACCTTCATACTTTTTACATGTGTTGATACTAATTACTTTTGTCGTATATCTTGAATTATATTAGGGATTGATATTGTATTGATATGAATTGTCGGTACCTATAAGTAAATATGTAAATATGGTATCTATATGTATTGAATGCTTTTGCTTCCGCTCTTTTATTGCTCTGAGTTGTTTTGGTTTTAATTGAGGGTACCCGCCTAGCTGTTGTTTTTTAATTGTCTCCCGTTCGCTATAGTTTCGGTTCATGTATGAATTGCCCGTTTCATATGTGGATTGAACCTATAGTGCGGGGGATGTGGCGCCTAGCGTTCCGGGTGCTACATCCCAAGGTGGTATCAGAGCCCGGTTGGAAAACCGCGGCTCTAGTGTCGTGTCTGGTGAGTCTAAGTCGCACGGCATAGGATTATGTGATTATTTGAGAGTCTTGCATTTTAATTGAAGCTATTTGATTTTACTTGGATTATGTGATTCATGTGTCTTATGAATTTGATTACATTTATTCATACTTGTTAATCAACCATGCATGTACAGTGGTTTTATTTCAGGATGCCTCGTGGAAGGCCCCGTAGAGAGCATTCTCCTGGTCATCGACATCACCATCGTGACCGAACTCCACCTCCACCCTCTCAAGCACAACCTCAGGACTTTTTAAATTCTATGGTTCAGTTAATTGATCAGAGATTGCGAGATTATGTGCCTCCTGCACCACCAGCTCCTCCTCCCGCGCCACCGGCCCCAATTTCAGTCATTTTGAGGGAATTTCAAAATCAACATCCACCCAAATTCTTTAAAGGGAACGATATGGTAGCGGAACAGTGGCTCAAAGAAATTGAGCGAATTTGGGAGCTTATCCCTTGCGAGACTCGAGAGAAAGCTAGGTGCACCCTTACTTTGATACAAGGAGAAGCTTATTCTTGGTGGGAAAGCACCAAGATTGTTCTGGATGCCGCTGAGGAAGAAGTTACATGGGAGGTTTTCACTAGGGAATTCAAGAACAAGTTCATTCCTCCCTCCTCTCGCACAAGAAGGCTTAGGGAATTCACGGAACTCAAGCAAGGGAATAGATCGGTTGCCGAATATATAGCCCAGTTCGAGATATTGTCTAAATATGCACCCAATATCGCCGGTGACGATTTTCATAAGGCTATGCAATTCGTGCAGGGTCTGAGGCCGGACATTCAAGTTGCAATAGAAGCTGTTAATACTAGTACTTGGAAGAAGGCTACCCAAAAGGCTTTGAAAGTGGAAGATTCGGTCAATGCTCGGAGATCTACTTATAGATCGAGTCAGGGTTCCGGCTCGGGATCGAGGTCGAATTATAATCCCGGGAAGAGGCCAATCACTTATGATGTCCCTCCACCACAGTCTAAGGGGCCGATGAAGAAATTCAAGCCTCAAGTGCCGGTTCAGAAAGCTCCCCGGGTTACTCCTGTTGCACCACCTTCTACCGGGAAGCCGGGATGTACTTATTGTGGATGGCCTACCCATACTTATGAGAATTGTCGGCGTCGCCTGAATCTTTGTCTGGTTTGTGGGAAGGCCGATCATAGAGTGGATACGTGTCCGGATCGCCGGGATCAGCCTGCCGGGGGTCAGAGGCCGATGATTAGAGCCCGAGCTTATGCCTTGGAAAGAGAGGAAGCGGATCCTGATATAGATCCTGCAGCCGTGGTGGAAGGTATTATTTGCATCCATGGCACGAACATACATACTTAATTTGATCCGGGAGCTTCCCACTCCTTTATTTCCCGTGCTATTTCTGTGAAATTGCCTTTATGTGTTACTTTATCCTCTGCTTCTTATCATGTTAGTACTCCTTTTGGTGGTAGTGTAAAAACTGACCGGGTTTTTCGAGAGGTGCCGGTGAGTATTGAGGGTCGGGTTTTCTCAACGGATTTCATTGAGTTGCCTATGTCTCGGTATGGTTCTATCTTGGGTATGGATTGGTTGTACAAGCACTACGCCACTGTTGATTGTCGGGCCAAGAAAATTAGTCTGGGCTCTGAGGTTGTTACGGGTCAGGGTTCGAAGACGGTGCCTTTATTATCTTTTTCAGAAGCTCAGAGATTGGTTCGTGATGGGGCTATGGGTTTTATAGCCTATATTCTTAATCAACCGAAGGATCAAGTGAAGTTAGAGGAAACCGAGGTAGTTAAAGAGTTTCCCGAAGTGTTTCCCGAGAGGTTGGATTCGTTACCGCCGGAAAGGGAGATAGAGTTTATGATTGATTTGTATCCGGATGCCGAACCTTATTCCAAGACTCCATATAGGATGGCACTGGCGGAATTGAAGGAATTAAAAGTACAACTGGATGGTCTTTTGGAAGTTGGGTATGTAAGACCGAGCTCGTCACCATGGGGTGCTCCAGTTTTATTCGTGAAGAAGAAGGACGGTACTCTAAGAATGTGTATTCATTTTCGGGAGCTTAATCGGATGACCGTTAAGAATAAGTATCCTCTTCCGCATATTGAGGAGTTGTTTGATATACTCCAAGGGTCTAAAGTATATTCAAAGCTTGATTTAAGACAAGGGTATTATCAACTACGGATCCGAGCCGAGGATATTCCAAAGACGGGCTTCAATACGAGATACGGGCATTATGAATTCGTGGTCATGCCTTTTGGATTGACAAATGCTCCCGCCGCTTTTATGGACATGATGCATAGGTTTTTCCAGCCGTTTCTTGACAAGTTCGTTGTAATCTTCATTGATGATATTTTGGTTTTCTCTAAATCGGCCGAGGAACATGCAAGGCATCTCAAATTGGTGTTAAGAACATTGAAAGAGCATCAATTATTTGCGAAGTTCAGCAAGTGTGAGTTTTGGATCGACCGAGTGTCCTTCTTGGGTCATATTATTTCGAGGAATGGATTAGAGATTGACCCCTCGAAGATTGAAGCGGTGTTAAAGTGGGAGAAACCAAAGAACGCCTCTGAGATCAGAAGTTTCTTGGGATTGGCGGGTTATTATAGAAGATTCGTGCAAGATTTCTCTAAGATCGCTGCTCCGTTGACTCGGTTAACTAAGAAGGACGTGAAATATGATTGGGATGAGAAATGTGAGAGAAGCTTCGATGTTTTGAGAGAGAGATTGGTTTCTGCTCCAGTGTTAACTCTTCCAGAGGGTTCAGAGGGATACGCTGTGTGTACTGACGCGTCGAAGGAAGGTTTGGGAAGTGTATTAACTCAGAAGGGTAAGGTTGTCGCTTATGCCTCACGGAAGTTGAAGGATCATGAGAAGAACTACCCGACGCATGATTTAGAACCTGCTGCTGTGATTTTCGCGCTCGGAAAATGGAGACATTATCTGTATGGAGTGTCCTTCGAGATTTTCACCGATCATAAGAGCCTCCAATATCTTTTCACCCAAAAGGAACTCAATATGAGGCAGCGGAGATGGGTGGAGCGATTAGAAGATTATGATTGTGTTATCAAATATCATCCCGGGAAAGCTAATGTAGTTGCTGATGCTCTAAGTAGGAAAGTGGGTGTTTCAAACTTGGAAATAGGTACAAGTAAGGGAGTTGAGCCTATTGTGATTAGAGCTCGAGTTTCTAATATCTCTATCTATCCGGACTTGAAGTACAGAATGTTTGAGGCTCAAGGAAAGGATCCGGGAGTTCAGAGATTGGTCTCTAAGGCTAGAGAGGACCCGGAGAGTCCCTTTGGGTTCGATGAAACCGGTCTTCTTCGTTTCAAGAACCGAGTAGTAGTACCCGAGGATTTGAAAATGGTATTGCTCGAGGAAGCTCACAAGTCAGCTTATTCAATTCACCCTGGAGGGAATAAGATGTACAAAGACCTCAAGCAGTTTTATTGGTGGCGTGGATTGAAGAAGGATGTAGCAGAGTTTGTGAAGCACTGTCTCACTTGTCAGAAAGTGAAAGCCGAACACCAGAAACCGGGAGGTCTTCTTCAGCCGTTACCTATTCCTGAGTGGAAGTGGGAACAGGTGACGATGGATTTTATATCCGGGTTACCTAGAGTGAAGGGTGGATTCGATGGTATTTGGGTGATTGTAGATCGTCTGACAAAATCTGCTCATTTTCTACCGGTCAGAATGTCTTTCAAGATTCGGAAGTTGGCTGAGATTTACAACCGGGAGATTGTACGGCTTCATGGTATTCCGGTGAGTATTGTTTTGGATCGAGATCCCCGTTTCACTTCGAAGTTATGGCAAGAGTTACAAGAGATGTTGGGTACAAAGCTTCAGTTCAGTACGGCGTTTCATCCACAAACTGATGGGCAATCGGAGAGGGTTATTCGGTACTTGGAAGATCTACTTCGAGCTTGTGCCTTGGATTTCCAAACCTCGTGGCATGATCAACTTCCTTTGGTGGAGTTTGCTTACAATAATAGCTTTCAAGCAACGATTGGCATGGCTCCATATGAATTGCTATATGGGCAAAAATGTAGATCACCATTATTCTTTGATTTGGAAGAGTGGAATTGGTCAAAACAGGAAGGAATCAAGAAAGGGAGAAAGCTTGAGAAATCCTCGAAGGCTGTGGAAGCCATGATTGAGAAAGTTCGAATTATACAACAACGGATGAAAGCTGCACAAGATAGACAGAAGAGTTACGCCGATATTCGTCGGAGGGATCTCAAATTTGAAGTGGGGGACCGGGTTTTCTTGAAGGTATCTCCTCGAAAGGGATTTTTTAGAATTGGAAAGGGAGGAAAGTTGAATCCCCGTTACCTAGGTCTGTTTGAGATTATTGAGAGAATTGGAGAAGTAGCTTATCGAGTGGTCCTACCTCCTAATCTTACCGGAATTCATAATGTTTTTCATGTATCTCAACTCAGGAAGTATTATCCGGATGGAACGGAAATTCTCCCCGTTGAAGAAGTGGAGTTGGAACCGAATTTATCTTTTGTACAGAAGCCGGTCAGAATATTGGACAGGAAATATCAAGAGTTGAGGAATCGGAATATTCCTATGGTGAAAGTGTTGTGGCGGAGTGACAGGACCGAAGAAATGACTTGGGAACTGGAAGGGAAGATGAAGAAGTTTCACCCGGAGTTATTTTCATCCGACCAATGAATCTGGGGACCAGATTCTTCCAAGGGGGGGAGAGTTGTAACGCCCCAAATTCCGGAAGTTCAGGTAAGCACGCCACGTGCGGGTCGTCGGGAGTTGGGGGTTTAATTTTATACATTACCTGCTTATTATGATATCATTATAATATTGTGTGCATTATACATTTCTATATATTTATATGAATTAACTTTTAATATGAAATTCGTGAACTAAGTGATAATACGTTTAATTGTATTATGTGACTTTAATTGATCTTTTGGGTAGGGATATTACTTGATTGCATTCATTTAAATAACCTAGGGACTTGTTTGCAAATTGGGTACATTTGTTATGTTAGTGGATGATAATATATCTAGTGTATGTATCTCTTCCATCACTTGCTCATACAATACATTACATACAAGAGAACATCACACACATACCTAGTAAGGATCGGTAATTACACATTCAAGAGAGGAAGGAAGATTTCATCTAATCTCAAGCTATAATTGAAGAACTTTGGAGCTAAGATCATCAACATCATCACATCTTCACCTCATCATTTCTTTTCCTTCATTTCAAGGTATATTTGGAAGTATTGCTTGAGCTCTTGATTATTTGGTTGAGTAGGGTTTGATGATTGATTGATGCTTTCATGGCTATTCTTGGCTAGAAGCATGTTTAGGTCTTTTTCCCTTCATTTCTTGCATAAAACATGAATTTATGTGAAGGTTGGAAAGCATGTATATTTTGGGGTTTTCATGGGAAATTCTTGATGCTTTGATGTTTATCACTTGGTTGAATTGATGAATACTTGAAGTATGATGCATATATGAGGTGTTTCAACATTTGTTATGGTTGGAGTTTGGAATTTATTGGTTTGGAGTTGGTTTTGCATGGAAACCCCTGTTTTCTCCCCTGTTTTTTTGTCACGCACAGATGACACGGGCGCGTCATCTTTGCTTTGTGTTGCGTGACACGGGGGTGCGGGTTGGCTGGTTTAGTTTTTATTTACCATGACACGGGGGTGTCACGGTTTGCCTTGTTTTGGTGACACGGGCGTGTCACCTTCCTTTTCACGCATTTGGTCCGCTGTACCGTGACACGGGGGTGTCACGGCTTAGTGTATTTTGGTGACACGGGCGTGTCACCCTCTATTTTCATGCATATTGTTTTGATTGCTTGGTTGTAAGTGTATGCGATATATACTTGGTTTATTGACAATCATGCTCCTATTTAACATTCATTAAATCGTTATCGCATGTCATATTGGTGCATGACGTTGCCGTTCATCATAATTGGTTCATTCGAGTCGAGTCTTATTTCACACTTGTCCTTGTTGCACAGATCACGGTCCCGGTTTCCAGGAGCCCGCTCAGTAGGGTGCTCTCTTGCTTCCTTTTTGGGTGGTGTGTCAGGTGAGGTTTAAATTCTAGATATATAGAACCCTTACAACCCTTGTGTGATTTTCGGCCAAAACGTATCTATATATCTATAGTTTTCGAACCTTATGATTTTCAAATGATTTCACGAAAATTGATTGATTGATTGATTGATTGTCGGATTGATTGTTTTGGCGAGTAAGTATTGTTCACGTTGGGCCCGAGGGTAGTGTATTGAGCCAACCGGGAAAGCAAGGGCTGACGGGTAACTCTTGCACTATCCTCACCATTGTGGGATCACCTCTGAATCCACCAGGAGGTTTGGTGGAGGAAGAAATCCCGTACGTGGGAGTCATGTTCCCGACGTACACCATGATTGGATGGTTGGGTCTTGCAAGCCCGCCATCACCCGGAGGAAGAAGGATTTATTGATTGAAATTGCTAATTGTGCACTGAACTGTTTGGGTGATCACCTAATTCATTAATTAAATTGAAATATTGTACACTGTCGGAGAAAGGTTGGAGTTTTGCCCCCACTCGCCGGGCCACTGATTGCTTGAATTGGTTGTTAACTGTAAATTGAATTGTTGTAATCTCGGGCGGGAATTTCTTGTATTTTACACTTATTTTGTTTTCTTCCTAAAATCTTACCCGAGGTTATAAATTGCATGGTAATTGCGCTTATACTTATTTATACCCCTCGCTCAGTCCGTGTTGGACTGACACCTCAACTTTTCAGTTTTGCAGGTTCGTGCTAGGCGGGAATTAGAGTCTCGTGTCTTTTATTCGGGTGTAGCACTACACCTTCATACTTTGTACATGTGTTGATACTAATTACTTTTGTCGTATATCTTGAATTATATTAGGGATTGATATTGTATTGATATGAATTGTCGATACCTATAAGTAAATATGTAAATATGGTATCTATATGTATTGAATGCTTTTGCTTCCGCTCTTTTATTGCTCTGAGTTGTTTTGGTTTTAATTGAGGGTACCCGCCTAGCTGTAGTTTTTTTATTGTCTCCCGTTCGCTATAGTTTCGGTTCATGTATGAATTGTCCGTTTCATATGTGGATTGAACCTATAGTGCGGGGGATGTGGCGCCTAGCGTTCCGGGTGCTACAGGGGATGGAAGAAAAAAAATGGTTTTAAAAGATTAAGTGGCGAAAACATAATTTTTGAGGATTTAAGTATCAATTATAAATAAATTAATTAAAAATAAAAAACAAAAAATAAAATTTATTTAAAGAATAAGTAGTCAAACATTATCGCGAAGTTAATGATTAATGGTTGTAATTTGTCAGTATGAAAATCTATTTCTTAGGGACCGTTAGAAAAGTATTTTCCTAAAAACTAATAATGAAATTAAATTAAAAAAAGGAAAGATTTGTTTTGAGACAATCAATAATACATTTTTTAGATATTAAAAAAATTAAAATTTTAAAAATTCACTATTTAATCAAAATTATATTGATTTCGAATAAAAACATCCTTTTTATATATTATTGTATAGAGTACAAGGAAAGCTGTAAATGTAATATGTAGTTCGATTCCTATTGATTACAAGAATCAACAAAATCACCACAAAATTGAATGTAATTTCCTTCCTATTAAATGAGAGAATCAACAATATTAATTATAATTTCCCATTTTACGTATGAAAATCATAAACTTCCACCGGTGAAAGTTGTATATATATCTAAAAAAGCCATAAACAAATCACTCAGAATCAAAGAGGTTTACTTAACAATTTGAAACTAAGCTTAGTAAATCAAAATGGAGTTTAATAAGTATCCGCCTTGCGTATCCTATGGGTGTGGAAGCGCTGTTGGTAAGCCAGGTCTATACAAAGAAAAGTGGCCAGAGCTTGTTGGCGTTAATGAAGCAGAAGCAGAAGCCGTAATCACTCGAGATAATCCGACGGTGACTGTCGTGGTTATTCCTGAACACCAGGGGCATACTGATGAGTTTTGCTGCAACAGAGTCCGGCTTTTTGATGATAATAATGGCAAGGTTGTGAAGAAGCCAATCGTTGGATAGAAGAACAATAAATATATTATGGAGATTGAAATTTGATCCATCTACATGAATTCTAACGCAATACTACAACTTTGGTTGTTTGAATATTACAATAAAAATTATGAAATTATGAATAAAATGAGATTAATGGTCATGTTTCTCTAATAAGTGGTTTGCTTTGATATTGTTCTTTTGTTTCTGAATTTAGTTTACAAATTACTTTATCATATACTCTCTGAACTTAGTTATTGTATTTAATTGATTATTCGCGAAATTACAAAATTTGAAGTTATTATTCGGCTGAGATATGTAACAAGGAATATTAATAAATACTTAAAATCAAATAAACATTTTGTAATACTAAAAAAAACAATGTGGATTGCACATTAAATATGTGATTTATTAAAATATTTTTAATAATTAAGATTATTAAACTAAGTTATCTAAAATATAATTTTTTAATCTTAAATATAGAAATGAAACATTAACTGAAATTTTAAATTTTTAATGGACACTCTTACATATATTAATGTAAAAAACTTACAATTTTCAATTACTATTTACCTATGGTACAAAAACACTTCTAAAAATATTTTTTTGTCTTGTTGTTTTGTATCATATTTGTGTTCTTGCATCATAAATACTCACTCATATACAAAAATTCAAAAGATAAATTATAAAATTAACATAAAAAATTTAACTATAATTTACATTTTATTTTTATTTGAATATGTTCGCTCATATTTTCTTTAGATTAAATGAGTCTTGTTTCTGATTTACAAGTTATCCTAAGTTACACAAATAAGTATTTTAAAGAAACTCAATACTTCATAATAAATATATAGTGTTAACGGCATTTGAAAACTGCAGCCCTGTAACAAATAATCAAAACAACAAATTGTTCCCATTAAATTAGAAAACAACATATTCACTTAAATCTTCTCGAATTCAACTAAGATAGTTTAATATTAAAAATTTCACTAATTAAGTATATGTGAAGGGGGATTTCTTATATCTATATAAAATTTTTAGAAAATATTAAGAATGAAGGTTTGTAATATATATATATTTTAAAGCCAACCCCCTCAAAGGGGAATATTATTGCAAATGAGGAGGAACATTAAGAAAAATACAAGAACCAATAACGGAAAAATTAATGCAGGTCGAAGCCGCAGTTCCAATAGATTTGTCAATTATTATATTAGCATCACGTCTAGCGAAACGAAAAGACCACTTGAAGATTGTTCCTTCTAAGTTGATTTCAAAATCTGATCCGGGTGAAGTTTCGCAGCCGCTTTTTCTTCGGATTGAGAACAGATACCTTGGCCTACAGCAGAAAACTCGGCCAAAAATTTCCTCAAATAATTATAGAAAAAGATAAAACTGAACCTAAAGAAATTAACTAAACTTCCATACGGAAGGGACAAAACTTCCATAGAAAGACTTAAAACCTCCATACGGAAGAGTCGAAAGAAAACTTAACGAAAAGAAAAAAACAGAGACGCAAATCGTTTTTGTACCAGAAAATCCCGCTAGATCTGGGAGGATGTCAGTAGATCTGGAAGAGTGACGATGAAACTTGCTGTAGATCCGAGAGAGTGGCAGCAGATATGGGTGGATTTCGACGGAACAAATCTGAGAAGCTGACGACAGAATAGAATTGAGTCAATCCGGCGGTGGAGCAATGATAGTATTCTCCATTGCCGGATCAAACTTCAGTTGACTACCTTGTCTTGAGTTTGAATCACGTAGATTAGGATTTTAGGCTTTGAGAGAGGAAGAGAGAGAGAGGAAGAGAGGAGTCCCCAACAATTATCCGTATTTGTGTAATAATAGTTATTAGCAAGTAACTTATATTTATTTGTAAGCAAAAAAAATATAGGGATAATTGCAAATTTTGACCAGTAACATACTCCATTTTGTATTTTTGGATATTAATTTGGTATTTTTTTTATTTTAGGGACATTTACACCTAAAATTGTGCAATTTTGGCCAAATAGAACCGGATCCCTAATTTTCAGGTGACATTCTGGTGACTACGTAGGCACAAGGGTGGTATTCCGGGCAGCCACGTAGGAACAAAGACAATATTCCGGGCGGCCACATATGCACAAGGGCGGTAGTCTGGGAAGAAATTAGGGATCCGACTGAGATTTGGCCAAAATTGCAAAATTTTGGGAGTAACCATCCCTAAAATCAGAAATGTCAAATTAAAGTTCAAAAATGCAAAATGGGCTATGCTACAATCCCAAATTTGCAGTTTTTCCCCAAAAAAAAATTACTTATATTTATTTGTGAACAAAAAGTCGTGTCGTGCAGCTAGTTAGTTACTTGGTTATTGATAATGCTTTGTTTACAGTTGTTCGTCATCAACTGGGAACGATACTTTGAGCCCTGAGGACGCCATCAACATGGTTGCGATCACTTGTTGTGATATAGTAGCTACGCAAACCATAATTACTTTTGTCTTGCAACCTGGGTGCCTTTTCGGGCCAATGAGTGATCTGTGTTGTTTGATGTGTATCAGGGGTATGGATTTTCCAAGTTCGTTTAATATATGAAGTGCCCTACGGGTTCGGCCAATTTTCATTAAAAAAATAACTTAAATTTTGTACAAAAAATAATTTAATTTATAATTTTAAATTAATACTTTATTTCAGTAAATTAAGAAAATTAAGAATTTTAAGAATTTAATAATAAACTCATCACAAATTAATTGGATTTTCCAATTAATTTTTAACCATTATTTTCATTATTATTATTATTATTTTAATAATTGGTGGTTCCCTAACTACCCTCAATAAGATTCAAACCACCATTGATTAATTCTTATATTATATACTAATAAAAAAAAATGTAGTTCATATTATCTTTTACTTATTTCAGAAATAAATCGCACATAAGGAAGTGTTTGTCTCTTGATTATAATCATACAACTATTATCTAAAGATTGTCTGTGATACAAAAAAAAGTCCCAAAGCGTATTACGACGAATCCGCTTTCTAGGACACTATTCCAACAGAAATAATATTGGTCTAACTTGTAATTTTAAACCACAAAATTTCACAGAGTTTTTAGTTAATCAAAATTTTATCTTTTAATTTTCCTTTTCTTTTAGGTTCTAACTATTCGATATTTCTGTTGTATTTAATATTTTCTTTTATATTTAGTGGCTTTGAACAATACAATCTAATTTTTTTATTTTATTTCCTATTACAATTTGGAACTTTAGCAAAAACTAAAATAGAAATACCTATTTATGATATTTTTTATGATGTTTAGACTCTTAGAGTAATTATTTGGGTTGTGTTTTAAATTTTGGTATGTGTGCGTGTATATTAGAATTAAATAATTATCCCTTACTTTTAAAAAAAAAATTTCCCGTACTATTTGTCTTGCATTCTTTTAATTAACTAATCATTTCCCGTACTTTTTAAAATTTTGGTATGGATCTTGAAAGCAATTTTATGAATTTTAGGATGGATAAGTACAAATCTATAGATCAAAAAAATTAGGGTTATGCTTATCTCAATACATCTGTGTGATTTTTTTTCACAGACAATTGATTATCTTATCTTTTTCTCATAGATAATTAATTATTTCTCTTGTAAATAGTAATTTATATTTATATAAAGTAGAACTCTAATTATAAATATTATCATATAAACCCCAATAAATTTAAAATTTTAAAAATATAAAACAATGACTAATCTATATATTATAATTTTGTAAAACTTATCAAACTTGCCAAAAAAATAAAAAAAGAAAAATATATTCAATAATTTTTTTTAAGGAATCCATGTGAATCCAAAGTAAAATAAAAAATAAAAAATAAATCAAGAATTCACATCAATATACATGCATAAATCATATCGTAAACTTCTTTGTTTCTTGTTTTTTTTTTTTTTCCTTTCTTATTTTCTTTAAAACGGTTCATACCTAAAAGCTATTAAGAAGAACACTTTATATTATAAAATAACTTTCTATTATATATATTTATATTTTCTCATTTACGAGTATTTACACTATTTAAAAATTTTTGTTTTCTTTAGTTAATTTTTCAAATGGAAGATGTATGTAAAACCATCGAGATTGGGGATGGACGAAAAAAATGGTTTTAAAAGATTAAGTGGCGAAAACATAATTTTTGAGGATTTGAGTATCAATTATAAATAAATTAATTAAAAATAAAAAAAAAAAAATAAAATTTGTTTAAAGAATAAGTAGTCAAACATTATCGCGAAGTTAATGATTAATGGTTGTAATTTGTCAGTATGAAAATCTATTTCTTAGGGACGGTTAGAAAAGTATTTTCCTAAAAACTAATAATGAAATTAAATTAAAAAAAGGAAAGATTTGTTTTGAGACAATCAATAATACATTTTTTAGATATTAAAAAAATTAAAATTTTAAAAATTCACTATTTAATCAAAATTATATTGATTTCGAATAAAAACATCATTTTTATATATTATGGTATAGAGTACAAGGAAAGCTGTAAATGTAATATGTAGTTCGATTCCTATTGATTACAAGAATCAACAAAATCACCACAAAATTGAATGTAATTTCCTTCCTATTAAATGAGAGAATCAACAATATTAATTATAATTACCCATTTTACGTATGAAAATCATAAACTTCCACCGGTGAAAGTTGTATATATATCTAAAAAAGCCATAAACAAATCACTCAGAATCAAAGAGGTTTACTTAACAATTTGAAACTAAGCTTAGTAAATCAAAATGGAGTTTAATAAGTATCCGCCTTGCGTATCCTATGGGTGTGGAAGCGCTGTTGGTAAGCCAGGTCTATACAAAGAAAAGTGGCCAGAGCTTGTTGGCGTTAATGAAGCAGAAGCAGAAGCCGTAATCACTCGAGATAATCCGACGGTGACTGTCGTGGTTATTCCTGAACACCAGGGGCATACTGATGAGTTTTGCTGCAACAGAGTCCGGCTTTTTGTTGATAATAATGGCAAGGTTGTGAAGAAGCCAATCGTTGGATAGAAGAACAATAAATATATTATGGAGATTGAAAATTGATCCATCTACATGAATTCTAACGCAATACTACAACTTTGGTTGTTTGAATTTTACAATAAAAATTATGAAATTATGAATAAAATGAGATTAATGGTCATGTTTCTCTAATAAGTGGTTTGCTTTGATATTGTTCTTTTGTTTCTGAATTTAGTTTACAAATTACTTTATCATATACTCTCTGAACTTAGTTATTGTATTTAATTGATTATTCGCGAAATTACAAAATTTGAAGTTATTATTCAACTGAGATATGTAACAAGGAATATTAATAAATACTTAAAATCAAATAAACATTTTGTAATATATACTAAAAAAAACAATGTGGATTGCACATTAAATATGTGATTTATTAAAATATTTTTAATAATTAAGATTATTAAACTAAGTTATCTAAAATATAATTTTTTAATCTTAAATATAGAAATGAAACATTAACTGAAATTTTAAATTTTTAATGGACACTCTTACATATATTAATGTAAAAAACTTACAATTTTCAATTACTATTTACCTATGGTACAAAAACACTTCTAAAAATATTTTTTTGTCTTGTTGTTTTGTATCATATTTGTGTTCTTGCATCATAAATACTCACTCATATACAAAAATTCAAAAGATAAATTATAAAATTAACATAAAAAATTTAACTATAATTTACAATTTATTTTTATTTGAATATGTTCGCTCATATTTTCTTTAGATTAAATGAGTCTTGTTTCTGATTTACAAGTTATCCTAAGTTACACAAATAAGTATTTTAAAGAAACTCAATTCTTCATAATAAATATATAGTGTTAACGGCATTTGAAAACTGCAGCCTTGTAATAAATAATCAAAACAACAAATTGTTCCCATTAAATTAGAAAACAACATATTCACTTAAATCTTCTCGAATTCAACTAAGATAGTTTAATATTAAAAATTTCACTAATTAAGTATATGTGAAGGGGGATTTCTTATATCTATATAAAATATTTAGAAAATATTAAGAATGAAGGTATGTAATATATACATATATATATATTTTTTTTTTAAGCCAACCCCCTCAAAGGGGAATATTATTGCAAATGAGGAGGAACAATAAGAAAAATAGAAGAACCAATAACGGAAAAATTAATGCAGGTCGAAGCCGCAGTTCCAATAGATTTGTCAATTATTATATTAGCATCACGTCTAGCAAAACGAAAAGAGCACTTGAAAATTGTTCCTTCTAAGTTGATTTCAAAATCTGATCCAGGTGAAATTTCGCAGCCGCTTTTTCTTCGGATTGAGAACAGATACCTTGGCCTACAGCAGAAAACTCGGCCAAAAATTTCCTCAAATAATTATAGAAAAAGATAAAACTGAACCTAAAGAAATTAACTAAACTTCCATGCGGAAGGGACAAAACTTCCATAGAAAGAGTTAAAACCTCCATACGGAAGAGTCGAAAGAAAACTTAACGAAAAGAAAAAAATAGAGACGCAAATCGTTTTTGTACCAGAAAATCCCGCTAGATTTGGGAGGATGTCAGTAGATCTGGAAGAGTGACGATGAAACTTGCTGTATATCCGAGAGAGTGGCAGCAGATCTGGGTGGATTTCGACGACACAAATCTGAGAAGCTGACGATAGAATAGAATTGAGTCAATCCGGCGGTGGAGCAATGATAGTATTCTCCATTGCCGGATCAAACTTCAATTGACTACCTTGTCTTGAGTTTGAATCACGTAGATTAGGATTTTAGGCTTTAAGAGAGTTTGAGAGAGAGAGGAAGAAAAGAGTCCCCAAGAATTATCCGTATTTGTGTAATTATAGTTATTAGCAAGTAACTTATATTTATTTGTAACCAAAAAAAATATAGGGATAATTGCAAATTTTGACTAGTAACATACTCCATTTTGTATTTTTGGATATTAATTTGGTATTTTTTTATTTTAGGGACATTTACGCCTAAAATTGTGTAATTTTGGCCAAATAGAACCGGATCCCTAATTTTCAGGTGACATTCCGGTGACTACGTAGGCACAAGGGTGGTATTCCGGGCAGCCATGTAGGAACAAAGACAATATTCCGGGCGGCCACATATGCACAAGGGCGGTAGTCTGGGAAGAAATTAGGGATCCGACTGAGATTTGGCCAAAATTGCAAAATTTTGGGAGTAACCATCCCTAAAATCAGAAATGTCAAATTAAAGTTCAAAAATGCAAAATGGGGTATGCTACAATCCCAAATTTGCAGTTTTCCCCCAAAAAAAAAATTAATTATATTTATTTGTGAACAAAAAGTCGTGTCGTGCAGCTAGTTAGTTACTTGGTTATTGATAATGCTTTGTTTACAGTTGTTCGTCATCAACTGGGAACGATACTTTGAGCCCTGAGGACGCCATCAACATGGTTGCGATCACTTGTTGTGATATAGTAGCTACGCAAACCATAATTACTTTTGTCTTGCAACCTGGGTGCCCTTTCGGGCCAATGAGTGATCCGTGTTGTTTGATGTGTATCAGGGGTATGGATTTTCCAAGTTCGTTTAATATATGAAGTGCCCTACGGGTTCGGCCAATTTTCATTAAAAAAATAACTTAAATTTTGTACAAAAAATAATTTAATTTATAGTTTTAAATTAATACTTTATTTCACAAAATTATGTAAATTAAGAATTTTAAGAATTTAATAATAAACTCATCACAAATTAATTGGATTTTCCAATTAATTTTTAACCATTATTATCATTATTATTATTATTATTTTAATAATTGGTGGTTCCCTGACTACCCTCAATGAGATTCAAACCACCATTGATTAATTCTTATATTATATACTAATAAAAAAAAAATGTAGTTCATATTATCTTTTACTTATTTCAGAAATAAATCGCACATAAGGAAGTGTTTGTCCCTTGATTATAATTGTACAACTATTATCCAAAGATTGTCTGTGATACAAAAAAAAGTCCCAAAGCGTATTACGACGAATCCGCTTTCTAGGACACTATTCCAACAGAAATAATATTGGTCTAACTTGTAATTTTGTACCACAAAATTTCACAGAGTTTTTAGTTAATCAAAATTTTATCTTTTAATTTTCCTTTTCTTTTAGGTTCTAACAATTCGATGTTTCTGTTGTATTTAATATTTTCTTTTATATTTATTTGCTTTGAACAATACAATCTAATTTTTTTATTTTATTTCCTATTAAAATTTGGAACTTTAGCAAAAACTAAAATAGAAATACCTATTTATGATATTTTTTATGATGTTTAGACTCTTAGAGTAATTATTTGGGTTGTGTTTTAAATTTTGGTATGTGTGCGTGTATATTAGTATTAAATAATTGTCCCTTACTTTTAAAAAAAAAATTCCCGTACTATTTGTCTTGCATTCTTTTAATTAACTAATCATTTCCCGTACTTTTTAAAATTTTGGTATGGATCTTGAAAGCAATTTTATGAATTTTAGGATGGATAAGTACAAATCTATAGATCAAAAAAATTAGGGTTATGCTTATCTCAATACATCTGTGCGATTTTTTTTCACAGACAATTGATTATCTTATCTTTTTCTCATAGATAATTAATTATTTCTCTTGTAAATAGTAATTTATATTTATATAAAGTAGAACTCTAATTATAAATATTATCATATAAACCCCAATAAATTTAAAATTTTAAAAATATAAAACAATGACTAATCTATATATTATAATTTTGTAAAATTTATCAAACTTGCCAAGAAAATAAAAAAAGAAAAATATATTCAATAATTTTTTTTAAGGAGTCCATGTGAATCCAAAGTAAAATAAAAAATAAAAAATAAATCAAGAATTCACATCAATATACATGCATAAATCATATCGCAAACTTCTTTGTTTCTTTTTTTTTTTTTTTTTCCTTTCTTATTTTCTTTAAAACGGTTCATACCTAAAAGCTATTAAGAAGAACATTTTATATTATAAAATAACTTTCTATTATATGTATTTATATTTTCTCATTTACGAGTATTTACACTATTTAAAAATTTTGGTTTTCTTTAGTTGATTTTTCAAATGGAAGATGTACCTTCAAATGGTAAAACCATCGAGATTGGGGATGAACGAAAAAAATGGTTTTAAAAGATTAAGTGGAGAAAACATAATTTTTGAGGATTTGAGTATTAATCATAAATAAATTAATTAAAAATAAAAAACAAAAAATAAAATTTGTTTAAAGAACAAGTAGTCAAACATTATCGCGAAGTTAATGATTAATGGTTGTAATTTGTCAGTATGAAAATCTATTTCTTGGGGATGGTTAGAAAAGTATTTTCCTAAAAACTAATAATGAAATTAAATTAAAAAAAGGAAAGATTTGTTTTGAGACAATCAATAATACATTTTTTAGATATTAAAAAAATTAAAATTTTAAAAATTCACTATTTAATCAAAATTATATTGATTTCGAATAAAAACATCCTTTTTATATATTATGGTATAGAGTACAAGGAAAGCTGTAAATGTAATATGTAGTTCGATTCCTATTGATTACAAGAATCAACAAAATCACCACAAAATTGAATGTAATTTCCTTCCTATTAAATGAGAGAATCAACAATATTAACTATAAATACCCATTTTACGTATGAAAATCATAAACTTCCACCGGTGAAAGTTGTATATATATCTAAAAAAGCCATAAACAAATCACTCAGAATCAAAGAGGTTTACTTAACAATTTGAAACTAAGCTTAGTAAATCAAAATGGAGTTTAATAAGTATCCGCCTTGCGTATCCTATGGGTGTGGAAGCGCTATCGGTAAGCCAGGTCTATACAAAGAAAAGTGGCCAGAGCTTGTTGGCGTTAATGAAGCAGAAGCAGAAGCCGTAATCACTCGAGATAATCCGACGGTGACTGTCGTGGTTATTCCTGAACACCAGGGGCATACTGATGAGTTTTGCTGAAACAGAGTCCGGCTTTTTGTTGATAATAATGGCAAGGTTGTGAAGAAGCCAATCGTTGGATAGAAGAACAATAAATATATTATGGAGATTGAAAATTGATCCATCTACATGAATTCTAACGCAATACTACAACTTTGGATGTTTGAATTTTACAATAAAAATTATGAAATTATGAATAAATGAGATTAATGGTCATGTTTCTCTAATAAGTGGTTTGCTTTGATATTGTTCTTTTGTTTCTGAATTTAGTTTACAAATTACTTTATCATATACTCTCTGAACTTAGTTATTGTATTTAATTGATTATTCGCGAAATTACAAAATTTGAAGTTATTATTCAACTGAGATATGTAACAAGGAATATTAATAAATACTTAACATCAAATAAACATTTTGTAATACTAAAAAAAACAATGTGGATTGCACATTAAATATGTGATTTATTAAAATATTTTTAATAATTAAGATTATTAAACTAAGTTATCTAAAATATAATTTTTTAATCTTAAATATAGAAATGAAACATTAACTGAAATTTTAAATTTTTAATGGACACTCTTACATATATTAATGTAAAAAACTTACAATTTTCAATTACTATTTACCTATGGTACAAAAACACTTCTAAAAATATTTTTTTGTCTTGTTGTTTTGTATCATATTTGTGTTCTTGCATCATAAATACTCACTCATATACAAAAATTCAAAAGATAAATTATAAAATTAACATAAAAAATTTAACTATAATTTACATTTTATTTTTATTTGAATATGTTCGCTCATATTTT
Organism: Lantana camara; assembly: GCA_037501455.1. Classification (NCBI taxonomy): domain Eukaryota; kingdom Viridiplantae; phylum Streptophyta; class Magnoliopsida; order Lamiales; family Verbenaceae; genus Lantana; species Lantana camara. The sequence goes on from CM074855.1 coordinate 123,130,448, forward strand.
CTTTAGATTAAATAAGTCTTGTTTCTGATTTACAAGTTATCCTAAGTTACACAAATAAGTATTTTAAAGAAACTCAATACTTCATAATAAATATATAGTGTTAACGGCATTTCAAAATTGCAGCCCTGTAACAAATAATCAAAACAACAAATTGTTCCTATTAAATTAGAAAACAACATATTCACTTAAATCTTCACGAATTCAACTAAGATAGTTTAATATTAAAAATTTCACTAATTAAGTATATGTGAGGGGGGATTTCTTATATCTATATAAAATTTTTAGAAAATATTAAGAATGAAGGTTTGTAATATATATATATATTTTTTAAAGCCAACCCCCTCAAAGGGGAATATTATTGCAAATGAGGAGGAACAATAAGAAAAATACAAGAACCAATAACGGAAAAATTAATGCAGGTCGAAGCCGCAGTTCCAATAGATTTGTCATTTATTTTATTAGCATCACGTCTAGTGAAACGAAAAGACCACTTGAAGATTGTTCCTTCTAAGTTGATTTCAAAATCTGATCCGGGTGAAGTTTCGCAGCCGCTTTTTCTTCGGATTGAGAACAGATACCTTGGCCTACAACAAAAAACTCGGCCAAAAATTTCCTCAAATAATTATAGAAAAAGATAAAACTGAACCTAAAGAAATTAACTAAACTTCCATACGGAAGGGACAAAACTTCCATAGAAAGAGTTAAAACTTCCATACGGAAGAGTCGAAAGAAAACTTAACGAAAAGAAAAACAACAGAGACGCAAATCGTTTTTGTACCAGAAAATCCCGCTAGATCTGGGAGGATGTCAATAGATCTGGAAGAGTGACGATGAAACTTGCGGTAGATCCGAGAGAGTGGCAGCAGATTTGGGCGGATTTCAACGGAACAAATCTGAGAAGCTGACGATAGAATAGAATGGAGTCAATCCGGCGGTGGAGCAATGATAGTATTCTCCATTGCCGGATCAAACTTCAATTGACTACCTTGTCTTGAGTTTGAATCACGTAGATTAGGTTTTTAGGTTTTGAGAGAGTTTGAGAGAGAGAGAGGAAGAGAGGAGTCCCCAAGAATTATCCGTATTTGTGTAATAATAGTTATTTGCAAGTAACTTATATTTATTTGAAGCCAAAAAAAACATAGGGATAATTGCAAATTTTGACCAGTAACATACTCCATTTTGTATTTTTGGATATTAATTTGGTATTTTTTTATTTTAGGGACATTTACGCCTAAAATTGTGCAATTTTGGCCAAATAGAACCGGATCCCTAATTTTCAGGTGGCATTCCGGTGACTACGTAGGCACAAGGGTGGTATTCCGGGCAGCCACGTAGGAACAAAGACAATATTCCGGGCGGCCACATATGCACAAGGGCGGTAGTCTGGGAAGAAATTAGGGATCCGACTGAGATTTGGCCAAAATTGCAAAATTTTGGGAGTAACCATCCCTAAAATCAGAAATGTCAAATTAAAGTTCAAAAATGCAAAATGGGGTATGCTACAATCCCAAATTAGCAGTTTTCCCCAAAAAAAAAAATTACTTATATTTATTTGTGAACAAAAAGCCGTGTCGTGCAGCTAGTTAGTTACTTGGTTATTGATAATGCTTTGTTTACAGTTGTTCGTCATCAACTGGGAACGATACTTTCAGCCCTGAGGACGTCATCAACATGGTTGCGATCACTTGTTGTGATATAGTAGCTACGCAAACCATAATTACTTTTGTCATTCAACCTGGGTGCCTTTTCGGGCCAATGAGTGATCCGTGTTGTTTGATGTGTATCAGGGGTATGGATTTTCCAAATTCGTTTAATATATGAAGTGCCCTATGGGTTCGGCCAATTTTCATTAAAAAAATAACTTAAATTTTGTACAAAAAATAATTTAATTTATAATTTTAAATTAATACTTTATTTCACTAAATTAAGTAAATTAAGAATTTTAAGAATTTAATAATAAACTCATCACAAATTAATTGGATTTTCCAATTAATTTTTAACCATTATTATCATTATTATTATTATTATTTTAATAATTGGTGGTTCCCTAACTACCCTCAATGAGATTCAAACCACCATTGATTAATTCTTATATTATATACTAATAAAAAAAAAATGTAGTTCATATTATCTTTTACTTATTTCAGAAATAAATCGCACATAAGGAAGTGTTTGTCCCTTGACTATAATCATACAACTATTATCCAAAGATTGTCTGTGATACAAAAAAAAGTCCCAAAGCGTATTACGACGAATCCGCTTTCTAGGACACTATTCCAACAGAAATAATATTGGTCTAACTTGTAATTTTGTACCACAAAATTTCACAGAGTTTTTAGTTAATCAAAATTTTATCTTTTAATTTTCCTTTTCTTTTAGGTTCTAACTATTCGATATTTTTGTTGTATTTAATATTTTCTTTTATATTTATTTGCTTTGAACAATACAATCTAATTTTTTTATTTTATTTCCTATTACAATTTGGAACTTTAGCAACAACTAAAATAGAAATACCTATTTATGATATTTTTTATGATGTTTAGACTCTTAGAGTAATTATTTGGGTTGTGTTTTAAATTTTAGTATGTGTGTGTGTATATTAGAATTAAATAATTATCCCTTACTTTTAAAAAAAAATTCCTGTACTATTTGTCTTGCATTCTTTTAATTAACTAATCATTTCCCGTACTTTTTAAAATTTTGGTATGGATCTTGAAAGCAATTTTATGAATTTTAGGATGGATAAGTACAAATCTATAGATCAAAAAAATTAGGGTTATGCTTATCTCAATACATTTGTGTGATTTTTTTTCACAGACAATTGATTATCTTATCTTTTTCTCATAGATAATTAATTATTTCTCTTGTAAAAAGTAATTTATATTTATATAAAGTAAAACTCTAATTATAAATATTATCATATAAACCCCAATAAATTTCAAATTTTAAAAATTTAAACAATGACTAATCTATATATTATGATTTTGTAAAACTTATCAAACTTGCCAAGAAAATAAAAAAAGAAAAATATATTCAATAATTTTTTTTAAGGAATCCATGTGAATCCAAAGTAAAATAAAAAATAAAAAATAAATCAAGAATTCACATCAATATACATGCATAAATCATATCGTAAACTTCTTTGTTTCTTGTTTTTTTTTTCCTTTCTTATTTTCTTTAAAACGGGTCATACCTAAAAGCTATTAAGAAGAACATTTTATATTATAAAATAACTTTCTATTATATATATTTATATTTTCTCATTTACGAGTATTTACACTATTTAAAAATTTTTGTTTTCTTTAGTTAATTTTTCAAATGGAAGATGTATGTAAAACCATCGAGATTGGGGATGGACGAAAAAAATGGTTTTAAAAGATTAAGTGGCGAAAACATAATTTTTGAGGATTTGAGTATCAATTATAAATAAATTAATTAAAAATAAAAAACAAAAAATAAAATTTGTTTAAAGAATAAGTAGTCAAACATTATCGCGAAGTTAATGATCAATGGTTGTAATTTGTCAGTATGAAAATCTATTTCTTAGGGACGGTTAGAAAAGTATTTTCCTAAAAACTAATAATGAAATTAAATTAAAAAAAGGAAAGATTTGTTTTGAGACAATCAATAATACATTTTTTAGATATTAAAAAAATTAAAATTTTAAAAATTCACTATTTAATCAAAATTATATTGATTTCAAATAAAAACATCATTTTTATATATTATGGTATAGAGTACAAGGAAAGTTGTAAATGTAATATGTAGTTCGATTCCTATTGATTACAAGAATCAACAAAATCACCACAAAATTGAATGTAATTTCCTTCCTATTAAATGAGAGAATCAACAATATTAATTATAATAACCCATTTTACGTATGAAAATCATAAACTTCCACCGGTGAAAGTTGTATATATATCTAAAAAAGCCATAAACAAATCACTCAGAATCAAAGAGGTTTACTTAACAATTTGAAACTAAGCTTAGTAAATCAAAATGGAGTTTAATAAGTATCCGCCTTGCGTATCCTATGGGTGTGGAAGCGCTGTCGGTAAGCCAGGTCTATACAAAGAAAAGTGGCCAGAGCTTGTTGGCGTTAATGAAGCAGAAGCAGAAGCCGTAATCACTCGAGATAATCCGACGGTGACTGTCGTGGTTATTCCTGAACACCAGGGGCATACTGATGAGTTTTGCTGCAACAGAGTCCGGCTTTTTGTTGATAATAATGGCAAGGTTGTGAAGAAGCCAATCGTTGGATAGAAGAACAATAAATATATTATGGAGATTGAAAATTGATCCATCTACATGAATTCTAATGCAATACTACAACTTTGGTTGTTTGAATTTTACACTAAAAATTACGAAATTATGAATAAAATGAGATTAATGGTCATGTTTCTCTAATAAGTGGTTTGCTTTGATATTGTTCTTTTATTTCTGAATTTAGTTTACAAATTACTTTATCATATACTCTCTGAACTTAGTTATTGTATTTAATTGATTATTCGCGAAATTACAAAATTTGAAGTTATTATTCAACTGAGATATGTAAGAAGGAATATTAATAAATACTTAAAATCAAATAAACATTTTGTAATACCAGAAAAAACAATGTGGATTGCACATTAAATATGTGATTTATTAAAATGTTTTTAATAATTAAGATTAGTAAACTAAGTTATCTAAAATATAAATTTTTAATCTTAAATATAGAAATGAAACATTAACTGAAATTTTAAATTTTTAATGGACACTCTTACATATATTAATGTAAAAAACTTACAATTTTCAATTACTATTTACCTATGGTACAAAAACACTTCTAAAAATATTCTTTTGTCTTGTTGTTTTGTATCATATTTGTGTTCTTGCATCATAAATACTCACTCATATACAAAAATTCAAAAGATAAATTATAAAATTAACATAAAAAATTTAACTATAATTTACATTTTATTTTTATTTGAATATGTTCGCTCATATTTTCTTTAGATTAAATGAGTCGTTTCTTATTTACAAGTTATCCTAAGTTACACAAATAAGTATTTTAAAGAAACTCAATACTTCATAATAAATATATAGTGTTAACGGCATTTGAAAACTGCAGCCCTGTAACAAATAATCAAAACAACAAATTGTTCCCATTAAATTAGAAAACAACATATTCACTTAAATCTTCTCGAATTCAACTAAGATAGTTTAATATTAAAAATTTCACTAATTAAGTATATGTGAAGGGGGATTTCTTATATCTATATAAAATTTTTAGAAAATATTAAGAATGAAGGTTTGTAATATATATATATATATATATATATATATATATATATATATATATATTTTAAAGCCAACCCCCTCAAAGGGGAATATTATTGCAAATGAGGAGGAACATTAAGAAAAATACAAGAACCAATAACGGAAAAATTAATGCAGGTCGAAGCCGCAGTTCCAATAGATTTGTCAATTATTATATTAGCATCACGTCTAGCGAAATGAAAAGACCACTTGAAGATTGTTCCTTCTAAGTTGATTTCAAAATCTGATCCGGGTGAAGTTTCGCAGCCGCTTTTTCTTCGGATTGAGAGCAGATACCTTGGCCTACAGCAGAAAACTTGGCATAAAATTTCCTAAAATAATTATAGAAAAAAATAAAACTGAAACTAAAGAAATTAACTAAACTTCCATACGGAAGGGACAAAACTTCCAAAGAATGAGTTAAAACTTCCATACGGAACAGTCGAAAGAATACTTAACGAAAAGAAAAAAACAGAGACGCAAATCGTTTTTGTACCAGAAAATCCCGCCAGATCTGGGAGGATGTCAGTAGATCTGGAAGAGTGACGATGAAACTTGCGGTAGATCCGAGAGAGTGGCAGCAGATCTGGGCGGATTTCGACGAAACAAATCTGAGAAGCTGACGACAGAATAGAATTGAGTCAATCCGGCGGTGGAGCAATGATAGTATTCTCCATTGCCGGATCAAACTTCAATTGACAACCTTGTCTTGAGTTTGAATCACGTAGATTAGGATTTTAGGTTTTGAGAGAGTTTGAGAGAGAGAGAGGAAGGGAGGAGTCCCCAAGAATTATCCGTATTTGTGTAATAATAGTTATTTGCAAGTAACTTATATTTATTTGTAACCAAAAAAAATATAGGGATAATTGCAAATTTTGACCAGTAACATACTCCATTTTGTATTTTTGGATATTAATTTGGTATTTTTTTATTTTAGGGACATTTACGCCTAAAATTGTGCAATTTTGGCCAAATAGAACCGGATCCCTAATTTTCAGGTGGCATTCCGGTGACTACGTAGGCACAAGGGTGGTATTCCGGGCAGCCACGTAGGAACAAAGACAATATTCCGGGCGGCCACATATGCACAAGGGCGGTAGTCTGGGAAGAAATTAGGGATCCGACTGAGATTTGGCCAAAATTGCAAAATTTTGGGAGTAACCATCCCTAAAATCAGAAATGTCAAATTAAAGTTCAAAAATACAAAATGGGGTATGCTACAATCCCAAATTAGCAGTTTTCCCCAAAAAAAAAAATTACTTATATTTATTTGTGAACAAAAAGCCGTGTCGTGCAGCTAGTTAGTTACTTGGTTATTGATAATGCTTTGTTTACAGTTGTTCGTCATCAACTGGGAACGATACTTTGAGCCCTGAGGACGCCATCAACATGGTTGCGATCACTTGTTGTGATATAGTAGCTACGCAAACCATAATTACTTTTGTCTTGCAACCTGGGTGCCTTTTCGGGCCAATGAGTGATCCGTGTTGTTTGATGTGTATCAGGGGTATGGATTTTCCAAGTTCGTTTAATATATGAAGTGCCCTACGGGTTCGGCCAATTTTCATTAAAAAAATAACTTAAATTTTGTACAAAAAATAATTTAATTTATAATTTTAAATTAATACTTTATTTCACTAAATTAATTAAATTAAGAATTTTAAGAATTTAATAATAAACTCATCACAAATTAATTGGATTTTCCAATTAATTTTTAACCATTATTATCATTATTATTATTATTATTTTAATAATTGGTGGTTCCCTAACTACCCTCAATGAGATTCAAACCACCATTGATTAATTCTTATATTATATACTAATAAAAAAAAATGTAGTTCATATTATCTTTTACTTATTTCAGAAATAAATCGCACATAAGGAAGTGTTTGTCCCTTGACTATAATCATACAACTATTATCCAAAGATTGTCTGTGATACAAAAAAAAAAGTCCCAAAGCGTATTACGACGAATCCGCTTTCTAGGACACTATTCCAACAGAAATAATATTGGTCTAACTTGTAATTTTGTACCACAAAATTTCACAGAGTTTTTAGTTAATCAAAATTTTATCTTTTAATTTTCCTTTTCTTTTAGGTTCTAACTATTCGATATTTCTGTTGTATTTAATATTTTCTTTTATATTTATTTGCTTTGAACAATACAATCTAATTTTTTTATTTTATTTCCTATTACAATTTGGAACTTTAGCAAAAACTAAAATAGAAATACCTATTTATGATATTTTTTATGATGTTTAGACTCTTAGAGTAATTATTTGGGTTGTGTTTTACTTGGTTAGTTACTTGGTTATTGATAATGCTTTGTTTACAGTTGTTCGTCATCAACTGGGAACGATACTTTGAGCCCTGAGGACGCCATCAACATGATTGCGATCACTTGTTGTGATATAGTAGCTACGCAAACCATAATTACTTTTGTCTTGCAACCTGGTTGCCTTTTCGGGCCAATGAGTGATCCGTGTTCTTTGATGTGTATCAGGGGTATGGATTTTCCAAGTTCCTTTAATATATGAAGTGCCCTACGGGTTCGGCCAATTTTCATTAAAAAAATAACTTAAATTTTGTACAAAAAATAATTTAATTTATAATTTTAAATTAATACTTTATTTCACTAAATTAATTAAATTAAGAATTTTAAGAATTTAATAATAAACTCATCACAAATTAATTGGATTTTCCAATTAATTTTTAACCATTATTATCATTATTATTATTATTATTTTAATAATTGGCGGTTCCCTAACTACCCTCAATGAGATTCAAACCACCATTGATTAATTCTTATATTATATACTAATAAAAAAAAAATGTAGTTCATATTATCTTTTACTTATTTCAGAAATAAATCGCACATAAGGAAGTGTTTGTCCCTTGACTATAATCATACAACTATTATCCAAAGATTGTCTGTGATACAAAAAAAAAAGTCCCAAAGCGTATTATGACGAATCCGCTTTCTAGGACACTATTCCAACAGAAATAATATTGGTCTAACTTGTAATTTTGTACCACAAAATTTCACAGAGTTTTTAGTTAATCAAAATTTTATCTTTTAATTTTCCTTTTCTTTTAGGTTCTAACAATTCGATATTTCTGTTGTATTTAATATTTTCTTTTATATTTATTTTCTTTGAACAATACAATCTAATTTTTTTATTTTATTTCCTATTACAATTTGGAACTTTAGCAAAAACTAAAATAGAAATACCTATTTATGATATTTTTATGATGTTTAGACTCTTAGAGTAATTATTTGGGTTGTGTTTTAAATTTTGGTATGTGTGCGTGAATATTAGAATTAAATAATTATCCCTTACTTTTAAAAAAAAAATTCCTGTACTATTTGTCTTGCATTCTTTTAATTAACTAATCATTTCCCGTACTTTTTAAAATTTTGGTATGGATCTTGAAAGCAATTTTATGAATTTTAGGATGGATAAGTACAAATCTATAGATCAAAAAAATTAGGGTTATGCATATCTCAATACATTTGTGTGATTTTTTTTCACAGACAATTGATTACCTTATCTTTTTCTCATAGATAATTAATTATTTCTCTTGTAAAAAGTAATTTATATTTATATAAAGTAAAACTCTAATTATAAATATTATCATATAAACCCCAATAAATTTAAAATTTTAAAAATTTAAACAATGACTAATCTATATATTATGATTTTGTAAAACTTATCAAACTTGCCAAGAAAATAAAAAAAGAAAAATATATTCAATAATTTTTTTTAAGGAATCCATGTGAATCCAAAGTAAAATTGCAAAATAAAAAATAAATCAAGAATTCACATCAATATACATGCATAAATCATATCGTAAACTTCTTTGTTTCTTGTTTTTTTTTTCCTTTCTTATTTTCTTTAAAACGGGTCATACCTAAAAGCTATTAAGAAGAACATTTTATATTATAAAATAACTTTCTATTATATATATTTATATTTTCTCATTTACGAGTATTTACACTATTTAAAAATTTTTGTTTTCTTTAGTTAATTTTTCAAATGGAAGATGTATGTAAAACCATCGAGATTGGGGATGGACGAAAAAAATGGTTTTAAAAGATTAAGTGGCGAAAACATAATTTTTGAGGATTTGAGTATCAATTATAAATAAATTAATTAAAAATAAAAAACAAAAAATAAAATTTGTTTAAAGAATAAGTAGTCAAACATTATCGCGAAGTTAATGATCAATGGTTGTAATTTGTCAGTATGAAAATCTATTTCTTAGGGACGGTTAGAAAAGTATTTTCCTAAAAACTAATAATGAAATTAAATTAAAAAAAGGAAAGATTTGTTTTGAGACAATCAATAATACATTTTTTAGATATTAAAAAAATTAAAATTTTAAAAATTCACTATTTAATCAAAATTATATTGATTTCGAATAAAAACATCATTTTTATATATTATGGTATAGAGTACAAGGAAAGTTGTAAATGTAATATGTAGTTCGATTCCTATTGATTACAAGAATCAACAAAATCACCACAAAATTGAATGTAATTTCCTTCCTATTAAATGAGAGAATCAACAATATTAATTATAATTACCCATTTTACGTATGAAAATCATAAACTTCCACCGGGGAAAGTTGTATATATATCTAAAAAAGCCATAAACAAATCACTCAGAATCAAAGAGGTTTACTTAACAATTTGAAACTAAGCTTAGTAAATCAAAATGGAGTTTAATAAGTATCCGCCTTGCGTATCTTATGGGTGTGGAAGCGCTGTCGGTAAGCCAGGTCTATACAAAGAAAAGTGGCCAGAGCTTGTTGGCGTTAATGAAGCAGAAGCAGAAGCCGTAATCACTCGAGATAATCCGACGGTGACTGTCGTGGTTATTCCTGAACACCAGGGGCATACTGATGAGTTTTGCTGCAACAGAGTCCGGCTTTTTGTTGATAATAATGGCAAGGTTGTGAAGAAGCCAATCGTTGGATAGAAGAACAATAAATATATTATGGAGATTGAAAATTGATCCATCTACATGAATTCTAATGCAATACTACAACTTTGGTTGTTTGAATTTTACACTAAAAATTACGAAATTATGAATAAAATGAGATTAATGGTCATGTTTCTCTAATAAGTGGTTTGCTTTGATATTGTTCTTTTGTTTCTGAATTTAGTTTACAAATTACTTTATCATATACTCTCTGAACTTAGTTATTGTATTTAATTGATTATTCGCGAAATTACAAAATTTGAAGTTATTATTCAACTGAGATATGTAAGAAGGAATATTAATAAATACTTAAAATCAAATAAACATTTTGTAATACCAGAAAAAACAATGTGGATTGCACATTAAATATGTGATTTATTAAAATGTTTTTAATAATTAAGATTAGTAAACTAAGTTATCTAAAATATAATTTTTTAATCTTAAATATAGAAATGAAACATTAACTGAAATTTTAAATTTTTAATGGACACTCTTACATATATTAATGTAAAAAACTTACAATTTTCAATTACTATTTACCTATGGTACAAAAACACTTCTAAAAATATTTTTTTGTCTTGTTGTTTTGTATCATATTTGTGTTCTTGCATCATAAATACTCACTCATATACAAAAATTCAAAAGATAAATTATAAAATTAACATAAAAAATTTAACTATAATTTACATTTTATTTTTATTTGAATATGTTCGCTCATATTGTCTTTAGATTAAATGAGACGTTTCTTATTTACAAGTTATCCTAAGTTACACAAATAAGTATTTTAAAGAAACTCAATACTTCATAATAAATATATAGTGTTAACGGCATTTGAAAACTGCAGCCCTGTAACAAATAATCAAAACAACAAATTGTTCCCATTAAATTAGAAAACAACATATTCACTTAAATCTTCTCGAATTCAACTAAGATAGTTTAATATTAAAAATTTCACTAATTAAGTATATGTGAAGGGGGATTTCTTATATATATATAAAATTTTTAGAAAATATTAAGAATGAAGGTTTGTAATATATATATATTTTAAAGCCAACCCCCTCAAAGGGGAATATTATTGCAAATGAGGAGGAACATTAAGAAAAATACAAGAACCAATAACGGAAAAATTAATGCAGGTCGAAGCCGCAGTTCCAATAGATTTGTCAATTATTATATTAGCATCACGTCTAGCGAAACGAAAAGACCACTTGAAGATTGTTCCTTCTAAGTTGATTTCAAAATCTGATCCGGGTGAAGTTTCGCAGCCGCTTTTTCTTCGGATTGAGAGCAGATACCTTGGCCTACAGCAGAAAACTTGGCATAAAATTTCCTAAAATCATTATAGAAAAAAATAAAACTGAACCTAAAGAAATTAACTAAACTTCCATACGGAAGGGACAAAACTTCCAAAGAAAGAGTTAAAACTTCCATACGGAAGAGTCGAAAGAATACTTAATGAAAAGAAAAAAACAGAGACGCAAATCGTTTTTGTACCAGAAAATCCCGCCAGATCTGGGAGGATGTCAGTAGATCTGGAAGAGTGACGATGAAACTTGCGGTAGATCCGAGAGAGTGGCAGCAGATCTGGGCGGATTTCGACGGAAGAAATCTGAGAAGCTGACGACAGAATAGAATTGAGTCAATCCGGCGGTGGAGCAATGATAGTATTCTCCATTGCCGGATCAAACTTCAATTGACAACCTTGTCTTGAGTTTGAATCATGTAGATTAGAATTTTAGGTTTTGAGAGAGTTTGAGAGAGAGAGAGAGGAAGGGAGGAGTCCCCAAGAATTATCCGTATTTGTGTAATAATAGTTATTTGCAAGTAACTTATATTTATTTGTAACCAAAAAAAATATAGGGATAATTGCAAATTTTGACCAGTAACATACTCCATTTTGTATTTTTGGATATTAATTTGGTATTTTTTTATTTTAGGGACATTTACGCCTAAAATTGTGCAATTTTGGACAAATAGAACCGGATCCCTAATTTTCAGGTGGCATTCCGGTGACTACGTAGGCACAAGGGTGGTATTCCGGGCAGCCACGTAGGAACAAAGACAATATTCCGGGCGGCCACATATGCACAAGGGCGGTAGTCTGGGAAGAAATTAGGGATCCGACTGAGATTTGGCCAAAATTGCAAAATTTTGGGAGTAACCATCCCTAAAATCAGAAATGTCAAATTAAAGTTCAAAAATGCAAAATGGGGTATGCTACAATCCCAAATTAGCAGTTTTCCCCAAAAAAAAAAATTACTTATATTTATTTGTGAACAAAAAGCCGTGTCGTGCAGCTAGTTAGTTACTTGGTTATTGATAATGCTTTGTTTACAGTTGTTCGTCATCAACTGGGAACGATACTTTGAGCCCTGAGGACGCCATCAACATGGTTGCGATCACTTGTTGTGATATAGTAGCTACGCAAACCATAATTACTTTTGTCTTGCAACCTGGGTGCCTTTTCGGGCCAATGAGTGATCCGTGTTGTTTGATGTGTATCAGGGGTATGGATTTTCCAAGTTCCTTTAATATATGAAGTGCCCTACGGGTTCGGCCAATTTTCATTAAAAAAATAACTTAAATTTTGTACAAAAAATAATTTTATTTATAATTTTAAATTAATACTTTATTTCACTAAATTAATTAAATTAAGAATTTTAAGAATTTAATAATAAACTCATCACAAATTAATTGGATTTTCCAATTAATTTTTAACCATTATTATCATTATTATTATTATTATTATTTTAATAATTGGTGGTTCCCTAACTACCCTCAATGAGATTCAAACCACCATTGATTAATTCTTATATTATATACTAATAAAAAAAAAATGTAGTTCATATTATCTTTTACTTATTTCAGAAATAAATCGCACATAAGGAAGTGTTTGTCCCTTGACTATAATCATACAACTATTATCCAAAGATTGTCTGTGATACAAAAAAAAAAGTCCCAAAGCGTATTACGACGAATCCGCTTTCTAGGACACTATTCCAACAGAAATAATATTGGTCTAACTTGTAATTTGGTACCACAAAATTTCACAGAGTTTTTAGTTAATCAAAACTTTATCTTTTAATTTTCCTTTTCTTTTAGGTTCTAACTATTCGATATTTCTGTTGTATTTAATATTTTCTTTTATATTTATTTGCTTTGAACAATACAATCTAATTTTTTTATTTTATTTCCTATTACAATTTGGAACTTTAGCAAAAACTAAAATAGAAATACCTATTTATGATATTTTTTATGATGTTTAGACTCTTAGAGTAATTATTTGGGTTGTGTTTTAAATTTTGGTATGTGTGCGTGAATATTAGAATTAAATAATTATCCCTTACTTTTAAAAAAAAATTCCTGTACTATTTGTCTTGCATTCTTTTAATTAACTAATCATTTCCCGTACTTTTTAAAATTTTGGTATGGATCTTGAAAGCAATTTTATGAATTTTAGGATGGATAAGTACAAATCTATAGATCAAAAAAATTAGGGTTATGCTTATCTCAATACATTTGTGTGATTTTTTTGCACAGACAATTGATTATCTTATCTTTTTCTCATAGATAACTAATTATTTCTCTTGTAAATAGTAATTTATATTTATATAAAGTAGAACTCTAATTATAAATATTATCATATAAACCCCAATAAATTTAAAATTTTAAAAATATAAACAATGACTAATCTATATATTATGATTTTGTAAAACTTATCAAACTTGCCAAGAAAATAAAAAAAGAAAAATATATTCAATAATTTTTTTTAAGGAATCCATGTGAATCCAAAGTAAAATTGCAAAATAAAAAATAAATCAAGAATTCACATCAATATACATGCATAAATCATATCATAAACTTCATTGTTTCTTGTTTTTTTTTTTTTCCTTTCTAATTTTCTTTAAAACTGGTCATACCTAAAAGCTATTAAGAAGAACATTTTATGTTATAAAATAACTTTCTATTATATATATTTATATTTTCTCATTTACGAGTATTTACACTATTTAAAAATTTTTGCTTTCCTTAGTTAATTTTTCAAATGGAAGATGTACCTTCAAATGGTAAAACCATCAATGGTTTTAAAAGATTAAGTGGCGAAAACATAATTTTTGAGGATTTGAGTATCAATTATAAATAAATTAATTAAAAATAAAAAACAAAAAATAAAATTTGTTTAAAGAATAAGTAGTCAAACATTATCGCGAAGTTAATGATTAATGGTTGTAATTTGTCTGGATGAAAATCTATTTCTTAGGGACGGTTAGAAAAGTATTTTCCTAAAAACTAATAATGAAATTAAATTAAAAAAAGGAAAGATTTGTTTTGAGACAATCAATAATACATTTTTTAGATATTAAAAAAATTAAAATTTTAAAAATTCACTATTTAATCAAAATTATATTGATTTCGAATAAAAACATCCTTTTTATATATTATGGTATAGAGTACAAGGAAACCTGTAAATGTAATATGTAGTTCGATTCCTATTGATTACAAGAATCAACAAAATCACCACAAAATTGAATGTAATTTCCTTCCTATTAAATGAGAGAATCAACAATATTAATTATAATTACCCATTTTACGTATGAAAATCATAAACTTCCACCGGTGAAAGTTGTATATATATCTAAAAAAGCCATAAACAAATCACTCAGAATCAAAGAGGTTTACTTAACAATTTGAAACTAAGCTTAGTAAATCAAAATGGAGTTTAATAAGTATCCGCCTTGCGTATCCTATGGGTGGGGAAGCGCTGTCGGTAAGCCAGGTCTATACAAAGAAAAGTGGCCAGAGCTTGTTGGCGTTAATGAAGCAGAAGCAGAAGCCGTAATCACTCGAGATAATCCGACGGTGACTGTCGTGGTTATTCCTGAACACCAGGGGCATACTGATGAGTTTTGCTGCAACAGAGTCCCGCTTTTTGTTGATAATAATGGCAAGGTTGTGAAGAAGCCAATCGTTGGATAGAAGAACAATAAATATATTATGGTGATTGAAAATTGATCCATCTACATGAATTCTAACGCAATACTACAACTTTGGTGTTTGAATTTTACAATAAAAATTATGAAATTATGAATAAATGAGATTAATGGTCATGTTTCTCTAATAAGTGGTTTGCTTTGATATTGTTCTTTTGTTTCTGAATTTAGTTTACAAATTACTTTATCATATACTCTCTGAACTTAGTTATTGTATTTAATTGATTATTCGCGAAATTACAAAATTTGAAGTTATTATTCAACAGAGATATGTAACAAGGAATATTAATAAATACTTAACATCAAATAAACATTTTGTAATACTAAAAAAACAATGTGGATTGCACATTAAATATGTGATTTATTAAAATATTTTTAATAATTAAGATTATTAAACTAAGTTATCTAAAATATAATTTTTTAATCTTAAATATAGAAATGAAACATTAACTGAAATTTTAAATTTTTAATGGACACTCTTACATATATTAATGTAAAAAACTTACAATTTTCAATTACTATTTACCTATGGTACAAAAACACTTCTAAAAATATTTTTTTGTCTTGTTGTTTTGTATCATATTTGTGTTCTTGCATCATAAATACTCACTCATATACAAAAATTCAAAAGATAAATTATAAAATTAACATAAAAAATTTAACTATAATTTACATTTTATTTTTATTTGAATATGTTCGCTCATATTTTCTTTAGATTAAATAAGTCTTATTTCTGATTTACAAGTTATCCTAAGTTACACAAATAAGTATTTTAAAGAAACTCAATACTTCATAATAAATATATAGTGTTAACGGCATTTGAAAACTGCAGCCCTGTAACAAATAATCAAAACAACAAATTGTTCCCATTAAATTAGAAAACAACATATTCACTTAAATCTTCACGAATTCAACTAAGATAGTTTAATATTAAAAATTTCACTAATTAAGTATATGTGAGGGGGGATTTCTTATATCTATATAAATTTTTTAGAAAATATTAAGAATGAAGGTTTGTAATATATATATATATTTTTTAAAGCCAACCCCCTCAAAGGGGAATATTATTGCAAATGAGGAGGAACAATAAGAAAAATACAAGAACCAATAACGGAAAAATTAATGCAGATCGAAGCCGTAGTTCCAATAGATTTGTCAATTATTTATTAGCATCACGTCTAGTGAAACGAAAAGACCACTTGAAGATTGTTCCTTCTAAGTTGATTTCAAAATCTGATCCGGGTGAAGTTTCGCAGCCGCTTTTTCTTCGGATTGAGAACAGATACCTTGGCCTACAGCAAAAAACTCGGCCAAAAATTTCCTCAAATAATTATAGAAAAAGATAAAACTGAACCTAAAGAAATTAACTAAACTTCCATACGGAAGGGACAAAACTTCCATAGAAAGAGTTAAAACTTCCATACGGAAGAGTCGAAAGAAAACTTAACGAAAAGAAAAAAAACAGATACGCAAATCGTTTTTGTACCAGAAAATCCTTATAGATCTGGAAGGATGTCAGTAGATCTGGAAGAGTGACGATGAAACTTGCGGTAGATCCGAGAGAGTGGTAGCAGATCTGGGCGGATTTCAACGGAACAAATCTGAGAAGCTGACGACAGAATAGAATTGAGTCAATCCGGCGGTGGAGCAATGATAGTATTCTCCATTGCCGGATCAAACTTCAATTGACAACCTTGTCTTGAGTTTGAATCACGTAGATTAGGATTTTAGGTTTTGAGAGAGTTTGAGAGAGAGAGAGGAAGAGAGGAGTCCCCAAGAATTATCCGTATTTGTGTAATAATAGTTATTTGCAAGTAACTTATATTTATTTGTAACCAAAAAAAATATAGGGATAATTGCAAATTTTGACCAGTAACATACTCCATTTTGTATTTTTGGATATTAATTTGGTATTTTTTTTATTTTAGGGACATTTACGCCTAAAATTGTGCAATTTTGGCCAAATAGAACCGGATCCCTAATTTTCAGGTGGCATTCCGGTGACTACGTAGGCACAAGGGTGGTATTCCGGGCAGCCACGTAGGAACAAAGACAATATTCCGGGCGGCCACATATGCACAAGGGCGGTAGTCTGGGAAGAAATTAGGGATCCGACTGAGATTTGGCCAAAATTGCAAAATTTTGGGAGTAACCATCCCTAAAATCAGAAATGTCAAATTAAAGTTCAAAAATGCAAAATGGGGTATGCTACAATCCCAAATTAGTAGTTTTCCCCAAAAAAAAAAAATTACTTATATTTATTTGTGAACAAAAAGCCGTGTCATGCAGCTAGTTAGTTACTTGGTTATTGATAATGCTTTGTTTACAGTTGTTCGTCATCAACTGGGAACGATACTTTGAGCCCTGAGGACGCCATCAACATGGTTGCGATCACTTGTTGTGATATAGTAGCTACGCAAACCATAATTACTTTTGTCTTGCAACCTGGGTGCCTTTTCGGGCCAATGAGTGATCCGTGTTGTTTGATGTGTATCAGGGGTATGGATTTTCCAAGTTCGTTTAATATATGAAGTGCCCTACGGGTTCGGCCAATTTTCATTAAAAAAATAACTTAAATTTTGTACAAAAAATAATTTAATTTATAATTTTAAATTAATACTTTATTTCACTAAATTAATTAAATTAAGAATTTTAAGAATTTAATAATAAACTCATCACAAATTAATTGGATTTTCCAATTAATTTTTAACCATTATTATCATTATTATTATTATTATTTTAATAATTGGTGGTTCCCTAACTACCCTCAATGAGATTCAAACCACCATTGATTAATTCTTATATTATATACTAATAAAAAAAAAAATGTAGTTCATATTATCTTTTACTTATTTCAGAAATAAATCGCATATAAGGAAGTGTTTGTCCCTTGACTATAATCATACAACTATTATCCAAAGATTGTCTGTGATACAAAAAAAAGTCGCAAAGCGTATTACGACGAATCCGCTTTCTAGGACACTATTCCAACAGAAATAATATTGGTCTAACTTGTAATTTTGTACCACAAAATTTCACAGAGTTTTTAGTTAATCAAAATTTTATCTTTTAATTTTCCTTTTCTTTTAGGTTCTAACTATTCGATATTTCTGTTGTATTTAATATTTTCTTTTATATTTATTTGCTTTGAACAATACAATCTAATTTTTTTATTTTATTTCCTATTACAATTTGGAACTTTAGCAAAAACTAAAATAGAAATACCTATTTATGATATTTTTTATGATGTTTAGACTCTTAGAGTAATTATTTGGGTTGTGTTTTAAATTTTGGTATGTGTGTGTGTATATTAGAATTAAATAATTATCCCTTACTTTTAAAAAAAAATTCCTGTACTATTTGTCTTGCATTCTTTTAATTAACTAATCATTTCCCGTACTTTTTAAAATTTTGGTATGGATCTTGAAAGCAATTTTATGAATTTTAGGATGGATAAGTACAAATCTATAGATCAAAAAAATTAGGGTTATGCTTATCTCAATACATTTGTGTGATTTTTTTTCACAGACAATTGATTATCTTATCTTTTTCTCATAGATAACTAATTATTTCTCTTGTAAATAGTAATTTATATTTATATAAAGTAGAACTCTAATTATAAATATTATCATATAAACCCCAATAAATTTAAAATTTTAAAAATATAAACAATGACTAATCTATATATTATGATTTTGTAAAACTTATCAAACTTGCCAAGAAAATAAAAAAAGAAAAATATATTCAATAATTTTTTTTAAGGAATCCATGTGAATCCAAAGTAAAATTGCAAAATAAAAAATAAATCAAGAATTCACATCAATATACATGCATAAATCATATCATAAACTTCATTGTTTCTTGTTTTTTTTTTTTTCCTTTCTTATTTTCTTTAAAACTGGTCATACCTAAAAGCTATTAAGAAGAACATTTTATGTTATAAAATAACTTTCTATTATATATATTTATATTTTCTCATTTACGAGTATTTACACTATTTAAAAATTTTTGCTTTCCTTAGTTAATTTTTCAAATGGAAGATGTACCTTCAAATGGTAAAACCATCGAGATTGGGGATGGACGAAAAAAATGGTTTTAAAAGATTAAGTGGCGAAAACATAATTTTTGAGGATTTGAGTATCAATTATAAATAAATTAATTAAAAATAAAAAACAAAAAATAAAATTTGTTTAAAGAATAAGTAGTCAAACATTATCGCGAAGTTAATGATTAATGGTTGTAATTTGTCAGTATCAAAATCTATTTCTTAGGGACCGTTAGAAAAGTATTTTCCTAAAAACTAATAATGAAATTAAATTAAAAAAAGGAAAGATTTGTTTTGAGACAATCAATAATACATTTTTTAGATATTAAAAAAATTAAAATTTTAAAAATTCACTATTTAATCAAAATTATATTGATTTCGAATAAAAACATCCTTTTTATATATTATGGTATAGAGTACAAGGAAACCTGTAAATGTAATATGTAGTTCGATTCCTATTGATTACAAGAATCAACAAAATCATCCCAAAATTGAATGTAATTTCCTTCCTATTAAATGAGAGAATCAACAATATTAATTATAATTACCCATTTTACGTATCAAAATTATAAACTTCCACCGATGAAAGTTGTATATATATCTAAAAAAGCCATAAACACATCACTCAGAATCAAAGAGGTTTACTTAACAATTTGAAATTAAGCTTAGTAAATCAAAATGGAGTTTAATAAGTATCCGCCTTGCGTATCCTATGGGTGTGGAAGCGCTGTCGGTAAGCCAGGTCTAGGGATGGCAACGAGCCGAGCCGAGCCAAGCCTTGACATTTTTTTGAGGTTCGGGCTCGGGGCTCGACCTAAAAACTAGAGTTTCGAACCAGGTTCGCGAGCCAGTGAGCCAGAGTTTTCTGGCTCGGGCTTGGCTCGAACCATGGTTCGAATGGGCTCGGCTCGGCTCGCGAGCCAAGCTATTTCTTGCAACTTTTCCCTTGTTACAGCTTTGAACTTAATTTATGGAGGAAAGAAGACCACAAAAAACCCAATAATCCATCAAGAACACAGTACATATTAGACAAGCATACTAAAACAAAATGGGTACCAATTTACAAATTAACGCCCCTAAAAATTGAAGAAACCCATCTACAACTGCAGCAAATCTAAATGCAAACTCCTTTCCTTTGTTAAAATAAAAAAAAAAAAAAAAAAAAGAGTAGAGCAAAACTGGAGTTGGGCGGGTCACTAAGAGGATGATTCTTCTCGGATAGTGGGAGTCTAGATGGTGGCATGGAAAAAAGCAGGCGACGCAGGCTGGCGGTGCAGCGTGGTGGCGCTCCGGGACAAAGCTGGGCGGCGGTGGTGCCTCTGTTCGATGGTGGACTGGTGGTGCGAAGAGATGGTGCTGGGTTGGATGGCTGGAGACCAAATAGGGAGAAGAGAGGACGAGGGATGGTGGTTTGCTAGGCGGCTATCCTTCTGAACTCTGGAGACGGAAGAGGAGAGTTTCAGATTTGAGAGAGAGAGGGATTAGGGTTTTCGTGAAATAGGATTTGAGAGAGAAAGGGAATATATATATATATATATATATATAGATATATTTAGTATACATATTACAGATATATAATATATATATATACATTTAAAATAGTTCGCGAGCCAGCTCGCGAGCTGCCGAACAGAGTAGTAGTGGCTCGGGCTTGGTTCGTTGGCTACACGAGCCGAGCCGAGCCTTGACTCGGCTCGAAAATTTCGAACCCAAGCCCGAACCCTGGCCGAGCCAGCTCGTTAAGCTCGCGAGCTGACTCGGCTCATTGCCATCCCTAGTCGTGGGTCGTTCGAACTAAGTTTTGGTCATGATCTTATGATTGATGGGTCTAGCTTAACGCCTAAGTAAATATGCATGTCGCACGAGTCGTGGGTCCATATTGAAAGATAGGTGATGCAAAAACAATTACTAAGAGTTCTAAAGGTGTTAGAATTAGTAAGTTGTACCTACCTAGGGTTCTTACTTAGAATGTCCGCGAGTCGTGGGTTCGAGGTAAAATGCTTGGGATCTTAGTACCCATTGGGAAACGTGTTCCTCTTAGATCTTTGGGAATTATAGATCTTTGGAAAACAGTGGGAGCTACATTAGATTAAAGACCTTATCTTTTGTATATCGTTATAATTCAGCATGCTCACCTAGTTCTCTGTTTAGCATTTAGGTTGTAGTTCTATGATTCTCTACAATATGAAATGCAAACCCATTCGTATCCATCCTTAAGTCAAAAGAGTTGACTAAGTCCTAACTAACTCTAAATTGGCTTTGGATCCTAAAATTTGTTTTAGATTCCGAATAGAGAAAGGTGTTCTCTAAAGGGCGAAGTTTTCAATTATGAAAATTCGACCCGGGCCAAAAGAGAAGCAATCTGAGGTGAATGAATTTCTCCAAACCACTTAAGAGCAATTGAACCACCTCATAAAAATGTTACAAGGTATAACATTGTGGAATCATTCAATATTCCAAATGAGGAAACAAGTGCACATGAACAAGGTCTAAAGATCTTATTTGAAGATCTTGTGGTCTCGATCATTAACTAAGAAAAGAGTTCTCAATGCACTGATTGCTTACATTGCTTCCACCATCATTCAAACCCTTTATGCTCAACTAGAATGATGCTAATGTAGCATAGTTAATCATTTAGTTGATAATGGTTGAGAGCATCCTTAAGAAGGAATAAAAGGTTGAGATGGTTAATTCTTCTTCTAAACTCCCTAAGTTAAAGGCTTGAAAGCCTAAAGAAGAAGAAACCCTTAAGAGCCCAATGGAGGGGCATGTAAGGGGTGCGCCCAAAAGACACTCGAGATCAAATAGGACGTTTGCTTCTATGGTAGCAAATAAGGACTTTGAAAGGGAACTGCATAGAGTATGAGTACTCTGAAATGTTACCTCGTTTAGTAATTCTACTAGGAATAGAATTCACTAGTCTTTAGTCAATTCTGCATAATCCGTTGTGCAAAGACTCAAGGCATTAATGTTCTGAACATACAACGAGATAACAAAAGTAAGTGAGATGACAAAGCTTCGAATTACTTTGGAACGTTGAGATATAAAAGGATTAGCAAGTTAGACATCTTAGGATCATTTTTCGAAAATGAACCTATAGAGTTGACTTCCTGTGAATCCTATCTCAAAGGGAAAACGTTCCCGGAACATTGTTTAGGTGAAACATGGAACGTTCCAAAATTATAGTGGATTTCGATCCATGCTGATGAGTGTAAGATGCTTAATGTAAGCACTAGATACAATCGTCAGTTTAATCATTATGAATGAATGTGCTTGTTAAAGTACAAATTCGAAACTTATATGAAATTCTTGGAATTTCAAAAGGAGGTTAGGAACCGAAGTAGTCATAAGTTATAGGTAAATCGATATGATCGAGATAGCCAATATCTAAGTAACTAATTCCTTAGTCATCTTAGAGATAATAGGATTATCTCTCAGTAAACTAATTCGAAAACACCTTAGTGTTTCCGAATGAGGGAATGAAACCTAATGCAACATGGTCCATTCCATAGCAAGCTTTACTGACTTATAATCATTCTAGGAATAAACTCCCAGAATATGCAGTTAGAGATTTTGAATTTAGTACCTTCCAAAATCAGTCCTTTAGTTGCACTATGCAATGTGGCATATTAAATTCCCTAATTATTCTTATCCAAGAATTTAGTAGAATCCTCTTAAGTGAAGAGGATAGTGGGAGATAAGTTTGAAATGAGTTCAAGTTTATACAACAATATTGAATATCGTTTCTGCAATTCCCTTAGACAAAGGTTGTTTGTCTCAAGGAATGTATCTTTCTTAAGGAATCGTTCCTGTAGAAGAAGAAAGACAAGCAAGCAGACCTCAAAGAAATTTGAGGATAAATATCCACTCCACATATAGAAGAAACGAGCCCATCTGATAAAATTTAGCCAAATTTTAGAGTATGTACACGTGTGAAACCCTTCTCTTAAGACGTGTTTAGAACGCGTTCCTAGATAGCCAAGGAATTACTTGAAGAGGAGACGCTGTCAGATTTGGAATCTGAGTAGTATAAGCAAGCCTTGAAATCTAATATGGATTCCATATACTCAAACCAAGTTTTGACCTTGGTTGATCCACCTGATAGGATCAAGCTCGTGGAGCTTCGAGTAAATGGAAAGCATTACAACCTTCTTGACGATTGAAATGCAAAAGTCCATTTGGATTATGTTTACCACATCCTCATATTCTGACTATGAGATATGATAAATGAATATGAGAACTATCTTGTTCAATATGAGATTGAAAGAGACTGAAATAAGGTATTTCTATAAATCTCATACTCAGTGGGAGTATACATAAGGTATGCAAATCCCTAAAGTCAATATGTGGATTGATAAAGGCTTCTAGGAGTTAGACAATTCGATTTCATAGGATAGTCAAATCGTTTGACACAGATGGAATGTCAAGGATGACGTGAAAGTTACCAATTCTTGTTTAAGAAACAATTTGACATGAAAGATCTTAGTGATTATCCTATATTCTCGACATTCAGATCTATAGAAGATAGATCTAAGAGAATAAAAGGATTATCACAAAACGAGTACATAACCATAATACTAAAAGGAGTTTAGTATGGACAATGGAACATCTCTTTTGAAGAGTATGTGTCCTAAGATAACTTTAAGAAAGTTAGAATGTCCAAAATCCCTTTAAGTGAAAGGGTGCATAATGTATGAAAAGTTATGTACTAAATTAGATATGGCGCAACACTAAGCGTAGTAGGCCGAATCTAATATGACCTCAGAGAAGGTCATTAGATTTCTGTAAAGGATGTCCTCAGAGTACTTGAGAAGAAATGAGGATATGTATTAATTTACAGAGCCCAAAAGATCTTGTTGTTAGAAGGATATTTGATGTAACCGTTCATCAAACATAGATGATTATGAAATCATTGAAAGGATACGACTTCTACCAGAATGGTAATACAATGTGTTGGAAAGGGGTTCCAAGGACGGACATTGCAAAACTCGACTATCGTAGTTGAGAACTTAGTCGTATTATATAACGCTAAGTTAAGTGTTTGGGTAAGAAACTCCATCTAACTGGTTAGATGAAGTTCCTAGCATGAAACAACTCCTTTATCATATTGTATGATAAAATGGATGGTTGCTCAAGTTAGAGAACCAAGACCTCACCAAGAGACTGAACACGTGATTACGAATCACTTTATAAGGAAAAGGTGTTTCCTAAGAGATGTGTAAACAAGAGGGTCACATCAGCAGAGAATATAGCAGATCCACTTTGGAAACGCCCAAAGTCAATAGGCTCTCAAAGTGCATCTTGAGAATATGGGACTTAGAGTACCTAAATGGCTTTTACGGGCAAGTGGGAGATTGTTAGGAATAGTGCCCTAGAAAGCCGATTAGTCATAATCCGTTTTGGGACTTTCCTGGTATCACAGACAATCTTTGAATGAAATAACGAATTTAGGCAACACTTCTTTATATGCTCTTGTTTGGTATGCGTTTACTTTAGCTGTGCATGTATGAGAACTCCCCTAATCCTGATGACTTTAGGACTCTACCATTTAGGTGAAATGGTTCATGAAACGAGCCCTATATCACATAAGTCATGATTAGTAAAATACTCCAAGCCGATGAGTCCTACAGACAGTGGGAGTGTCAACCTGACTCCTCTAAGGCTTGCTTGTAGGATCACGCCCTTAAGAAGGACCACCTTGTTTCATGGAGGTGCAAAGTGTATAGTTGATACGTGCGTGATACATGAGGGTGCTTACTTTAATAAGTAAGTTCACTGAGGTGCCCCGTGTGAGAAGATTCCTAAATGGGAAAGGAAGTTTATATTTCAGGAAATGGAAACTTCCAGATTAGGAAATAGCTCACGAGTCATTGATGTGATTAAGTGATCCTTAGACTTGAGGTTCCTTGTCACTTTATGAGTTAACTCTGTAGTCTTAGGTATAAGCTTTAAAGGGTGTCGCCTTAGACAACTGATTCAAGGCTTATGCTGGGGCTGCAAAAGTGATTCATGAAAGTGAATGAGAATCAAGAAAGGACCTACACTTGCATTTGCAAGGTGATCTCTTATTGTGTAAGTCATTCATATGCCATATGGAGTCCTTGGCCAAGGCAGTAGATCAAGACATCAAGAAAAGGGTTTCTTAGATTGAGATCAAATGGATATGAAATGCACTTAGCTTTAAGACCGGATTATTAGGGTTCTGATTATTCCCTTGCCCTAGATCGTGGTTGAGAGATAGTAAGTAGGAGGATTGTATCTCACATGAATCAATAACTTAAAGGTTCTGTCGAATCCGAACATTCCAATTCAGCTAGGGGTTAAACACCTGTTGCTAGACTATGGTCGTTTAATCTGTGGACTGATTAATTAATTAGTGAATTAATTAATTAGGGTCATTGCTAATTGAATTGAGAACCTAGAGGGTCACACACAACAACTTGGTTACATGAGTTGAGGCTTGAAAATGATTAAACGAGTTAATCGGGCCTAGAGGGTTCCACACGTGTGAAATCACACGAGTGGGTCACGTGAGGAGCACGTGTCCTTGGGACACGTGCCTCACACGTGTATATGTATATATATGATATATATTAAATAATTAAATGTGTTAATTATTTAATAGACTTTGGTTTAATTTTGAATTAAAAGGAAAGTCTTATTTTGGAGAAAAATAATCTAGTTAATTAATTATGAATTAATTAATTAGATAAAATAAGTTATTTATTTTAAATAAATAAAGTATAAAATTATCCAAAAATAGTTTGGATATTTTTAGCTCTCTTGAAAGTTGATTTGAATTAGAATTCAAAGTCAAAGTCAAATTACTTGATGATCAAGTAATAGGAGAGAGAGAGACCAAAATCCTAGCCCATAAAGGACTAGGAATTTTCGGCCACTTCCCTCCTATATATAGGGGAGCTCGAGCTCCCCTTAGAGCTAATCGAGAATTCTTTTGGTTCATGTGTTGAGCACCATCCTTTCTCCAAGATAAATAAAACCCTAGGTTAAGCCTAAACACTAACTAGAGAACTAGCATCCTTACTAGTTAGATTGTAGCCAAGTTGGTGGACTATCTCTAGAGAGCTTCAAGTTAGAAGTTTTGAAGATTCGAGCTTTACCAAAAAGTGGGGATCAAGCAAAACGATCAGAAGGGATGATGAAACGATTCTGAACCCGACATGAAACGAATGAAAAAATCGAACCAAAGAAGATAGCGAAAACCGTTCCCCCATATCCTGAAGGATGAATTTTTTCACGAGGGTTTTGTGACTGGCAGTTTTCTACTTTCGCAAAACTGGGTTTCGAAGGGAGTTTCAACCATGCTTTTCTCGTTTCATGTTTCTTTCTTTATGTTATATTGTTAAGAACATCCCTAACATGATTTGAATCTAGGATGGTGTGGATTGCTATCCCGACAATGGATTCTGAAGTAGAAAGAGGTTTTCGAGGAACGGGTTGTCAAGCCGCGAGAAGAGCGTTCTTGGGTGGCTTGAAACGCTTCAAGAAAGAATAAAAGAAAAGTAAGTTTTCTATCTCTACGAATTTGGATACACGATTGCGAGTCCAATGTCCTTTTGTTGGGAAAATTTTTTAAATTTCGCTGCTTTCTGATTCGTGTTTTCCAACAACTATAGCTTCTGAGCCATTGTTGAGTGTAAAATTCGCATGGATTTAAGCATTAATTAGAGTATATTTTTGTGTTGTTGGATGTGTTTATGTGTTTATTTTGCTCCATTTAGGTGTTTAGGGAGTTGGAGTTAAGAAACGGCGAAATGAGGCGAATTCACCATTTTTTGGAGGAATTAGGAGTAACCCCCGTTACTCCTAGGAAGAGCGTTATTGCTAACGCCCGTTAACGGACCCAGGCGCATCACTTTTGGCGAATTGGGGAAGTAACGCCCGTTACTCCCTGGAAGAAGAACTCTGGTAACGCCTGTTACCAGAGGCAGTAGGAGAAGGACTTTTGGCGCAGGAGGGGTAACGGGCAGAGGAAAAGTGGTAACGCCCGTTACAACTTATAAAAGCGCAATCACGATTTCAGCTTGTAATGGGTGTTAATGCAATTTGTTCATGGAAAGGTAACGCCTGTTACCTAGGGCGGCGAGAAAACTTTTGGTGCTACTATTTATACGCGTTTTGGAGTATTTTTGAGGGGCTCTTCTTCAGTTTTTGTGACCTATCATAGAGAGAGAAGTACGGAGCTTTGGAAAGAGATAGTCAGAGAATTTCGAGAAGACGAAAGGATCGATTTATTCAAACAATTTCAGTTTTTCCAATTTTTTCAGTTTTATTTATTGCTTTAATTATCAAACTAATTCCTCTAAGTTTGTCTTAATTCATTTCACATGTTTAGATTTGTTCTCCTAGAATTCAAGAATGTTTAGAGTTTTATTTTTGAGACTTTGTTTTAAATTGATGCACATGAATTCCTTTAATGCAATTTATTTTAATTTTATGAGCTTTGAGTTAATTATGAGTAGCTAAACCCATAGGGCTAGGGGAGTGATGATGAATGCATGCTAAGTGTTTGAGATGATGCTTGAATGACTTGTGTTAATTCTTAGTTTTGAGAACGTAGTTTGAAGTGAATTGCGACGGCCTGATCAACCTTAGCATAATCTAGGATTACCTAAGAATTGAGAAATTAATGGCAATTGGGATTGTTTTCATAACTAGTAGGTTTAGAATTCAAAGAGATTTGCTTCTTAACCTATACAAGTAGTAAAACTTATTCCATGCCAAGCCGCTAGAAGTTGATTTGCACTAGTCTTGATCTTGTTGGTTTAATTAATTTTTAATGATTGTGAGAACAACCTTGAAATTAGTTGAATACTTGATTATACCTTGAGAAAGGATAATACAAATCTAAGTGACTAGGTTGTAGAATTATCCTTGTTAAACGAGTATTATATTGAATCGTGAATGTATAATCATGACTCCCCAGCCTAATTAGTTTATTGAGTTTAATCCACGTGCGTTAATTAGTAATTGTGTTTTATTCTAGTTAATAGTTTTATTCCCGTTTTAGTAGATTAATAACCAACTCGATTTCATTCGGTCTTTAGATTAGAAAGAGATATTGAGTGGTGATTGATTTCCCTTCCCTGTGGGTACGATCCTGTTGTGTTACGCGTATATCTTCAGTGTACACTTGCACGATTGGTTTAACTTAAAATCACAACAAGTTTTTGGCGCCGTTGCCGGGGAAGGCGTTTTAAATTAATATTGCTTAAATATTTTGATCTAGTGCTTTAGACCATTATTTCATTTTGTGTTCATAATTTTCTGTCATTGTGGAATTGAACTGAGGATTTTCTTTTCCTTTGTGCAAGTTCACAATGCATGCGACGATCTCAAGGTCCGGAACTAGTATCTTACGATCCAGAGATTGAGAGAACACTTAGCACTATTTGGAGGAAGCAAAAGCAAGACAAGAAAACCACTACCAACCAAATAGCTGAAAATCCGAACAGCGTAAGAGGTGGTGGAGTTGAAGATCACAACCCCACCTCCTCCTGCGATTAGAGATTACAATGTGCCGAATGCAGGGGCGAGTCAGAACGCAACCCGCCCCCCGATTGTAGCAAACAACTTCGAGATCAAACTAGCTATAATCAGTTTGCTGCAGAACAATCCGTTTTCAGGGTTACCACTGGAGGACCCAACATCACATCTTGAGTTCTTTCTCAAGGTGTGTGATACCTTCAAGATTCACAATGTCACACCCGATGCCATCCGTGTCAAGCTTTTTCCATTCTTATTAAGGGAACGAGCTAAAGCATGGTTGAGTACTGTACCAAATAAATCATTCCAGAGCTGGGATGTACTTTCTCAGGCTTTCCTAGCCAAGTTCTTCCGGTTTAGCAAAACCACGAAGTACAGGAATGATATCCAGGGCTTCAGACAATTGGATGGAGAGTCTTTCTATGATGCTTGGGAGAGATTTAAGGATTTTCAGTAGAAGTGCCCTCATCATGGCATTCCGGGTTGACTTTTGATACAGACTTTCTATAATGGGATGTCCCCAACTTTCAGAGGAGCATGCCGCAGCTGGCGGAGCTTTTTTGTTAAAATCTGAAACGGTCGCCATTGATCTGTTAGATAACATGTCACAAAATGATGCTTTTGTGCATGAAAGGAGTCATTCCCAACCAATCAAGGTGCAAGCAGGAGACTTAGAGCTAGACTGCCTAACCGGCATCAATGCCAAATTCGAGGTCCTTAACAAGAAATTGGATCAACTCTCGGTGAATGCAGTTGGGACACTAGCCCAACCAACTCAGGTAACTTGTGAAATTTGTAGTGGTCCTAATGTATTTAACATGTGCCCTTATACCAATGCAGGTGAACAGGTGCAAGAGCAAGTGAGCTATGCAAATAATTCCAAACTGGTGAATGATCCCAACTCTAATACCTACAACCCAGGATGGAAGAACCACTCTCATTTTTCTTGGTCTAACAATCAGAATGTCCAACAACCACCACCTCAATAGAGACCACAATTTCAAACGAGGCCTCAATTTCAACCGAAACCACCGGCTCCATACCATGCCCCACCACGTCAACAGGAACAAAAGCAGGGATGGGAAGCAGCTTTTGAGAAATTTATAAGTGTCTCTACTGATAGATATTAGAAATTGGAAACTCAAATAGAACAGGTGGTAAATCAGAATAGGAATTTAGAGACTCAAATCGGTTAGATTGCCCAGTCTTTGAATATGAGGGGCCTAGGAATGCTGCCGAGTCAAACTGAAAATAATCCTAAGGAGCATTGCAAGGCCATTACCTTAAGGACTTGTAAGGAATACGAAGGACCAAAGTTGCCTACAGACTCTGATGTGGATAACACAGTTGGTAAGAAGGCTGAAGAGGTAGTTAAGGTTGAGAAGGTGAACATAGAGGAGAAAAAGAAAGATCCCCCTTCAAAGCCAAAAGAGAATGTGGCACCCAAGGAGTATGTGCCACGGGATCCTTTCCCTCGCCGAATCCAGGAACAGAACAGGGTGAAGCAATTCGAAAAATTTCGCAATGTATTCAAGCAGCTTCACATCAACCTCCCGTTTGCAGAGGCATTAACTCAGATGCCGACATACTGGAAATTCCCGTAGGATTTGGTTTCGGGGAAAAGGAAGCCTGAAGACTTCGCCACTGTGGCATTCACCAAAGAGTGTAGTGCCATCATTCAAGGGAGACCTCCTCCAAAACTCAAGGATTCCGGGAGTTTTTCTATCCCTCTGACTATTGGTTCTTTACAATTTCGTAATGTTTTATGTGATTTGGGAGCTAGTGTGAGTCTAATCCCTTTACCTACTTGCAGGAAATTGGGAGTGAAGGAGCTAGTCCCGACTAATATGACGCTCCAACTAGCTGACAGATCGGTGAAATACCCAGTAGGTATTCTGAAGGATATGTAGGTAAAAGTGGGTAAATTCTACATCCCTAATGACTTTGTGGTTTTTGACGTTGAGAACGATGAGAGTATGCCATTGATTCTTAGGAGGCTATTTCTAGCCACGGCCGGAGCGAATATTGATGTTAAAAATGGACTTCTCACATTCAACATAGGGGAGGAAAGAATGGAGTTTAGGATTTTTAATCACATGAAACCACCACTGATTCCGGATGACTGTTGCAAGATGAGGCCATCATTGAGCCTCCATTAAGAATGGTACAAATCCAAGAGAAATTAGATCCGGCTAGAAGGTGGAACGAACCGAAGTGTTAACAAGTAAGTAAAAAGGATGTATTGGAATTAGATACGTGGAAATCAAGATCCGGTGTTGTGAGTAGCAAGAACGAGGTCACTCCTTGTGACTCATCGCGTTGGGATTATTAATCCCTAATCCGGATTCCAAAGTCAAGCTAATGACTATAACTTAGAACTAAATTTTCTTTATTTTCTCTTCTTCTTCTCTTTTCGTTCCTTTCGTTCTCGTTTTTCTTGTGGTAATTTGGGGCTGTATCTCTCATTTTGCAGGCTAGTTGAGGCGTTGTTAGGAGTCTGAAGTTTGAATTGGATGCAAGGATCGTGAGTTGAGCTTTAATGTCAATGCGGAGGTCCACTTACTTTGTTCATTTTTGTATGCATGAGATTAATTGTGCTTGTGTGGAGAATGAATTGATGCGATTTCTCACAATACGTGTTGTGAGATGTGTATGTGTTCTTGAGATTAGTGCACTATGGTTTGATTGAATTCTATGAGTTAATTTGTGTTAATTAACGTGATGTAGCACCGTCCGAACTATGTTTGTGTCAAAATTGTGGTTTTGGGCCGAAATCAGTTAGTAACGGGCGTTACCCCCCTTTCAGGTTATTTTAAGTAATGACCGTTAATAGGTACAGGTGTTTAGGACAGGGAGGAGTAACTGGTGTTACTCTTAGCACGTGTGAATCGAGTAACGCCCGTTACCTACTTGAATCGCGAATCTTTAAAGAGTTGGGAAACACGTTTTACGCTTTAATTTTCCAAATCCTTCCCAAATTCGGATCTTTCCCCCCAAACATATAAAACACACATGCACTCACCTCCTTAGAAGAGCAGCAGCAACTTTTCCTTGGTCAAGCACCCCGCCACCCCGCGAGCACCGCCACCGGCAGTTCTCCGACGACCCACCACCACAATCATACACAATCTCTAAATCACTATCCCTATCTTAGTATGAGTTTTGGTTTAATTCTTCCAATCTAAAAATTGTAACCGAGGATTTAAATTGCAAGTTTAAGATGAATCCTAGGCTGAAGGTGATGAATTTGGAGAGATTGTGCATGCTAGAATTAGGGCGAATGATATGAAGTGATTCTGAATTGAATTTGGTTGAACTGTTAAAAAACCCTAGTCTCTAATTGGCCCTTGAATCCGAATTGTGAGGTTGATTGTGGAGAACTTCGAGCTTGAATTATGATACTATAGGGTGGTATTGATTTGAGTTGGGTAGGTTGAAGAATTTTAGTTAAAACTCACATCTTAGGACTTTGCACATAAGGTGTTTGATTAATTTTCTGAGTGAATTGTGATTGATATTTGTGTGCTTTGTTTGGTATAATTTTTTATTTCAGGTAGGATGGGACGTTCTAAGAGTGCTCGAGCCCTTGAGCCATTTACTACCTCATCCCCCGTGGGCCATCAATCACGGGATTCGGTCAATATGACCGTGAATGATTTGGGTAATCCGTATGGAAGGAATTTAACAAGAAATATCATATCCACTCGGTTCGTTAAGGAAGCATGGCTGCAGAGACTCGGAGTTTGGGATGAGGTGAGGTGACTTTTTAACAATATTGGTTGGTTGCCTTTCTCACCAAGACAGATATCACTTATACGGAGTTGACCACCGCTTTCTTCACCACCATGGACTTTAATCCGGTGGATAACACATTGATCTTCTCTTTGGATGGCCGGGTGAATCACACTTGGGAAATGGTTAGGATAAGGGAAATCCTACATTCTTCGGGTCATGTTACTTCTCCATTGCCTAAGTGGGATACGGTTCAGAGAGTGGCGGTGTGGAGGTCCTTTCCGCTGTGTGAGGGTGTCCCGAATTACTCCCCCCGGAACACAAGGGATAGCTACTTAGATTCTTTGGCTTGGAGGATTGTGCATAGGATTTTAGCTATAGGATTTTATGCCCGACACGAAAGTGATAGCCACATCAATGAGACGGAGCTGGGGATCATGTCGATGATGAAGGATGGCAGAGAATTTGATGGCACGACTCAGTTCCTCTGGGGATTAAAAGAGATTGCGGGGAGAGCTACGAGGATGATATCCCACAGCGCATTTGTGACTATGTTTGCCCGTGCGGTGTATTGGAGGCCAAGGGGGTTGCTGCCCTGTTGATCTTGGTGTTGATCTTGGTGCGCAGTATCTATTGAACATGGGTATAGCTATTGAATGGGATAGTGGACGACTCAGGGAGCAAGTTTTGCAATGATGGCCAATCCAGGATAGGGACAGGCTATTGCAGATGTATAGTTGGGGCAAGGTGCATTTTGAGGAGCTTTCTGATGTGCAGAAGGAGCTTTTAGCTCAGACTCCCAATAGACCGGATAACGAGTTTGAGGGCCGCCGCCGTGCTGGGCCGGTTGTTATTAATAAAGCTGATGAAGGTGCTCCGGCTAGTGTAAGAGGTCTTAGCACGGAATTGGCTGGACTACGAGCTGATGTGATGGCCATGCACACAAGGATTGAAGATTGGCGCATTATGTGGAAGAGAGATTTGATGAATGGCAAACTCATGTTGATACCAAGTTTGAGGGGTTCTACACTCGTCTTGATCAGTATTTCAGAGGCCCCCCAGTAGCCCCCTGAGCCTTGATTTTGCCATACCTATTTCTTTTACTTTATAGACTCTTTATTTGGGCCTATACGTATTGAGACATTTGGATACCTTTGCTACTTATTACTTTGCTTATGTTCTGAACTCCATGACTTTTTATGCAATGTGCCCTTTCTTTACTTGGATCTGTGACTTATGTGTTCTTTGTAGGATGCATGTTGATTATCAATTGCCTCTGCACTTGATCTGTGTTTTCTGCCGGGTCTTCACTTGATAAGGGAGTTTTCTTGAACTTTAACTCTTTCATTTTCATGAGAACATTGCAAAGAATAAGTGTGGGGGAGTGGATGTATGCTATGATTTTATGAGTATTGTGATTTGTTAACCTTGAGAATTGTTAGGAATTGAGAAATTTTGAAAATTTTGAAAATTTTCCCGTGTTTTGAACTTCTTCTTCGAGGTTTGATTGTTGAGCTTTTGCTAGAATGAGTTAGGTTATTTGAATTGAGGCATATTTGCATGAGATTGGATAAATTAGTGTGTTAGTATGCCCGTACATTCTGAGCACTTTTGAAAGTGATAATGTACTTTGCTTAGGAAGGAGAATTGATGATTTTCAAATAAGTCTAAGATTTGATTAGGATGCATTTTAGTCCTATTGAGGTGAAATTTTGAGTTGATGAAAGGTTAGGGAAGTGAAGTAAGCATTCATTGTCGGAGGATTATAAGCCTTTCTTTTAGCCATTTTTCACTAAATAACGTGATCTTATTGACCCCGCTGAGCCTAATTGTTGTGCAAAGATTTTTGTAGCCACATTATGAGCCAAATGCACAACAAAAGTATAACCCACCTTGTTAATTTTACACCAAGGCTTGCTCGTTTGATCTTATAGAGAATATTTATCTTGGACCACTTTTGATTGTTCTTGTGATTGAAATTGAGAGATTTACGTAAAGAGAGAAAAAGAATGAGAAAAAAAAAAGAGAAGAAAAACCAAAAAGAAGCGAAAAGAAAAATCATGCGAAGTGTGAAATTGAAAGAGTGGGATACAAATATCTAAGTGTGGGGGAAGTGTTTAATGGTAATTGAAATAGCCGCATGTGTAAAGTTTGAATGATGTAAACTTGATAAGTAGTCACTTGATTCAAAAATTCCATAACCTTACCTAAAGCCTACATTACCAGCTCGAAAGACCTACCGATCTTGAGTCTTGATTTAACTCCATTAGTGGAGATAGGTGCGAAAAGTGTATTCCGAAGTTGATGATTGGAAATTAGGAGGAAGTTGTGAATTTTTCATTCTAATATTTGTACATTTTTCATTCGAACTCACACACTACACAAGGGTATACTTTTCATACTATATTTGATGATCTTATGTTTATGAGTACTTGAATTTATGAGCTAAACTTGTTTAGGCGAAGGTTTGAAGATTGCTTTAAAGTCGAGGTTTGACAGGGATGTGTTTTCTTTATTTTTGTATTTCTTGAGGACGAGCAACAGGCAAGTGTGGGGGAATTTGTTGAGTGTAAAATTCGAATGGATTTAAGCGTTAATTAGAGTATATTTTTGTGTCGTTGGATGTGTTTATTTGTTTATTTTGCTCCATTTAGGTGTTTAGGGAGTTGGAGTTAAGAAACGGCGAAACGAGGCGAATTCACGTATTTTTTGGAGGAATTAGGAGTAACCCCCGTTACTCCTAGGAAGAGCGTTATTGCTAACTCCCATTAACGAACCCAAGCGCATTACTTTTGGCGAATTGGGGAGTAACACCCGTTACTCCCTGGAAGAAGAACTCTGGTAACGCCCGTTACCAGAGGCAGTAGGAGAAGGACTTTTAGCGCAGGAGGGGGACAGAGGAAAAGTGGTAACGCCCGTTACCACTTATAAAAGCGTAATCACGATTTCAACTTGTAACGGGGAGTTAATGCAATTTGTTCATGGAAAGGTAACACCCGTTACCTAGGGCGGCGAGAAGACTTTGGGTGCTGCTATTTATATGCGTTTTGGAGTATTTTTGTGGGGCTCTTCTTCAGTTTTTGTGACCTAGCGTGGAGAGAGAAGTACGGAGCTTTGGAAAGAGATTGTCAGAGAATTTCGAGACGAAGAAAGGATCGAATTCTACAAACAATTTTAGTTTTCTTATTTTTCCGGTTTTATTTATTAGTTTAATTATCAAACTAATTCCTCTAAGTTTTTTTTATTCATTTCACATGTTTAGATTTGTTTTCCTAGAATTCAAGAATGTTTAGAGTTTTGTTTTTGAGACTTTGTTTTAAATTGATGCACATGAATTCCTTTAATGCAATTTATTTTAGTTTTATGAGCTTTGAGTTAATTATGAGTAGCTAAACTCGTAGGCCTAGGGGAGTGATGATGAATGCATGCTAAGTGTTTGATATGATGCTTGAATGACTTGTGTTAATTCTTAGTTTTGAGAACGTAGTTTGAAGTGAATTGCGACGGCCTGATCAACCTTAGCATAATCTAGGATTACCTAAGAATTGAGAAATTAATGGTGATTGAGACTATTTTCATAACTAGTAGGTTTAGAATTCAAAGAGATTTTCTTCTTAACCTATACAACTAGTAAATCTTATTCTATGCCAAGCCGCTAGAAGTTGATTTGCACTAGTCTTGATCTTGTTGGTTTAATTAATTTTTAATGATTGTGAGAACAACGTTGACATTAGTTGAATACTTGATTATACCTTGAGAAAGGATAATGCAAATCTAAGTAACTAAGTTGTAGAATTATCCTTGTCAAACGAGTATTATATTGAATCGTGAATACATAGTCATGACTCCCCAGCCTAATTAGTTTATTGAGTTATCCACGTGCGTTAATTAGTAATTGTGTTTTATTCTAGTTAATAGTTTTATTCCCGTTTTAGTAGATTAATAACCAACTTGATTTCATTCGGTCTTTAGATTAGATAGAGATATTGAGTGGTGATTGATTTCCCTTCCCTGTGGGTACGATCCTGTTGTGCTACGCGTATATCTTCAGTGTACACTTGCACGATTGGTTTAACTTAAAATCACAACAGCCACACACAACGAAATACGGGGTTTCTCCTGTGGTGGCTCGAGGGGTTGTGCGATAGGCCTATAAGGCTCCCTGTAGCTCTTCAGCCCATTCTTCTTTCTTGCTTTTCGAGTATCATTTTCAAATGTTATAAGATGATACTATAAGTGACTTCAGCTTGACAGTTGGCTTGAGGATGCCCCACGGAACTGAAGCGTTGTTCAATTCCCAGTTCCGAGCACCACTCTCGGGTATCTACAGTAATAAATTAAGACCCGTTATCGGACACCAATACTCTGTGGATGCCATATCTTCAAATAATGTTTTTCCAGATGAAATCTCTAACAACGTGAAAAGTGATCTTGGCCACCGCTTCTGCCTCAGCCCATTTTGTGAAGTAATCCACTGCCAGGATAGCAAATTTCTTCTGTCCTACTGCAATTGGCAATGGCCACACGATGTCGATGCCCCTTTAATCAAAAGGCCAAGAAATATCTATAGGAGTCATCTGAGCGGTGGGCAGCTGTGGAATGTTGGAATAGAACTAGCACTTGGGACATTTCTTAGAGAAAGCAATTGAATCTTGCAGGACTGTAGGCCAATAGAAGCCACTCCTTAACACCTTTTTGGTGAGGACACGTCCCCCCGGAGTGATTTCCACTGTGGAAATGCTCGAGAACCTCTTTAGCTTGCGAGGGCCTCAAGCATTTCGATGGAGGGCCTTGATAGGACCTCTTGAAGAGTCTTCCCTGATGATCGAATGAAAATTGAGGGACTTTGCACCTGATTTTCCTAGCTTCTACTTTGTCAGTGGGGCAAACACCTTCTTTAAGGAAACTCAAAATATCTTCGAGCCAGCATGGCTCGGATGGATCAATCATAGTCACTTCCTGTGCATGCCCTCCTTTTATCAAAGGCTCCTCTGTTCTAAAAAAGGTAACAGAGCGGTTGCAGCATCCTTTGAGGGCGGAAGCAAACTTAGAGAGGGCATCGGCGCGCTCGTTCTCTGTTCGTGGAACCTGAAGCAGGTGAAATTCTTTAAACTTACAAATGGCTTCTTTCGCTTTTTCTAGATACTACATCATGGTGGTTTCTCGAGCCTCATAGGTTCCTCCAATCTGGTTCGCGATCAACTGTGAGTCAACATAGGCGGTGGTCCGAGAAACTCCGTTTTGGGCAATATTTAGCCCTTGGACTAGGGCCTCATACTCTGTCTCATTGTTGGTGACTTAAAAATCTAACTTGATTGCGAAATCTATTTCAATTCCATCGGGGTCTCTAAGGGTCACCCCTGCTCCTCCCCCTTGAGATGTTGCGGAACCGTCCGTGTGCAGGATCGACAAACCATCACTCTCTGGAAGGGTAGGTTCCAGATCAAAGTGCTCGACTAGCAGATCTGTCACCACCTGTGCTTGAGTGGCCGTCTGTGGCTCGAAATTGATGTCAAATTGGCTAAGCTCAATCGCCCATTTGATCAGCCTTCCAAAAACATCAGGTTTTGACAAAACTTGCCTCAGTGGTTGGTCTGTAAGCACTATGATAGAGTGTGCTTGGAAATATGGCATTAGTCTTCGCGACGCGTTCACGAGGACGAAAGCAAATTTCTCTATCTCCGAGTATTTCTTTTCAGCACCCTATAAGGTTTTGCTCAAATAATAGACGGGCAGGTATTTGCAGTCTCGGACTGCCACGAGGACCTCGCTCATTGCCTCCCTGGAAATTGAGAGGTAGATAAAAATTTGTTCACCCTCGTCTGGTTTGGATAGCAGTGGTGCGTACGAGAGGTAGGCCTTCATGTCTTGCAATACCTTTTCGCAATCCTCAATCCAAGCGAAGTTTCTAGCATTGCATAAAATTTTGAAGAATAGCAAGTTCCTGTCTGCCGAGCGAGATATGAATCTGTTAAGGGAGATTATTTTTCCCACTAAGACTTTCATCTCTCTAACATTCTGAGGGGAGGGGATCTCTATGATGACCTTAATCTTTTCTGGATTGGCCTCGATCCCGTGCTGACTCACTACATATCCCAGGAACTTTCCTCCTTGAACTCCAAATGTGCATTTGGAAGGGTTCAGCTTCATGCCATACTGTCGCAATATGTCAAAAGTCCTATTTAAGTCTTCTAGGTGAGAGTGCTACCGTTCACTTTTGACAATCATGTCATCCAAGTAAACTTCCATTGAACCCCCCATTTTTTTCTCGAACATCGTGTTAATGAGGCGCTGATACGTACCACCTGCGTTCTTTAATCCGAACGGCATAACAAAGAAACAATACACTCTCATATTCACCACAAATGATGTCTTCGGGCGATCCTCGGGAGCCATGAAGATCTGGTAGTATCCCTGGAATACATCCATCACGCTCATTAACTTGCAACCAACGGTAGAATCCACTACCTGGTCAATCCTAGGAAAGAGGTATGGGTCTTTGGGACAACCTTTGTTAAGATCTGTGAAATCATTACACATTCGCCACTTGTTCACACTTTTGGGGATGAGAACGACATTGCACAGCCATTTTGGGTACAGGATCTCCTCAATGTACTGAGCCTCGAGGAGCTTGTTAACTTATTCCTCAATAATTTTTCTTCGGAATCCATTGGCGTCTCTCTTCTTTTGTTTAATGGGCTTGAAGACGGGGTCCACATTGAGCCTATGAACTATGACACTAGGGTCAATCCCTGTGAGATCTGATGCCTTCCATGCAAAAACATCTATGTTCTCCCTCAAGAAATCTATCATCATGATTTGTGAGGGTCCAGAGAGACTCGAGGCAATTTGCGTGGTCTTTTCTTTGTTGCCAGGCTCTAGTTCAATGGTCAAAAATTTCTCAGCGAGCTCTACCCGATCTTCAGGACGAGGGGCTTCGAGCGTTCTTTTTATACCCATGAGGCGCTTGTCTCCGCTCTTAGGCTCATTTTCGATCATGTCCTCTTCCAAAGAGGACGCTCCTACTGCACCTGGGGGGCCACCCCCTGACCCTCGAGGTTATCTTTCTCGTGCGAATTTTTCTTTTTGTTCTACTTTTTATTGAGCCTTGCTCTCTTCCGTGTTGGGCCATCTTCGTCAGACTTCTTGCTGGATCCTATCTGAAAAGTTGGGAAAATCCACAGACTTCTTGTTGGATCCTATCTGAAAAGTTGGGAAAATCCACAGACTTCTTGCTGGATCCTATCTGAAAAGTTCTCTCGGGCTTGGGCTTTTGGAGGGATAACATATAGCATTCCCAAGCTTCCTTGGCGTTGCAAAGAACTTCACCTATCCCCTTGGAGGTGGGGAATTTGATCTTTTGGTGGTAGGTGGAGATGATCGCCTTAAAATTAATGAGGGCGGGTCGTCCAATTATGATATTGTAAGGGATTTCTATCTCTACCACCGTATAAGTGGCTATCAAGGTCTTTCGTTGTGGGGCGTGACCAAAAGAGGTGGCCAAGCGAATCTGTCCATGAGGGACCACCTTGGAGCCCCCAAAGCCCACGAGGGCTGTTTTAAGGGGCCCAAGGGGAATGTTTGTCATATTCATTTTCTGGAAAGCGGAGTAAGGGAAAACATTCACAAAACTTCCACTATCAACAAGAACCCTCTTTACAATATGGTTATGCACGTCTAAGCTAACCACTATGGGGCAGTCAGAGGTTTCACTGACCCCATGGGGTGTTACAATGTGTTC
Source organism: Lantana camara (assembly GCA_037501455.1). NCBI lineage: Eukaryota > Viridiplantae > Streptophyta > Magnoliopsida > Lamiales > Verbenaceae > Lantana > Lantana camara. The sequence goes on from CM074855.1 coordinate 123,170,747, forward strand.
TAGGTCCTTGCTACTAAATCCTATTGCTTCATCCTCCCTCAAGTTGGGGGCGTTTCCGTCCTTGATGGCATACACTTATTTTTGCACTGAGGGCCTCTGGTCATAGCTCCGAACGTATCGACGGAGAGAGGCATTGGAATCTCCCCCTGCTGAGCCTCCTGCTATCATGTTGATTACCGCGAAGGGGGTGTTTTCCATCTCAGACACTTTTTGCTTCCCTGTATCTTTGCTCTCACGATGGCTCCAACAAGGGCTCCTCGAGCGTGAGGGACTTCTTCTCTGAGCCTTGGCTCGCTCACTGCAGTGCTCGTCGTAGCACTCTAAAATTTTGACAAATTCTTTCAGGTGGCCCCCAGTGATGAGCCTTTATATCTCATTCTCCAATTTTCGGCACTCGTACGTGTCATGCCCCTTTCATTTTTGGAAGGCGCAATACTTTCTCGAGTGCCTCTGAGCTTCTGTTTCCCTCATTTTATGGGGCCTCTTAAAGAGTTTTTTTTTCAGAGAGGGAGTAAATCTCAGAAATGGGCCCGTTGAGGGGAATGCGCTCATACTTCCGAGGTGGTGGGGAAGACTTGGGGTGTTCCTTGTGAGTGTCTTCCCGCCCTCGATCACTCTTGTGATGGCTTGACGGTCTAGGCGTATTGGACCTATACATGTCCTCGAGCGCAAAAAAAGGCTCTGCGATCTCCCTCATCGACATAAGGGACGGGGGCCTTCCCTTAACAACGGCTTCAGCAAACTCATTGCTCACATAATGCTTGTGGATGATGGCCTTGAACATCACATGGGTAAGGAAATCCATCGACCGAAAAAGGAACGGAGGGACTCATTCTCACCCTAGACCAAGTTGTACAACGCCGTGGGCACAGTAACTGGGACCTTCAATGAATTAATGTAGTTCAAGAAGGCACTGGTAAGATCATCATAGCCCCTCATCGAGCGAGGAGGCAGTGGTTGGAATGCTCGTAAAGGTACATCAGATGAACAAAGTGGTCCAAGTGTTCCACAGGGTCATTGGTTCCATCATAGTGATTGATGGAAGTGGGGACTTTGCCCATCCCTGCTTGGGCTGTCAAAACTTCTTCCACGAGAGGAGAACCCCTCGCCAAGGGATGGTAGTATCCACCCTCATTATCGTAATTCTCATAATTCTCTTCATCTCCCCTGTGCCGAGGGGCGTGATTCCTGTTCACATGGCGGGTAGCGTATCTGGCCTTGGGTCTCTGGTCCCCAGCGTGGGGGGCTTGAGACCACGCTCGAGAGAGCTGCTCTACCATGTTCTGGATCCTTTCCAGCTGGTCTTGCACAGCTGCGAGTATGTTAGGGTCTTGTCCATCCTTCTTACTACCCCCCTTTGAGGCTTGTGAATGAACCTCCTCATCTACGTCAATCCTGTCCACAGGCTCCTTCCCTTTGTCAGCCTGTGGTCTTCCTGCACTCCCCTCGGGGGAGCCTCACTTGTGTTAACAAGCAGAGGTGGTGGTGGCCGGGCCTGCAACCCAACTTGGGCCGCCATGAGCGGGTGACCTGCCATCCTCCCATGGGAGGGGCAATTTGCGTAGCCTGCCCCGATGGGAAATAGGTGGCCATAAAATTTTTCCGTGCATTCTGAGCTGCCTGGACCTCGCACTGGGTGTAAATGGCCTACAAGTGTCTCTATGTCATGGGGGGCTTCTCCACCCCCTCAATCTCTTTGGGATTAACAACAGGGAGCTACATCATTCCAACGTGGTATGGCTGAATGGTGGGCACCATACTGGGTGGTGCGACCATATAACTAAGTGGCGGCATCATCATAGGTTAGCCACCCAAGCTAGCAGCGGTGGGGGTTGGATGAGTCAGAGGAGCATCCAAGCCAGAACCTCCTGTTGCTCCGACGGCGGGTTGTTCTAAGTTAGCTTCCTTCTCTGGCCTGCTGGGTCCTATTGACGGTGGGACCTCTCCGGTGGTGGGTAAAACTCCAGCGGTGCCGACGGCCTTTAAATTCTCAACATCCACGCGTGGGGGAGCACCTCCACCTCCGACAGCACCAGATATGGTAGTTATCACCATAATGGACTGTGTGTTTGTTTTACTTCTAACAAGGTGAGAAAAGCAAGAAAGAACAAATGGTTTCCCACATACGGCGCCAAAAATGATGGGGTCTGATCTGACTGGGCAAACTCCAACATTTTAGAATTTGTATAATGGGAAAATAGGGGATCAAATGCTTAGGCAAGGGTCACTGGAGTGAGTGGGTTCTACCTGCTAAGAACAAACACAACAAGAACATTAGAAGACCAAGCTGGGGAAATGGGAGGTGAGACCCAGTTTGGCACTCCGCCGCCCAAGTCAGTATCAGGTGATGAAGAAGATGAAGAGAAAACAAAGCTCAAGTGTATGAAGCTTGCTTACAAAGTGTGAGTGGTTCTTGAATATTTATAGTTGAGGGTTAAGGCCCTTTTGGTAATTGCCACCAAGTGGTCCTGAATTGGGGTTGCCCTAAACACGTGGCGTAATGAGGAGCCTTTGAAAAGGATCTCCTGCAAAAGCCTGCAAAAAGGTTGGTGGAGAGCAACAATGTCAGGTGCACATTGGTGTACTTTTTGTCAGAGACCGTTACTAGGTTGTTACCAAAGGCCAAGCACGCTAAGGTTTGGTATGGACTTTGGGGCTCGCAGGTCCGAGGGGATACTTGGGCTCAAAGAGATGGTGTGAAGAGCTTCGCCTTTACAACCATGGAGTGACCTCGAGGGTGAATCCTGAGGTGGCCTCGAGGGCTGCATTTTGATAACTAGCCATGCTCGTCCGCTCGGGAGGAGGCTATGATTCAGTTTGAAGAGGGAATCGATATTCCCTCGAGGGGAGAGTCTATCTTCGAGGGGAAGCTTTGAGATAAAGGCCATAAGACGCCACGGTGTCACACTTTGATTGGGTCACATATCGCATTCGTGGCAGGACCGTATTTTAGCCTCATCAAAAGTAAAATAAATAAGATAAAAAAATCATAAGAACAATTAAAATATGGATTATGCGCTAGAGAGATAGGAGAAAAAACACTAAAAAATAGATTTATGCATGAAAAGCGAAAAAATGGAACATACTTTGTTAATCTAATACACATATTCGAGGGAGAGTCTAGTCTTTACTTGATTTTGGCTAAACTCCTATATTGATATACAAATCAATGGAACACTTTCTATAAAAAAAAAATGAATTTAAGCACAAAAATTAAAAGAAAGAAACACAAATTAAACATTTTATGTATGAAAGTGGTACCACAATTTAGGTTTTAAAATTTTCTTATAGGAAAGATGATTTATTAAAACAAAAACAACTCGTACCTTATGAGATTGAGTCAAGAACCTCGAAAATCATTTAAACTTTTTCAATCTTATCAAAAATTTCAAACTTCAACAGAGCCTCATCAAAAAATTGGATTACAATTTAATATTCTATGTTTCGTTTTTCTTTATCAATCTCTTGAACCCTAATTAATAATAGTATTAAATATCACCCATAATTAGGGTGGGTGCTATCATATATAAAAGTTATAAATTCAATCATTCTTAACTTAAATCCCATTAATTATGGATGAAAAGTGTATGAATTTATCCGTAATAATCCAATTACTAACATCGATTTATTTTAATAAAAATATGTATAATTTTAAAAGAAATTCATACATGGAAAATATATTATGAAGATTGTACAAAATATTTATTTCCTTTAGTAATATTTATTTTCATAATAAAATAGTATACAAAATAAAGATTTTTGTTTCAATTTTTCTTTATCAATTTTTTAACCCTAATTAATAATAGTATTAAATATCACATTAATTGTGGGGTGGATGTTTTCATATATAAAAGTTATCAATTCAATCTTTCTTAACCTAAATCTAATTAATTATGACATTTATTTATATTGATAAAAATATTTATAATTTTAAAAAGAAATCTTACGTAGAAAGTATATTATAAATATTGGCAAAGATAATTATTTTCTTTAGTTACTATTTGATGGGCCCAAATCACGTTCAGATCAGCACCAAATACGTGTCGCAATCTGAACGACTCATCTAAGCTATCCAAAGATTCTAGAGCTTGGACGCTCGTAATAATGGGCTCGCGAAATAGATCCAGCTCATTCACTCATTATCTCACTGGTTAAGACTTGCGCGCCTCGACCGAAGCCACGAGCATGGGATTTACTTACCAATCACGTCTGACGCTCGCACTGCAGCCCCACGGAACGCTCTCTACCCGGAGTCCATCCCTTCTGCACCAGTGGAGCCTGCTGCGAGGGAACTCGCGCTCGATCCCATACCTCGCTCAAGCTGTCCGACGCTCGGACCAAGCCGCCAGAGGAACTCTTCCTCTCGAGCGCTCCGACGCTCAGGAGCATACGTTCAGGGCATCCCAGCGCTCGTACAGGGGGTACTCGCTTCCCAGAGGTTAACCCCCTCCTTAAATGAAGGGTTCCCCTCGAGGGCACACCTAGTTACTAGAGGAGGCTCTTTGGGTGCCTCCAGATTGTCTGCTGCTCTATAACCACTTCTGACATAGCGGTAGTGTGTACACCATGCCTAACATACTGCAACCGCCTGTCACTAGGTATCATTCAGGGATATCACTTTCATACCATCACACGTTGCCACGTGTCTAGGGCAAGATCGGGTTTGGGGCCACATGGTCACTTTTACCAAAACACCCATGCCCTCAACGTATAAATAGGGAAATTCTTACTCACGTTCCCTAAGCCATATCTCACATACAAAATCACATACAGACATTGCATACAACTGGGCATTTTTCACCTTGATCTTCATCTCCTTCCTAAAGCTTGCCACGCTTCATCGTTTTCAGCATTTTCCGTTGCACAAACCCTGGTGTTATCTTAGCTGGATGAACCCACGCTCATTTGGAAACCCAGTTCCTGAGGCTTTAACGCCTGTGATGGTTTTCCTTTCCTAAACAAATCTTAAAGTGATTGGTGATTTACGATTATTCAGATTCCTACACCATCACTATTTACTTTTATAATAAAATAATATATAAAATAAAAATCAGCCAATCATATTTTTTTATTTAATTAAGAATATCAAAAAATCCACAAAATTACACATCATCAAAATATACAATAAAGAGTCAAACATAGTTTTCAAATATATAATAGTATAGATAGATTTTGAAAAGAAAAGACAAATAAGGAAAATATATATGATAGAAAAAAAAATTGGTATATAGATACTTCAATAAAATAATTAGAATGATTTAATAAATTAAGAATATTAAATAACAATTAATGTGATTTTTTGAAGTGATTTAGAAAATAAAAAATTACCATAAATAATATCAATCAACCATAAAAAAAGAATTTATCAACTACAAATAATTTAAAATTCTAGAAAATTAAAATTCAGTCAAATTTGATTCAATTGGTCAAAAAATACCCTTCCAATATATTGTAGTATAGATAATCGGGGAAAACAAATAACAGTTGCTATTTCATTGATTTTTAAGAAATTACAAAGTTTAAAGTTATTATTCAATTGAGGTGTAACAAGGAATGCTAAGATATATATAAAATCAAATAAACATTTAGTAATATTTCCCTTCTTTTTTTTTTTTTTTCCAACATCAAACCTCTGAAAGGGAAATATTATTACAAATCAAGAGAAACAATTACAAAAATAAATAACAGAAAAATTAACGCAAGCCGAAGCCGCAATTCCAACAAATTTGTGAGCTATTATATTAGCATTAAGTCTAGTAAAAGAAAAACAAACCCTAATAATAGGATTCGACTCCTTGAGGTTGAAAATTATTCCTTCCAAGTTGATTTTAATCCGATCCGGGTGAAGTTCCGCAGCCTCCTTTTCTCTAGATTGAGAAGAAAATTTACCTTGACCTACAACAGATAACTCGGCCAAAAGTTTTCTCGAAGAATCACATAAAAAATAAAACTGAACATAAAGAAACTAACTAAACTTTCATACGGAAGGAACAAAACTTCTCATACGGAAAACTCGAAAGAAAATATAACTTAAAAGAAAAAAAACAGTGAAGCAGATCGTCCTTGTACCAGAAAATCCTGTTAGATTTGGGAAGATGACAATAGATCTGGAAGAGTGGCGACGAAACTGAGAAGATGGTGGTAGATACGATTCGATGGAACAAATCTGAGAAGTTGACGGCGGAATAGAATTGAGTCAATCCGGTGGTGGACCAATAATAGTATTCTCCACCACCAGATCGAAGACTACCTTGTCTTGAGTTTGAGTCACGTAGATTAGGGTTTTAGTGTTTGAGAGAGTTTTTAGTCCCTTCTAAATTGACTTCAGTTGCTATTGAGTTAATCTTTGTTTGCACTTCAAATTTTGGGAAATTTTGCACTTTAATACCAAACCTTTGAATTTTTACAGTTTAGTACCCAATCTTTGAATTTTGTTACACTTAAGTGCCTCCGACCAATAAGAAAATGAAACGTGTACCCAACCAAGCAATAAGAAAATGACACGTCGATATTAGGCACTTAAGTGCAACAAAATTCAAAAGCTGGGTACTAAAGTATAAAAATTCAAAGGTTGGTTACTAAAATGCAAAACAATTCAAAAATTGGGGTACAAATAAATATTAACCCGTTGCTATTTTACCCATTGCGTGAGAATTACTCGTTTGCCCGTGATACACCTCTGTGAAAATGTGGACCACTGATGTTGAGCTTCATTTTCATCTATTTTGCCCCCATCCATTTACCCCCATATATATAGTATAAATATGGTGACTTTTTACCTCCAATTACACCAAAAATGGTATTGGTTCTAAAATGCTCAATGTATTTAATAACTTCCATTCACATTTTGCACAAATTTTCGTCAGCAGAAAAGGAATTTCCTGGTCAGGGTGGGCAACCATTCCTATGAGGCTATTACAATTAAAAGTTAAACCTTATTCTTGTACAAAAGAAAACCAAAAAGAAAAATTACATGTATACTCTATTTAAGTTTATAAAATTATCAAAAGATACCATCCTTTTTAAAATATTACAAATACTCACCACTGTACCTTATAATATTATATTTTAGTGCATCTTCGTTATATTTGCACCGCAGTTCGGTAGAATATTCATTGATTTTCTAAAGAAAATTTTAGAAAATAAGCTCTCTTCTAACCTTGAGTAAATGAGTTTAAATAAACACTATTGCACGATTAAAGAAATCGAAGTTTTTTTCAACTCTAATTTCCACTCCGCAGAGCGAATATTGTAGTGGAGAAAATTTCTTCAAGCCTCAAAAATAAACTTTTGGAGAAGAAAATTGGAGTGAACGCCATCTAACGTCGGTTTTGTGTATTTGCCGGAGTAAACCCTCCAACTAATATTTAGTTTTCTAATTCATATGTTATTCATAAAGGATAAATTAGGAATTTTAAATTGTATATTCTTAATTTAATTTAATTTAAAATAAGTGTAGTGTTTATTCATATACGTTTACGTATCCTATAAAACCCGAATGGAGGTGCAATAAAAAAGTAATATTATAAAATATTGTATTGTATATTTATAATATTTAGGGAAGATGGAGTTTGTTGGTAGTTTCATAAACTTAAATATGGTGTAGACATAACTTTAAAAAAAAAAAAGAAAGAAAGAAAGAAAAAGTTAACACGATTCAATTAAAAGAATTGACATTTTCACACTTTTTAATATCTAATTTTGCCACCAACACTAATTTTTTGACTCAATTTTAGTATATGTTTTACATCTAGGTTTTTTTTTAACACACACGCAAATCGATTAGAGGAATTTGAATTCAAAGTTATTGAGAAAATTTTTTTAACCATTTGGTGAACCGACTGCTTTTAACCTAGATCAAGATAAACACCGGAGCACAAAGCTTTCCTTTCTTTTTTTTTTTTTTTTTTTTTGTGAATAAATAGCAATATTTCTCATTGTCAAAGTATATACAACGCGTTTCTTCCAGGCCTTCCTTTTTTTCTATTTTTTCTTTAAACGTGTTCCCATACTTCTCATTTTATTTTAGAAACTAATAAGGACCTGTAACAAACTCAGCCAATTACAGCCCAATAATTAATATGAGCTAACACCTTCATGCTATGAATGTAAAAGAAAGGTCCTCTTCGACAATAAAGACGAGAAAAATTCATGGGTGCTTGAGGGTCATTTTCTCAGCCTTTGTGATCAGCATGTGATGATAAAATCAATCATTAAAATAAAAATAAATAAATAAAATTCTTAATTATATATGTCGTATAAATAAGTCATTCTCATTCCTAAACATTATCTCATCTCATAGCAAAGTTTTTCACAAAATGGAGCTTCTAAAACCCCTTCCCCTTCTGTTCCTCTTGACACTAATTCTTCATAACAATGTTAATCTGATCTCAGGATTGCGGTCTCATTACATTGTCCATATGGACAAATCTTTCATGCCAAAGCCTTTTGCTAGCCACAACCATTGGTATTCATTTGTTGTCAGTTCTCTGAAATCTTTTAACCCGGAATCAGTGAAACAAAATGAGGGTCCACAAAAGCTAGTTTACACTTACGACAGCGCTTTTCATGGATTCAGTGCAATGTTGTCGAATGATGAACTGGAAGCCCTTGAGAGATCTCCGGGCTTTCTCTCCGCGTATAGGGACATGAATGTCACACTCGACACCACTCACACATTTGAATTCCTAGGCCTAAATCCCACTACGGGATTATGGCCAGCTTCTGAGTATGGCAAAGATGTGATAGTTGGTGTTATAGACACGGGCGTTTGGCCCGAAAGCCGGAGCTTCAAAGATGATGGAATGACAAAAGTATCTTCAAGGTGGAAAGGGACGTGCGAGGAGGGGCAAGATTTTAACTCCTCATTGTGTAATAGAAAACTCATTGGAGTTCGATATTTCAATAAGGGAGTTATCGTAAATAATCCCAGCACGACCCTGAGTATGAACTCTGGGAGGGATACTCAAGGTCATGGGACACACACTTCATCAACTGTCGCTGGAAATTATGTTGAAGGGGCTACTTTTTTTGGATATGCCACGGGAACCGCAAGAGGTGTTGCCCCTCGTGCAAGGGTGGCCATGTATAAGGTCAGTTGGGATGAGGGGAGATATGCTTCGGATGTTCTTGCCGGTATGGATCAAGCTATCGCAGATGGTGTCAATGTAATTTCCATCTCCATGGGCTTTGATAATGTTCCATTATATGAAGACCCTATCGCCATTGCTTCTTTTGGAGCTATGGAAAAGGGCATTCTCGTTTCCACTTCTGCCGGAAACGAGTTTGGAATTGGAAGTTTACATAATGGAATTCCGTGGGTCCTGACAGTGGCGGCGGGTTCCACGGACCGTTCTTTTGCTGGAACTTTGGCATTGGGAAATGGTGTGACCATTGTTGGATGGACTATGTTCCCAGCACCGGCTTTTGTGGAGGACTTGCCTCTAATTTACAACAAAACGATGTCATCTTGTAATTCAACGAAGGAACTCTCGGCACTCGAATATGGGATAGTTATATGTGAGAACGGCTTCATCTCTAGTCAAATGGACCTTGTGTCGAGGTCAGATGCTAATGCAGCTATATTTGTTTCTGATGATCCTAATATATTTTTGGATAGCCACTTCAGCTACCCCGGAGTTGTGATCAGTCCTAAGGATGCATTGATGGTGATAGCTTATGCTGCAAGTGTTTCAAATCCCACCGCTAGTATCAAATTCCAACAGACTCTTGTGGGAACAGAGGGCGCTCCTGTTGTGGCTTCGTACACATCAAGAGGCCCGGCATCAAGTTGCCCAGGAATCTTGAAACCCGACATTATGGCGCCGGGATCACTAGTATTAGCATCTTGGATTCCAAATAGCATGGCCGCTGTTATCAGTTCTAACATTGCTTTAGCTAGTGATTTCGTTGCTATTTCTGGCACGTCCATGTCTTGCCCCCATGCCTCGGGCGTTGCAGCACTCCTCAAAGGGGCCAACCCAGAATGGAGTCCGGCAGCCATTCGCTCTGCGATGGTGACAACGGCGAACAATTTAGATAATACGCGAAATTATATTCGAGATTCCTTTTTCAACTATGATGTTGCAACACCACTAGCCATGGGAGCAGGACATGTTGATCCAAACTAGGGATGGCAACGAGCCGAGCCGAGCCGAGCCTTGGCCTTTTTTCAGGGCTCGGGCTCGGCTCGACCAAGGCTCGAACCCGGCTCGGCTCGGCTCGAGGCTCGGGTCTTTAATATTATTTTTAATAAAAAAATTAGTTTTTTTAATAATTTAATATATTTTTATATATAATAATATATATTAAATGAATATATATAATAAATATATTATTTTTTATTTATTTTGTATTAAATTTAATGAATATATATATAATATTATATATTAATAAAATATTTATATATATAAAAATTAAAAATATTATTTTTTTAATTAAATATATGGGCTCGCGAGCTGGCTCGCGAGCCACGAGCCAAGAAATAAAGGGTTCGGGTTCGGGCTCGGCTCGGCTCGGCTCGTGTAGCTCGCGAACCGGCTCGGCTCGTTGCCATCCCTATTCCAAACCGAGCCATGGATCCCGGCCTCATTTACGATGCTAACCCACTCGATTATGTACGCCTTCTTTGCTCGATGAATTTCACGCGGAATCAAATCATGGCTATCACAAGATCGAGCTACAATTGTTCGAATCCGTCTTCGGATTTGAACTACCCGTCCTTTATTGCCTTCTACCGGAACAAGACTACCAAGGCTTTGGTTCAAAACTTCCAAAGGACGGTCAAGAATGTCGGTGACAACACGACAACTTATAAGGCTCAAGTGGTGGCACCGAGTGGTTCCGAGGTTACTGTCTCTCCAACAACACTAGTGTTTGGCCAAAAATATGACAAGCAGACCTATTTACTTACCATACGACATCATGGGAATGTAAATGGGACGGTGACATTTGGTTGGATAAATTGGGTTGAGAATAATGGGAAACACGTTGTGAGGAGTCCTATTGTGGTGTCTCCTATGACGATCCCAGTCTGGGAGTAATTAGTTTGATTGTGTAGATTGCGAATTTGCAATGACTGTGCTTTGTTTCTGATTAAGCATGATAGGTAATAAGTATTGTTCTGATTCAGCATGATAAGTAATAAGTGTTAATCTAGTGCGTAATGCGACTTCAGTTATCAGTTGGTTAATATTCATGCATATGTAAGGTCACTCAAGAATCTTTAATTTTATGAATTATCAATTAACTCTTGAGATTTATAGTGGTTGGTGATTTATTAAGAAAGAAAAAAGAAAACTATAATGCAATTGATTAATAATGCACGACGATAAAAAATTCATAATCAATATGTATTTCTTTTTTCTTTTTAATTTTTGTTGACATCAATTTTTGCAACAGTAGATTTTCGTTTCAGGTTGCAAAATCTTGGTTTTATAATTGTATAATACCAAAAAATATGTGTTTTGATACAATTAATCTACATATGTAATAGTGTGTTACGAGGGTTATTTTTTAAAGGAAAATATAATCTAAATCCATGTAACTGATGCGAATGAAAATAGTAGATTGGGGATTTTTGTTATCTATACTATATATATATATCTATACTATATATTAAGGGAGAGACCCAAATAGTAACTGTTTTGGTCTCTTGGTGTCCTTTGTTTCTTTTTCTTTTTATTTGTTTATCTTTTATCTATTTTTTTTCTTACGTTTTTCTCTCTTCTTTTCTTTTTATTTATTTATTCTATTATATTTTCTTAACTTATATTTTCTCTCACCTCATTTTAATTCTTTTTCTTTTCTTTTTAATAATTTTATTTCAAAGATAGTATTGTTTGGTATTTTATTCTTTTATGCTATTTATTATATTAATTTAATAATTATATTAAAAACAGTGATAAAATATATATTAATTTAAAAATATTTGAAACAATAAAACTTTTTAATTTGCACACGCAACAAGTGTGCCAAAGTTACTAGTGAGTTTTTATGAAGCTCTACCTAAATTGATACCATGCAAAAAGTAAAATAACCTATCCGTTTAAGAAAGACGATGTTGACCGCTAGGGGCGGATTCAGGATTTGTCATCAGCGGGGGGCTGAAAATTCCTAGGTTTCAATATATAAAAAAAAAAAAAAATTTTGAAATTGATTAAAGATACTAGAACTCATAGATGATAACTATTTTCGACGATTCGTGTTCACTTCAATTGGTTCTCACCATTTTTCCTCAAACTAAAATTTTCACGTACAGATACTAATATGTCCCTTATTAAAGAAAAAAATTAAAATTTGTTTTGGGATTTTAATAACCACTACCGAGTGTAGTAATTAATCATTTTGGTAAATTATAGGTAAGTTAAAGTATATACAGTTGAATAAAAAACTATTAAGTCTTTTATATTCGAAATTAAAATTTGAATTCACAACATTTTATTAAAATAATATGTATTGAAAATTAGAATTTTTTTGGTGATATTAATTTGACAGAGTTAGGTTTTAACTAGAATTACCTACGTGATATATGATATCTTTTATCTCTTTAATATTATATGATACATTATCTATACAATAAGATACATTACACTAATTTTTCCTTGTATAAAAACACAATATATTGATTTTTTCTTAAAAGTGTTCGGCGCATCATAACAAAAAATTCACACTTTTAATTATTTTCATATTCGAACGGAACTTGAGTTATAACTTGAGTTATATCTAATATAATATAATCATATAACATTTATTATATATAATAGCTAGTAAATTTTATTTTCTAAAAAAGTGTTAATTAATTTATTTTTAATAATATATATTTTTATTTTAAAAAATCAATTTTGAGGAAATTAATTAGGCTTGACCGCAAACGCTCTTGGTTTGCATTTGCATGTTGTTCTTTTACAAATTTCACACAATTATTGTAGCACCCGAAACGCAAAGATGCCACGTCCCCGCACTATAACTCTGTAACGCCCCGGTTTCCGGATGAACAGGTAAGCACGCCACGTGTGAGTTTGAGCGTGGGTTATTTTATTTCTTTTAATTTCATAATATATTACGTGGCATTTCATATTTTTATAAAATTCAAGAAACATTATTTATATCAATTATTTGATTTCATATCATTGAAAATATTATTTCATGGCACGGAAAAATATTTATTGCATGAAAACAATTACCGAGAGTGATAAAATTACCAAATTGTCCCTAGTTAAATATTCTTTAAAACTCTAGGGACCTAATTGCATAATTTTCAAGGGCCTAATTGATCATATTTTAAAACCTCATACACTCGATTGCATAACTTAAACAATTCGAGGATTAATTGGTAAATTGGCATATCTCACTTAAACCAAGGAGATGAATCACGGTATATGCATTTCCATGAGCTTCCATGAGCTCATTTTTCATCCAAAATTTACCAAACACATTTGCTCTCTCTCGGTATCAAGAAGACAAAAGGGGAGAAGTGATTTTCATCATCCATCTCAAGAATCATCAAGAAATATTGCAAGAAATTGAGAGTTGATCATCATCATCATCTTCTTCATCCATCTTTTCATTGTCACGAGGGCGTGGACGGGGAGCAAGCTCCTTAGAACGCTACTTTATTTTATTTTGCAAGAAAGGTGAGGTTTTGGTTTTGGTAAAACGAACCCTATAACCCTTATGTGCTAGTTTTCGGCCAAAATCATACTATACTTATAACGTTTTCAAAGTGATAAATATTTCAAGCAAGAAAGTATTGATTGTCATGATTTTCAAGCATGTTTGGCGAGTACATGATTGCACGTGGGCCCGAGGGTAATTCTTGAGCCAACCGGGAAAGCAAGGGCTGACGGGTAACTCCTGAATTATCCTCACATTGTTGGGATCACCCCCGAAGCCACTAGGAGATTAGTGGTGGAAGGAGTTCCGTGTCTAGAGGGTCATGTCCTCTACACACACCATGTCGTGGATAGTCGAGCCTTGCAAACTCGCTATCACCCGGAGGAAGAAGGAGACTGGGGATTAATCCGGCATGTCGGGTTATCCTCGGGTTATTGCATGTTTTCAAGTATGAAATTGTCTATGTGAGCACTAAAATATATTGCATGATCACTTATTTATCAATCAAGCAAGCATGACCACGTATTGTTCACGATTGGGAGTTCGGTTGGAGATTGCCCTAGCTCGCCGGGGCCACATGTTCATGATATTGACAAGCATGATTAATTAAACGTGTTAAAATGGATAGTTGTACTCTCGGGCAAAGGATGAGATTTCTTGAACCGTATATTTATTGTTTTCTAAAGCCTTCACCCGAGGCTACAACTTGCATGTAATGTGTGTTATATTTATTTATCGCCCCTCACTCAGTCTTCGGTAGACTGATACTCCACTTTTCAGGTACACCTTGAGCGTGGTTGTGCTAGGCGGGAGTTGGTCGAGTCCTGCATTATCATCGGTCTAGTGTTGCACCTTTCGTATATATATTTTGTCAGATATCATGTTATGTTCACGATTGCCATATTGTGGATACTCGAGTAGGTACCTATTTTGTAGAAATGATAATGTATTGATAGTTAATTGGTACCTATATGTATCTATGTAATAAATATGGTACCTATATATATATGAATGACTTTATTGCTTCCGCTTTTCATTATCATGTTTGTGGATTATGTTGGGGAGTGTGTCCCGCCTAGAGCGTCGTTTTTATTGTCACCTGTTCGTTGTGGTCTTGGTTTATGTATGAACTGTTCATTTCATACGTGGATCGAGGCTATAGTGCGGGGGATGTGGCGCCTTGGGGTTTAGGGTGCTACATCTACAGGTGGTATCAGAGCCCGGTTGCAAAACCAAGGTTCTCGAGTCATGTCAAGTCAGTCTAGGTCGCACGGCATAGGATTATGTGGTATTTGGGAGTCTGCATTGGGTTGATTTACTTGATTTACTCCCTTATTCGCATTAATTGAACTACTTGATCTTCCTTGAACATGTGTGACTTGATATTATTGAAATTATATGCACACATTTGCATTTATTGATCAAGCCACGCATGTTTAGTGATTTAATTTCAGGATGGAGCACGACAGACATTCCAGTGATCGATCCTCGAGGCACAGGCATCATCACCGTTGACATCATCGCCGTGAGAGATCACCACCTCCTCCACCTGCCCAGGCACAGCCCCAGGATTTTATGAACGCAGTAGTGGGGCTAATTGACCAGAGACTACAGGACAGGGTTCCTCCACCACCTCCAGCACCAGTAGCACCTCCGGAGAACCCCATTTCTGCCGTTCTACGAGAGTTTCAGAACCAGCGTCCCCCGAAGTTCTATAAGGGAGACGATATCCAGGCGGAGATGTGGCTGAAGGAGATCGAAAGGATATGGCAGCTTATTCCTTGCGACAGTCAGGAGAAGGCTCGTTGCACTCTTACTCTTATTCAGGGCGAGGCCTACTCCTGGTGGGAGAGCACAGAGATTGTTTTGGAGGCAGCAGGGACCGAGATCACCTGGGAGGTTTTTACACGGGAGTTCAGAAACAAATATATTCCTCCAGCTTCCCGTACCCGCAGGTTGAGGGAGTTTACAGAGCTAAAGCAGGGAGGCAGGTCCGTGGGTCAGTACATCGCCGAGTTTGAGAGGCTTTCTCGCTATGCACCCAACATAGCGAACGATAACTTTCACAAGGCGATGCAGTTTGTTCAGGGGTTGAGGCCAGACATCCAGGATGCCCTGAAAGCAGCCAATACGAGCACCTGGGCAAAGGCTACTGCAAAGGCCCTGAAGGTTGAAGATTCTGATATAGCCAGGAGGTCTATTCCTCGGGCAGGACAGGCTTCGGGCTCGAGATCAGGCCAGGGTTCGAGTTCAGGAAAAAGGCCGATGATTTATTCTGCACCTCCAGCGCAGAGGGACTCCGGGAAGAAACCTAAGTTCACAGGGCCGATACAGAGGGGTCCGAGAGCTCCAGCACCACCCCAGCCACCTCAGAGACCGGGATGTAGATGGTGTGGACATCCTACGCACACCTATGACAACTGCAGACGCCGGTTAGGTCTATGTTTGATCTGCGGGAATAACGAGCACCTGGTTGATGGTTGTCCGGATCGTCAGGATCCACCACCTGCAGGACCGAAACCACTGGTGAGAGCTCGGGCTTATGCACTCGCTGGGGAGGAGCAGGATGCAGATGTAGATCCCGCTGCAGTAGTTGAAGGTACTATTTGCATCCATGGCACGAACATCCATACATTATTTGATCCAGGAGCTACACACTCCTTTCTTGCGCATTCTATTGCTATTACATTGTCTTTGCCTGCTATGTGTACTTCTGTGCGCTATATAGTTAGTACTCCTTTTGGTAGTAGGCGAGAGACGGATCAGGTTTACAGGGATGTTCCAGTTGTGATTGAAGGCCGGGAGTTTCTGACAGATTTTATTGTTATGCCGATGGAGAGGTACGGAGCTATATTGGGGATGGAATGGTTATACAGGCATTGTGCTACCGTGGATTGCCGGGCTAAAAAGGTTCAGTTGGGTTCAGAGGTTATTACGGGCTGTACTTCGAAGACCGTACCTCTACTTTCATTTTCAGAGGCTCAGAGGTTAGTCAGGGACGGGGCTACAGGGTTCATTGCTTATGTTCTGAACAAGCCCAAGGATCAGGTGAAGTTAGAGGACACTGAAGTGGTAAAGGAATTTCCCGAGGTATTCCCAGAGAAATTGGATTCCTTGCCTCCTGAACGAGAGATTGAATTTATAATCGATCTATTTCCGAATGCTGAATCGTATTCAAAGACTCCTTACCGGATGGCTCCAGCCGAATTAAAAGAGTTAAAAGTTCAGCTTGAGGCTTTATTGGAAGTTGGGTACATTCGGCCGAGTTCTTCGCCGTGGGGAGCACCGGTATTATTTGTAAAGAAAAAGGACGGGACTCTAAGAATGTGCATCGATTACAGGGAGTTGAACAGGATGACTATTAAGAACAAGTATCCCCTCCCACATATCGAGGAGTTGTTCGATATACTCCAGGGTTCCAAAGTGTATTCAAAACTGGATTTAAGACAGGGGTACTATCAGCTGCGAATCCGAGCAGAGGACATTCCAAAGACAGGATTCAATACTCGGTACGGGCACTACGAGTTCGTGGTTATGCCATTTGGATTAACTAACGCCCCTGCAGCTTTCATGGATATGATGCACCGAATATTCAGGCCTTTCCTCGACAAGTTCGTGGTGATATTTATTGATGATATTCTGGTTTTCTCGAAATCAGCCGAGGAGCACGCAAGACATCTCAGGCTAGTTCTTCAGACACTAAAAGAGCATCAGTTGTTTGCCAAGTTCAGCAAGTGTGAATTTTGGATAGATCGGGTTTCTTTCTTGGGGCATGTGATTTCAGGAAAAGGGTTGGAAGTCGATCCCTCAAAAATTGAGGCCGTGCTCAAGTGGGAGAAACCAAAGAATACCTCTGAGATTAGAAGCTTCTTGGGATTGGCCGGTTATTACAGATGGTTTGTTCAGGACTTCTCCAAGATTGCGGCACCGTTAACCCGGTTGACTAAGAAGGATGTTAAGTTTGTCTGGGACGAGAAGTGTGATCAAAGCTTTAATTTTCTGAAGGAAAAGTTAGTCTCAGCTCCGGTATTAACCTTACCAGAAGGTTCAGCAGAGTATGCAGTGTATACAGATGCTTCTAAAGAAGGCTTAGGTTGTGTTTTGACTCAGAAAGGAAAAGTGATCGCCTATGCTTCTCGAAAGCTAAAGGAATATGAGAGGAATTATCCCACACACGACCTAGAGCTTGCAGCCGTGATCTTTGCGCTCGGGAAATGGAGACATTATCTTTACGGGACTTCCTTCGAGATTTTTACCGACCACAAGAGCCTCCAGTATTTATTCACACAGAAGGATTTGAATATGAGGCAACGGCGTTGGATGGAAAAGTTGGAAGATTATGACTGCACAATTAAGTACCATCCCGGGAAAGCCAATGTGGTCGCCGATGCGCTTAGCAGGAAGGCGAGTGTATCGAGTTTGGAAATAAAGGAAAGTGAGGAAGTTGTCCCGATTGTGTTAAAGGCTCGGGTTTCTAATATCACAATTCAGCCGGAATTGAAGTATCAGTTATTCGAGGCTCAGAATAGGGATCCGGAAGTACAGAAGCTTGCAAGTAAAGCTAGGGATGACCCGGAGAGTCCGTTTGGGTTTGATGAGACCGGGTTGCTTCGGTTTAAAAACAGAGTAGTAGTACCTGAAGAATTGAGACGGGTCCTACTCGAAGAAGCTCACAAGTCAGCCTACTCGATCCACCCAGGAGGAAATAAAATGTATAAGGACTTGAAGCAATACTATTGGTGGAAGGGACGTGGCAGAGTATGTGAAGCGTTGCCTGACTTGTCAGAAAGTGAAAGCTGAGCACCAAAAACCCGCGGGACTTCTACAGCCGTTACCTATTCCCGAGTGGAAGTGGGAACAAGTAACGATGGACTTTGTTTCCGGATTACCGAAGATTAAAGGCGGGTTTGATGGAATTTGGGTAATCGTGGACAGATTTACAAAGTCTGCTCACTTTCTACCAGTCCGGATGTCCTATAAGATCCCGAAGTTGGCTGAAATCTATAATAGAGAGATTATTCGACTTCATGGTATTCCGGTGAGTATAGTATCAGACCGAGACCCGAGGTTTACTTCTAAGTTGTGGCAGGAATTACAGTCCGTCTTGGGAACGAAACTTAAGTTCAGTACAGCATTCCACCCACAAACAGACGGTCAGACGGAAAGGTTAATCAGGTATTTGGAAGATCTTCTGCGGGCTTACGCGATGGATTTTCAGAACTCTTGGGCAGAACAGCTTCCCTTGATCGAGTTTGCTTATAATAACAGCTTTCAGGCTTCGATTGGGATGGCTCCCTACGAGTTGCTTTACGGAAGAAAGTGTCGATCTCCGTTGTTCTTCGACTTGGAAGAATGGAAGTGGTCAAAACAGGAAGGGGTAAAGAAGGGTGACAGATTCGAAAGGCCTTCCAAGGTCGTCCAAGCTATGATTGAGAAAGTTCAAATAATTCAGCAACGGATGAAAGCCGCGCAGGATAGACAAAAGAGCTATGCCGATAAGCGCCGAAGGGATCTAGAATTCGAAGTTGGTGACCGGGTATTCTTGAAGGTGTCACCAAGGAAAGGTTTCACCCGGATCGGGAAAGGAGGAAAGCTTAATCCTCGTTACTTAGGTCCGTTCGAGATTCTTGAAAGAATAGGCGAGGTAGACTATCGACTGAACCTACCACCGAGTCTTACGGGGATTCACAACGTGTTCCACGTATCTCAGCTAAGGAAATATTACCCCGATGAGACTACGATTCTCCCCGTGGAAGAAGTTGAGCTGGAACCGAATTTGACGTTTGTTCAGAGGCCGGTTAAGATTATGGATCGGAAATTTCAAGAATTAAGAAACCGGAGAATTCTCGTGGTCAAAGTGTTGTGGAGAAGCGATAAAACCGAGGAAGCCACTTGGGAAACAGAGGATAAGATGAAACGGTTCCACCCGGAGTTGTTCGAGCAGGACTAGAGAATCTGGGGACCAGATTCTTCTAAGGGGGGGAGAGTTGTAACGCCCCGGTTTCCGGATGAACAGGTAAGCACGCCACGTGTGAGTTTGAGCGTAGGTTATTTTATTTCTTTTAATTTCATAATATATTACGTGGCATTTCATATTTTTATAAAATTCAAGAAACATTATTTATATCAATTATTTGATTTCATATCATTGAAAATATTATTTCATGGCATGGAAAAATATTTATTGCATGAAAACAATTACCGAGAGTGATAAAATTACCAAATTGTCCCTAGTTAAATATTCTTTAAAACTCTAGGGACCTAATTGCATAATTTTCAAGGGCCTAATTGATCATATTTTAAAACCTCATACACTCGATTGCATAACTTAAACAATTCGAGGATTAATTGGTAAATTGGCATATCTCACTTAAACCAAGGAGATGAATCATGGTATATGCATTTCCATGAGCTTCCATGAGCTCATTTTTCATCCAAAATTTACCAAACACATTTGCTCTCTCTCGGTATCAAGAAGAGAAAAGGGGAGAAGTGATTTTCATCATCCATCTCAAGAATCATCAAGAAATATTGCAAGAAATTGAGAGTTGATCATCATCATCATCTTCTTCATCCATCTTTTCATTGTCACGAGGGCGTGGACGGGGAGCAAGCTCCTTAGAACGCTACTTTATTTTATTTTGCAAGAAAGGTGAGGTTTTGGTTTTGGTAAAACGAACCCTATAACCCTTATGTGCTAGTTTTCGGCCAAAATCATACTATACTTATAACGTTTTCAAAGTGATAAATATTTCAAGCAAGAAAGTATTGATTGTCATGATTTTCAAGCATGTTTGGCGAGTACATGATTGCACGTAGGCCCGAGGGTAATTCTTGAGCCAACCGGGAAAGCAAGGGCTGACGGGTAACTCCTGAATTATCCTCACATTGTTGGGATCACCCCCGAAGCCACTAGGAGATTAGTGGTGGAAGGAGTTCCGTGTCTAGAGGGTCATGTCCTCTACACACACCATGTCGTGGATAGTCGAGCCTTGCAAACTCGCTATCACCCGGAGGAAGAAGGAGACTGGGGATTAATCCGGCATGTCGGGTTATCCTCGGGTTATTGCATGTTTTCAAGTATGAAATTGTCTATGTGAGCACTAAAATATATTGCATGATCACTTATTTATCAATCAAGCAAGCATGACCACGTATTGTTCACGATTGGGAGTTCGGTTGGAGATTGCCCTAGCTCGCCGGGGCCACATGTTCATGATATTGACAAGCATGATTAATTAAACGTGTTAAAATGGATAGTTGTACTCTCGGGCAAAGGATGAGATTTCTTGAACCGTATATTTATTGTTTTCTAAAGCCTTCACCCGAGGCTACAACTTGCATGTAATGTGTGTTATATTTATTTATCGCCCCTCACTCAGTCTTCGGTAGACTGACACTCCACTTTTCAGGTACACCTTGAGCGTGGTTGTGCTAGGCGGGAGTTGGTCGAGTCCTGCATTATCATCGGTCTAGTGTTGCACCTTTCGTATATATATTTTGTCAGATATCATGTTATGTTCACGATTGCCATATTGTGGATACTCGAGTAGGTACCTATTTTGTAGAAATGATAATGTATTGATAGTTAATTGGTACCTATATGTATCTATGTAATAAATATGGTACCTATATATATATGAATGACTTTATTGCTTCCGCTTTTCATTATCATGTTTGTGGATTATGTTAGGGAGTGTGTCCCGCCTAGAGCGTCGTTTTTATTGTCACCCGTTCGCTGTGGTCTTGGTTTATGTATGAACTGTCCATTTCATACGTGGATCGAGGCTATAGTGCGGGGGATGTGGCGCCTTGGGGTTTAGGGTGCTACAAACTCAATCCACATACGAGATGAACGACCCATACATGAATTAAACTATAGCGAACAGGAGACAACAAAAATTAATGACAACTAGCTAGGCGGGACTAACCCCAAACCACATAATTAATTCATCATGCGTCAAAAATAAAGCGGAAGCATAATAGGTTCAATGTCAATTACTAATGGCGAAAGCATGCTATTTCCACTATCAATACATTATCATCTCCAAAATACATAATAACTAACAATAACAATAAATCGTATGCAATAATAAATAAATGAACCGTGCATGACTCGACTACAAGGACTGGACTTGACTCGATTCCCGCCTAGCACGTACCTGCACGAACCTGAAAGGTGGAGGCGTCTGTCTACGAAGACTGAGTGAGGGGTATAAATACATATTAGCGCAAATAACACGCAAGTTATATTCTCGGGTAAAGTTTTAGAAAGGAAAATAATATAAGTTGAAGAATGTAATATTCTTCGCCCGAGAGTACAACTATCCAATTTAACACTTCATTTAATTCAGTTTCATGCAATACGTGGCCCAGCGAGTGAGGGCAAATCTCCAACATTACACTAATAGTGAACAATACATGCTTGCTTTATTAGTTAACAGGTGATCATGCAATTCAATTATAGTGTAGTAGTGCGATAGTGTATTCAATCAATACAATCAATGCAGTAACCCGAGGACAGCCCGTGGTGCCTGACCCGACCCCAGTCTCCTTCTCCCTCCAATGATGGGAAGGTAGCGAGCCTTCACCATCCACGACATGGTGTACGTCAGGAACATGACTCCCATGCACGGGATTTCTTCCTCCACCAATCTCCTGGTGGATTCAGAGGTGATCCCACATGACGAGGGGAGTGCAGAGTTACCCCGTCGGCCCTATGCTTTCCCGATTGGCTCATACACTAACCCTCGGGCCCAAAGTGAACATGATTACTCGCCAAACATGCTTGATTCAGTACAATACATGACTTGCTTTCTTGAACATGGCTTGCTTGCAATTTAATTAAGGATTTTGGAGAAACTATAAATATAAATACCTTTTGGCTGAAAGCTCACGTAAGGGTTGTATAGGTTCTATGTAACTAGAAATTAAACCTCACCTGATAGGCAACACGACGACTCAAGGGTACATGAACGTGCTCAATCGATCACAATCTCCGACCTGGAGAAGAACTGCACAAGAAAAGGGAACATTGTGCACTCGTAAGGCATGACTCAATAATGATACCAATTATAACGCACGACGTGATCAAGTAACGAGATGACGTGTATTGATAAATGTAGCATGATATAATCATATTAGTGTATGATATTGATCATATAATAGCATGTTGGGATCAATTAAAGGTAAAGAAAAGGAATTGGAAATCTCAAGTTTATACAGAAACTTATTGTCTCTCCAGGGGTATGGGAACGGCCGTTCCGGCCCTTGGTTCAAAACGGGAAGGACCGTTCCCAACTCCCCGAAGTTGCTCCACGAAAATGGGAAGGGTTGTTCCTGGCTATAAGCTAAAGTGGGAACGGTCGTTCCCATTCTCGCGCCAGGTGTTCAAATTAGTGGGAACGGCCGTTCCCAGAAATGAACTGGGACGGGAAGGGTCGTTCCCACCATGCAGAAGATGCAGAAGCGGGGGACGAAACAGGGGAACTCACGAACCAATCCCAAAATGCATCAAACATCACCCAAATCACTCCCAAATGCAGAATTCATGAAGGGAGACACATATACATGCTTAAAGTATACTAAGAACCGTTATAAACACATAAATCATGCTTGATCATCAAGAATTATCAAATTCAACCCAAACATGAACTCATCATATATCTCCATAATTTTCAAGATTTATAGATGAAATTCAAGTCTAAAGCTTAGAATCATGCTTCTAACATCAAATAAACAAGTTGAAAAGCTTAAATCCTAACCCTAGCTTCAAGAAATATTATCAAGAAATCACATATATAACCATACATACCTTGAAATGAAAATAGATGAAAGAAGATGATGAAAATGGATGATTGAGCTCCAAAACATGGAATTCCTTGGAAAAACTTGATTGGAATAATTGAAATCTCTTATTCTCTCCTTGAAGGATGAACCGAGAGCATAGGGAGCAAAGTGTTGGGGAGATTTTTGACGAAAATGAAAGAATAGAAGAATGAAGAAGCATATATCGTGATATATCTCCTCAAAATTAGTGAAATGCACAAATTGCAATTAAGTCCCTCAATTATATAAGTTATGCAATCAAGGATGAAAAGTTTGGAAATTGATCAATTAAGTCCGAGAGATAATCATGCGATTTGGTCCTCTAATTTACAAAAAATAGTCATTTATGGAAAATTAAGCAAATAATTCATGTTCGACAATTAATTCACGTAATAATGGAATCCACTTTATAAATCAATTCTCAAGTTGACAAGTATTTCACATATTTTCACGTAACCATGTTGAGATACAATTGATAAAATTAATATAACACATATAAGTTGAATAAACAAAAGTAGTAAAATAAAATCCTAACGCTCGAAACTCACACGTGTCGAGCGTACCTGACTGTCTAGAAATTGGGGCATTACAACTCTCTCCCCCTTAAGAGAATCCGTCCTCGGATTCACCCTTCCATGTTCATCCCACGCGGGTTGGCCATTCCCCGCCAGGGATTAGTTCGGAAGAGGTCTTCAATCAACAAGGTTCCTTCAATGCTGTAAGTCACGACCCTCAACTTCCCGGAGCCTAAATACTCGAAGGGAAATCTAACCCTCCACTAGCACAAGTTTAAACAAGTAGAAAGTAATAATGAGAGTGCCCCGTCTCTCAGACAATAACAAGAGCACCCTGTCTCTCGGCAAGTAACGAGAGAACCCCGTCGCTCTAACAACACTGAGAGAATCCCAGTCTCTCACGTACATAAAATAAAATTCAAGCGAGAAATTAAATAAACATTTCACAATTATCACATAAGGAGCAGATAGAAGGGATCAATTACGTCAATTTGTTGTTCATATAAAACAAATTAACAATGAACAAGAAATTATATACGATAATAATAAAATAATAGTGCACATGGTATCCATGATTAAGTGTACCTGTAGCACCCGCACGTAGGGCCACATCCCCCGCACCATAATCCGAACCCGAATACGAAATGGAATGTCCGCACCCGAATCCGAATCATAGCGAACGGGAGACCAAACATACACACTAGGCTAGGCGGAGCTAAACCAAACAGAAAACAGAGTGCGCGGAAGCGAATAAATAAAAGCAATAAGCAAAACATCACATATATATATATATAGGTACCAACACTTAATTAGTCATATCGTATTTACATATAGGTACCACAACATTCTGTACAAAAGCCACCACGGCTCGAACAAAAATAGAAGTAAGTAGATACAAATCCAAGCTGTACAACTACAACATAATAAAGTGCAGGTATGTAAATGCACCTAACGAAACCTAGACCGACAAGTGCATAAGGAAGACACACTTCTCCGCCTAGCTCACGCTCCCAAAACCTGCAACTAAAAGAGTAAACGAGGAGTCAGTCAACTGACTGAGTGAGGGGGCTAACGCACACCCACACCCTACGTATATATAGAGCAGAGCACAAAGCAAAGGGCGAAATTATGAACCGGAATAGGTTTTACAAACTAAAACTTTCCAAAACAAATACATATACTTTAAACATTTCATAAACACTATCTCGATTCATACTTCTCAAACATACACAACAAACAAATGCTCGGCGAGAACGAGCTTCCAACCTTTACTCCTCAGAACAAACAAAACAGAAATCATACATACTCCTCTACGCCAATGATGGAAGAGCCACCGGCGGCCCTAACCATCCATACATATACAGACTCACGAGGGGTAGCGATCCCACATCGTGCCCTCCCCGGTTTTTACGCCGAAGGCATCGAAATATCACACCTTCCCAAACTCCCAGGGGTCGCGTGTGATATATCGGATGGAGACTACGCACAGGCCGAACCTCGACGGCCCGAACCGTCCCGAGGGTTCCTTACCCGTAGCTCCTTGGATCCACACATACAAATCATATCATAACACATGCCAAATCTTTCATGGCGATCTCGCTAACAGAATCGTAAAGCTTTTTCCAAAATATAGCTTACATAGGCTTACTTAATATCTTTTCCCAAAGCAAAGTTGTTCACAAGATCATAAACATATTCTAATCAACACATACATATCTATATATATAATATATAGTCACATGCACGGCTGGAAAACGTCACATAAGGCTTTAGGTCGTTTAGCTAATAAAAATCCTAAACCTCACCTTGTGCTTGACAAAAATATGAGCAGACGTGAAGAACCTACGCCTCGGCCTCGTCAACTGGAACCTCCTCTGAAAAGAAAACACGAAAGCCCAAGACTTAGACTCTATATGAACCAAAGAAGACGCTCGGCAAAATGCATGATTCATGTTCATATATAAAATGTCACAATTAATTCATAAAATTCACAAAATCATAGCACACATACTTAATTACAGTTTAATTATACAAAACAATCAAATTATAACAATTAATATGCAAAAGAAAAGCATTTAAAATCATACAAATGCATAAATAAAGCAAAGAGAAGAAATGGCAAAATCCACCCCCATGGATTTTTCCAAAGGGGAAAATCCACCCCCATGGATTTTTCCCAAGCTACTGCCTTGAATCCACCCTCGCGGATTTTTCCAAAGAGGAAAATCCACCCCCGTGGATTCGACCCAGTAGGAGGGCTTCCGGACATGGGAACGGCCGTTCCCGTTCCCAGTACAAACTGGGAACGGTCGTTCCCACTCTCGGTCATGAACAGTATGGCCTGGGAACGGTCGTTCCCAGTTTAAAACTGGGCGGGAACGGCCGTTCCGGCCTGGTTCGAAAGCTGGAGCAGAACATTTTATTACAGAAACAGGGGAGCTCCATTTTTGAGCCAAAAATGGCCAAAAATCAACCATAAATTTTGCCACAACTTCTCAAAATGCACACACAAAACATATAAATCATGCTTGACATATAAACACTCAAATAACGCAAGAAAACGGAATTTAAAAGCATGATCAAGGGATTGCAAAATTCAAACTAAAAACATGAACATCAATAAATACACCACCAACCCTGGATGAAATGCAATAAACACAACATATATAGCATATACCACTCATATATGAAGCTAGGAATCAAGAATAGCAAGCAAAGAGCAAGTATCCAAGTTTATAGCTAAACCCTTACTATTCACGTAGGGAAGCAAAGGCATGCAAAACTCACTCCAAACTCAGAAATTAAACCATAGAAACGACGAGCACGACGAGGGGATTCCGAAACCTACCTAAGTTCGAGAAAAGGCGAAGAAACGAGAGAGATATTAGCTTGGGAAGTTGGATGATCAACTTGAGGGTTTGCTTCTCTCTTGGCTTGGTGTTGCTGTTGTTGAACGTAAGAAAGGAGAAAGGAAGAATGGTTCAGCCTTTAAGGGCTGGACCGGTTCGGTTCACGGGTTCGGTTCAAGTTTTCCGGTTCAAGTTGGTTCGGTTCAACAAATACAGGTTCAAATAAGGCCGACTCAAATTAAACGAATAAATCTCACATGCAACACTAATTCAAATAAATTCATATAAGTTCAAATAATTCATATAAGTCGTAAACAATTAATCCAAAACGCAAATAATATTAAATCACATAATTTACCTGTACCGACTGTGAGTCGGGGTGTTACAACCTCCCCCCCTTCGGAGAACCTGGTCCCCAGGTTAACTGTCTGACCTGAGAACAACTCTGGGTACAACTGTCTCATCTTCTCCTCAGTCTCCCAAGTAGACTCTTCAGATTTCTGATCTCTCCAAAGAACTCGGACCAAGGGAATCTGTTTATTCCTCAATACTTGTATCTTCCGGTCTTGAATCTCAACCGGGTGTCTTACGATCGTTAAATCCGACTCAAGTTGTACCTCTTCCACAGGGAGAATAGTTGATTCCTCGGGATAAAATTTCCTGAGCTGCGAAACGTGAAACACATTATGTATCCCGGTCAATCTCGGCGGTAGGTCCAACCTGTACGCCACTTCTCCAACTCTCTCAAGGATTTCAAAAGGTCCAAGGTATCTCGGGTTAAGCTTCCCACCTCGACCTATTCGAGAAAAGCCCTTTCTCGGAGATGCTTTCAAGAACACCTTATCTCCGACTTCAAACTCAAGGGGCCTTCTCCTCTTATCCGCATAGCTCTTCTGACGGTCCTGAGCTGCCTTCATTCTCTGCTGAATCAACTTAACCTTAGCAGTGGTCTTATCCAATCTCTCTCGAGGTGTAGCTCTTTCAAGCTTATTCTCCTCTGTCCACCGCCAATCTTCTAAGTCCCAAAATAGAGGCGATCTACACTTCCTTCCATATAGTGCCTCGTAGGGAGCCATACCAATAGAAGTCTGAAAACTGTTGTTATAGGCAAACTCAACCAGAGCTAAATGCTTATCCCACTTTTCCTTGAAATCCAAAGCACACGCCCTCAACAAATCCTCTAAATACTTAATCAGTCTCTCTGATTGCCCATCTGTCTGAGGATGAAAAGCAGTGCTGAAATTAAGCCTTGTACCCAACCTACTCTGAAGATCCTGCCAAAACTTAGCTGTGAACCTCGGATCACGATCTGAGACAATACTAGCAGGCGCCCCATGAAGTCTCACAATCTCATTACAATACAATTCGGCCAGCTTCGGAGTCTTGTAAGACATCTTCACCTTGAGAAAATGAGCAGACTTGGTCAATCGGTCGACTATCACCCAAATTCCATCATAACCTCCTCTTGATCTAGGCAAGCCCGACACAAAGTCCATAGTCACTTGCTCCCACTTCCATTCAGGAATCGGAAGTGGTTGGAGGGTTCCTCCCGGTTTCTGGTGTTCTGCCTTCACCACTTGGCACGTGAGACACCGCTTCACAAAGTTCGCGACATCTCTCTTCATGCCATTCCACCAGAAGTATTCCTTCAAATCTCGGTACATCTTCGTACCACCGGGGTGAATGGAATATCCAGAACGATGCCCTTCCTCAACTATTAACCTCTTGAGGTCTTCTGGAACACAAACCCTGGTCTTAAACCTGAACAAACCGGAATCATCGAACCCAAACTTCGTCTCGGGGTCTATCCTAGACCGAACCACTAGTCTCTGAATCTCTGTATCCGAAGCCTGAGAATCCAACAACCTCTGTTTCAAATCCGGCTGAACTGTGATGTTAGCTAACCGAGCCACTGAAACCACAACCGTCGAACCCTGTCCTGAAGACCCTGCACTCAAACCTGAAACACTTGCTTTCCGGCTCAAAGCATCTGCCACGACATTAGCCTTGCCCGGATGATACTGAATCGTGCAGTCATAATCCTCTAAGAATTCCATCCAACGCCTCTGTCTATTATTCAGCTCCTTCTGAGTGAAAAGATACTTGAGGCTCTTATGATCCGTGAATATCTCGAAAGTCGTTCCATAGAGGTAATGACGCCACTTCCTCAAAGCAAACACAACCGCTGCAAGCTCAAGATCATGAGTGGGGTAGTTCTTCTCGTGTTCCTTCAACTTCCTAGAAGCATAGGCCACCACTCGGCCATTCTGCATCAATACACATCCGAGTCCTTCCTTAGAAGCATCTGCGAAAACCGAATAACCCTCGGATCCCTCGGGTAGGGTAAGAACTGGTGCTGAAGTTAATCTTTCCTTCAAAGCTTGGAAACTTCTCTCGCACCCATCATCCCACTCATACTTCACCTCCTTCTTGGTTAATCGAGTCAACGGGCAAGCAATCTTGGAGAAGTCCTTCACAAATCTCCTATAGTAACCCGCTAACCCGAGAAAACTTCTTATCTCGGAGGCATTCTTTGGTCTTTCCCACTGAACCACAGTCTCAATCTTGGAAGGATCAACTTCAATCCCCTCACCTGAAATTATGTGACCCAGAAAAGACACTCTGTCGAGCCAGAACTCGCACTTGCTAAACTTAGCATAAAGCTTGTGCTCTCTAAGTGTCTCCAACACAATTCTGAGGTGAGATGCGTGCTCTTCTGCAGACTTAGAATACACCAAGATGTCGTCTATGAAAATGACCACAAACTTGTCAAGATACTGTCTAAACACTCGGTGCATCATATCCATGAACACGGCTGGAGCATTAGTTAACCTAAACGGCATCACTACAAACTCGAAGTGTCCATAACGGGTATTGAACGCAGTCTTAGAGATATCCTCTTCCCGGATACGAAGTTGGTAATACCCTTGCCTCAAATCTAACTTAGAGTACACCTGCGACCCTTGCAAGATGTCAAACAACTCTTCGATATGAGGTAAAGGATACTTATTCTTCACTGTCATCCGGTTCAACTCGCGGTAGTCTATACACATCCTCAAAGTCCCATCCTTCTTCTTCACAAATAACACAGGAGCACCCCACGGGGATGTACTCGGACGGATGTAACCGCAAGTCAAAAGCTCATCCAGCTGAGTTTTCAACTCCTTCAACTCAGCAGGAGCCATCCGATACGGTGTCTTAGAGAAAGGCTCAGCTCCAGGATAAAGGTCGACTACAAACTCGATGTCCCTATCAGGTGGCAAAGAACCCAAATTCTCAGGGAATACATCGGGAAACTCACTCACGACCTCTGTCTCCTCAAGTTTGGCCTGATCCTTCGGTTTATTCAAAAGATAGGCCACAAAACCTGTCGCGCCGTCCCGGAGGAGCTTACTTGCTTCCATAAAAGACACAAACGGGCTGGACTTCAACCTCTCACCCGTAAAGACCACTGATCCCAACGAAACCTTCTTCTCACGACAGTCCAACTGAGCTCGGTATCTGAAGAGAAAATCCATACCAAGAATAACCCCATACTTCTTCAACGGTAAAAACTATCAGATCTGCAGGAAAAACTCGGCCCTCAAACACCACCGGACACTCCCTGAACACCCTGTCAGCTTCCACAGATCCTCCCAAAGGAGTATTTACCACATACACATGCACAGATAATTCATCAAGTAAAGGCAAAGAAGCAACAATATCCCGGGAAATAAATGAATGCGTAGCCCCGGGATCAAACAATGCATGTAGTGATATGCCATGAATGTTGATTGTACCTTCTATCACGGCGTTTGGGTCGACATCAGCAGCTTCCTCCTCTCCCTCCAAAGCATACACGCGAGCCTGCACAACCGGCCTCTTATTCGGGCAAGCATTCACCAAGTGATCAGAGGACCCGCACACAAAACATTTGCCCTGAAGCTTCCAACACCTCTCCACCGGATGTCTCCCCTGACAATAAGAACAAACAGGTGGTCCCTGAGCTGGAGCAGGTCGAACTGGAGCAACAGGAGGTACTACGGGACCGGTAATACGGGGCTTTTTGTTCCCTAAACCCTGGGGACGAAAAGCCGGTGAAACAGGAGCTCGTGGAGCATAAGAAATGGGCCTCTTACCCAATCCAGAACCTGATCCCGCAACCCGAGTAGAAGAGAAAGGCGGAGGCTTCAATCGAGCCATTTGGGCCTCAACTTGAATTGCCCTCTTTGTAACCTTGGCCCAAGTACTCACATTCGCCGCTTGTAAAGCTTCTTGAATATCCCGGCGAAGTCCATGAAGAAACGCTCGAGCCTTATGATCATCATGGTCGGTGATGTGAGAAGCATAAGGTGCTAGCCTCTCAAACTCCAATAAATAATCCTCCACCGTCCGGTTACCTTGCCTCAAATTAGAGAACTCTTGGAGGCGACGTTCTTGTGCACTATGAGGGATATATTTCTCATGGAATTCCTGCACAAACGTCTCCCAATTAAATTCCATACCCATTCTCTCAAGCTTGGATCTCACACTCCTTAGCCAAATAGCCGCTGGCCCTTGAATAATACGACCCGTGCAAATAGCCTTGTCCTGAGAAGTCCCCGGACAGATCTCCCAAATACCTCGAATTTCCGACAACCATTCTTCTGCCTTAATATCATCTCCTCCATACCACTTGGGAGGATTGTTGTTCCGGAAGTCCCGATATACAGCTGAAATATCTTGTCCTTCACCCGGATTGGCATTACCCCGTTGATTTTGTTGGAGTTGATTAAGTAGGGCTTGGGCGATATTCTCCGCATTCATAGGTGGTGGCGGAGGTGCATTCTGTTGAGCCGGTTCATTCAAATCAGGGGTTTGTTCACGGTGGTTATGTCTTCTTGGAGGCATCCTGAAATTCACGAATTCAAGCAATATGGATGCATGTGAATTAGTGTATGAATATGTATACAATTTAAGAAAATAATCGAGTAATCAATTAGTCAAGTATTCACATACTCAAATCATGCATGCACACATGCACATAATCACACAATCACGTTGTCCTAAGCCGTACGACCTAGACAGACCCACACGACACTAGAGCCCGGTTTTGCAACCGCGCTCTGATACCACTTCAAGATGTAGCACCCACACGTAGGGCCACATCCCCCGCACCATAATCCGAACCCGAATACGAAATGGAATGTCCGCACCCGAATCCGAATCATAGCGAACGGGAGACCAAACACACACACTAGGCTAGGCGGAGCTAAACCAAACAGAAAACAGAGTGCGCGGAAGCGAATAAATAAAAGCAATAAGCAAAACATCACATATATATATATATAGGTACCAACACTTAATTAGTCATATCGTATTTACATATAGGTACCACCACATTCTGTACAAAAGCCACCACGGCTCGAACAAAAATAGAAGTAAGTAGATACAAATCCAAGCTGTACAACTACAACATAATAAAGTGCAGGTATGTAAATGCACCTAACGAAACCTAGACCGACAAGTGCATAAGGAAGACACACTTCTCCGCCTAGCTCACGCTCCCAAAACCTGCAACTAAAAGAGTAAACGAGGAGTCAGTCAACTGACTGAGTGAGGGGGCTAACGCACACCCACACCCTACGTATATATAGAGCAGAGCACAAAGCAAAGGGCGAAATTATGAACCGGAATAGGTTTTACAAACTAAAACTTTCCAAAACAAATACATATACTTTAAACATTTCATAAACACTATCTCGATTCATACTTCTCAAACATACACAACAAACAAATGCTCGGCGAGAACGAGCTTCCAACCTTTACTCCTCAGAACAAACAAAACAGAAATCATACATACTCCTCTACGCCAATGATGGAAGAGCCACCGGCGGCCCTAACCATCCATACATATACATACTCACGAGGGGTAGCGATCCCACATCGTGCCCTCCCCGGTTTTTACGCCGAAGGTATCGAAATATCACACCTTCCCAAACTCCCAGGGGTCGCGTGTGATATATCGGATGGAGACTACGCATAGGCCGAACCTCGACGGCCCGAACCGTCCCGAGGGTTCCTTACCCGTAGCTCCTTGGATCCACACATACAAATCATATCATAACACATGCCAAATCATTCATGGCGATCTCGCTAACAGAATCGTAAAGCTTTTTCCAAAATATAGCTTACATAGGCTTACTTAATATCTTTTCCCAATGCAAAGTTGTTCACAAGATCATAAACATATTCTAATCAACACATACATATCTATATATATAATATATAGTCACATGCACGGCTGGAAAACGTCACATAAGGCTTTAGGTCGTTTAGCTAATAAAAATCCTAAACCTCACCTTGTGCTTGACAAAAATATGAGCAGACGTGAAGAACCTACGCCTCGGCCTCGTCAACTGGAACCTCCTCTGAAAAGAAAACACGAAAGCCCAAGACTTAGACTCTATATGAACCAAAGAAGACGCTCGGCAAAATGCATGATTCATGTTCATATATAAAATGTCACAATTAATTCATAAAATTCACAAAATCATAGCACACATACTTAATTACAGTTTAATTATACAAAACAATCAAATTATAACAATTAATATGCAAAAGAAAAGCATTTAAAATCATACAAATGCATAAATAAAGCAAAGAGAAGAAATGGCAAAATCCACCCCCATGGATTTTTCCAAAGGGGAAAATCCACCCCCATGGATTTTTCCCAAGCTACTGCCTCGAATCCACCCTCGCGGATTTTTCCAAAGAGGAAAATCCACCCCCGTGGATTCGACCCAGTAGGAGGGCTTCCGGACATGGGAACGGCCGTTCCCGTTCCCAGTACAAACTGGGAACGGTCGTTCCCACTCTCGGTCATGAACAGTATGGCCTGGGAACGGTCGTTCCCAGTTTAAAACTGGGCGGGAACGGCCGTTCCGGCCTGGTTCGAAAGCTGGAGCAGAACATTTTATTACAGAAACAGGGGAGCTCCATTTTTGAGCCAAAAATGGCCAAAAATCAACCATAAATTTTGCCACAACTTCTCAAAATGCACACACAAAACATATAAATCATGCTTGACATATAAACACTCAAATAACGCAAGAAAACGGAATTTAAAAGCATGATCAAGGGATCGCAAAATTCAAACTAAAAACATGAACATCAATAAATACACCACCAACCCTGGATGAAATGCAATAAACACAACATATATAGCATATACCACTCATATATGAAGCTAGGAATCAAGAATAGCAAGCAAAGAGCAAGTATCCAAGTTTATAGCTAAACCCTTACTATTCACGTAGGGAAGCAAAGGCATGCAAAACTCACTCCAAACTCAGAAATTAAACCATAGAAACGACGAGCACGACGAGGGGATTCCGAAACCTACCTAAGTTCGAGAAAAGGCGAAGAAACGAGAGAGATATTAGCTTGGGAAGTTGGATGATCAACTTGAGGGTTTGCTTCTCTCTTGGCTTGGTGTTGCTGTTGTTGAACGTAAGAAAGGAGAAAGGAAGAATGGTTCAGCCTTTAAGGGCTGGACCGGTTCGGTTCACGGGTTCGGTTCAAGTTTTCCGGTTCAAGTTGGTTCGGTTCAACAAATACAGGTTCAAATAAGGCCGACTCAAATTAAACGAATAAATCTCACATGCAACACTAATTCAAATAAATTCATATAAGTTCAAATAATTCATATAAGTCGTAAACAATTAATCCAAAACGCAAATAATATTAAATCACATAATTTACCTGTACCGACTGTGAGTCGGGGTGTTACAGTACCGTTCACTGGGGATTGAAGTTCTGGCATTGTAACAATTCGACTGACTACTTGATTCTTTAGTTGAGATTTCTTCTCACCATTTCAACCTCAAATTTGCCGGTTGAACCATTCTTAGGCTAATTCACATATTCACTTTCTGGTTTTGAAATTGAAAGTAACCTTTACTTCTTGTTGGGGAGTGGTTGTGTATCCAGGCTTAAAAGACTGGCTTTGTGTCCCAAGCAAACTCTTTATTCGGAAAATAGAAAGAACAGGTTTTACCATTTCATCCGTGAGAGTAATTCAGCCAGCACACTTGTATGGAACCAAAGGACTCAGGTCCTAATGGAATGTCTTCCTTTTGATCCCTGAAATTTGATGACATATTCGACAACTCTGTGAAATATCTCGAAAAAAAGGATCAATCTTCAATCTGTAATTCTTAGGACTTCAATCTTCTCAGATGTGTTGACAAGGAAGAAAGCATCAATTTCACGGCAAGAGGCGACGAAGGCAGCACGCTTGGAGGGGCGGTTCGTATTTACAAGCATCTCTAGGGTATAAGTAACAACTTCGTAAGAAAACTCTTGTCGGGGTTGACATGTTAAAACCTGGGATTGACCCAAATATTAACCAAGTTGAATCCTTTTCTACTGCTGAGCCAACTGATACCCCTGGGCTACAGGAGGATTATAAAACAGAAGAACCCATATTCTGAGAACGGTAATAAAGCAAAGGTACTGTCGATGATGGGTCTTCCTCTTTAGGTAAAAGGGAGAAAAGGTTTAAGTTATTGCAGACTTCTTTCACATGGTTCTGATAGAGGGTTCCAGAAAGAATCAGTTTTCTGGAAGTCCCAACTCTCCCGAGTGAGATCTAACTTTTGGCTTTAATTTGTTTCCAGACCGGCTCTCCCCCTTTAGAAAATAGAAATTTTCTAATTCCTTGAACTGGTTTACCACTTCTCAATTCCTCCAACACACTTCTCTTGAAATCTTACGTTTTTAGTTAAGCCACACATTTAATGATCCTTGTTCCAAGTGAAAGATCCCAGTAATACCCAAACGTAAACCTCTTCCAATATCTTGATTAAATGTAACCTTAATTGAGGCGGTAGTTGAGGCAAAGTTGGAGAGAGAGCCTATTACAATAAACACTAAATAATGCATGTCGGTTAAAATGTTAATGCACAACTTACACTTACAAACAATTTAAATGCAACATGTTAAAACAATTATGTGAATTTAAAGAGATGCATATAAGTAAAGGAATTTAAATAATTTAAATAATTTGAACATGTACTTAATGCATCAAGTAGGTAATCTTGAATAACAATTATGGTAACATATATAAACGAGAGGCAATTAAATTAATACATATATGATGCACGCGCTTATGAATGCATTGAACCTGTCACCGTAGTAATGCCAAGCTTTAATCCGGTATCCATTCCTTGTTGGTCAAATTACAAGCTTGTCTCGATCTGTTGATCATCTCTAATTTCCCCACGGTCTTTTAAATCTTTAAAATTCTCCGACCTCAACTCGGATATTCCCATGACTTGGTTTGAAATTTCTTGAACCTGACTCTTCCCGATTATCACTGTCTGAGTGGTTCCCGAACCTTTCCCATGATTAATTCCTTGATTAAAACCTTTCTTGTAGGACCTTGCGTAACTTGATGATCCGAGATTGTAATTCTTGAATTCAATTGCTTCTACACTCATGCCGTTGATATCTCGATATTTCTCAAGGAATTATTAAGTGATTTTGTAAAATTTGAATATAGTTCCGAACTATAATGCACGAATACTTTGAAATTTTATTCCATGTAGTGTCGGACACATGTCACATACGGACACGGTTCCGACATGTGTCCGAACAGCAAAATGTGTCCAAAAATTAAAAAAAAATTCCGACACGCTGGGAACACGGCGCGAACACGTGTCCGACACTGTTCGGACACAGCTCCAAACGTATTCGACACTCCAACATGAGAAATTAAAAAAAAATTAATTTTTAATTTATTTTTCCTGAATATTTGATTATATATATAACTTTTTAAGAAAATAAATAATTATATAAATTTTTTAAAAGATATATAATATTAATTTAAATTCATTTTTTTTTTCATAATATCGTTATATAAAAAATGTATTAAGATTATTTGTAATGACTTTAATATTGAATTGGAAGATGACGTATATTCTTTAAGTTTGTAATATTAAATATTTTTATAATTTCTTTATTGTATATAAATTTATTTATATATTATATAGCCGTATCGTGTCCTAAAATTTTAAAAAAATCCGCATCACCATATCCGTGTCGTGTCATATTTGTGACATCATATGTTCCGATCATACGAATGGAACAATTAGGAAGGGAAGATTGGCCACTATTTAATTTTAGTTAG
The DNA here is from genome assembly GCA_037501455.1 of Lantana camara. Lineage (NCBI taxonomy): Eukaryota > Viridiplantae > Streptophyta > Magnoliopsida > Lamiales > Verbenaceae > Lantana > Lantana camara. The sequence continues at coordinate 123,207,703 of CM074855.1, forward strand.
GAGGTTTAAACCACCTAATATTTGAATAAATTGAGACTGACAACTATATTAATTTGTACATTCAAATAGCCGAATATTTTTATTTTTATTATTTTTTAATACACCTCCTAGTGATTAAATAGTCGAATATGATACAACTAATTGAGGTCTTAGATATAAAGATTAGTTGAGATAATACTGTTAGAGGGTTCACTCCTAACGAGATGAGAGTTATATAAACATTATGAGGTAATTAGTAGTTTATAATTTAGTTGATAGGATGAGTTGACACGCCCTCGGCATGGCCAGGTTTAAACAATCAGGCTCAATGTAGAGCGTCAAACATTGACATTGCAAGTAGTAATATGATCACATCATGCTAAGTATTAGGTCATTAATCTTCTCATGCCAAAATCTAGTTATTGAGGTGGAGTTTGTCCAAATATTATTAGATGATAAGTAACTATTATTTAGTCAATGGGATAAAATAACACACTTTCCATATGTTCAGATCTGAACAATTAGAGTATAAAACTTAAATATCCTAGGTAGCACTCTAATATCATGTTAAATAATATGTGTTCGACCTAATTTATCTAAAAACTAACTAACAAGGTGAGATTTGTCCGGACAATAATAAATCGTAAATAGTTTATCTATACTATATATTAAGGGAGAGTCCCAAATAGTAACTGTTTTGGTCTCTTAGTGTCCTCTTTTTCTTTTTCTTTTTATTTGTTTATCTTTTATCTATTTTCTTTTTTTTTACGTTTTTCTCTCTTCTTTTCTTTTTATTTATTTATTCTATTATATTTTTTTAACTTATATTTTCTCTCACCTCATTTTATTTCTTTTTCTTTTCTTTTTAATAATTTTTTTTTTCAAAGATAGTGTTGTTTGGTATTTTATTCTTTTATGCTATTTATTATATTAATTTAATATTATATTAAAAATAGTGATAAAATATATATTAATTTAAAAGTATTTTAAATAATAATTTTTTTTTATTTGCACACGCAACGAGTATGCCAAAGTTACTAGTTATTTAATTAATGCACGAACTAACATCTCTCTCTTGTCATCAATGGGAGAAGTTGCTGACCAAGGTTAATTAAATGAAAGAGGAAAATTTTCAACCAAAAAAAAAAAAAAAAGGAAAAATAATAATAAAGCTTATCTGAATCTGCAAGTAATTTTCAACAATATTTGATAAAATAAATAAACAGGCTGGATATTAGTAACGCGAATACTATAAATATTTAATATGGTCAGAATTAAACAGGTAAGGTTTTTGTAAATACAAAAATATTTTATTTATCAAGTCACAATCATCTCTTTTAAAATGATTTCTTGCATCACTAATAAAATAATTAATGAACATATAAACTCAGTCAATTCAATGGATTATGACTTTTAATAAAATTCAATATTGCAGCACAATTCAGAAAATCTGAAAATGAAGAGCAGTAAATAGAGTATAATCTAAAGGCCTATGATTTTTTCGCTTCTTTAATGTTGCCGGTAATATTATGATTAAGAATCTTTTATTTGTTTGACTTATCTACCTTTATATTGGTATAAAACTTGTGGCTATGCTGAAGAAAGAATTGATCAAGAGGATAAATTATATATTAGACAATAATGTATAATATATATATTTTACACTTGCACTATATATATAAGAGCCGTAGTGTACGGCTTCATCGTCCGGTTGCAAGAAATTTTAATACACCGGATTCCTTCTCCCTCATAAAACGAAGTAGTATTGAACATTCTTTGATCCTTTCTACTTAAAAAATCTCCCAACTTTTTCTCCACCGACTTCACCAGGGCGGAGGCAAATGTTCCACAATTTCTGAATTTCATCAAAATCAGCGACGAACAGCTCGACGTTGAGGCCTACGCGGCGCTGTACAGTGGCCGAACGAAGATCAGTCGGCTAATTGTCTTTTCATAGAGGACAAATGCGGCATACCGTCGATGCAGCTTGAGGCTCTGAGGATGGCGTATGACGAGATTAAGAAAGGGGAAAACACGAAGCCGTTCAGGGAGGTTGTGTCGAAGATTGATGGCTGGCCGGGACCGGATTACAGCCGGATAATGCTTGGTCTGATGCTGTGGATCGGCGGGCCGAGTTGAGGAAGGAGAAGCTCGAAAATGAACCAATGCTTACAGGGTAAGGTGAATGTCTTTTTTCTTTTTAATTGTTAATTTTTGGCATTTATGTTAATTGTTTATTGAATTTGCTGGTCTGGTGCCGTTGTACTACAACTGTGATTTGAGCTTTTCTGAGTTTAAACTTGTGATTGTTGGTTTCATTTGGCAACCTTGTTTCTGTGCTTGTGTATGATGGAATTTAGGGCTACTTAAGGGATCGAGTTTTGTAGTTTCATGTACCCTTGTGTCAAGGGTCGCCCGCGCCCTAGGGCCCCTTGACCCGCGACTCAACGTGGCCGCCAGGCCACCCCGCAACCAAGACCGCATCAACGACAAGACAAGCTGCTATCGAGTCTTAGGTGCTAGGGTCTTTGTACATGTAAATAGTTAGTTAGTCGGTAGTGGGCAAGTTGCTGCCCTTTTGTCCCGCTTTTCACGCGGTGTAACCCCCTGTAATAGTACGTGAGGTCACAACAGAAATATTTTTTTTAAGTACTTTAGGGGAGAGCAGGTATTCGAAGCATAGTTAAGCAGCGTTCTATTGTAATCTCGGGCAATCTCCCTGGTCCTTTGTGGACGCCCGCACAAGTGTACTATATTCTTGGTGAATATAATGAAAGTTAATTTCCCTTCAATGTTGCTGTCCCTCTAAAGCGTTCCACTGGGGTGGGCGTGAGTGCGACGTACAGCGTACGTACATAGTTGGTTTAGGCGTACGTAGCGAGCAAGAAGCCGCTACTAGCCACACGGTGCACAGTTCCTAGCAACCTACTCGGTGCCCCGTGAGAGGTGGTATCAGAGCCTCGGCTCTTGATCCACAGGACCGAGGTAAGAATATGGCAGAAGAATCAGGGGCCGCGGAGCCCGTAAAGAAAAGCACTAAAGTGCGATTGGATGACGTGGAAGAAGAAAATGGAAGGCTCTCATATGTTGTTGCGAGCCTAGAGGAAAAGGTTGAAACGTTGGAAGAGGAGGTCGTGGACCTCCAAGCTCAGCTTGGCGAGAGCAGGGCTGCCTGCCAAGCTTTTGCGGAAATAATCAGAACGAGCGACCTCGAGGGAGTGAGGCGCGATATGGAAGAGATGAGAATACAAATTGGAATACTCCAGAGAGCTGTGGGGAACGGCGGGGCCGTGAACCACGATCCAGTTGCGAGGCTTCGGATTCCTGAACCTAAAGCCTACGAAAGGGCAAGAGATGCGAAGGAAGTTGAGAACTTCCTCTTTGATATGGAGCAGTATTTCCTCGCTGCGCACATAAACGACGAGGCAAGGAAAGTAATGATGGCCACAATATACTTGGCTGGGGATGCTAAATTGTGGTGGAGAAGGAAGCATGCTGAAATCCAAACGGGGGTGGTGCGTTTGGACACGTGGAACGATCTCCGGGAAGCAATCAGACAACAATTCTTCCCTGAGAATGTTGAATACATTGCTCGCAAGGCATTGCGTGAACTCAAGCAAACGGGTTCTATAAGAGACTATGTGAAGGCTTTCTCAACTCATATGTTGAGCATCACCGATATGTCAGAAAAGGATAAGCTCTTCACGTTTATGGAAGGCTTGAAACCATATGTGAGGAGCGAACTCCAGCGTCAGAGGGTGATGGACCTTAATGCCGCGATGGGAGCGGCCGAGAGACTGATGGATTTCAACCCAGAACCTCGGCGGGTGCCGCCAACAACAAGCTCGGCACCAACGAGAGGAGGAGTCGGAGGAGGGCCGAGACCCTTCCGAAGTGGTCCGTATAACAGTGGGGGAGAGAGACCATCCCCAAGCACCGCAAGCTCTCATGCAAGTTTTAATAGGAACAGACCTACAGAGAGCAGGCCGTTCACAATCCCACAACGGAGATGCTTCCTTTGTGGCGATGCGGCACACTACATGCAAAACTGCCCCCAAAATAAACAACTGGTGAACACATTGGCGAGCTTGTCGAAGCTTGCCGAGAAAGTAGCAGAACAGGCAGGAGATGGGCCACAGGTTGTGGCCGATAATGGAGGTGAGGCGTATGATGTTGAGGTGGAAGAGAATCTGGGGGCTATTTCCCACCGATGTAACCCCCTGATTCATCAAGTTGCGGCACAACAAAGAGTGTCGACGAGCACGGTAAAGCCTGCGCCGGCTCTGTTGGGAAACAAAACTGGGGAAAAGGGTAAGCCCACGAAGAAGAAAGGGCTCATGTTCGTTGACATGAAGGTCAATGGGAAGTCCATAAGGGCGATGATCGATACTGGTGCTACGCACAACTACTTGGCAAGCACCGAGGTGGAGAAATTAGGATTAGTACTGGAAAAGGGAGTTGGTCGGGTGAAAGCAATCAACTCGGCCGCACAGCCAGTTGCGGGTATAGCTAGGTCGGTACCTATCAAGGTTGGACAATTTGAGGGAAGAACCAACCTCTCAGTGGTGATGATGGATGATTTCAAGCTTATTCTCGGGCTTGAATTTTTACGGGATACAGGTACGGCGGTTATGCCTCACGTAGACTCCTTGATGATGATGGGGTCGAAACCTTGCTTAATCCCAGTACTATCGGAGAAAACAGCGGAGAAGGGTATCTCCGCCATGCAATTCCAAAAGGGGTACAAGAGAAATGAGCCCTCATTTCTGTGCGCTCTGAAATTCGAAGAGATGGAAGAAACGTCAGGGCCGATCCCTGGTTTGATCAAGGGAATTCTAAGTGAATTCGAGGATGTCATGCCGGACGAACTGCCTAGGAAGTTACCGCCCAGAAGAGCGGTAGATCATGAGATTGAACTAGTGCCTGGCACGAAGCCCCCTGCTAGGGCCCCATACCGTATGACACAACCTGAGCTTGAAGAGCTCAGAAAACAGCTGAAGGAGATGTTAGAATGTGGGATCATCAAGCCCGCTAAGTCGCCTTATGGAGCTCCAGTATTGTTCCAAAAGAAATCTGACGGATCACTGCGGATGTGTTGCGACTATCGGGCCTTAAATAAAATCACGGTGAAGAATTCGTACCCCATTCCTTTGGTGGCGGATTGCTTCGACCGTTTAAGTCGGGCACAATACTTTTCTAAGATCGACCTGCGATCGGGGTATTGGCAAGTCAGAATCAAGGAGGGGGATGAACAGAAAACGACAGTGGTCACGAGATATGGGGCATATGACTTCCTAGTCATGCCATTCGGCCTGATGAATGCCCCAGCGACGTTCTGTACTCTGATGAACCAAGTGCTACACGGGTTTCTGGATGAGTTCGTGGTAGTTTACTTGGATGACATTGTGGTGTATAGCGAAACTTTAGCAGAGCATGCAGAGCATCTGCGGAAGGTCCTGACAAGGCTTCGTGAGCACGAACTCTATGCTAAGCCATCAAAGTGCTCGTTTGCTCAAGAGAGGATAAATTTCTTGGGTCACATTGTAGAAAGAAGGAAGATCAGAATGGACCCGAAGAAGATAATGGCCATCAAGGACTGGCAACCCCCAAAGGATGTGCATGGTGTAAGGTCGTTCCTTGGATTGGCGAATTACTATAGGAGATTTGTGAAGGGGTACTCTGAGATAGCCCGCCCCCTCACTGACTTGACGAAGAAGACGGAGACCTGGAATTGGTCCCCACAGTGCCAGGAGGCATTCGAGGATCTAAAGAGGGCTATGGTGTCGGAACCGGTGTTGGCGCTCCCCGATCTATCGAAACCCTTTGAGGTGGAGACGGATGCGTCAGACTTTGCTTTGGGAGGGGTGTTGATTCAAGACAAGCACCCGGTGGCGTTCGAGAGCAGGAAGTTAAAGGAGGTGGAGAGGCGCTACTCAGCGCACGAGAAGGAGTTGTTGGCCGTGGTCCATTGCCTGAGGACATGGCGTCATTACCTCCTGGGATCTCCTTTTGTGGTAAGGACGGATAACACTGCAGTAAGCCATTTCATGTCGCAGTCAAAGCTTACCAGCAAGCAGGCGCGTTGGCAAAAGCTGCTGTCAGAATTCAATTTCATGATCGAGTATCGTGCTGGGTCCAGCAATCATGTGGCTGATGCCCTAAGTCGGAGGGCGGATTTAGCAAAACTGGGGTCGGTAGCTGCCCTTACCTCGAGTAAAGTTGCTACCTCAGTATTGGACCAGATACGAGACATGTTGCCGAACGATGATGCCGCGCAGTCTCTGATGAAATTGGTCGAGCAGGGTAAGACTAGACAATTTTGGGTGGAAGACGGTTTATTGAGGACAAAAGGGAATCGTATCTACATTCCTAAGGGCGGAAAATTGAGGAAATCCCTTATCACGGAATGTCATGATACCTTGTGGGCCGGTCATCCAGGAGTGGAACGCACATGGGCCTTATTGAATAGGGCTTACTACTGGCCGCAGATGCGGGATGATGTCGAAACGTATGTCCGCACTTGCCTAGTGTGTCAACAAGACAAGGCGGACCACCAAAAGAAGGCAGGATTACTGGAACCATTGCCGGTGCCCACAAGACCGTGGGAAAGCGTATCCATGGATTACATATCTGGTTTGCCTAAAGTGGGGAACTTGGGCAACATAATTGTCGTGGTGGATCGCTTCTCGAAGTACGCTACCTTCATCGCAGCTCCCAAACATGTTACGGCAGAAGGGACAGCTCATCTCTTCTTCAAGCATATTGTTAAATACTGGGGACTGCCGAAAGATATTGTCAGTGATCGGGACTCTCGGTTTACTGGTGCGTTTTGGACCGAACTTTTCAAAATCTTCGGGTCCAAGCTGAATATGAGCTCGAGCAATCACCCACAATCCGATGGCCAAACTGAGCGGTTTAATTCTATGTTGGAGGAGTATCTTTGGCACTTTGTTCGGGGTACTCAAAAGGATTGGGTGAAGCTCCTGGATGTTGTTCAGTTGTGCTTCAACGCTCAGAAAAGCTCTTCCACAAATAAGAGTGCTTTTGAGATTGTTACCGGGCAACAACCGCTACTCCCGCACACCGTTGACTCCCCACAAGGTGGAAAATCTCCTCTCGCACGGAGTTTCTCTCAGGAATGGAAACAGAATGTGGAAATTACTCGAAGTTACCTGGAGAAAGCTCAAAAGCGGATGAAAAAATATACAGATCTGAACCGGCGCTTTTTGGAATTTGAAGCGGGAGATAAAGTCATGGTTAAGGTCCCTGATCCTAGGCACTCTAAATCATCGAGGGGGAGGGATCCTCGCTTGATGCAAAAATACATCGGACCTATTACTGTGATCAAACGTATTGGGAAGGTGGCCTATAAACTGGAGCTACCCCCTCGGTGGAAAATGCACAATGTTCTACATGTAAGTCAGCTCAAACCTTATTCTGCAGATATGGACGACGAATCCCGGAACCTGCCGAGCCGTCCCCAACTGGAGCTGAAGAAGACAGAGAAGCGTGCCGCAGAAGCTATCATTGACTACCGGGTTGGACGCACAGCGAACAAGACGTATGACGAGTACCTGGTGAAGTGGATAGGATGCAGCGAAGAGGAGAACACTTGGGAGCGGGTGACGAACCTGAAGGCGTTTAAACAGATGATCGAAGATTACCATGCCTCAATGACGCCGAGGACGTCGCCATCTCAGGTGGGGGAGAATGTCAAGGGTCGCCCGCGCCCTAGGGCCCCTTGACCCGCGACTCAACGTGGCCGCCAGGCCACCCCGCAACCAAGACCGCATCAACGACAAGACAAGCTGCTATCGAGTCTTAGGTGCTAGGGTCTTTGTACATGTAAATAGTTAGTTAGTCGGTAGTGGGCAAGTTGCTGCCCTTTTGTCCCGCTTTTCGCGCGGTGTAACCCCCTGTAATAGTACGTGAGGTCACAACAGAAATATTTTTTTTAAGTACTTTAGGGGAGAGCAGGTATTCGAAGCATAGTTAAGCAGCGTTCTATTGTAATCTCGGGCAATCTCCCTGGTCCTTTGTGGACGCCCGCACAAGTGTACTATATTCTTGGTGAATATAATGAAAGTTAATTTCCCTTCAATGTTGCTGTCCCTCTAAAGCGTTCCACTGGGGTGGGCGTGAGTGCGACGTACAGCGTACGTACATAGTTGGTTTAGGCGTACGTAGCGAGCAAGAAGCCGCTACTAGCCACACGGTGCACAGTTCCTAGCAACCTACTCGGTGCCCCATGAGACCTTGGCACAAGTATTTGGAAACTTAGTACTGGAGAAAAGGAGGTCTCACCTTTAGCAAGCTGATACTCGCTTGCATTTTAATTTGGTTGCAGATTCTACAAGGGGCTTCTTCCATTTTGGGGTCGTAACCTACCATGTAATGTTCTTACTAAAACGAGCTTCTTTTTTTTGTTTTTTTGGTTGACTTAGAATGCTTGTTTTTTACACTCAACTGATTTGATTTGTAACACCCCCGTGGATGAGAATATTCCTCTTACTGCCCAGGGGGTAGGGATAAGGAGACTATGGTGGGATCCCTCCCAGCTGGAGGATCAGGTTCTGCTATTCCACCTGCGGTGCTCGTGCCCACCGCCACCGTCACCAACCCCGCCGCATACTCCATGGCGATACCCCACCGGGGCACATGTACATGCAACCTAGCATGATGCCCGGAGTAATGCCAGGCATGATGCCTATGGTACAGCCCTACCAGGTGGGCACACTACAGCTTCCTGTTTCCATTCCCAAAGAGATCCAAGGAGTGGAAATGCCACAAATAACACCGCAACAACTCCAGGTGCTCTACGCTCAATGCGAGGTGCAAGCTGCCCAAAACGCTTGGGAACACTTTACGGCCGCCTACTTCCCCTTGGGCGTGGGCGCTCAAATGGCACCCCCGATGGGAGGGCTACAAGTACACCGTCTGATGGCTGCCCAAAATGTACTGAGGGCTCAGCCACCATCACCACGTCTAGAGCAAGGAAAAGAAGCTCCCCCAAGGGCTGAACAGGAACAACACCTGCGGAGAAGGAGAAAGTCCCCCAAGCGAGGGGGGATGCAGAAGAGGAGGTTCAATCCAGAGCCTTCGGAAGAGTAAGCAGGAGGGAAGAAAACGACACTCGGTTGGCTGTGGTCCAAAATCAACTTGAAGACCTGCAGTAAATTGTGGAGCAGCTCTCTCGAGCTCGGTCTCAAATCCCCCATGCTGGGGACGAGAGGTCTAAGGCCAGAGATGCTCGCAATCCACGGAACCAAGTCCCTCGCCGTTGGAGGGAAGAAGATTACGAGGAGCATGACCACGAGGGTAGGAGCCACAGGCCTTTGACAGGCGGTTCGCCCCTCGTGGACAAAGTATTAATGGCCTGCGCCGGACTAGGCAAGATCCCTACGTCTGTCAATCGCTACGACGGAACCACTGATCCGGCCGACCATCTGGATCACTTTGTGCATCTAATGCACTTTTACGAGCATTCCAGTCATTACTAGATCAAAGTTTTTGTCACTTCCCTCGTGGGAATGGTACAGGAATGGTACAAGAAGTTGCCCCCTCACTCCATTCGGGGGTACAATGACTTAACTGATCCCTTCTTAAACCATTTCAACTCTCTGAAAGCACCTGCACCTGCAGCCACGGCTCTCTACAGCTTGGTACAAGGACCCAGCGAGACCCTCAGGTCCTTTATGGGCAGGTTCAACAAAGAGATTTTGCTGGTAGAAAAGCCCTCGATGGACTTCCTAAGGCATGTGCTATTTGGGGCTGTCAACATGAAAAATTATGTCAGCATGGAGTTTGTGAAGGAAGTGGCAAAGAAAAAGCCACGCTCCTTGATGGAAATAAGGGACATAGCCGATTCGTTCTTCACGCTCGAGGATATGTACATCGCGAGGGCGCAGAAGCTTGCTAATGCCCCTCGAACAGACAAAGGCCCTGAGGACAGAGTAGAGTCCAACAGAAATCGCCGCCGAAGCCCCGCTCGAAGGAATTCCTCTCCTCCTCGCAAGTATGAGAGCATTCCTCTCAATAGACCGATGGCAGAGGTCTATTCAATGGCGGACAAAAAATTATTCGAGAGGCTGCCAAAGATGAGGGAAACCGAGGCCCAGAAGCACTAGGGAAAATACTGTGCCTTCCACAAGCAAAAGGGGCATGACACAAACGAATGCCGCTAACTCGAGAGTGAGATTCAACGGCTCATTGCCAGGGGGCACCTTAAAGAGTTTGTGAAGGTGCTGGAAAAGTATGATGAGCACTGCGCCGAGCGCGCCCGAGCAAGGGAAATGAGTCGTTCCTACTCAAGAAGCCCTCGTAGCCATCACCCCAAAGCCAGTAACCGTGGAAAACAAAAGGTACCAGAAATGGAGAACCAGCCCTTCGCCGTCATCCACATGATCGCCAGCGGGCCCTCGGGAGGAGACTCCCACGCTTCATGCCATCACCACATCCGCAGCTATGATTAGAGATCCTTGCAGTCTAAGCCAGTGTATTCTCTGGAGGGAGCCTCGCGCTCAAAGGAGAATGAGATTGTAGGGTTCACCGAAAAAAACCTAGAGCACATTGTAACACCCCATGGGGTCGGTGAAACCTTTGACGGCCCCATGGTGGTTAGCTTAGACGTTCATAACCACGTTGTAGAGAGGGCCTTAATTGATAGTGGAAGCTCTATGAATGTTCTCCCTTATTCCACGTTTCAAAAAATGAATATAACGAGCATTTCCCTCGAGCCCCTCAGAACAACCCTCGTTGGCTTTGGGGGCTCCGAGATCGTCCCTCGCGGATAAATTCGCTTGGCCACCTCTTTTGGTCGCGCTCCACAGTGAAAAACTTTGAGCGTCCTTTATGCAGTGGTCGAGTGGATCTCCCGTACAACATCATCATCGGACGTCCAGCCCTCGTGGACTTCAAAGCAGTGATCTACACATATCACCAGAAAGTTAAATTCCCCACTCCCGAGGGGACGGGCGAGGTGCTGTGTAACGTCAAAGAAGCTTAGGAATGCTATATTTTATCTCTTCGCAGTCACAAGCCCAAGCAAACAGTCCAAGTGGGATCCACCAAGAAATCTGTGGATTTCCCCAAGTTGGATGAGGATGGCCCCGAGCGTAAGAGGGCCAAACTAAACAGAAAGAAGAACAGGAAGAAGGTCTCGGGCGGGTCCAAAGACGGTGAGAACGGACCTCCGGGAGCTGTTGAAGGGTCTTCCTCGGAGACCGATGACAATGAACCCTCGGAGAAAGCCAGTGATAGACTCACAGGTAAGAAGTGGGAGCTCGAAACCCCAAGGCCCGAGGTGTGGATCGAGCCTACTGAGAAATTTCTGACCATCGATTTGGAGCCTAGAAACCCCGACAAGACCACCCAGATAGGCTCCAGTCTCGACGGCCCCCTCATAGATAATGATGATCGATTTCTTGAAGGAGAACCTGGATGTCTTTGCGTGGAAAGCCTCAGATCTAACCGGAACAGATCCGAGTGTCATTGTTCACAGGCTCAATGTGGATCCAGCCTTCAGGCCAGTCAAGCAAAAGAAAAGAGACGTTTATGGGTTCAGGAAACAAGTCATTGAGGAGAAAGTCAACGAACTCCTCGAGGCTCAATATATTGAAGAGATCTTGTATCTTGAGTGGCTCTGCAACGTAGTCCGCGTTCCAAAGAGCGCTAACAAATGGCGCATAAGTAATGATTGCACAGATCTCAACAAAGCATGTCCCAAAGACCCATATCCTCACCCCAGAATTGACCAGCTGGTAGATTCAACGGCCGGTTGTGAGCTTATGAGCATGATGGATGCTTTTCAGGGGTACTACCAAATCTTCATGGCACCCGAAGATCACCCCAAAACATCCTTCGTCGTCCACGTGGGGGTTTACTGTTTCCTGGTCATGCCATTTGGGCTCAAAAACGCTGGAGCAACGTACCAACGCATTGTGAACAGGATGTTTGAGAGCGAAATTGGGAAGTCCATGGAGGTTTATGTAGACGACATGATCGTCAAGAGTGAGAGCAAACACTCCCACCTCGAGGACCTCAAACGAGCCTTTGACATTTTGCGCCACTATAGTATGAAATTGAACCCCTCAAAATGCACATTTGGCATCCGAGGGCGAAAATTCTTGGGATATGTGGTCAGTGAGAGAGGTATTGAGGCTAACCCGTAAAAGATCAAGGCTATCATAGACATTCCTTCCCCTCGTAATGTAAGAGAGGTCCAAGTGCTGGGCAAAATCATCTATCTAAACAGATTTAATCCCGCTCAACTGAGAGAAACTTGCCTTTCTTCAAAATTTTACGCAACGCTCGTAATTTTGCCTAGAGTGAGGAGTGTGAGAAAGCATTGTAGGACATGAAGCAATATCTCTCGTATGCACCCTTATTAACGAAGCCAATCCCAGGGGAGAACTTGTTCATCTACTTCTCCGTTTCCTCAGAGGCCACGAGCGCAGTCCTTGTAGCAGTACACGAGCGTAAGCACCTGCCGCTGTATTACTTGAGCAAAACCTTGCAGGGGCAGAAAAGAGATACATGAAAATAGAGAAATTTGCTTTTGCCCTCGTTAACGCCTCCAGAAGGCTGAGACCGTATTTCCAAGCCCATTCTATCACCGTGCTTACAGATCAACCACTCAAGCAGGTTCTCTCGAAACCGGATGTCTCAGGAAGGTTAATAAAATGGTCAATAGAACTCAGCCAGTTAGACATCAGCTTCGAGCATAGAACAGCTATACAGGCTCAAGAAGTGGCGGATCTCTTGGTTGAGCGATTTGGACTGGAGCCCACACCCTCATTAGATGAAGGCCTGTGGCTCTTGCACAGGGATGGTTCCTCGACCTCAGAGGGGGGAGGAGCGGGGGTGACCCTCAGAGACCCCCATGGAGTTGAAATTGATTACGTAATCAAGCTAGCTTTTCAAATCACCAATAACGAGGCCGAGTATGAAGCTCTCATCCAAGGGCTCAGAATTGCCCTTCAAAATGGGGCCTCTTGGATCACCGCCTATGTTGACTCTCAATTGATTGCAAGTCAGATTAATGGCACTTATGAGACTCGAGAAACCACCATGGTGTAATATATTGCGAAGGCTAAGGGAATTGTTTCCAAATTCAAGGAATTCCATCTCTTGCAGGTTTCACGAGCAGAAAATGAGAGTGTTGACGCCCTCTCTAAATTTGCATCCGCTCTGGAAGGCTCCTGCGAGCGTACGGTCACCTTCCTTAGGACGGAGGAACCTTTGATAAACGAAAAGAAACCCTCGGGAGAGATAAGTATGATTGATCCATCCGAGCCTTGTTGGCTTGATGATGTCGTCAGATTTCTGAGGGATGGAGTTTGTCCCACCGATAAAGTGGAAACAAGGAAAATCAAAAGTAAGGCCCCTCGCTTCTCACTTGACAATGAAGGTAGGCTCTTCAAACGGTCTTTCAAAGGCCCGCCATTAAGATGCCTGAGACCCTCGCAAGCCAAGGAGGTGCTCAAACATGTGCATAGTGGAAGTTGTGGGAACAATTTTGGCGGACGGATTCTGGCTAAAAAGGTATTAAGAAGTGGATTCTATTGGCCCTCGGTATTGCAGGATGCCATCAATTACTCCAGAAAATGCCCCAAGTGTCAATTTCACTCCAACATCCCTCAACTGCCAGCAGCCCAAATGGTTCCAATTGACATTTCATGGCCCTTTGACCAATGGGCATTGACATTGTGGGACCCCTACCAATGGTGGTCGGATAGAAGAAATTTGTAATCCTTGTCGTAGACTACTTCACCAAGTGGGCCGAGGCTGAAGCGGTTGCAAAAATCACCTCCAGGGTGGTAAGGTATTTCATTTGGAAGAACATCATCTGCAGATATGGCATCCCAAAGGTGTTAATTTCAGATAATGGCTCTCAGTTCATCGCTGCTGACACTCGTGAATGGTGCTCAGAGCTTGGAATTGAGCAACGCTTGACTTCCGTAGGCCATCCTCAGGCCAATGGTCAAGCTGAAGTCACAAACAGAACCATACTACAGCATCTGAAAACAATGCTCGAGAGTAAGAAAGGCGAGTGGGCTGAAGAGTTCCAAGGGGCCCTGTGGGCGTATCGCACTACCCCACGATCAGCAACAGGTAAAATCCCTTACTCCCTCGTTTACGGTTCTGAAGCAATAATACCTGCGGAAGTCACTCAAGAATCCGCACGTGTTGGTTACTTCGAGCCTGCGGCCAACGAGAGTAACCGGGCGCTCGAACTAGACCTGCTAGATGAAAAAAGGGACACTGCTTGGGCCCGGATCCACAAGTACAAGGCAATAGTAGCCCATCAGTACAACAAGCGTGTCAAGGAAAGGACCTTCCAGCTGAGGGATCTGGTCCTCAAAAAAGTTGAAGTGTCCAAGCACATGGGTAAGTTAGACCCTAACCCTTTTAAAGTCACTCAGGTACGAGCGAACAATACCTACCAGTTAGAGACTATGCAAGGCTAGTGTCTCCCTACCCTGGAATGCCTGCAATCTGAGAAGATTTTATGTCTGAGAAAAAGCCTTGTAATATCCCCACTCGGGGCACCTTGTATCTTCTTTTGACAGAAATACAAATACACCAGTAAGCATTTTTCATACATTGTCTATCATATACTTGGTTCAATTTATGATAACTTACATCATGGATACATCAACGCCCACTCCGTGTCGAGGATACTCCACGTTGAACAACTTGGTATTCACTCTCATACGGGGTATCTCTTAAACAAGAAAGCCCCTTTTAAGTCAACGCTAGCAATGTGTCGAGGGTGCTCCACATTGAACAACTTGATAGTCTTAAGTGCTTGAACTCTTCCTAAACGAACGGGTCAAAATTGGGGGAGCTACGCACTTAATTACACCAACTAGGTAATAATCATCCTAGTTTGTGCTCATAAACCCCTTAGAGGTTTTTACCTCATTGGATACACGTACGATCGTAGACGATAAACACTTAGCAAATCCTTTTGCTGATTTCTAAGTTCAAGATTGTAGTATGGCTACGTTTGTTATTACTCCACACTTAGAATAATTTTTGTCAAAATTATTTCTTCTAAGTTCAAACCCTACTTTGAATAAGGCTGGGGTACCCCTCGTATGGTACATCCTAGCGCCCATACATTCGCCTACTACTGAACATCAAGCAATCAAAAAGAAAGCAACAGAAAACATTCAAAACATCACAATAATGAAGGATGAAAGCAAGATTCCATTGTTAATAAAAAATAAGAAAGTTACAACGCTTGAAATTGAAGGAATTACATCTCACAAAGAAAAGAAGGGCAGTTAGCAAGATGAGAGTCTATTACAATGGTCCAGGAACACCAGTTGATCCAAAAATGGCTTTTTTCCAGGCTCGGTGGGTGCAGTGGCCAAGGGAACAGGGGCCAAGACTTGAGAATCCGCAGCTGGAGCATCAACTTGGCCCCCTTCAATTTGAGCTTCCGCACTGGTACGCTCCTCCACAACCATGGGCTCAAGATCTACAGGATTGGCTGTCATAAACTCATCCTGGAGCATATTGACCAATTCATTATACTCCGGCTCCATCAAAGTTGTCAGCTGGGTCCCCAGTTCCGATGATCGGCTCCAAGTTCTCATCCAGGTCCATGCGTAAGCGATCATCTGTGCAAGTGCTGGGGGGCACCATTCCCAACTTGATCAGTTGGCTTACGGATTTCCAGAAAAAGCGTTTGGCATTGGCAAAGAAATGGAGATTGGCAGGGAAGTCAAAGGCCTTCGAGCGCACGAACTTGAGGACCGCATCCCAGGCAACTCTCGTCTCAAGATTAGCCACTTGGCCTTGAAGGTCGGCAAGCTCTTTCTTCGTGGATTCCAACTGCTGATCGCGCTCGGTTAGCTGCTGGGTAAGGTTTTTTTTTGTCATCCTTTAGCTTATTGCGCTCAGCCTTCAGCTTCTTGTGCCGTTCGTCCAATCTCTGTCAGGCTGCCTCTCACTCCTCGAGCGTCTTCTTCACCTTCTCATGCTCGATCCTCAGAGATGTGTATTGAGCGGAGATTGTATCGTAATCTTCCTGCAGTTAGCCAGGGTCAGTGATGCGCAGTAGCTTCTTGTATTTGGCCTTACGCTCAGAGTGGGTCTCCGAGCACCTCTGCAACTTTTTGAGCCTAGGGAGCACTCCCTGCACATGTAATAAAACTTTATCAAGTACCTGATTACTTGCGAAATTCCAGATGTCAGAAAGAGTGCTCATACACTTACCGCCACTAGGGCATAGTAGGCATCTGCCGCTACCTCCGTCGCGGTCTGCTTATTCAGTTGTTGGTGATCCCCGGAGAACTGCATGCAGTGGACCACCCCAGAAATGACATTGTGGGTAGAGGGAGTATCGCTTAAGAGCACGGGGCCATCTTCCACTGAGCGTTTGTAATGCGCATCCCCGGTGCGCTCAAACTTCCAGAAACTCTCATCCTCGGAGGATGAGGTATCACCGTCCTCACCAGCGTCCCCCACTACCACTTCTTTTCTTTTGCCTGAGATGGGGATGGAATCGGCCAGTCTCTTCCTCTTCCTGGAGGGTTGGGACCGATCTCCACTCAGATCCTTGAGGATTACCCTCGAGCGGTTGCTGCGAGTAGCGTCGGGGCCCAACTGTACACTTTCCTCAGCGGGCGCAGGAGTGATCGCCCGGGGGAGTGGCACCACGAGCGTTCCCGATCGACGTATCCGTAACTTGGCTGTCCCCGCAGCCACCTCTTCTAGCCCCTCGACCATCACCTTGGCCTCTTTCGTCTCTCCCGGCCCTCTGTGGTTGCTGTTGTTGCTGTTGCTGCTGCTGCTGTTGATTGTTGCTCGCTCTGTGAGCGTGTATCATCGCCGCGACATTCTCATCTCCCGCTCCTGCTATCAGTATGTCGATGTCTGCATAGCAAAGGAACAAACGAGCGTCAATTTTTATGCAATGCAACAAAGCATAAAATTCAGTGCTCCTACTCTATTTGTCAGCAAAGTTAGTTCCTAGAATCTAACCATCTTTATTCATGGTTTGGGCGAGAGGATTGACGATCATATCCGGAGGACTCGCAAGCCCATAGTGGAATAATAGCTCCTCATTACACATCAAGTCTTTGGCCTTAATCAGCCGCTTTTCGTTCTTCATGACAAGGGCCAAACTCTTTACCCAGTTCTCAAAAACTAAAGACCCGGATCTGGATTTCACAATGGGTCCTTCTCCATGTATCACCCACTCACGGGGAACCCTAAAAGCTCCACCGGGTGCCCCCATGAAGAAAAACTTCTGTTTCCAGTTCTCTCCATATGATGTTGAGGGTGAATAGATCATCCTTAAGCCCGATTTGACCTGGGCGTAATAGAAGCCATCTCTCGGGGACGAACGTGGAGAACGGGCCACTTGGATCAAGCTGTTGAAGTTGTCGATCGAGGGCTCATGGCATGTGGCCCTCATCAATATTACAATGGTGTTCATTAAGGCTATTCCATTGGGCAGAATCTGTGAAGGGCATAAATTCAAGGAATTTAGGATGTTGACGATCGGAGTCAGAATTGGGAACCTCAAACCCCCTGCAAGAACGGCATCCCTATAAACGGTCATCATCCCGGGGGCACGGACTATTGGCTCGCTCACGTACTACGGGGAGACGGGTTGTGTAGAATGCATCCCAGTAAACTTGGGTCTTTAAAGTGGCCCGCTCCACGAGCATCAGGAAGCTCTCAATTTCATCTGAAGCCCTGTCTGTTTGATGAGGGTTGTACTTCCTTACTTGGATTGCTGGTTCTTTCCCCTTTCGACGACGTTTGCGGGGAGGCTCTCCATATACCTGACGCTCGGAAACCCCCGCTTCTTCCTGAGGGCCAACAATAGCCACCGTGACTTGGTGGTCTTGAGGCCTAACAACACTATTTAGCGGGGGTAAACCCTCTCCCCCTGATTTTGCATCAGTAACGACAAATCCATTTCTTCAAAAAGTTGATCCACGCCCTTAGGATCACGCTCGTTCATCCCTTGAACTGCAGCGTCAAGTTCTTCGTCCCTAACCTCCCCTGGGACCCTCGCTATCGGAATAGCATATGGTGCATCATTTTGAGGAGAAGAGATGCACTGGACATTTCCTCTGTTTCTCTTACTGTCTGGTTTAGAGTCTCATCCGCCATTGTTGTTCTTGTTCTTGAAGATGGAGGGTTCGCAGGAAGTTTTGACAGAAAATGGGTAATCTTTGTGTGGAAACAGTCGCTCAAAAGGGATTCCTCACGCAAGAATGGTAATCAACGCAACCTAAATCTAGGGTTAGTACAGAAAACACACTGATTTACCTAAGTTGGAGAAGAAAACCTGCCGGAGAACTCGCCGAAAATCGCAAGGAATTGCAGAAGAATATTTTGTTGTTTTGCTTTGGAGATTACTGAATGCGTAAAGAGTGAAAAGGGGTTTACAAATCCCTATTTATAGGGAGGAGATATACGCATGATTGGGGTATTTAATTCAAACGTAATCATTCCCGCCTAGAAAACTCCCCGCTTTAGGTAACCGTCACACGGTTATCACTACCAGAAAAACGCCCTATAGCAACGGATTTAGCAACTGATTTTGGCCCTATTAGCAACGGATTTAACAACGAAAATTTTCCGTTGCTATAACCCTCGTGGCTAATCTGTAGCAATAGATTTAGCAACGAATTATTAGCAACGGATGTTAGCAACGGAATTAACAACGAACTTATAGCAACGAATTACTACCCACGGAAATTAGCAACGGTTTTAGCAACTATTTTTTTAGCAATAGATTTAGCAACGGATTTTCCGTTGCAAACCAACCAATAATTAATTAATTTTCTGCCTTTTTGCAACGGAATTCCCGTTGCAAAAGTCGTCGCAAAAACTAATAGTTCAAATTAATTAATTAAAAATTCATTTGCGGGGCCCGGATCACCCCACCTAACCGAGCCGAGCCAAGCCCCAACCGAGCGCGTGAGAGACGAGCCCCACGCGAGCCAACACATTAATTCCACATATTCGCGTTGAGTAGGAATTGAACCCTGGACCTCATGTGAAGAAGGTTGAACCCCAAACCAACTGGGCTAACTCCATTGTTGTTATTGTTATGTAATTTTTTATATTTAACCACTATCAAATATTCATATACTAATTTAAATAATTAAATACTTGTTATCATATATTTTAAATAAAAATATTTTTAAATATATAATTATTTATATTATAATACATATTCCGTAAAAAATTTAAATATTTATTAATTAACTACATATCTCAAGTTTTAGTTATGAGATAAAAATATAATGTATATCAACTTAAGTATAACTTTTTATTACATACAAAAAAAGGATGAAAGTTTTACATAACTAAATAATTAGATTTAATTGGTTGTTGAATAAAGAACTTTTATATTATATGAAGTATTCACTTATACATTTGTATTATTTAGCAATTGTAGTTGAATAACTTAATGAAGAATTATTTTGTTATTATGAAATATTTATATTTGAATTTGTAGAATTATATCTAAATATTGAAGAATTATTGTGTTAAATTCTATATAAACCCCAAGCATGTATAATAATAATAATAATAATAATAATAATAATAATAATAATAATAATAATAATAATAATAATATTGTATATCAACTTAAGTATAAGTTTTTTATGACATATAAAAAAAAAATGAAAGTTTACATAATTAAATAATTAGATTTAGTTGGTAGTTGAATAAAGAACTAATTTTATGTCAATATGAAGTATTCACTTATACATCAGTAGAATAATATCTGCATTTTGAGAAACTATTGTATTGTTTAGTAATCGTAGTTGAATAACTTAATGAAGAATTATTTTATTAATATGAAATATTTATATTTGAATTTGTAGAATTATATCGAAATATTGAAGAATTATTGTGTTAAATTCTATATAAACCCCAAGCATGTATATATATAATAGTAATGAATATCAACTTAAATATAAGTTTTTATGACATATAAAAAAAAGATGAAAGTTTACATAATTAAATAATTAGATTTAGTTGGTAGTTGAATAAAGAACTAATTTTATGTCAATATGAAGTATTCACTTATACATCTGTAGAACAATATCTCATTTTGAGGAACTATTGTATTATTTAGCAATCGTAGTTGAATAACTTAATATAAAGAATTATTTTCTTAATATGAAACATTTATATTTGAATTTATAAAATTATATCTATACATTGAGGAATTATTGTGTTTCGCAACCGTTAGATGTTAAATTAAGAAGTTTTCTTTTAATATAAAGAATTTATATTAAAATTTATAGAATCAAATCTAAATTTTAAGAAATTATTGTATTATGCAACCGTTACATGTTAAATGAAAAACTTTTCTCTTAATATTGAAGTATTGATATGTGAATTTCGAGCGTTATATATGTGAATTTTAAGGAATTATTGTATTATGCACATCTTTTAATGATTTATAATGTATATTATAAACACATATTATATATATGTACATATATTATATATAAACATATAATATTAATTATTATTTAATATTTAAGATATAAGATATATATGTCTATATATGTCTATATATAGATATATAATATTTAATACATATATATATTATAAATATTTTATATTTATACATAATATACGTATATATATAATATTATATGTATTATAGATTATATAAAAAAGGGAGAGCCTGGGATTGAACCCAGGACCTCACGAAAAGAAAATGAGCATCCAACCAACTTGGATACAATCCATTGATGTTTTGTTTCAACGAAATTTTATTTGACTTTTAAATATACTTAACGGTTCCGTCCAAAATTTAACGGTTGGGACAAAAAATGTAACAAAATGAAACCAGCGGGACTATTTTTGTCTAATTCTAAAAGAATGAGACCAAAATTGAAAACGGCGCAATCCTATGGGACCAAAAATTTAATTTGCTCTATTTTTTATTATTCATTTATTTTTATTCCATATAGCAACGAAAAGTCCATTACTAAATTATAAATGTTTTATTAATTTTTTTAATCATATGTTTATAGCAACGGATTTTCCGTTGCTAATCTTTTTTATATTTATTTCTTTTTTTTTCTTCCTTATAGCAACGAAAAATCCGTTGCTAAATAGCAACGGATTTTCCGTTGCTAATATTTTAAATATTTGTTTCTTTTTATTTCTTTTTTTTCTTCCATATAGCAACGAAAAATCCATTGCTAAATTAGCAACGGATTTTTCGTTGCAGATATTTATAAATATTATATTATTTTTTATTAGGTTTTTATTTTAATAGCAACGGATTTTTCGTTGCAAATATTTATAAATATTATATTATTTTTTATTAGGTTTTTATTTTAATAGCAACAGAATTTCCGTCGCTATATATACCAATTTATTTATTTTTTGTATTATTTAATTTTAGCAACGAAAAATCCGTTGCTATTTTTTTTCATATATAGCAACCGATTTAGCAACGAAAATTTCGTTGCTAAAGTATTTTGCCACGAATTTTTTTTTCGTTGCAATATCCGTTGCTATATGACAGATTTCTAGTAGTGTATCCATGTTCATGCGTCGTTTCCTTAAAACGCGCGCCCACGTCTCCACTCAGCATTTAATGCATGCCTGCTTGAGTTTTAGAACTAAAAGGACTGCATTTAATGCCCTATCAGAAGATGTCCCTTATGGAGTGCAGTCAGCGTCGCTTCCCTCCAAAAGCTTGACCCACGAATGTTTGAGGATAACGCTCGGATGTTAAAATTCGACAGTCCACTTAAGTGTAACTACAGAATTTGGGGGGCAAAATGATGGGCCCAAATCACACTCAGATTAGCACCAAACAAGTGTCGCAATCTGAACGACTCATCTAAGCTATCCGAAGATTCCAGAGCTTGGACACTCGTAATAATGGGCTCGCAAAATAGATCCAGCCCATTCACTCATTATCTCACTGGTTAAGACTTGTGCGCCTCGGCCCAAGCCACGAGCGTGGGATTTACTTACCAATCCCGTCTGATGCTCGCACTGCAGCCCAACGGGACGGTCTCTACCCGGATTCCATCCCTTCTACACCAGGGGAGCCTGCTGCGGGGAACTCGCGCTCGATCCCATACTTCGCTCGAGTTGTCCGACGCTCGGACCAAGCCGCCAGAGGAACTCTATGCCAGCGCTCGTACAGGGGGAACTCGCTTCCCAGAGGTTAACCCCCTCCTTAAATGAAGGGTTCCCCTCGAGGGCACACCCAGTTACTAGAAAGGCTCTTTGGGTGCCTCCACGATCGTTTGCTACTCTATAACCACTTCTGACACAGCAGTAGTGCGCAAACCACGCCTGACACACTACAACCCCCTATCACTAGGTATCATTCGGGGATATCACTTTCACACCATCACACGTTGCCACGTGTCTAGGTCAACATTGGGTTTGGGACCACATGGTCACTTTTACCAAAACACCCATGCCCTCAACGTATAAATAGGGAAATTCTTACTCACATTCCCTAAGTCATATCTCACATACAAAATCACATACAGATATTACATACAACTGGGCATTTTTCACCTTGATCTTCATCTCCTTCCTAAAGCTTGCCACGCTTCACCGTTTTCTGCATTTTCCGTTGCACAAACCCTGGTGTTATCTTAGTTGGAAGAACCCACGCTCATTTGGAAACCCAGTTCCTGAGGCTTTAACGCCTGTGATGGTTTTCCTTTCCTAAACAAATCTTAAAGTGATTGGTGATTTATGATTATTCAGATTCCTACACCATCACTATTTAATTTTATAATAAAATAATATATAAAATAAAAATCAGCCAATCATATTTTCTATTTAATTAAGAATATCAAAAAATTCACAAAATTACACATCATCAAAATACACAATAAAGAGTCAAACATAGTTTTCAAATATATAATAGTATAGATAGATTTTGAAAAGAAAAGACAAATAAGGAAAATATATATGATAGAAAAAAAAATGGTATATATATACTTCAATAAAATAATTAGAATGATTTAATAAATTAAGAATATTAAATAACAATTAATGTGATTTTTTGAAGTGATTTAGAAAATAAAAAATTACCATAAATAATATTAATCAACCATAAATTTTTTTTTATCAACTACAAATAATTTAAAATTCTAGAAAATTAAAATTCAGTCAATTGATTCAATTGATCAAAAAATACCCTTCCGAAATATTGTAGTATAGATAATCGGGAAAACAAATAACAGTTGCTATTTAATTGATTTTTAAGAAATTACAAAGTTTAAAGTTATTATTCCATTGAGGTGTAACATGGAATGCTAAGAAATATATAAAATCAAATAAACATTTAGTAATATTTCCCTGCTTTTTTTTTTCCCAACATCATACCTCTCAAAGGGAAATATTATTGCAAATCAAGAGAAACAATTACAAAAAGAAATAACAAAAAAATTAGCGTAAGCCGAAGCCGCAATTCCAATAAATTTGTGAGCTATTATATTAGCATTACGTCTAGTAAAAGAAAAACAAGCCCTAATAATAGGATTCGACTCCTTGAGGTTGAAAATTATTCCTTCCAAGTTGATTTTAATCCGATCCGGGTGAAGTTCTGCAGCCGCCTTTTCTCTAGATTGAGAAGAACAGTTACCTTGACCTACAACAGATAACTCGGCCAAAAGTTTTCTCGGAG
The DNA here is from genome assembly GCA_037501455.1 of Lantana camara. Lineage (NCBI taxonomy): Eukaryota > Viridiplantae > Streptophyta > Magnoliopsida > Lamiales > Verbenaceae > Lantana > Lantana camara. Next base: position 123,231,353 of record CM074855.1, read on the forward strand.
AATCTCTTAAAAAGTAGAACTGAACATAAAGAAACTAACTAAACTTTCATACGGAAGGAACAAAACTTCTCATACGGAAAACTCGAAAGAAAATATAACTTAAAAGAAAAAAAACAGTGACGCAGATCGTCCTTGTACCAGAAAATCCTGTTAGATTTGGGAAGATGACAGTAGATCTGGAAGAGTGGCGACGAAACCGGGAAGATGGCGGTAGATACGATTCGACGGAACAAATCTGAGAAGTTGACGGCGGAATAGAATTGAGCCAATCCGGTGGTGGACCAATAATAGTATTCTCCATTGCCAGATCGAAGACTACCTTGTCTTGAGTTTGAGTCACGTAGATTAGGGTTTTTTCCTTTGAAAGAGTTTGTAATATTTCCCTTCTAGATTAACTTCAGTTGCTATTGAGTTAATCTTTGTTTGCACTTCAAATTTTGGGAAATTTTGCACTTTAATACCAAACCTTTGAATTTTTATAGTTTAGTACCCAATATTTGAATTTTGTTACACTTAAGTGCCTCCGACTAATAAGAAAATGACACGTATACCCAACTAAGCAATAAGAAAATGACACATCGATAATAGGCACTTAAGTGCAACAAAATTCAAAAGTTGGGTACTAAAGTATAAAAATTCAAAGGTTGGTCACTAAAATGCAAAACACTTGAAAATTTTGGGTACAAACAAATATTAACCCGTTGCTATTTTACCCATTGCATGAGAATTACTCGTTTGCCCGTGACACACCTCTTTGAAAATGTGGACCACTGATGTTGAGCTTCATTTTCATCTATTTTGCCCCCATCCATTTACCCCCATATATATAGTATAAATATGGTGACTTTTTACCTCCAATTACACCAAAAATGGTATTGGTTCTAACATGCTCAATGTATTTAATAGAGACAAGAAATCGAAGTTTTTTTCAACTCTAATTTACACCCGGCAGAGCGAATATTGTAGTGGAGAAAATTTCTTCAAGCCTCAAAAATAAACTTTTGGAGAAGAAAATTGGATTGAACGCCATCTAACGTCCATTTTGTGTATTTGGTGGAGTAAACCCTCCAACTAATATTTAGTTTTCTAATTCATATATTATTCATAAAGGATAAATTAGGAATTTTAAATTGTATATTCTTAATTTAATTTAATTTAAAATAACTGTAGTGTTTATTCATATACGTTTACGTATCCTATAAAACCCTAATAGAGGTGCAATAAAAAAGTAATATTATAAAATATTGTATTGTATACTTAAAATATTTAGGGAAGATGGAGTTTGTTGGTAGTTTCATAAACTTAAATATGGTGTAGACGTAACTTTAAAAAAAAAAAAAAAAAAGAAAGAAAAAAAGAAAGAAAGGAAAAATTACCCCGATTCAATTAAAAGAATTGACATTTTCACACTTTTTAATATCTAATATTGCCACCAACACTATTTTTTTGACTTAATTTTAGTATATGTTTTACACCTAGGGTTTTTTTAACACACGCAAATCGATTAGAGGAATTTGAATTCAAAGTTATTGAATTTTTTTTTTTAACCATTTGGTGAACCGAACCTAGATCAAGATGAACACTGGAGCACAATTATTATTAATTTTTTTTGGATGAATAAATAGCAATATTTCTCATCGTCAAAGTATATACAACGCGTTTCTTCTTGACCTTTCTTTTTTTTTTCTATTTTTTCTTTAAACGTGTTCCCATACTTCTCATTTTATTTTAGAAACTAAGGACCTGTAACAAACTCAGCCAATTACAGCCCAATAATTAATATGAGCCAACACCTTCATGCCATGAATGTAAAAGAAAGGTCCTCCTCAACAATGAAGACGAGAAAAATTCATGGGTGCTTGAGGGTCATTTTCTCAGCCTTTGTAATCAGTATTCGCTATAATGGTGATAATAAAATCAATCATTAAAAAAAAAAAAAAAAAAAAAAAATCTTAATTATATATGTCGTATAAATAAGCCATTCTCATTCCTAAACATTATCTCATCTCATAGCAAAGTTTTTCACAAAATGAAGCTTCTAAAACCCCTTCCCCTTCTGTTCCTCTTGACACTAATTCTTCATAACAATGTTAATCTGATCTCAGGATTGCGGTCTCATTACATTGTCCATATGGACAAATCTTTCATGCCAAAGCCTTTAGCTAGCCACAACCATTGGTATTCATTTGTTGTCAGTTCTCTGAAATCTTTTAACTCGAAATCAGTGAAACAAAATGAGGGTCCACAAAAGCTAGTTTACACTTACGACAGCACTTTTCATGGATTCAGTGCAATGTTGTCGAATGATGAACTCGAAGCCCTTGAGAGATCTCCGGGCTTTCTCTCCGCGTATAGGGACATGAATGTCACACTCGAAACCACTAACACATTTGAATTCCTAGGCCTAAATCCCACTACGGGATTATGGCCAGCTTTTAAGTATGGCAAAGATGTGATAGTTGGTTTTGGGAAGCTTTTCTGTATTAAATTCTGTAATTGCTTGATTACAATACACTAGAGACTACACACAATATATACGAAAGAGTATTTACATAATTAAGGAACATAATTAAGAAAGGTCAACTATGAGATCCCTAATTTCATGTTTCCTTTCTCAACACTCCCCCTCAAGTCGAGTGTCAGATCTACGATGCTCAACTTACTCAAGACTTCACTGAATATCCTCCCGTTAATTGCTTTTGTTAAAGTATCTGTCAGCTGATCTTCGAAACGTACAAACGGAAGATCAATCACTCCTTCTTCTAGCTTCTCCTTTATAAAATGCCTATCCACCTCAACGTGCTTGGTTCGATCGTGCTGGACTGGATTTTCTGATATACTGATAGCTTCCCGGTTATCACACCTTACCTTGCACGCTCTCACTGGACGAAACCCAATTTTCTCCAACAACTTCCTAAGCCATAACACCTCAGTTATTCCTCATGCAATCCCACGAAATTCTGCTTCTCCACTTGACAACGCTACTACTTTCTGCTTTTTGCTCTTCCAAGTGACTAAGTTTCCTCCCATTAGCGTGAAATATCCGGACGTTGACTTTCTATCCGTTGGGTTACCCTTCCAATCTGCATAGGTATAAGCATCAATGTTTAGATGTCCATGTTTCTGATACAACACACCCTTTCCTGGACTGCCTTTTAGATATCTACACACCCTGATAACCGCATCCAGATGATCTTTCTGAGGCCGGTGCATAAACTGACTTAGAACTCTTACTTCATAGGCGACATCAGGCCGAGTGTGTGCCAAGTAGATTAGCTTCCCAACTAATCGCTGATACTGCCCTTTATCCGTTTCTTCCTCCCCCTCTACTATCCTGAGTCCATGATTAGCAACCATAGGGGTGTCTGCCGGTTTGCAATCCAGAAGCCCAACCTCTGCTAGAAGATCCAGTACAAATTTACATTGTGATATGAAGATACCCTGCTTAGACCTCAGCACTTCAATCCCAAGAAAGTACTTTAACTCTCCCAAATCCTTCATTTTGAATTCCCTGAACAACTTCCCCCGGAGGCGCGCAATCTCCTCAGAGTCGTCTCCAGTGATAATCATGTTGTCTACATAGATAATCAGACACGTCACCAGTCCATCTCTCCCCCTGAGAAAAAGTGTATGATCTGAGTTGCTCTGACTGTAGCCATACTTCCTCATCGCCACTGAGAATCTTCCAAACCACACACTCGGTCATTACTTCAGACCATACAACACTTTCCTCAACCTGCATACTTCCCCTTATCTGTAATCCCCAAAGAACCCCGGTGGAGTTTCCATGAACACTTCTTCCCTGAGATCCCCATGCAAAAAAGCATTTTTAACATCAAATTGATGTAGAGGCCAGTCCCTGTTTGTTGCAACTGAAAACAACACTCTGGTCATATCAATCTTGACGACAGGAGAAAAAGTTTCTGAATAGTCAATACCATACGTCTGAGTGTACCCCTTCGCCACTAGCCTGACCTTATACCTCTCAATACTCCCGTCTACCCGGTGCTTTATGGTAAAGACCCACCGACAGCCAACCACTCTCTTTCCAATGGGTAATTCGCACTTTTCCCAAGTACCATTTTTCTCCAAGGCATCTGATTGTACCAAAAAATGACTAAGTAACCTCCTCGTATTTTAGACTATCCATGATCCTCGTATTCCTAAAATTGACTAAGGCAAGGGCTCGTCATACCAAGTGCTCACCTCGTAAGTGCTTAGTATATCCCTTAAAATTGGCTAAGGCAAGCCCTCGTTCTACCAAGTGCCCAGCTCGTAAGTGCTTAACATAACTCCTAAAATTGACTAAGGGAAGTCCTCGTTCTATCGAGGGCCCAGCTCGTAAGTACTAAGCATAACCCCTTAAAATTGGCTAAGGGAAGAGCTCGACTTGTAAGTGCTCGGCGTGTTAGCGTTCGTTCTTGGGCGCTTAGCACGAGCCCAACGTCGACGGTTATCCCCACTCGCCAACCACCCCACGACCTAAGTATGTGGTCCGCGATTCTCGCGCCCACTAAGTCAAAATCGAGGTCGCGCCAGCTCGAACAAGGAATATAAATATCATTTCTTTCACCGGCATAAGGGGACAGACACAAAAATACATACGAAAACTCTGCCGAAATCTCGACTCAACTCCCTTCAATCCAAACAATCGGATTTGGTAAAAGAACCCACACTCAATTGATTCGTCGGAGATTCGAAGCCGATTACACACTTTCAAAGGCGACCAATTTCCGGCGTTATCAGTTTGGCGCCGTCTGTGGGAAACCACCGGATTTCCCAATCTTTCCCAAAGTTATTCTCTTTATTTTCGTTTGGAAGATGACAGGATCTGAAACTAGAGGTCGTGACGAGCGCAGCTCTAGCTTGCCGCCGCGACTATCCCCAGCTCGAGTAAGTCAAGCGAATATCAACGTGAGTCAAGCGAACATCGACGTGCTACGCCACCTGCCGCCGGCGTTCCCGCATAAGAGAAACCGCACCGGAGCCACCGTGGACTTCAATCTGCCCGTCCACTCCTTGCAAGCCCTCGGCACCGGAATGAATCAAAGCTTAAACATTTCGGCAGGCATAAACCCACTGCTACTGAACCCATTGTTGTTTAACCCGGTATGGGGGCTTCAGGGTGGAATGCAAGCCCAGATCGGAGGAGTCCAGGCCACCATTGCTCCACCTCGCACTACCGTCGTGACGAGCGGAGCAGAGCGCACGGCCAACCGGCCGCTACAAGAGGAACCGCCCGTTCGAACGGATCCCCCACCCGTTCGTACAGGGGCAAATCCAACGGTAGCAGGACCGAGCCGAGTGAGAGACCCTATCCCACCTCCGGACGGTGATGACCAAGTCCCGTTTATGCGGCGCGATGGGAAACAGACTATGGTGGAAGACGAGGAGGAACCGGATTCTCTCAATCCCGCTCAACATTAAAAAACTCGAGTAGGGGAGAAAGAGAATGACCGTCTCACTCAGTTAGAAGAGGAGAACCAGAACTTGCGTGCTGCCTTGAGCAAGGTCGTAGAAGGGTCGCACGTTGGTGATCAAGAAGAGGTCCATCATCGACATGCGCGACGTCGAGACGAGGAAGTTCATCATCGGCGTCGGGATGAGGAAGTGGTCGATAAGCCCCGACGTCGTCCAGTACAAGGCGATCGGGAGAGACCTATCGAACTCTCCCCTCGTCGAAGGAATAGACGACCTCGAAGATCGAGGGCTGAGCGAGCCTCACCACTTTGCGAGGAGATATTGATGGCGCGAGCAGGAAATTCTAAGGTGCCTACCAACGTTCCTCGCTATGATGGTACGAGTGATCCCGAGGAGCATTTAACAGCCTTCGATCACCTCATGCATTTGTATGAACATTCATTGGACTTCTGGTGCAAAATCTTCGTTACTTCGCTCTCAGGAACAACCTATGATTGGTTCAAGCGACTTCCCCCGGGCTCGATTCGGAGCATTGATGACTTGTATGAACAATTCGATAGCCATTTTAGCCCTCTGAAGGAGACCAAGTTGCCTACCACATACCTTTGGAATGTGGAGCAAGGTCCCAATGAAACTCTAAGGGAATTCTTTGCTCGTTTTGGTGCTGAACTAACCAAGGTTGAAAGTCCGTCTGGCGACTTCTTGAGGCAAGCGGTTTACCAAGGGCTGAATAACTCCAAGATCAGTACGGAATGTGGAGATGCTATTGCTCGTCAAAGACCTAAGGACATGATACATCTTCGGAGGATAGCAAGCGAGTACATGGAGCAGGAAGACATGGCTCGCATGAAACGAGCGCGTGTCCAGGATAGACTATCAAGAAGCTCAAATATCCAGGATAGACTATCAAGAAGCTCAACTAGAGAAGAGCGCAGAGAACGGCGAGCAGGACCCCTCCCGGGGGGACCACGAGTTGAACTTACCAAACGCAACTCCGAGATAACATTGCCGGCTCAAAGATCTTCAGAAAGCCTCGTCCGATGCCCCAAAGCGAGAAAAACTCCCGTTCCAACAAGTATTGTGCATTCCACCAACAGAATGGACACGATACGGATGAGTGCATCAGCTTGGAGAAAGAGATCCAACGCTTGGTAGCTGGTGGCAAGCCATCAGAATTTGTTAAGTCCATGGATCGGCATCATAAAGGGCGAGGAGGCAGAGCACACTCTCGTTCGCGCAGTCCTCGCAAGTCTCGTTCGCGCTCGCGCAGCCCTCAGCGCGGTCGACGAGCAAGTAAAGGCACTAAACAAGCACTTGATGATAACATGCCCATTCGGGGAGTGGTTAATATGATTTCCGGAGGGGCAACAAATGGTGATACCAAGACCTCGCGAAAGAAAGTAGGACGCAGATTTAGCCAAGAGCCTAACACTCCTGCTCAACACATCTTCCATATTGAGAAAGGCGAGGTCCTGGGTTTTACAGATCGAGATTTTGATAATGTCGTAGTCGACGAGGATGGTGAGTGCCCGGATTGTCCAATGGTAATCAATGTCGACATCTACAACACCCAAGTCAAAAGGGTATTGGTAGATAGTGGCAGCTCGGTGAACGTCTTACCACTCTCCACCTTCAAAAAGTTATGTGGAAATGATGTTACTCTGGATACCGTAGAGACCCCTCTCCTTGGCTTTGGCGGATCAGAGCTATACCCGCTCGGCCAAGTGAGATTGGCGAGCTCCTTAGGTTGCGCCCCAAGAAGAGCCACGGTCCCATTGATCTACACGGTGGTCGAGGTTAACCTCCCATATAACGTGATCCTTGGGAGACCCGCTCTTGCGAAGTTTAAAGCCATTCATTCAACGTTCCACCGCAAGATGAAGTTTCCAACTCCCAACGGAATCGGAGAAGTAAATTGTCAATTGAAAGAGGCTTGGGAGTGCTACATGCTCTCAACTGTGAAGCCTAAGCCGATTCATGAAACTCCGAAACCGTTGGAAGCGGCTCATGAAGAGGAAGACGAAATGCCCGATATGGAGGGGATTCCTCATCCGAAAAAACACAAGTTAGAAGCTCGACAAATTGAGCCCAAGGAAACGAGGCTGAAGCCCACCGGAGATTTCAAAGAGATCGAGCTCACCCCGGGTGATAGTTCGAAAACAACTAAGGTTGGGGCTCAACTCAAAGGAAAAGAACAAGTCATGTTGATTGATTTCCTACGCGAAAATACAGACATATTCGCCTGGAAGCCCTCGGACTTCAAAGGGATCGATCCAAACGTGATTGTGCATCGACTCAACGTCGATCCCTCTGTGAAGCCCGTCCGACAAAAAGCAAGAAAGTTAGGGAATGATCGGAACGCGATTATCGACGAGGAGGTGAATAGACTACTTGACGCGGATTATATTGAGCCTATCCAATTTCCAGAATGGTTGTGTAATGTTGTCCTCGTTCCTAAGGCAAATGGCAAATGGCGTATGTGCAATGATTTTACGGATCTGAACAAGGCATGCCCTAAGGATCCCTATCCACTTCCTCGGATAGACCAGCTCGTTGACTCCACAGCTGGGTGCGAACTCATGAGTATGATGGATGCGTTCCAAGGTTATTATCAGATTTTCATGGCTCCCGAGGATCGAGCGAAAACAGCCTTCGTAGTTGTGAACGGAATATATTGCTTCAAAGTTATGCCGTTCGGCCTCAAGAATGCGGGCGCGACTTATCAAAGGCTAGTGAACCGGATGTTTGCTTCCGAGATCGGCGACACTATGGAGGTGTATGTCGATGATATGATCACTAAAAGTTTTAAGGCATCCGACCACTTGGAACATCTTAAAGGAACCTTCTCGATTCTGAGAAAATACGGAATGAAGCTCAACGCGAGCAAGTGCACATTTGGCGTTGAAGGAGGAAAGTTCTTGGGCTATGTAGTTAGCCAGCGTGGAATTGAGGCAAATCCGGATAAGATCGAAGCCATTCGAGCGATCCAACCTCCAGATTCGATCAAGAAAGTTCAAGTGCTCCTTGGGCGAATCATTTCGCTCAACAGGTTTATATCACGCTCGGCTGATCGGAGCCTTCCATTCTTCAAAATTCTAAGGAACATGAAACAGTTCAAATGGACGAAGGAGTGCGATGAGGCCCTCGCTAGTCTCAAGGTGTACCTCGCATCAGCTCCTCTTCTGGCAAAACCTAACAAAGGAGAAACATTGTATGTGTATCTCGCGGTCTCGTCAGAAGCAATCAGTTCGGTAGTGGTGGTCGTGCGCGAGCGGAAACATTTGCCGGTATATTACTTGAGTAAAGTGCTCCACGGACCAGAGTTAAACTATTTGGAGATTGAGAAGTTCGCGCTTGCCCTTGTGCATACATCGAGGAAGTTGAAGCCCTACTTCCAATCCCACTCCATAGTTGTTTTAACGGATCAACCATTGAGGCAAGTGTTGAGCAAGCCAGATGTTTCGGGGAGACTTGTAAAGTGGGCGATCGAACTTGGGCAGTTCGAGGTCGCCTATCGACCAAGAGTTGCTCAACAAGCCCAAGTGTTAGCGGATTTCTTGTTGGAGCGAAGTGATCTTCCCAACGAGATCGTCCCAGCAGAGGTTGCACTCCCATGGACCCTCCATGTTGATGGCTCCTCGACAAACGGAGGAGGGGGAGCAGGGATCTCACTAAGGAGTTCGGACGGTCAAGAGCTCGACTTTGCCATAAGACTTGAATGGCGAGCCACGAACAACGAGGCGGAATATAAGGCCCTCTTGGCCGGACTCAACTTGGCGATACGAAGAGGAATACAACATTTGGCGGTATTCACTGATTCCCAACTTGTGGCAAGCCAAGTGGAAGGCTCGTATGAAGCGAAGGAAGAAACCATGATCCAGTATTTGCAGAAGGTCAACAAACTCCGTGCTCGGTTCAAGGCTTTCAGCCTTTCCCAAATACCGAGGGAAGAAAATCAAAGGGCGGACGCCTTGTCCAAATTCGCAAATAGTATGCAAGGCACCTCGGATCATGCAATCACTTTCCTAACCGCAAAGGATCCCGCGATCGCCTTGGAAGGTCGCAAAGAAGTGTTCTCCCTCGATCCAGCCGAGCCATGTTGGCTCGACCCTTTGGTGATCTTTCTCAGGGACGGAATACTCCCCTCGGATCGAACTCAGGCTCGACAGATAAGGTACCGCTCCACCTGGTACACTTTGGATGAAGATGGAAGATTATTTCGCAAGTCATTCTTTGGACCTGACCAGAGATGCCTTCGTCCATCACAAACCGAGGAAGTGCTCAAACATATTCATTCTGGCCAAGAAGAAAGTACTTGTGGGAATCATGCTGGGGGACGAGCGCTCGCAAAAAAGATAGCCCGGGCGGGTTTCTTTTGGCCAACCCTGCTCGCTGACGCTATCGCCTACGCTCGCAAATGCCCTCAATGTCAGAAGTTCGGGAATGTTCTCCACCAATCCGCTGCGGAAATGGTAAGTCACGAGATCTCATGGCCCTTCGACCAATGGGGAATCGATATCATTGGGCCATTCCCATTAGCAAAGGCTCAAAAGCTGTATGCGATTGTAGCAGTGGAATACTTCACGAAGTGGGCCGAGGCTGAACCCGTTGCAAAGATCACTGACTCTATTGTTCAGGACTTCATATGGAAAAACATCATTTGTCGCTTTGGAGTACCCAGAGTCCTCGTCTCGGACAACGGGCTCCAGTTCATCAGCAAGCGAACAGTAGATTGGTGTTATGGGCTTGGAATTGAACAACGGTTCTCCTCGGTTGGTAATCCACAATCAAATGGGCAAGCCGAGGTGACTAATCGAATCATCTTGAAGAATCTGAAGACCGTCCTCGACGGGAAGAGGACCAAATGGGCCGAGGAGCTTCCTCGTGTTCTTTGGGCATACCGAACATCCCCTCGAACCGCCACGAATGAGAGCCCTTATCGCTTGTTTACGGAGTTGAGGCGGTTCTACCAGTTGAGATTCTCCACGAGACAGCTCGGGTGGCATACTTCGCGCCCCTCACCAACGAGGATAATAGGGCGCTCGAACTCGACTGTCTCGAGGAAAAGCGGATTAGAGCTTGGCAAAACATGAAGCGTTATCAGGCAACAATGGCCAAACACTATAACAAAGGCGTCAATCCGCGAAACTTCCAACTTGGAGACTTGGTGCTTAGGAAAGTTGAAGTTTCCCAACACGTCGGCAAGCTCCAGCCGAACTGGGAGGGTCCGTACAAGGTGATCGAAGCGCTCGCCAACAATGCTTATCGCTTGGCGGACGCGGAGAATAAGCCCTTGCCTAGGCCTTGGAACGCGATCAACTTGAAAAAGTTCTACGCGTAAGATCTGTTGCATTTTATTCTAAGTATGGTGTTCTTTTTCTTTGACATTCAGTTTAGTTTGCATTCGGTTTATGTTAGGAAAGAAAGACATTTGTATTTGCACAAGTGTTCAGTTCAGTTTGATTCAATGAAAAGCGAAGACCTCGCAACTTTGCTCGTTTTATCTCGTATTTGAACACCCGACAAATTTTTCTTATAGTATGACCTCGGCTCAAGAAGCCTACTCGAGGGGGGGAGCCAAGCCCCTTCGATACAAAATCCTCAAAAATTTGGTAACAAGGTTCAAATATACAACGTTGAAGCACAACACTTAGCCAAATTTCCGTTACCCAATACAAATTATATGAGTTACATGACAAAGTTTGATCACAATACTTAGATATTTTTCATACAAATTGCATACATCTTCAAATACGTGCATAAAAAGCTAAGTACAAACATACATGCATTCAAATTAGTGTGTTGTGCACATATCTTGCATTTCATTCCAATGGCTTTACAAAGTTTAAGGGGCCCTCAACATAGCAAATTCGAGGGGCTCCCTTCCAAAGCAAAAGCAAAACAGACTACGCTACGAATGTCCCCAACTACATCAAATGCAAAAGAAATAAACAAAGCATCCTAAGAAGCATCTACGTCAATGTGATCCATAACATCGCCAGTGATCTGCTCGGCACCTCTGATGTCATCCTCGGTACATTGATAGTTGCCGTCCGCCCATTCGGTCGTCTCGACCATGACACTCTCGTCTTCGCGCTCGCTTCGAGCCTCGACTTCCCCGCGCTCGCCTCGAGCCTCGGCCAACTCGCGCTCGTCTTGAGCCCCTTTTTCAATTTGAACATGGTCGCCCCAGGCTGAGCAGCATTCCTCTCAGCATCTATGATATGAATCTCAGCAATGGCGAACCCAAACTCATCGTCATTAGCACCCCCTGAGGTCGAATCCTGTCCGCTCACGCGGCCAAGTATTGGCCTCATTTTGTCGTCCCTATGAAGACCGATCTCATCAATCTCGGCATCTTCATAAATGGCTCCCAAGTGGTTAAGCTGGTTATATGCACGATCAAAAGCAGCCTGGAATCCATCGGCATTGTTGAGAGCACAAACAACATCGAATGCGGGACTCCTCATGAAGCGCTTCACCCCCTCGACTACATCCGAACGAGTTCGAGCAGCGGAGGCAAGCTCGCACTCCTCAAGCTTCGCGCTCAACTCCATACGCTCTCTTTCGCTTTCCTCGAGCTTCACGTTTAGTTCCAAGCGCGCCTTCTCACTCCCGTCGAGTCTTTCCTTGGATAAAACCAATAGGCGATCGTCGCTCGTCGACTTCTCCTTCATCTCCTCGATCACCTTCTTAAGCTCCAACACCTGGTCTTGAAGCGCTTGAGTCCTCGCACACTGACTCTTTTGTGTCTGGATAGTTTCTCTCGCCTTCTCGAACCTGCCTCGAAGGCTCTCAGAAGCCTTAGTTTGGGCATCGAGATCGGTCTTGGCTCGCTTATATAGCTGCTTATACATGACTTTCCTGCTATTATACCAAGAAGCTAAGCGAGAGGAGTGCTCGATCCTCAGCATAAGATCCTGAAAATACACCAAGTATAAGGCCTCAGCGTGTTACTCCATATCGACATAAGTATAAAAAACGAAATGACAAAAAGACTAAGTATGAAACTACCGTGACGCCCTCTCTCATAGCTAGCTGGTTGGTTTGAAAATCGACTTGCCCCAAGCGCCGGAGATCGTGCTCTAGCTGCTCCGAGTTAAATATCGCATCAGAAAGTCCTTGCACCTCGCGGGGCTGGTCATGAACGGGCAGCTGATTCTCGTTGTCTGAGTCGGAAGCTTCCACCAAATCTTGATTGTTAGGCGCTTCTCCTCTACTAGCTCCACCCCTCAAAGGTGTAGAGGTGCCCGATGCTGTCGGCATGCTCGTAAAAGGCGTAAAATTATCCAGAGCGACAATCACTTCGGCGTCCCTAGCACGATGATTCAAGCACCTCACTTCCACAAGATTATCCACTCCAGGGTGCGCAGTGTGGGACCCCTCGGCAACAAGATCAGCTGGAGAAGGCACGGGAGGATCAGATTGTCCGTCGTTATCACCGACAAGGGGGGCCAGTTCTATAGGTTCTTCTTGGATCGGCTCCAATGCGCGTTCAGAGTTGGGATGTTGTTGATCCGAAGAGGCCCGCTTTCTTTTCCCGGGCTTGCGCCGAGCGACCTTGTTCCCTCGAACCGCCTGAGCAAGCGCAAGTTCCACCTGAGCATTCATCAAGTCGTCGATGCCTGGAAAGCGCAAAACAAGCACATTAGCACGAACAGAATACTTAGAATTTTCGAACTCAAAAGCTGGAGTATAACAACAGAAGAGAGATAAGAGTCGAAGCTGTAAGATAATAAAGCTATCTAACGGCTCGGAGCCAATCGAAACGGGAGATATACCGGCCCAAGAAAGATTTCGCTCAGCCAACAGTTTAACAACAGATAAACACCCCAATTCTTTCCACGTCTTTATCGAGTCACTTGAGATCGCACTCGACTCATCTTCAACAGATCCCGCTCGAGCTTTCTTAGCTCGTTGTCCAGGAATAACCCACTTCTCGGGTACACCCCACGAATCGCCCCTCGTATTTCTAATGAATACAAACCGACTCTTCCAAGTCCTGTCATACAGAGTGTCAGCATCTAAACAAGGAGCATCGCTCTGAGGCGTGATACAAAGGTATCCAGCATCCGCCCCACCGACAGCCGATCGACTAGACCGTTGAGTCCTATAAAGTTTTGCAAAATTTGCAGCCGAGGGTACCTCTCCCAAGCACGTCATGATCACGAGGAAACAATGGATTATCACATACAGCTTGGGCGCCAATTGGCTCAGACTGACCCCCGTCGCCTTATATAACTCAAGCACGTCGGGCCCAATCGGGAGTCGAAAACCGCAAGTAAATGCATCAGTATATACCGCTATAGTGCCCTCAGGCGGTGAAGTGATCCTCTTGTGAGGCAATGGTCGTATAATCTCAAAGAAGTCTGGAATATGAAACATACTCCTTAGCTCGTCAAATTCCGAATCGCTTATGTTCGATGACATTTCGGATGGGTTGAAACAAACTCCTTTCTTATTAGCCACCACACAAACAGTCCCGAGGGCCTCATTCGGCATCTCCGCTACAGTGTTCTCCTCGGCCCTGGCGGCCTCGACACCAACACTTGGGCTCGCAACGGCTCCCCCAATCCGAGCACCCCGCTCGTCACTCATATCAACCTCACTATTCCAACCCGGCAAATAGGGATTGCGATATGGGAAACATCTTGACATATAAAATCCAATCCAAGTAATTCGAGAATAATAACTCAAGGAGGGAGCTCGGGAATTACCTCAATATTATTGAAAATTCGAGCGGCTCCCCTTCTTTTCCCAATCAAGATTCGAGCAACCTCGCCCGTCAAGCCCAAAAGTCGAACAACTCGGTAAAGGGGATTCTCCACAGTATTATCAAAATACAAACAAATTACTCAAGCCAGAGTCAATCAACCATGATAGCTGCACAAAATAGAAGAATGAAATTTCTCATTGAATATTCAAGTAAATCCAGCAGGTTACAAATTAAATAGCATACAGAAATTCAACATATCTATCAAATCAAAGCTCTTCCAGAGTCAAATAGAATGTGGATCGCCTCTAATGTCCCCTTAAGGAGCTGCCTGCTACGTAAAGGCCAAAGAAAATTTTAACTTGGTAAGTTGATTCACTTGTAATCATTACCATGTGAAATTAAGTGATTAAAAGTCTCTAGCCATGGAAATTACTATCAACGGGGACCACCACCAATATCCATATTCAAAAATCTGCATAAATTGTCAAGGGAATTTCAAGTCAACAAATCATTCACCTATTGTCTACTTGAAAATTCAAGGCGTAATCCTTACAGCAACTATGGAGGAATGAGGCATTTTTAATCACAGCATATCAGCGTATATGGAAACATCTCACAAAGTCCACTACAACGAAACTGCAAGTAAATTTGAAGAGATGGAATATCTGGAATCACTTAGCAACTACAATCATTACAGCAAGCAAAGGATTTGGGCTCTCTCCAGATATTCAAGTCGTTCAAAAGACCGTGGAAATTTAGCGATCCTCGGTTGAGGGACTCGGAAGGCACAGGGAAATTCAAAATCCAAAAACTACGGTGTATCAAATCGAGAAAATTTTAAGGAGATCGACTCTCACCAGGAAAAGCTTGGAATAATGGCCGAAAACCGTCGGCAACTCCAGCAGCCTCACGCCAAGATCCAAGGTGATTCCCAAAACCGTGATATTCGCCCTGAAACTCGCTGGAAACCTTTAGGAATCGCCTGAAGATTCAGAATCACGAGAGCTGCGCACCCGAAAATCAGAACAACTTAAAATCTGAAGAACTTTCAATTTAAAGTCGCAAGAAAGCTGCGAAATTCCAGCGGGACTTACTGAAGCTAAACAAATGGTTTTAGAAGGTGATGGACAGGGTCTCGCGTGTCGGAATCTCAGTTCATCAGAAAGAAAAATGTTCGTCTGAAAGCAGGGCTCACTTCCCTCTTATTACCGACCTTGGCCTTCCCCATATTCAGATTTGAAATTGCCGGAGAGGCCCACGAGATCTGAGTAGGCTCACGCCGATGAACAAGCTTGGCCGGAGCCACAGAGAGATCCGGTGGAGACAGGCCGATCTAGAAGCCCGTTACTCTGACAACCGACGAAATTTTAGCAGCCGACGATATCGACGGTGAGATTCCAAGAAGAATCTTCCTCGCCGCTAAGTCAGAGTTCCAAGCAGCCTTGTGGGAGTGAACATGAACAGTGCTCTGGGTAAAGTGAATTCAAAATTACTATGGTGAAAAGCCAAAACCCTAGTTGAAATTCTTGAAAAGTCAAAACCATAAAATACGGAACGATAGGGTAACAAACGACGCGAAAAATAAGAAATTTCAAAATTTTAGAACTTGACACTCTCGCTCCACGAGCACCTCGCACGCATCGTACTCGAGGAGCGGGGGGGCAAATGATTGTACCAAAAAATGACTAAGTAACCTCCTCGTATTTTAGACTATCCATGATCCTCGTATTCCTAAAATTGACTAAGGCAAGGGCTCGTCATACCAAGTGCTCACCTCGTAAGTGCTTAGTATATCCCTTAAAATTGGCTAAGGCAAGCCCTCGTTCTACCAAGTGCCCAGCTCGTAAGTGCTTAACATAACTCCTAAAATTGACTAAGGGAAGTCCTCGTTCTATCGAGGGCCCAGCTCGTAAGTACTAAGCATAACCCCTTAAAATTGGCTAAGGGAAGAGCTCGACTTGTAAGTGCTCGGCGTGTTAGCGTTCGTTCTTGGGCGCTTAGCACGAGCCCAACGTCGACGGTTATCCCCACTCGCCAACCACCCCACGACCTAAGTATGTGGTCCGCGATTCTCGCGCCCACTAAGTCAAAATCGAGGTCGCGCCAGCTCGAACAAGGAATATAAATATCATTTCTTTCACCGGCATAAGGGGACAGACACAAAAATACATACGAAAACTCTGCCGAAATCTCGACTCAACTCCCTTCAATCTAAACAATCGGATTTGGTAAAAGAACCCACACTCAATTGATTCGTCGGAGATTCGAAGCCGATTACACACTTTCAAAGGCGACCAATTTCCGGCGTTATCAGCATCCATCTCAATTTCCATAGCCTGAACCCACTTATCGTCAGCAAGTGCTTCCTCTACTCTGTTAGGAACCTGGGTAGAGTAAACTGAGGCAACATACGTGCGTGCTTATTGGGATAAATTAACTTTAGCTAGATCAGCTATCGGGTACTTATGTGTCCTGCTCACATGTTCTGGTTCATACAATTTCGGAGGTACTCCCCGATTCGCCCTGGGGGGTAACACATATCTGTTTTCCTCCCCTAAACCTGTCTGTGTCTCCTCCTGTACAACATAATCCTCTTGACCTATATTGTTAGCTTCACAGATTTTCAGAGGGTATGGTATTACTAACCGAACTGTACTCACATACCTCAGGGATATCAGTTTGAGTGATTGGGTCTGCAGAATGGACAGGAGACTCTACTGCGTGTCGGGTCTGCTCGGTGGTCCCGCCTACCTGCTCTGTTGGGACTGTATCATGCCAAAGTTGTGATATCCATCCTAGCGGGTCTACCTGCGGAGGCTGACTCTCCCCCTGACCACTAGGATGGGAAAAATAGTATTCAGTTTCTAGGAAATCACAGTCCATGGTTACAAACAAGCGACGGGTAGCGGGATGGTAACACCGGTAACCCTTTTGATGAACACCATACCCCACGAAGACACATTTAAGGGAACAGGGTTCTAGCTTGGTCCTATCAGACTTAGGAACATGAACAAAGACCGAACACCCAAAGACCCGGGGAGGGAGAACCAACTGAGATGGTATACTGACTCTGTTATCCAAATGCTGTAAGGGGGTTTCAAGATTCAGGGCTCTGGTGGGAAGGCGGTTTATAAGGTACGCTTAAGTGGCCAGAGCTTCGGGCCAAAGATGCTTCGGGCAATGAGACTCAAGATGAGGGCCCGAGTCATCTCAAGGAGTTGACTGTTTTTACGTTCGAACACTCCATTTTGTTGTGGGGTGTGTGGGCAAGAAGTTTGGTGGATTATCCCGTGTTCTCGAAAAAACTGTTTTAAGGTCGAGTTGACAAATTTCCCCCCCCACCCCCCCCAATCTGATCTCAAAATCTTAATGGTAGACTTAAACTGTGTTTGTACCATTTTAAAAAACTCCACGAATTTCAGTGAGACCTCAGATTTGTTTTTGAGAAAATAAATCCACACCATTCTTGAACAATCATCAACAAATAAAACAAAATACCGAAAACCATGGTCACCAGTGTTCGGGGCATGGCCCCACACATCAGAATGCACTAACGAAAAAAAATATATTTTGACCGAGAGTATGACTTAGGAAAAGACTGTCTGTGACTCTTGGAAAGAATACAAGTCTCGCAAGATAACTGACTACATTGCAAAAAAAGACTAGGAAGTAAAGACTGTAAATACCCTAAGGATGGATGCCCCAACCGCCTATGCCACAACCAATGTTGACGTTCTACTGTCCCGTGAGCAAGGGCTGCAGTTCCGTGTTGAGCTACCTCGTCCACATAGTACAGTCCATTTTCTTCAGTACCACGCCCAATCACTGTAACATCCCGACCGATCAAACTTTCAGGTATATTTGTATGTGCGCGATTTAATTGATTAATTACGTGAATACTTGATAGTTATTAATTCTTATGTGGATATTTGATAATTATTTGGTTTAAGAATGAATTCGTTTTGAACGTTTAAACCCTCTATGCTTGAAATTTTGCCCTATTCGTATCCAATTTCAATTCTGTTTCTTACGAATTTTTGATATGCGTGAATTACTTGAGTTATGAACTTGACTATATGCTCGTTTTATGTTTTGGAATTTATTTGGTTTGTCTTTTGATTTTATTTTGGAGACGGAACCTAAATGAGGCTAAAGAGCATTTAGCGCGTCTTAGGTTCCAGGAAGCACAAATTGAGCTCGGGAATTCGGATTCGAATTCCGTCACCTCCGTTGAACTCGTATCCATGATTTGGGTTCAATAAACATAGCCTCATATTTTTCTAAGCTCATTTAGACCTCCGAAATTTAACCGAAACAAGCCTCGTATGCCATTTTAGACCTTTGCCCACTCTTTTATTCATAACTTTTGATATATTTGACCAAATTAAATAAACCTTGGCCCCACATACTCCTAACATACTCCTCTATCAGCCATAAGCCCCTCATTTCGTTCCAACCTTGGAGAGAAGAGAGAAATAGCTGCTCAAAACCGAGACCAAGAAGGAAGCAAAATTATACTATTCACCTTCCAACCTTTTGAGCTCAAATCCTCATCAAATCCTTCCATTTTCGAAAGGTAAGCTTGGAATTTGTTTCTCCATCTTCTCTTCCTTGTTTAGATACCTTATTTGCTCAATTTGGTGGTGATTTGATCAAGATATGAATATTTCTATGAATAGTAAAGGTTTTGCCAATTTTGAAATTATAGCTTGATCTCTTGGTGTTTTGTTGGAGTTTTTGCATCCTAATTGATCTTATGACATTATAATATAAGTGTATGGTCTGATTTTGCATGAGAATCTAGGAATCTTTAGGTTTCAATTTGGGTTTTTGGAGTTTTTGGCATAAACTTGAAGATATGTATATCTTTTGCATTCCTTCACTTGAATCTTGATGTTTAGCTTGGATTTTGACATGGATTGAGTGAATATTTGACATATTATGATCCTAATATGATCTATCTTGAGTTTGCACGAATTTGGATGAGTTTTGGAGAGTTTTGGGGTTGAAAATTCGAGTTTTTTTGGCTTCCGACTCAAATCCACGGGGGTGGATTTTCCCTTTGAAAAAAATCCGCCGGGGTGGATTTGAGTCAGAAACTCCTGGAAAATCCATGGGGGTGGATTTTCCCTTTGAAAAAAATCCACCGGGGTGGATTTAGGTCAGTGGCTCCTTTTGCCCCAAACTTCGATTTTATTGTTTCGTTTCGCATTCTTTTCGCTTTCTCAACACTAATTTGATCCCCATGCTTCTTCTAACATGTTATATTGTGTGTTAAGATTTATGTTATGAATTTATAGTTCGTTTTACATCCTCGTTTATGATATGTGAGTTCATATGCAATGTGTGACCTTATATGACCTAAACATGAATTCATCTCATTTCATTTGCATCATTTACACGCATGTGCATTTGCCGAGCGTTTATGTGGTACATATTGAGTCTAAGAGTATCCCTTGTTATTTGTTTTGTGTAGTTGACCCTCCCGTTGACGACGAGGTTGTCCCTTAGGCGTCCGGTTCGCTTTCTTTTGTCACCGCTACGCGTTCGGAAGGTGAGGTTTTATTCTTTTAGATATTATGACCTAAAACCCTAAATGTTTTTAAGCCCGCATGCGATTTATGTATACTATATGTTAAATATATGTATGGTATGTACTTTGAGGACTTGTTCTCTTTGTTATAAGTTTTTGAAAACGATTTGTATAAGTATATAAACTATTTTACATTTGTTTTGAAATCCTTTCGTTAAGTGTGAGTGTGTAAGCGAGCTTTGAACTTTGAAAGAGAAGTTTACGAAAATTATGAATTTTGAATTATGATTTGGGCCCGGAGAGTGGCATGGTATCTCGGGACGGCCGAGGGGTCGCCGGGCTCTTCCATCAACACTTTCCTTTGAGAGTCTCGCCTAACCTTAGGAGGTTGAGGAAGGGCGTTTCTCTTGAGCCGGTGGATTCAACCACCGAAGGTTTCAAGGAAGTAATTAACCTTGTTTCGTGTGAATTTGACTGATAGTTAGGGCCGTCAACCCTTCTATCACCCGAAGAAGGATGGTTTATGAATTTTGCTTTGATTATGTCTTTGTTTGTGGGAGTTGGATGTATAACTCGTACTCGCCGAGTTGTGTGAATTCGTATGATTTATGAAACGGGAATGGATTCTTAAATACATTAAAATTTGTGATTTTGGCCTATGGCCCTTACCTCTTTTCATTATATATAGTTATTATCACGGGAAATGTTTTAGTTTGCAAAAACCATCCCCGGTTCATGGATCCTTTTATGATTTTGATTAAGTGTTTTGCTCTATATGTATTATGAGTGTGTGTGTAGCCCCCTCACTAGTCATTAGGACTAACCCTCGTGGTTTTCCCTTCTTTTTCCCATCTTTGAGTTGCAGGTACCGTGGGAGTCGAGCTAGGCGGCAAGTTATCTTCGAGTCTTACTTGTTTCATAGCTCGAGTCATCTTTATTGCATTCGTAGTGGTTTATGTCTTATGTTTATGAAATTTATTTTCCGAATACTTTGATACTTGAAATATTTTGGTCCGGGAAAGGCATTGTAAATTTGTAGTTGGAAATATTATGCTTTTATGACTATGTGATATGTATATATGTGATCTTAGGGAATTTTGTATGAATTGCTTTTATCGCTTCCGCTATACCATGAACTGTTTTGTGCTCTGAATGAGGGTTAGGCCGCCTAGCTAGAGAGTGAGTTTTGTTTGTCTCCCGTTCGCTATTGTTCGATGCGTGTACGGATTCTCCATTCCACTACACGTGTCGGGCTCTAGTGCGGGGGATGTGGTGCCCTACGCTCGGGGTGCTACAATCACTCTCCCCGACTGAATATCCTGTAGCAAACAAAATTTAGGGTACATCAGAAACATACAATTTAGCTCCTTTGTCACATGACTTATGGACAGTAACTTGCAAGACAGATCAGGAACCAAAAGACAATTATTTAATTTCACATTGGAACAAATATCAATAGTTCCCGATCCAATGACCGAGGAGAAACCACCAATGGCATTCTGTATGGACGCCTTGGGAGGGGATGTACTGTTGGAGAAATCAGTCGGGTCATATTGTTTGAAACGGAATCAGAAAAGCACGGGAAATTTAAAAATTTTCCAACAAAAGGATCTTGGACACGCAATCGTGTATCTAAATTCGTAGAGATTAGAAACTTACTTTCTTAATTATCTTTCTTGAAGCGTTTCAAGCCACCCAAGAACGCTCTTCTCGCGGCTTGATCCCCTCTCCTTGGTAAAGCTCGAATCTTCAAACTTCTAGCTTGAAGCTCTCTAGAGATAGTCCACAAACTTGACTACAATCTAACTAGTAAGGATGCTAGTTCTCTAGTTAGTGTTTAGGCTTAACCTAGGGTTTAATTTATCTTGGAGAAAGGATGCCGTTCAACACATGAACCAAAAGAAGATCATCAATTAGCTCCAAGGGGAGCTCGAGCTCCCCTATATATAGGAGGGGTAGGGATGCCCAAACCCTAGTCTTTTTGGGCTAAGGATTTGGTCCCTCTCTTCTATTACTTGATCATCAAGTAATTTTGACATTGACTTTGAATTCAAATTCAAATCAACTTTCAAGAGAGCTAAAATATCCAAACCCTTTTGGATATTATTATACTTTATTTATTAATAAATAAATAACTTATTTATCTAATTAATTAATTCGTAATTAATTAACTAGATTATTTTTCTCCAAAATAAGACTTTCTTTTTAATTCAAAATTAAACCAAAGTCTATTAAATAATTAATAAATTAATTATTTAATATATATATATATATATATATATATATATATATATATATATATATACAATATATATATATTCACGTGTGAGACACGGGTCACAATGACACGTGTCACTCACGTGACCCACACGCGTGGTTTCACACGTGTGGAACCCTCTTGGCCTGATTAACTCGTTTAATCATTTTCAAGCCTCAACTCATGTAACCAAGTTGTTGTGTGTGACCCTCTAGGTTCTCAATTCAATTAGCAGTGACCCTAATTAATTAATTCACTAATTGATTAATCAGTTCACAGATTAAACGACCATAGTCTAGCAACAGGTGTTTAACCTCTAGCTGAATTGGAATGTTCGGATTCGATAGAACCTTTAAGTCATTGATTTATTGTGAGATATAATCCTCCTACTTACTATCTCTCAACCAAGATCTAGGGTAAGGGAATAATCAGAACCCTAATAATCCGGTCTTAAAGCTAAGTGCATTTCATATCCATTTGATCTCAATCCAAGAAACCCTTTTCTTGATGTCTTGATCTACTGCCTTGGCCAAGGACTCCATACGACATATGAATGACTTACGCAATAAGAGATCACCTTGCAAATGCAAGTGTAGGTCCTTTCTTGATTCTCATTCGCTTTCATGAATCACTTGTGCAGCCCCAGCATAAGCCTTGAATCAGTTGTCTAAGGCGACACCCTTTAAAGCTTATACCTAAGACTATAGAGTTAACTCATAAAGTGACATGGAACCTCAATTCTAAGGATCAATTAATCACATCAATGACTCGTGAGATATTTCCTAATCTGGAAGTTTCCATTTCCTGAAATAGAAACTTCCTTTCCCATTTAGGAATGTTCTCACACGGGGCACCTCAGTGAACTTACTTATTGAAGTAAGCACCCTCATGTATCACGCACGTATCAACTATACACTTTGCACCTCCATGAAACAAGGTGGTCCTTCTTAAGGGCGTGATCCCACAAGCAAGCCTTAGAGGAGTCAGGTTGACACTCCCATTGTCGGTAGGACTCATCGGCTTGGAGTATTTTACTAATCATGACTTATGTGATATAGGGCTCGTTTCATGAACCATTTCACCTAAATGGTAAAGTCCTAAAGTCATCAGGATTAGGGGAGTTCTCATACATGCACAGATAAAGTAAACGCATACCAAACAAGAGCATATAAAGAAGTGTTGCCTCAATTCGTTATTTCATTCAAAGATTGTCTGTGATTACAATAAGGAAAAGCACAAAACGGATATACACTCGGCTTTCTAGGGCACTATTCCTAACACATATGTCATAGTGTCGGTAGCCCCACAATCAAAGAGCCACCGAGAACTTTTGTTGATATTCCTTATGCCAACATGGAGAGCAACCCGTGTATCACTATATTTAATCCAATGGAATTACAATTCTGTTGACATTTCAACTCATCTAATACATCTTTATTCAATAAAGTACAAGAAAGAGAGGAATTGGAATTAAAACAATTAACAGTGGAATTGAAAGTGGGGCATGCGCCGGGGGAGGGGGGGGGGAGGGTGTGTGTTTGGGTATTTCACCAAATCACCCCAAATACCTAAGTGTGAATTTGGGGAAATTCCATCATCTCCAGCCGCCATCTCCCCCTCTTGTCCAGCTCCACTTTCTCTCTCTTGTCCAAATTCTCTCTGATGTAGACGCACTCCGGCCATCGCCGCCATCCCTGCGGCGGCGCCGGTTACTTGTGCCGCCACTCCTGTCGCGGTGCCTGACTCAGCGTCGCCATGGCCACCATGGCCACCAACCATCCGACAAGCTCTGTCGTAGCCTGCCACGACCCCATCCCGGCACCGGCTGCGCCACCCCTCTGGAAACCCGATAACTTCAAAGCAAGTCTCCCTCTTGTGTCCTACACGGTTGCACTTATCGCACTTGAGGGAGGAGCGATCTCCATCGCTAGATGGTCCACCAGGCTGAGGATTGCGCCGTGGCGGCGGCAACGGCAACGGCTATTTAGATCTGAATCTGAATGAGTCTGCCACCGGTGAGTTTGACCCATATCCTTCCTGTGGTTGGTTCTTTGCGACGAGACCCGCTCCAACCCCTGTGAGCCCCGCCGATGATGACCCCATGATTTCGCGCAGCGCTGATTCTCGTTGGATGGTGGCGTACGCCTTCTCCACTGTTGGTAAGGGGTTCTCTTTCAAGAGATCTCTTAGCTCTGTGTCATAGCGATCGTCTACCCCGGCGAGAAATTGAAAAAGGCGGCTTTCGGATCTGAGGCGGTTGAAGATTGTGATGTCTCCTTCGCAGGTCATTGGATTCGATTGTCTGAGTTCTATTTCTCGCCAAATCCGCTGGAAGTTACTGTAGAACTGTTCGATAGTATCTCTCCCCTGTTTCATGCTGTGTGCTCGGACGGTGAGATTGAAGATTTGGAGGCTGTCTCCCCCATAGCCATAGGTTGCTTGTAGCCCTTCCCACAGAGCTTTGGCCGTCGGGTACTCTGCATGTTGACGACCAGATTCGATTCCATATTTTCGAGAATTCACATGCAAACGAGCAAGTCCGTCTGCTCCCACTGTGTGTAGGTTGGGTCCGCCATCAGTGGTGGTGGTGGGACTCCGGTAAGGTAACTTAATCTCCCCCTTGCACCGATTCCCGTCCTCATTAATCGAGACCATAGGGAGTAATTGGATTCGTTCCATTTTATGTTAATTGAGAGTGTTTGGGTGATTGTTGGCTGAATTGGTTGAGTTTGGGCTAGCTGCAGATTTCTGAGTGACTGGATAACTGAGCAGTTGTAGCACCCTATATGTAGAGATGCCACAATCCTGCACCATAGCTTAGTCCACATACGAAATGGATAATCCATACATGAACCAAAACTATAGCGAACGGGTGACAAAAGAAAAGAAACCACTAGCTAGGCGGGACTAACCCTCAATTATACACAACAATGCATAATGATGTAAGCGTAAACATAACATACATACTATCTTATCTAAATATATTCCAACGCTTCCAATATACAATCTTTCCATAATAATACAAGTAAGTCATATAATTTACATATGCATCCGTAAAATACAAGACAATGAGAAAGACAAGTGCTAGACCCAAAAAGAAAGACTCAATCCCACTTAGCACGAACCCTGCAAACCTGAAAATGTGAGGTGTCAATCTATGAAAGACTGAGTGAGGGGTTTATAAATAAATATTAGCGCACGTATATGCAAGTTATAGCCTCGGGTAAGGTTTTATTAGAGGAACAATATAAATTTTAAGAATAGGATTAGCTCTTGCCCGAGATTACAACTAAATCAATTTAAAATTTCAATCATTATCAATTCAATCCGTGGCCTGGCGATTGAGGGAAATTCTCCAACCTTTACACCAACAGTGAACAATCAATATTTAGGTTTCAATTTAATGGTTATCATGCAAGTTGTTACAGTGCACAATTAGCAGTTTCATGAACCTTTTTCCTCCGGTTGATAGTGGGATTGCAAGGCCCCACCACCCAATCTCATTGGGCATAGGGTTCATGAGTCCCTATGCCCGAAACTCCTTCCTCCACTAATCTCCTAGTGGATTTAGGGGTCATCCCAAAATCAGTGAGGATTAGTGCAAGAGTTACCTGTCAGCCCTTGCTTTCCCGGTTGGCTCAATACACTACCCTGGGGCCCAAAGTGAACATGCTTTACTCGCCAAAACACGATCAATCAATCCGTTCAAGAAATCCGTTGAAAATCATAAGGCTTAAAAGCTATAGATATATAGATACATTTTGGCAGAAAACATCAAGTAGGGTTATAGGGTTCTATATCTCTAGAAATTAAATCTCACATGTGCCGACAATTAATAAGGGTACGACTATAGAGCTTGCTCCTCATCAACGGGAAGACAGTCTGTACAACAAGGATAGGTGTTCATGAGACACGACTCGTATGAACCATTTAAGACGCACGACAAAGTCATGGATTAATATATCATGTAATAACAATCAAGGAATGTCAAGTAGGAGCATAATTATCAATAAAACAGGTATATATATATCATATAAGTCACATACGGGAGCCAAAGAAGTGAAAGGAATGCAATAAGAGAGGTTTTGGCAAAGTTTGGCAAAAGTCGGCAATTTTCGGAAATGCGCATGCTGAGGGAAAAACTGGAATATCTTGAATTCTAAAAGTGGGAATTGAGTTTTTTTTATTGGATGTGAAACTAGACAAATAGACCTTTCCGAGGATATATTGCTCGTTTTCTGGTTCAAAGCGAGGAGAAAATGGCTTAAGCTTAAAGTTGAATGAATGCAGATTTCTGGCGAAGTGGCGACACCAAAAAGAATTGATTATAACTCACAAATGGGAGAAGATATTAAGATGATTCCAATTGGAGGTTATTCTAGACCTCAATAGGTTTCCGTGATTTTGAACATCAGGTCAATCGGAGTTCATTTGAAGGCGTCACGGCCGTGACAAAATTGTATTGAAAAGCAGTCACGGCCGCAAAGGAAATTGGACAACTTCTCGACTTTTTGGTCGTGGCCCCGACCAAAAATGGTCACGAAACGGTCGCGGGTGCGACGACAACTCTATCAGTAGCAAAAATTCAACCCCAAACTAACATATAACATGTATATAACTCATCTACTTCATTTAGGCCACAAGTAATCCATCATGACATGTACAAATCATCAAGAATTTATCATCTAAACCCCATAATATTATCATGTCTTCCAACCTCCATATAATTCATGAATTCATACAAGCTTCCACCTCTAATGAACATAATCATGCTTCTAACCTCAAATAAACAAGGAATCACATCCAAATCATCAAACCCTACTCTCTAACCAACTCAAGAGATTCATCACATACTCATATATACCTTGAAATGGAAGAAAGAATGAAGATGTGATGATGATGATGAAGATGTTCCCAAATATGAAAATTTCCTTGAAATTATGGCTTGAAAATGAGTTGAAGTCTCATCCTTCCTCTTGGTGTTTTGATCGTGATTTAGTGTGTGTGAGTGTGTGAGGTTGGATGATATTTTGATTAATGAAATGCAAGAGATAAAATGAATATATTATGTACCTAAGTCTTCCACTAACTAAGGTGAATCATCCTATTTTGCTCTTAGGTCCTTAAAATATATAAGTGTATGCAATCAAGTTTCATTCCATGTAAATGATTAATTAACTCCCATTTATATAATGCAACTAAGTTCACATTTTTATGAAATGGTCAAGGAAGGTCACATATAAGAAATTAGACACGTTATCAATTAATTCACGTAAATTCCACGTTAACGTTTAATTCACATAAGTTTATCTAAACATAATGCATATAATGTTATAAAATTATAAAGTAACATATAATATCACATAATGATTGAATGGAAAAACCGGGGCGTTACAATTCTCTCCCCCTTAAAAGGACCTGGTCCCCAGGTCCACTGTCGAGTTTCAAGATGATGCACAAGCCATAAGAGAACCCCGTCTGTAGCACCCCGGAGCGCAGAGCACTACACCCCCTGCACTATAGTTCGACACGTGTAACGAAATGGAGACCCCACACACGCACCAAGCTAAAGCGAACGGGTGACAAACAAAAACCTACACACTAGCTAGGCGGTCTAGACCCTAATACAGAAAGCGCATAATAAAATCAAAATCGAATGCGGAAGCATCAGGATTCAAATACAACACACAAGCTCGAATTATTACAAATTATACACATGGTGCCCATCCGAGGCCAAATAAATCATACAAACTTAAAATTCTAATTTGAAATCAAATTTAAACAAATTCCATAAATATCTTATACATAGTACCAATGCAGAAAAGTAAAGATGCGAAAGACCTGAACTAGACTCGAACAACTCAAAAGAAACCACCGCCTAGCACGAACCGGAACCCGAACCTGCAAACTCAAAGAAATAAAAGGGGAAAGGGAAAACAACGAGGAGGGGTCAGTCCTAATGACTGGTGAGGGGGATAACACACACACGCATTCATATACATAATTCAGAGCAAATTCAAAATAAGGAAATTCATGAACCGGGGCGTGGTTTTGCATGCCAAAACATTTTAACCCGTGATAGTATATATAGAAAAGAGTTAAGGCCGAAGGCCAAAATCAACCACTTTTAATAATTAGAAGTCCACTCCCGTTTCACAAATTAATTTCATAATCAAACACACAACTTGGCGAGGACGAGTTTCAGACCACCTAACTCCGTTCATACTCAAAATCGGAACCATAAATCATAAGAAAACATAGTTCAAACACACATACCTCTATACGGTGATGGAAGGGTTGTTCCTACCCTAACCATCGATTCCCATGTCAGGGTCGTGAGTTTCATGACACTCACGCCCAAGGATTCCATCCCCCTCTAACCTCCTAGTGGGTTCCAGGTTGATCCTTACGTTGAAGACCGTACTAGGGACTACCCGACAGCCCACGCCATCCCGGGTCTCCTTCGCACAAATCTCCGAGGCCCAATCAAATTGTTCAAATTGTTCAAAACTCATAATTTTGAAGAATCATAATTTGCATAACATAACTCGCTGCTTCAAAACATACTCACACCAACTCTTTTCAAAACAAACAAACGAAAATATTCATAAATATACGTAAAAGCGTTCTCAAATATTTCATAACAAAAGGGGCCAAAATCCCACAAAATACGTATCAAACACATATCTAAATACGTATACATATACATAGGTCACATGCAGGCTTAAATCACATCAAGTGTTGTAGGTCGTAATAACTAAAGAAAAGAAACCTCACATTGTCGAACCAACTGAACGGAAACCAACCAAAGCACACCTAATGGACCTCCTCGACACCAAAGGAATGAAGCTCTGAACAAGACAAAGAGCAAAGGACGAACTTAGGCTCAAACATGAACCATATAGACGCTCGACATATGCGTACAGATGCAAAAGATGCAATACACTTCATATAAATTCACGCTTAGGCACATCGAGGCAAACAACGAAATATCAAACAAATAACTAACAAATTAAACTCATAACGCATCAATTAAAACCATAACTTATCATATAATAGCATATCAAGAGCATTCATAATTCTAAGTTCATTCAAGGGGTAACAAATGCAAAAGATACGAATACAACGCAACAAGGTGACATTTAGTGCATATAAGTTTACTTCAACCCATAAATCACATAATTCACGTCAAACAAATTCATAAAATTCACATAATAAGCATAACATATCATACAATATATTAACAATGCATATAGTTCATATAAGAGCAAGGAGATTACATGCAAGGCAAGCAAACAAAGTAAAAGTCATTCATTCGCGTAGGAGTACACATCGAATCATATAAGGCACGAATCACATCAAATGAATCCATAAATCTAATAAAATAATTATAACACATAATTTAACATGTTAGTAAAGTATGGGAATCAAATTAGGGGTGGGAGAAACAAGAAATAAGCGAAAAGAAACAAGAAAACGAAGTTCGGAGCAAAAGGGAGCCACTGCCCTAAATCCACCCCGGTCGATTTTTTTCAAAAGGGGAATCCACCCCCGTGGATTTAGGTCAGAAAGTTCCAGGAGGGGGCTGCCTCAACTCCACCTCGGTGGATTTTTTTCAAAGAGAAAATCCACCCCCGTGTATTTGGGTCAGGGCCAAATTTTCGAGATTTTTTGCTCCAAACTCCTTCAAAACTCAAAGTAATCCCTACCAACATCAAGACAACACATAATACAAGATTTATGCAACAATTATTGAAGGATTAATGTCCTAATTCATGCAAAAACCGAAGCTAAAGTGAGAAGAAATGAGGAGATGCATCAAAAAGTTCAAGTTCTTCCATTTTCATGCAAGACTATTAATGGCAACTCTATTAAAACTCAATTATCATGCAATACAAGTTCAAGGAGACATGAAGGGAGATCATAAGAACATATTAGATGCATTAAATCAAAAGGAAATTCAAAGATTACATAGATTCATCAAAAGGGCCAAATAACCTAACTATTAATGCATTAACACATACCATGCTCAAACCTCAAGGAAATTCATCCAAAATACACTTAAAAGAAATAGGATAAGATAAACAACAAGAATCCGGACTTACCTTTCGAATTTGAGGCGAATCCGAGGAGAAACGTGCTTGAAACTTGAAGTTGAATAGTATCCTCTCTCTTCTCCCTCTCTTCCTCGGTTTGCTGCTGCTTTTCTCTCTTCTCTCAGCTGAAAATCGAAATGAGAGGCTAAGGAATGGATAGGGGATTAATTCAGTGGAATGTGGGCCCAAGAATCACCTAATTTGGTCAAGGATTGGTCAAGATATGGCTTAATTAGTGAAAGGTGGTAAATCTGTCACAACGGGCTCGATTCGGACGAAATTCTGAGGATCAAACGGGCTTATAAAAATACAAAGTTGGGTTCTTGGATTCCTTTCTTCTTCATGAGTCCAACACATCTTCCGAAATTCTAATCCGAATTCCCGAGCTCAAGGTACGCCTTCCGGAACACGAGGTGCGCTAAACGAGTTAGGCCCTCAAGTCCCTCACAAATCCCGTTTTTACAAAACGGGCCAAAAACCACATAAAACAAACTCTAAAACATGCAACGAGCACATAATCACATTCATAACTCATGTCGTTCACATATATAAAAAATTCACAAGAAACGAAATTAAATTCGAGCACAAAAGGAGCAAATTACAAAGTACGCGTACGCAAACGTTAAAACTCAAGTATAAGTTAAACAAATTAATTACAATTAATCACATTAGAAATAAAATAACACATAATTTCATAATTAAAATAATTAAACGAGCACTTAGCTCTCTCGTAAAAACGTAACTGGGATGGCCGGACGAGCGGGATGTTACAAACTTCCCCCCCTTCAAAAGGACCTGTCCTCAGGTCCTAAGTAAGGTCTTCTCTGCCGAACCATGAAGCTCTCAAAGCCTCATCGAACCACCGAAGCTAAGAGAATTAGGTTCACTCATTGAAATGAGTTATCACTTAATTCTCCTTGAGATCTCCTATGCCTTAGCAAACCGGACACGAAGTCCTTAGCTGTTTGCTCCCGCTTCCAAATAGAATTCGGAAGTAGTTGGAGAAACTACCGGTCGTTAATGCTCGGTCTTCAACCGATGGCACTTTAGACATTGTTACACAAAGTCTACAAATCCCTATCATATGCCAATGCATCTTTACCGATTCTTCAAAACTTCGGACCAAGAGTGAGGTAACTGTGTGATCTTGCACTACTAGAGGTGTTGACTACATTCTTCCGCAAGCCACGAGCAACCAAAGCCTTCCTTAGTGCCTCTATCGCAACAAGGTAGTCTTGAGTACCCTCGGGTATGCAAAGCTATCACCAAAGGCAACTCTCTTCAAACACCTCATCTCACTCTAACCGTGCCTCCTCTAACGTCCGTATCATGGGATGGCCACCGAAAGAAGACAAATCCAATGTTGAATCCCAATAACACTATAGACTTGTCCTCTGAGGCAATTCTCGGTTCTTCTTCTCAAATGCGTAGTTGGTAATACCCTTACTGAAACCCAACTCGGAGTAGACCAAGAAACTCCGAAAAATGTGAACACCACCTGGAACCGAACAAAGGGTAGTTATCTTCCACAGTTAACCTGTGCAGCTCACGGTAGATTAAATTCACCTTAAATCCCATCGTTACTCGATAGGACCAAGTACTCCACAAAGAAGTAACCGAATTGATGATACTACCTTCTAAGAGCTCATCAACTACGTCTTGAACTCCCACAACTCTGGAATCTCTAAGCAAGGTTTAATTTCGGAATAAAGGTCATGACCACTTCCATGTCCCTATCGGAAGGAATCAAATTCCAACTTTCAAGGAACATTAAAGAAGTCTTACTACGAACCTTGTCTCTTTAAGCTTGGCTCAACCCCCGGGTATCCCAAAGGTAAGCCACAAAGCTTGTTGCACCGTCCCGAAATAACCAACCACCTCCACAAAGGATATAAACAGGGTAGTCTTCCATCTAACACCCGAAAATATCGTTGAGCCCTGAACGGACCTCCTAAGAGTAACCCCTGACTCGGCTCCGTGCTTGAACGAACAACCCATGCCTCAAGGTAACCCCATACCTTAACAAGAAGAAGGAAAAGACGCCTTCAAGAAGTCCACCGACAACCTCGGCGCTCACAACTCACAAACACCTGGGCACTACACTCACTAACTCTCTTCAAGAAGAGAGTTCCCCACAAAAGAAAGTGACATACGCAACAAAACAAGCGCAAGAAGCAACAACACCAAGTGCAAAGAGCAACAAAGCAAGAAAAAATAAATAAAGAGTCTGTTTCCAAAAGATAAAATATGCAAGAATGATATGCCATGAATGCAATTACCTCAATTTTCGGGTGCTCTTTGGTTTCCAAGTTGAAACCTTTGATTCTTTCTCCTTCGTTTATTAGCCTTTGAACGATCACAATCCGGAAACTTATGCTCCGAAGATCCGCAAGCGTAGCACCTCTTCAACCGAATCCAACATCCCTCATAGGTATGATTAGTCCCTTGGCAATATGCACATGGTGGAAATTCTCTCTCGGCCCAAGGGGTCTTCCGAAGCTTAAGCTTCTTCTTGTTGTCTCTTTTCTTGGTCGGCATACCCTGCCGAATCGGTCTCTCTTCCACTTGTAGGTGGGAACATGATCCTAACCCAAATGATTGTCCCGAAGCTTCTTCTTCCCGCCTCTCTCTTACCATCCACCAAGTTTCAACCCGCAGAGCTTTCTCGACCGCTTGGTTCCAAGCACTCGTGTCTCTTGCACCCAAAGCTTCCTTGAATTCATCCCGAAGACCATCCATAAAGTACTTAGCCCTCAAACGATCATCATTTGTAATATGTAGTACGTATGCTCCCAACCTCTCAAACTCCTCCAAGAATTCCATAATTGTCTTATCTCCTTGTTTAAGGGAGAGAAATTCTTCAAGTCTTCGTTCTTGTAAAATAGCCGGCATAAATCTCTTTCTAAATTCTCGAACAAATTCCTCCCACTTCAATCCTTCCCCCATTGCGCCTAGTTGTTGAATGACTCTTGACCACCACAAATTCGCTTGCCCTTGAAGAAGTAATGTAACAAGGCAAACTTTGTTTTGAGGTTCACATGGCCATACTCGAAATATCCCTTCTATCCCCGAGAGCCATTCTTCCGCTTCAATGTCATTACCCCCTCGGAATTAGGGAGGGTTGAAAGACCCAAACTCCCGGTACAAGGTTGCTATCGGATTCATAGGTTGTCCCGTAGATGAAGATTGCCCTTGATTCGGTTGGGATTGTTGTGACGGTTGGCCGGAATGATGTTGATGTGGAAACATCCTGAAAAGCTCAAAACTACAATATAATTATAGGTGCATGTCGATTAATGCGATTAATACAAATAATCCACATAAATGATGTTGTGAATGCAAACAAACACATAATCCTAAGCCGAACGACCTAGACAGACTAGACACGACGCCAGAGCTCTGGTTTTGCAACCAATAGCTCTGATACCACTTTAGATGTAGCACCCCGGAGCGCAGAGCACGACACCCCCCGCACTATAGTTCGGCACGTGTAACGAAATGGAGACTCCGCATACGCACCAAGCTACAGTAAACGGGTGACAAACAAAAACCCACACACTAGCTAGGCGGTCTAGACCCTAATACAGAATGTGCATAATAAAATCAAAATCGAATGCGGAAACACTAGGATTCAAATACAACACACAAGCTTGAATTATTACAAATTATACACATGGTGCCCATCCGAGGCTAAATAAATCATACAAACTTAAAATTCTAATTTCAAATCAAATATAAACAAATTCCATAAATATCTTATACATAGTACCAATGCAAAAAAGTAAAGATGCGAAAGACCCGAACTAGACTCGAACAACTCAAAAGAAACCACCGCCTAGCTCGAACCGGAACCGGAACCTGCAAACTCAAAGAAATAAAAGGGGAAAGAGAAAACAACGAGGAGGGGTCAGTCCTAATGACTGGTGAGGGGGCTAACACACTCACGCATTCATATACGTAATTCAGAGCATATTCAAAATAAGGAAATTCATGAACCGAGGCGTGGTTTTTGCATGCCAAAACATTTTAACCCGTGATAGTGTATATAGAAAAGAGTTAAGGCCGAAGGCCAAAATCAACCACTTTTAATAATTAGAAGTCCACTCCCATTTCACAAATTAATTTCATAATCAAACACACAACTCGGCGAGGACGAGTTTCAAACCACCTAACTCCGTTCATACTCAAAATCGGAACCATAAATCATAAGAAAACATAGTTCAAACACACATACCTCTACTCCGGTGATGGAAGGGTTGTTCCTACCCTAACCATCGATTCCCATGTCAGGGTCGTGAGTTTCATGACACTCACGCCCAAGGATTCCATCCCCCACTAACCTCCTAGTGGGTTCCGGGTTGATCCTTACGTTGAAGACCGTACTAGGGAGTACCCGACAGCCCACACCGTCCCGGGTCTCCTTCGCACAAATCTCCGGGGCCCAATCAATTTGTTCAAATTGTTCAAATTCATAATTTTCAAAGAATCATAATTTGCATAACATAAATCGCTGCTTCAAAACATACTCACACCAACTCTTTTCAAAACAAACAAACGAAAATATTCATAAATATAAGTAAAAGCGTTCTCAAATATTTCATAACAAAAGGGGCCAAAATCCCACAAAATACGTATCTAACACATATCTAAATACGTATACATATACATAGGTCACATGCGGGCTTAAATCACTTCAAGTGTTGTAGGTCGTAATAACTAAAGAAAAGAAACCTCACATTGTCGAACCAACTGAACGGAAACCAACCAAAGCACACCTAATGGACCTCCTCGACACCAAAGGAATGAAGCTCTGAACAGGACAAAGAGCAAAGGACGAACTTACACTCAAACATGAACCATATAGACGCTCGGCATATGCGTACAGATACAAAAGATGCAATGCACTTCATATAAATTCACACGTAGGCACATCGAGGCAAACAACGAAATATCAAAAAAATAACTAACAAATTAAACTCATAACGCTTCAATTAAAACCATAACTTATCATATAATAGCATATCAAGAGCATTCATAATTCTAAGTTCATTCAAGGGGTAACAAATGCAAAAGATATGAATACAACGTAACAAGGTGACATTTAGTGCATATAAGTTTACTTCAAACCATAAATCACATAATTCACGTCAAACAAACTCATAAAATTCACATAATAAGCATAACATATCATACAATATATTAAAAATGCATATAGTTCATATAAGAGCAAGGAGATTACATGCAAGGCAAGCAAACAAAGTACAAAGTCATTCATGCGCATAGGAGTACACATCGAATCATATAAGGCACGAATCACGTCAAATGAATCCATAAATCTAATAAAATAATTATGACAAATAATTTAACATGTTAGTAAAGCATGAGAATCAAATTAGGGGTGGGAGAAACAAGAAATAAGCAAAAAGAAACACGAAAACGAAGTTCGGAGCAAAAGGGAGCCACTGCCCTAAATCCACCCCGGTGGATTTTTTTCAAAAGGGGAATCCACCCCCGTGGATTTAGGTCAGAAAGTTCCAGGTGGGGGCTACCTCAAATCCACCCCGGTGGATTTTTTTCAAAGAGAAATCCACCCTCGTGGATTTGGGTTAGGGCCAAATTTTCGAGATTTTTAGCTCCAAACTCCTTCAAAACTCAAAGTAATCCCTACCAACATCAAGACAACATATAATACAAGGTTTATGCAATAATTATTCAAGGATTCATGTCCTAATTCATGCAAAAACCGTAGCTAAAGTGAGAAGAAAAGAGGAGATGCATCAACAAGTTCAAGTTCTTCCATTTTCATGCAAGACCATTAATGGCAACTCTATTACAACTCAATTATCATGCAATACAAGTTCAAGGAGACATGAAGGGAGATCATAAGAACATATTAGATGCATTAAATCAAAAGGAAATTCAAAGATTACATGGATTCATCAAAAGGGCCAAATAACCTAACTATTCATGCATTAACACATACCATGCTCAAACCTCAAGGAAATTCAGCCAAAATACAATTAAAAGAAATAGGATAAGATAAAAAACAAGAATCCGGACTTACCTTTCGAATTTGAGGCGAATCCGAGGAGAAACGAGCTTGAAAATTGAAGTTGAATAGTGTCCCCTCTCTTCTCCCTCTCTTCTCCCTCTCTTCATCGGTTTGCTGCTGCGTCTCTCTCTTCCCTCCGCTGAAAATCGAAATTAGAGGCTAATTAATGGATAGGGGATTAATTCAGTGGAATGTGGGCCCAAGAATCACCTAATTTGGTCAAGGATTGGTCAAGATATGGCTTAACTAGTGAAAGGTGGTAAATCTGTCACAACGGGCTCAATTCGGACGAAATTCGGAGGATCAGACGGGCTTATAAAAATACAAAGTTGGGTTCCTTGGATTCCTTTCTTTGTCATGAGTCCAATGCATCTTTTGGAATTTGAATCCGAATTCCCGAGCTCAAGTTACGCCTTCCGGAACACGAGGTGCGCTAAACGAGTTAGGCCCTCAAGTCCCTCACAAATCCTGTTTTTACAAAACGGGCCAAAAACCACATAAAACAAACTCTAAAACATGCAACGAGCACATAATCACATTCATAACTCACGTCGTTCACATATATAAAAAATTCACAAGAAACGAAATTAAATTCGAGCACAAAAGGAGCAAATTACAAAGTACGCGTACGCAAACGTTAAAACTCAAGTATAAGTTAAACAAATTAATTACAATTAATCACATTAGAAATAAAATAACACATAATTGCATAATTAAAATAATTAAACGCGTACTTAGCTCTCTCGTAAAAATGTACCTGGGATGGCCGGATGAGCGGGATGTTACACTGTCTCTTAAAAAAGAAATGAAAGAACCCCATCTTTCAACAAGAAATGAGAGAACCCCGTCTCTCAACATGCAATGAGAGAACCCCGTCTCTCTCAACAAGCAATGAGAGAGCCCCGTCTCTCATACACACACACGAAAGCAATTCAAGGGAACAGATTGTCGAAACATTCACATAAATGTCACATTGGCAAGTAGAATCATATTAATCATATAAGTACCACTCATAAATAACCAATTTGCAACTAACAAGAAATTAAATACAATAACAATAAGATCCGTGATGCACGTGATATGCATGGTTAGGTGTACCGTTCACCGTCGATTGTGCCATGTATATAATTTATACCTTCTTTTACCATGACCGAATCCACATTTGCATTTTGCACCTCTCTCTCAAGAGCATATGCCCGAGCCCGAACAAGCGGTCTCTCACCCCCGGTAGACTTCCCTCGTTGCTTTGGGCATGCGTCTACTTAAGGCTCATCGCTCCACAATACAGACATAAACCCAACCGCCTTCTACAACCCTCATAAGTATGGTTGTCACGCCCACAATAAGTGCAAAGAAGCTACCCCGAAGATGTTGTTGAAGCCGGGGTATGTGAAGCACCCGAACTCGATCCAAGTAATCGATTCGTTTTCTTTTAACATCTTTCTTGAGGCGCTTGGGTATGATGAGAAATAGGTCGCTTTACTTTGTTGGAATTCTATCCTAATTTTGAACCTGAAGCCTGTCCGGGCTGAGGATTAGACCTCCTTGCATTCAAAGAAGTGGTGCATCGAACCTTCTCTTTGGAGTCACACGGAATCAGTTCCCACACTCTTTTAACTTTCTTGAGCCGTGACTCGGCTGGAATGTCATTTCCTTCAAAGAACTTTAAGGATTGTTGGTTCTGAAACTCCCTAAATGCTATAGAAATTTGGGCCGGTTGAGGTGATGAAGTTAGTGGTGCTGAAGAAACATACTCTCTTATCTTCTGATCAACAAAACGAACCAAGGAATCGAAAAACTCCTGAAGTTGAACCGGATGGGGTGGATGTGAGAAAACCCTAGTCAAACATTCGCGATGAGGGTGACCTCGAGGCATCCTGTAATCAAGACACTAGAAATGCATGTTGGATTAATATGCCAATGCACGTAACACACTTGTAAATAACAAATTGCAACACATTGGAACAATTAAGCTCAATTAAGAAAGCACGTATAAATAAAGAAACTTAAAACAATTTAAAGTAGCGTATGATGCACGTGCTTATGGATGCATTGAACCTGTCACCGTAGTTACATCCTTTAGCTGGGCACTCGCTCCATGTTCGTTTAATTACAAGTTTGCGTTGCATTTTTTAGTCATTTCTTGTTACCCACGGTCTTCTAAATCTTTAGAATTCTCTGACATCAACTTGTACCTCTCCATGGTTCGGAATTCAAAGTTCTTGAACCCAATTCTTTCCCTAATACCGATCTCTGAGTGTTGCCCGAACCTTTACCATAGTTACCTTCTTGATCAAAATTTTCTTGCATTAACTTGTGTAACTGTATGGTCCAAGATAATAATTCTTGAATTCAAATTCTTCTCCACTTATGGAGTTAGTTTCCTAACTTCCCTCGAAGAACTAATCTCAAATTATTGTCTCGATTCATCTAGTTGCCACCTTGATTGAAATCCTCTAAATCTACTATTTACGAATTTGAATCGGTTATATGACTTGTCTTCTTACTTGCCTACACCTTGAGCATTTAATTTCCCTCCAAAAGTTCTTTATCGTTCTTTACAGTTTTCATTTGTTGTTCCATATCTCCCACTTCGCGCTCTCAACACGACAATTCAACTTGGATCTGGAAAATGAACTCCAACCTATCCGAAGATAAAACCTTCGGCATCTAGACCTTCCATAAGCTCGAAACCATTGGTGATCTCATCTTCCTCTAAATCATCTACTTTCATCTCCCGGAATCTGAAGTTTTAAATTTACCCCTTCTCCTTCCTGCCTAGCTTGACTTCTAATGGATTGATTTACTTGAAAGTTCTTCCTGAACAATCCTTGTTATTGATTTTCCAACAAACCTTTCTTACCTTAAACTTAAAGATTTTCACATCCTTGTTGATTAGAATTCTCGAATTTAACACCTCCAAGACTTCCTTCCATCAATTCCTTGATTTGGACAATCCCGTGGAGTCCGATTGACTAACCTTCCATGTGACATAGGGGTATATGCTGATCTTATGGTGATTAAACATCACACACCCCAACTTCACCTCTTTAAATGTTCATCAATCTCATTAGAGCTTGTAAGTCATCCCACAATTCAAACCTTCTATTCCGGACCCTAACCTTCGAACCATAGCCTCATCAAGGAAAGCCATGACCGTCAAACTCTTGTATATAACTTTCAGTGCATTCCCTACATTCTTCATGCCAAAAAAAAAAAAAAATTTATTAGAGCTTATGACAACTTATTTTGTTACAGGTATTGGCCGTGGTTTGATTTTGTCTTGGTAAACTACAAATCATAATTCATCTCGAGTATAGATGCATGCCGTTAGTGCATGATCATGTCACATAATTAACTTCAAAAACACAGATACGTTAAACATATAAAATTCAAGCAATATGAGGTCAATCAATCAACAATTAGGAGTAAGAATCAATGCAATGCACAAATTATCAAATAGTTCCTAAGTCGTACGACCTAGACTTGATACGACACGACTCTAGAACCGCGGTTTTGCAACCGGGCTCTGATACCACTTAAAATGTAGTACCCTATATGTCGAGATGCCACACCCCCGAACCATAGCTTTGTCCACATACGAAATGGATAATCCGTACATGAACCAAAACTATAGTGAACGGGTGACAAAAGAAAAAAAACCACTAGCTAGGCAACCCTCAATTATATACAACAATGCATAATGATCCAAGCGTAAACATAACATACATAC
Organism: Lantana camara; assembly: GCA_037501455.1. Taxonomy (NCBI): domain Eukaryota; kingdom Viridiplantae; phylum Streptophyta; class Magnoliopsida; order Lamiales; family Verbenaceae; genus Lantana; species Lantana camara. Next base: position 123,271,161 of record CM074855.1, read on the forward strand.
TATCTTATCCAAATACATTCCAACGCTTCCAATATATAATCTTTCTATAATAATACAAGTAAGTCATATAATTTACATATGCATCCGTAAAATACAAGAAAATGAGAAAGACAAGTGCTAGACCCAAAACGAAAGACTTAATCCCGCCTAGCACGAACCCTGCAAACCTGAAAATGTGAGGTGTCAGTCTATGAAAGACTGAGTGAGGGGTTTATAAATAAAAATTAGCGCATGTATCATGCAAGTTAAAGCCTCGGGTAAGGTTTTATTAGAGGAACAATATAAATTTTAGAATAGGATTAGCTCTCTCCTGAGATTACAACTATATCAATTTAACATTTCAATCATTATCAATTCAATCCGTGGCCCGGCGAGTGAGGGCAATTCTCCAAGCTTTATACCAACAGTGAACAATCAATATTTAGGTTTCAATTCAATGGTTATCTTGCAAGTTGTTACAGTGCACAATTAGCAGTTTCATGAACCCTTTTTTCTTCGGTTGATGGTGGGATTGCAAGGCCCCACCATCCAATCTCATTGGGCATAGAGTTCATGAGTCCCTATGCCCGGAACTCCTTCCTCCACTAATCTCCTAGTGGATTTAGGGGTCATCCCAAAATCAGTGAGGATAGTGCAAGAGTTACCCGTCAGCCCTTGCTTTCTCGGTTGGCTCAATACACTACCCTCGGGCCCAAAGTGAACATACTTTACTCGCCAAAACATGATCAATCAATCAATCAATCCGTTCATGAAATCCTTTGAAAATCATAAGGATTGAAATTAAACCTCACCTGTGCCGAAAATTAATAAAGGTATGGCTATAGAGCTTACTCCTTGTCAACGGGAAGGCAATCTGTGCAACAAGGACAAGTGTTCGTGAGACACGACTCGTATGAACCATTTAAGACGCACGACAAAGTTATGGATTAATATATCATGCAATAACAATCAAGGAATGACAAGTAGGAGCATAATTATCAATACAAAAATGCATATATATCATATAAGTCACATACAGGAGCCAAGGAAGTGAAAGGAATGCAATAAGAGTGGTTTTGGCAAAGTTTGGCAAAAGTCGTCAATTTTCGGAAATGCGCATGCTGAGGGAAAACTGGAATATCGTAAATTCTAGAAGTGGGAATTGAGTTTTGTTTATTGGATATGAAACTAAACAAGACCTCTCCGAGGATATATGGCTTGTTTTCTGGTTCAAAGCGAGGAGAAAATGGCGTAAGCTTGCAGTTGAATGAATGCAGATTTCCGGCGAAGTGGCGACACCAAAAAGAATTGATTATAACTCACGAATGGGAAAAGATATTGAGATGATTCCAATTTTAGGTTATTCTAGACTTCAAGAGGTTTCCGTGAGTTTCAAAATAAGGTCAATCGGAATTCTTTTGAATGCGTCGCGGCCGTGACAAATTGTACTGAAAAGCAGTTGCGGCCTCGAAGGAAATTAGCCAACTTCTCGACTTGTTGGTCGCGGCCGTGACCAAAAATGGTCATGCATCGATCGCGGGCGCGACCACAACTCCATCAGTAGCAAAAGCTTCGAGAGAAACAGGGCAAGCTCGAATTTTGGCTCCCAATCCACTTTCACACCAAACCAAAGCAAGAATTCAACCCCAAACTAACATATAACATGTATATAACTCATATACTTCATTTAGGCCACAAGTAATCCATCATAACATGTACAAATCATCAAGAATTTATCATCTAAACCCCATAATATTATCATGTCTTCCAACCTCCATATAATTCATGAATTGATACAAGCTTCCACCTCTAATGAATATAATCATGCTTCTAACCTCAAATAAACAAGGAATCACATCCAAATCATCAAACGCTACTCTCTAACCAACTCAAGAGATTCATAACATACTCATGTATACCTTGAAATGGAAGAAAGAATGAAGATGTGATGATGATGATGAAGATGCTCCCAAATATGAAATTTCCCCTTGAATTACGGCTTGAAAATGAGTTGAAGTCTCATCCTTGCTCCTGGTGTTTTGATCGTGCTTTAGTGTGTGTGAGTGTGTGAGGTTGGATGACAATTTGATTAATGAAATGCAAGAGATAAAATGAATATATTATGTACCAAAGTCTTCCACAACCTAAGGTGAATTATCCTATTTTGCAATTAGGTCCTTAAAATATATAAGTGTATGCAATCTAGTTTCATTCCATGTAAATGATCAATTAACTCCCATTTATATAATGCAATTAAGTTCACATTTTTATGAAATGGTCAAGTAAGGTCACACATAAGCAATTAGACACGTTATCAATTAATTCACGTAAATTCCACTTTAACGTTGAATTCAAATAAGTTTATGTAAACATAATGCATATAATGTTATAAAATTATAAATTAACATATAATATCACATAATGATTGAATGGAAAAACCGGGGCGTTACAATTCTCCCCCCTAAAAGGACTTGGTCCCTAGGTCCACTATCGAGTTTCAAAATGATGCACAAGCCATAAGAGAACCCCGTCTCTTAACCAAGAAATGAGAGAACCCCGTCTCTCAACAAGAAATGAGAGAACCCTGTCTCTCAACAAGCAATGAGAGAGCCCCGTCTCTCAAGCAATGAGAGAGCCCCGTCTCTCATACACACACACGAAAGCAATTCAATGGAACAGATTGTAGAAACATTCACATAAATGTCACATAGGCAAGTAGAATCATATTAATCACATAAGTACCACTCATAAACAACCAATTTGCAACTAACAAGAAATTAAATACAATAACAATAAGATCCGTGATGCACGTGATATGCATGGTTAGGTGTACCATTCACCATTGATTGTGCCATGTATATAATTGATACCTTCTTCTACCATTACCGGATCCATATTTGCATTTTGCACCTCTCTCTCAGGAGCATATACCCGAGCCCGAACAAGCGGTCTCTCACCCCCGGTAGACTTCCCTCGTCGCTTTGGGCATGCGTCTACTTGATGCTCATCGCTCCCACAATACAGACATAAACCCAACCACCTTCTACAACCCTCATAAGTATGCTTGTCACGCCCACAATAAGTGCAAAGAAGCTTCCCCGAAGATGTTGTTGAAGACGGGGTACGTGAAGCTCCCGAACCTGATCCAAGTGATCAATTTTTTTTCTTTTGAGATCTTTCTTGAGGCGCTGGGGTATGATGAGAAATAGGCCGCATTCCTTTGTTGGAATTCTATCCTAATTTTGAACCTGAAGCCTGTCCAGGTTGAGGATTAGACCTCCTTGCATTCAAAGGAGTGGTGCATCGAACCTTCTCTTAGGAGTCACACGGAATCAGTTCCCACACTCTTTTAACTTTCTTGAGCTGTGACTCGGCTGGAATATCATTTCCTTCAAAGAACTTTAAGGTTTATCAGTTCTGAAACTCCCTAAATGTTATAGAAATTTGGGCCGATTGTGGTGATGAAGTTGGTTGTGGTGATGAAGTTAGTGGTGCTGAAGAAACATACTCTCTTATCTTCTGATCAACAAAGCGAACCAAGGAATCGAAAAACTCCTGAGTTTGAACCGGATGGGGTGGATGTGAGAAAACCCTAGGCAAACGTTTGTGATGAGGGTGACCTCGAGGCATCCTGTAATCAAGACACTAGATATGCATGTTGGATTAATATGCCAATGAACTTAACACACTTGTAAATAACAAATTGTAACACATTGGAACAATTAAGCTCAATTAAGAAAGAACATATAAATAAAGAAATTTAAACAATTTAAGGTAGCGTATGATGCACGTGCTTATGGATGCATTGAACCTGTCACCGTAGTTACATCCTTAAGCTGGGACCTCGTTCCATGTTTGTTGAATTACAAGTTTGCGTTGCATTTGTTAGTCATTTCTTGTTACCCACGGTCTTCTAAATCTTTAGAATTCTCTGACATCAACTTGTACCTCTCCATGGTTCGGAATTCAAAGTTCTTGAACCCAATTCTTTCCCTAATACCGATGTCTGAGTGTTGCCCGAACCTTTACCATAGTTGCCTTCTTGATCAAAATTTTCTTGCATTAACTTGTGTAACTGTATGGTCCAAGATAATAATTCTTGAATTTATATTCTTCTCCACTTATGGAGTTAGTTTCCTAACTTCCCTCGATGAACTAATCTCCAATTATTATCCCGATTCATCTAGTTGCCAACTTGATTGAAATCCTCTAAATCTACTCTTTACGAATTTGAATCGGTTATATGACTTGTCTTCTTACTTGCCTACACCTTGAGCATATAATTTCCCTCCAAAAATTCTTTATCGTTCTTTACCGTTTTCATTTGTTGCTCCATATCACCCACTTCGCGCTCTCAACACGACAATTTAACTTGGATCTGGAAAATGAATTCCAACCCATCAGAAGATAAAACCTTCTGCATCTAGACCTTCCATAAGCTTGAAACCATCGGTGATCTCATCTTCCTCTAAATCATCTACTTTCATCTCCCGGAATCTGAAGTTTCTAAATTTACCCCTTCTCCTTCCTGCCTAGCTTGACTTCTAATGGATCGATTTACTTGAAAGTTCTTCCTTAACGATCCTTGTTATTGATTTTCCAACAAACCTTTCTTACCTTAAACTTACTTAAAGATTCTCACATCCTTGTTGATTAGAATTCTCGAATTTAACACCTCCAAGATTTCCTTCCCTTTATTCCTTGATTTGAACAATCCCGTGGAGTCCGATCGACTAACCTTCCACGTGACATAGGGGTGTATGTTGATCTTATGGTGATTAAACATCACACACCCCAACTCCACCTCTTTAAATGTTCATCAATCTCATTAGAGCTTGTAAGTCATCCCACAATTGAAACCTTCTATTCAGGACCCTATCCTTCGAACCATAGCCCCATCAAGGAAAGCCATGACTTTCAAACTCTTGTATATAATTTTCGCTGCATTCCCTACATCATTCGTACTAAAAAATAAAAATTATTAGAGCTTATGACAACATGTTTTTTTTACAGGAATTGGCCGTGGTTTGATTTCGTCTTGGTAACCTACAAATCATAATTCATCTCGAGTATAGATGCATGCCGTTAGTGCATGCTCATGTCACATAATTAACTTCAAAAACACAGATTTGATGCAAAATGCGGCAAATAACTCAACAAAATTTTAAGTAAAACACGTTAAACATATAAAATTCAAGCAATATGAGGTCAATCAATCAACAATTAGTAGCAAGAATCAATGCAATGCACAAATTATCAAATAGTTCCTAAGTCGTACGACCTAGACTTTACACGACACGATGCTAGAACTGCGGTTTTGCAATCGGGTTCTGATACCACTTAAGATGTAGCACCCTATACGTAGAGATGCCACACCTCTGTACCATAGCTTAGCCCACATAAGAAATGGATAATCCATACATGAACTAAAACTATAGCGAACGGGTGACAAAAGAAAAGAAACCACTAGCTAGGCGGGACTAACCCTCAATTATATACAACAATGCATAATGATCCAAGCGTAAACATAACATACATACTATTTACATATGCATCCATAAAATACAAGAAAATGAGAAAGACAAGTGCTAGACCCAAAACGAAAGACTCAATCTTGCCTAACACGAACCCTGCAAACCTGAAAATGTGAGATGTCAGTCTATGAAAGACTGAGTGAAGGGTTTATAAATAAATATTAGCACACGTATCATGCAAGTTATAACCTCGGGTAAGGTTTTATTAGAGGAACAATATAAATTTAAGAATAGGATTAGCTCTCGCCCGAGATTACAACAAAATCAATTTAACATTTCAATCATTATCAATTCAATCCGTGGCCCGGAGAGTGAGGGTAATTCTCCAACCTTTACACCAACCGTGAATAATCAATATTTAGGTTTCAATTCAATGGTTATCATGCAAGTTGTTACAATGCACAATTAGCAGTTTCATGAACCTTTTTTCCTCCGGTTGATGGTGGGATTGCAAGACCCTACCACCCAATCTCATTGGGCATAGGATTCATGAGTCCCTATGCCTGGAACTCCTTCCTCCACTAATCTCCTAGAAGATTCAGGGGTCATCCCAAAATCAGTGAGGATAGTGCAAGAGTTACCCGTCAGCCGTTGCTTTCCCGGTTGGCTCAATACACTACCCTCGGGCCCAAAGTGAACATGCTTTACTCACCAAAACACGATCAATCAATCAATCAATCCGTTCACGAAATCCTTTGAAAATCATAAGGCTTGAAAGCTATAGATATATAGATACATTTTGGCCGAAAACATCAAGTAAGGTTATAGGGTTCTATATATCTAGAAATTAAACCTCACCTGTGCCAACAATTAATAAGGGTACGGCTATAGAGCTTGCTCCTCGTCAACGGGAAGATAATCTGTGCAACAAGGACAAGTGTTCGTGAGACACGACTTGTATGAACCATTTAAGAAGCACGACAAAGTCATGGATTAATATATCATGCAATAACAATCAAGAAATGTCAAGTAGGAGCATAATTATCAATAAAACAGGTATGTATATCATATAAGTCACATACGAGAGCCAAGCAAGTGAAAGGAATGCAATAATAGAGGTTTTGGCAAAGTTTGGCAAAAGTAGGCAATTTTCGGAAATGCGCATTCTGAGAGAAATCTGGAATATCTTAAATTCTAGAAGTGGGAATTGATTTTTGTTTATTGGATATTAAACTAGACAAATATACCTTTCCGAGGATATATGGCTCGTTTTCTGGTTCAAAGCGAGGAGAAAATGGCGTAAGCTTGAAGTTGAATGAATGCAGATTTCCGGCGAGGTGGCGACACCAAAAAGAATTGATTATAACTCACAAATGGGAGAAGATATTTAGATGATTCATATTGGAGGTTATTCTAGACTTCAAGAGGTTTCCGTGAGTTTAAAAATCAGGTCAATCGGAGTTCTTTTGAAGGCATCGCGGCCGCGAAGGAAATTAGCCAACTTCTCGACTTGTTGGTCGCGACCGTGACCAAAAATGGTCAGGAATCGGTCTCGGGCGCGACCACAACTCCAGCAGTAGCAAAAGCTTCGGGAGAAACAGGGCAAACTCGAATTTTGGCTCCCAATCCACTTTCACACCAAACCAAAGCAAGAATTCAACCTCAAACAAACATATAACATGTATATAACTCATATACTTCATTTAGGCCACAAGTAATCCATCATAACATGTACAAATCATCAAGAATTTATCATCTAAACCCCATAATATTATCATGTCTTCCAACGTCCATATAATTCATGAATTCATACAAGCTTCCACCTCTAATGAACATAATCATGCTTCTAACCTCAAATAAACAAGGAATCACATCCAAATCAACGAACCCTACTCTCTAACCAACTCAAGAGATTCATCACATACTCATATATACCTTGAAATGGAAGAAAGAATGAAGATGTGATGATGATGATGAAGATGCTCCCAGATATGAAATTTCCCCTTGAATTATGGCTTGAAAATGAGTTGAAGTCTCATCCTTCCTCTTGGTGTTTTGATCGTGCTTTAGTGTATGTGAGTGTGTGATGCCTTGTTGATAATGGAAGCTCTAACAACATTATCCTCTACCCCACACTTGTGAAAATGAAATTGCACAACTTGAGACTTGATCCCATCTGAACTCCGCTATCTGGGTTCGATGGATCTGTAGGGCGTATTTAACTATTCACTTCGATGGGGACTGCTCCACGTCGTGTGACCTAGGAGGTCAAATACGTAGTTGTAAACATGCCCATAGTGTATAATATAATCTTCGACCGACCTAGTCTCATGCAGTTTCGAGCTATCATTTCCACCTTCCACCAAAAAATTAATATGCCCACCCTAGATAAAGTGGGGGAGATCGAGAGCGACATGGTGGATAACTGGGCTTGCTTTGCGATCACCCTCAAGAAGCGCATACAAACCATAAACGAGACATAAAGATCATGCAAAGCACAAACAAAAGGAGGAAACAAAGCATAATGCATGCACAAGGGGTCGCTGTTAGGAATAGTGCCCTTAAAGCAGCATTTATGCTTTACTATTTCCTTGTAAAATCACAAACAGTCTTTGAATAATAAACGAGATGATTTTGTTCATAGGCAATCACTTCCTTATGTTCTTATTTATGTCTGTTTGGGTTTGACTGTGTTTTGCATGTTTTGAACTCCCCTAATCCGATGAGGCCGTTAAGAACTTTGCCCTTATGAGAACGTCACATGAAACAGGTTCTTAACTCCATAGGCGAGGATTAAAAACTTCTGCAAGTAGATGAGTCCGCAAACAGTGGGATTGTTGACTTTGACTCCGTTGAGACTTGCTTATGTGATTATGTCCTTTTGAAGGATCATTCTGTTTCAAGGAATGATAAGTGCATACGATGATGCGTTCGTAATACATAAGGGTGATTGTTACAAGAACTTCATCACTGAGATGTCCCACGTGAGAACATTCCTAAATGGGAAAGGAAGTCTCCTAGAAACTTCTAGATTGATTAGGAAATATCTCACAGGTCAATGACGTGATTAATAATCCTTTGACTTGAGATTTTGTAATGTCTTTAATATAGGCTCAAAAGGGTGTCGCCATATAGACACCTGAACCACAGCTTATGTTGGGATTACACAAGTGACATATATAGAATTAGCAGAATCAATAAAGGACCTACATTTGTTAAGAACAAGAATGATCTCTTACTGATTAAGTTGTTCGTAGTCCATTAAATATTAAACCCTTGGCCAATGTGGATAAACGATCAAGACATTAAGAAAATGGAGTTTTCTTGGATTGAGATCTAAATGGATATGAAACGAACTTAACTTTAAAGATCGAGAATATTGAGTCTCTAAGAATATGCCCATGCCTTAGTTCTTGATTGAGGGATGGAGTTGTAGGAGGATCGTATTTCACTGATTGTCATTGATTGAAAGGCTCTTCGATTCATTTTGTTATTTTGCTAGGGGTCACACACCCATTGCTAGATTACGGTAATATGATCTGTGAAGTGATTAATTAATTATGGGACTTAATTAATTACTGTCGCTGCTAATCGAATGATGAACCTAAAGGGTCACACAGAAATGCCAGAATACGAAGGTTGTGGTAGGATGTTAATTGGATTAACGAAGGATCAAATTGTTGATCGAAATGGAGCATTCACACGTGGACTGTTGCCACGTGACAAGCACACGTGGCTTCAAGCGTGGATCCGACGTCTGATTTATTTCACACGTGAATTCTTTTATAGAATTAATTAATTAATTTGTAATTAATTAATTTTGGTCTTTTAATTAATTATGAATTAATTGTTAAGACTATTCTCAAAATAATTAACCCAATAAATAATTAATTATGAATTAAGTTATTTATTGAATAAATTGATTTTAACTTTATTAGATAAAGGTTGAAAAGTCAAGCTTCCTATCGTAGGAGAGAGAAGGATCTCTTGCTATACTTGGAGAATAAGTTAAGAACTTATTTTCTAATTAAAAAGTTAATAATTAATTAGTTAATTAGTGAGCAAGAAAACAAAGTCCCACTAGGTTTTGGAAGCCTTCAGGGTTCGAACCCCACTAGTATAAATACTAGTGGGGGTGCTTCTTTTATTCTTTAGACCAACATTCAAGAAGTGTTAATTGTTTTTGAGAAAAATAAAAGAAAAGATTTCAAAGTAAAATATCCTAGCCAAACATAAGCCATAGAACTAGCATTCTCACAAGCTTGATCGTGTTGTAGGACTGGTGTGGATACGCTATGGTGGATTATCTACTTTGGGATCTAATCGAAGGACATTCGAGTGACATTCCGCTTGAAGGGTGTTTGATAGGCGGTATCAACATCACAAGAAAGCTTCAATCAACGTAAGTTTCTTGAAACACCATATGATACGATATGAACATTGTATGTTTTAAGATCTGCTTTTGGAAAAAATTTTAAACTTCCGCTTTACAAACTCTACTATTTTCCAATACGTGGTATCAAAGTCACCTTGCAACTTTCATATTGTATTGTTACTAACCTATTGAGATATAATAAGAGACGTAATGGTGAAATTCATCAATGATTGTATGGAGAGAGAATCAATTCCCAAGAAAGCTTATCAAACGTTTATTTGTTTGATTTCGAAAGCTAATTTTCTAGAAAAGAAAAAGAGATTGGGCACATTACGTTGTGTAACGTATTACTCTAAATGATCACCAAGATGATTATACTTTGTTTAAGCCGTATATAAAATAAATTGTGCACCTAGATCAGAATACCTAGCGCATTGCTCAAAATGACCACCAAGATGATTATACTTCGTTTAAGCCATGTATCAAATAAATTGTGAGCCCAAACCAGAATAGCTTTATTACTGACCGAGACACCCAATAAATATCTTGATGCTTCAAGATGTGCTACAATGCTACATCACTCAAAAGACAAAAGACGTGGTATGGTGCTTAAATTGAATCTTGAAAAGGTGTACGATAAAGTCCGATGAAATTTTCTAAAGAGAACTATAGTTTTTCTTCAAATTCCTAATGAAAATCATCAATATCAGTATGAGAAGAATGAAGGCGATATATACAACCAGAGGTTTTATGGAATGGTCAAACGACAGACGCTATATGGATGTGTGGTATTAGATAAGGCAATAACTCTCGCCTTATTTTTTTGTACGCTAAATGAACAACTTACGTATATGATTGAGGAGGATATTTCAGCCGGACACTGAAAGCTAATTACGGTATGCCAGAAAGGCTCTCACATCTGACACTTGCTTTCTACGAACAACATAAAATTGGGAGCTAAAGCTACGGTGGATGGGACGAAGTGCATTCACAGTGTGGTTGAAGCATTTCATGTAAAACCCGAAGCGCAAAGTAGCCACATCCCCCCCTCCACTATAGTTCAGTCCACATGTGAAATGGACAATCCATACATGAACTAAACCTATAGCGAAATGGGGACAATAATAAAAAAAATAATACTACCTAGGTGGGACTAACCTCAAACCACATAAATCAATGCATAACAATATAAAAAGAAGCATCACATATATCATCAATCAAGGATATCTACATCAAAAGTGTTCTTCTCCAAGTGAGAGCAATATGTATAATCTCCCAAAATTTACATAATCATGTCATAAGCACTCCATATGCATCAATAATGAAAATGAACTTGTACTAGACTCAAATTAAAGACTCGATCAGACTATAATTCCCGCGCTAGCACGCACCTGCAAGAGCATAAAAGGTGGATGCGTCAGTCTATGAAAGACTGAGTGAGGGGTATATAAATATAAGCGCAATTATCATGCGAGCCATAATCTCGGGTAAAGTTTAAGGAAAGATCAATATAAGTTCGTTAATAAAATACCCCGCCCGAGATTACAACTATCAAATTTAACCATTAATCCAATTTCAGTCAATCAATGGCCCGGTGAGTGAGGCCAATTCTCTAACCTTACTCCGATAGTGTACAATAATTATGTCATCAATGATTAAGCGATCATGCAGCAGTCAATCAATATCAACAACCCCTTTTTCCACCGGGTGATGGTCGGGTTCACAAGGCCCGAACCATCTAGTCTCATTGAGCATCAGGTCCATGAATCCCATACCCGGAACTCCTTCTTCCACCAATCTCCTGGTGGATTCAGGGGTCATCCCAAAATAGTGACAAAGTGCAAGAGTTACCCATCATGTAGCACCCGAGCGCAAGGTCCCACCGAGACCCGACCCGTATATGAAATGGAAGTCCATACACGTGCCAAATCACGGCGAACGGGGACACAACACACACGCTATGCTAGGCGGGACTAACCCTTAAACCATTCAAGATTAAGGCAATATAAAAATCAGAGCGATAACAAAATGCGGAAGCCAAATCAACATATATTATATACAATGAGCCACCAAGATCCAAAAATAGATATACAATATCATTTAGGTAATCAACGGCCCACACGGCCTACAAAATCATAAACGCTCCATAACATGATCATATACAAAGTAGTAATATGAGTGCGAGTGTAACATAAAGAAAGTGCTAAACACTAATGCAAGACCTAGACGACTTGTATTCCCGCCTAGCACTCCTTAACCTGCACAACACAACTGAAAACAAACCGGGTTTCGGTCTAAAAGAGACTGGTGGGTATAAAACAGGGTATAAATATAATTATCGTGGAATTTAAACACATACATGCAAGCAATAATCCCGAATGAGGTTTTAGAGTAAAATTTCCCAAGTGGGTAAAACAAAAGAAGACATCATCGGGATTACTACTATCATATTTAATCATTAGGGTATTCATGGCCCTGGCGAGGGAGCCTGCATTATCTCCAACCAACACCTTGTGTATTCATAATCATTATTCATTCATTATCATACATATATTCTTTTGTGCACAATCATACGATTCATAATCATACATATACACCTTCTTCCTCTGGGTGGTGGACGGGCTTGCAAGACCCGGCCACCGGTTCATACATAGGCCAATGGGGGTACATGAATCCCCCAAGGGCACTCAGCTCCCATTCCCCGCTAATCTCCTAGCGAGGGCCGGTATCACCGTAATTTGGTTGGAACTAGTACACGGGATCCCCGTCGGCCCTTGCCTCCCCGAATAGCCACATGTACTAAGTCCCTGGGCCCGTGCAATTTCAATCATGTTTCGCCAAAAATCATAAGGTAGGGTTCATAAATAAAAGGGTCATACGTTTGAAATCATTTACCCCAAAATGACTCGGTTTTTATATATATACTAATTTGGCTCAAATCTTTCACATAAGGGATATATTGGGTTGTCATAACTATTAGAAGAGAAACCCACCTCAAAAGAGCAAAAGAAGAAGAGCAAGAATCTCAAGGATCGCCCTCGCCTCCGACCAAACCCGAATCTGTGCAAAAGACGGAGTGTAAGACTCAAAATGACCATATATGACGCTCGGCAGTGAAATGAATATGATATGAATGCATAAAAGATGATATTATGTCATGAACATGTTCGTGTGCACGATTAAAGCATTTAAGGCATATAAACAAGCCATTCATCCATTCATTCATCCAAGTTCATAATTTCACATTTCATATCAATTTAATCCAAAAATTTCATATAACAATCATAACACGTACTATTTCACGTTTGCAAATAGAAATTAGATAAATAAAAATGTTCAAGTAATAATCGGTAATTAAATAACGTGAAATAAATAACAATTAAATTCTAAAATTGAAATAAATTAAATAATATATAAAATATAGAATATATATATATATATACATATATATATATATACATGCATACATACACATGCATACAATATTTTCATATAATTACATGCATGCAATCAAATATATTAAATATAGTACATAACATATATATATACACCATGCATGCATTAATAATTAAAACCCATGCATGCATTAATAATTAATGTATCAATATATATATATATATATATATTGAATGACTTGCATGCATGCAGACATAGAAACACAAACCCACACACAACATATTTATATATATATACGCACACACACACTGCAACCAATGAAGAAAACAACAGCAGTAGATCTATATACAACATCAAACAAAGAAAGAATCGAAGCAGCGCAACACAAGAAAGAAAGAAAGAAACAGAAGCAGCTAAGGAAGAAAGAAAGAAAAAGAAGTAGCAGCGCAACATCCTCGCCCAGGCAATCTCCCCACGTAACCTTCCCCGGCCGGGGAAGGTGATTATAGAAAGTTTCTGCAGTAGGAGTACCCGCCCGGGTACTTCCACATTCAAACTCTCTCCACCCGGGGAGAGTGTTGTAGAACAGCAGACAACAGCAGCAGGTTACCCGAAACAGGGGAAGGGGAAAAGGAAAGCAAACCAGGCTAAGACAACCTCATAAACTACAACCAACTCATGCTAACATTTATGGCAATAAAAGGCAACAAATGATCAGCAATTCCAGCCTGAAAACACGCAGTAACAGCAAGGAATATGCAGCAGTTTACGTGAAAAAAAAACAGGGGCAAAACCGAATGGAAACAGGCTAAGAATTGACATGAACAATCAACCATCAATTCAACAGCAAATAAGGTAAAAAAGAGACAGCATAAGACCAAGAATTCAGCTCCAAATCAACCACCATTTCAGCCATAAAGTTCACGCAGCAGCAAGGTTTAAGAACAACAGTTTATTGCTTGAAAATTCTCCAAGTTCATTAATGAAAACTCAATAAATATTCAACTACCGCCAAATACATGACCATAAATGAAATAAGGGAAGTAAAGTGGTCACTTTCATGCTTTAAAACCAAGAAAAACTCCGTGTTAATCCCTCACATAAGTCCAATAGTTCTGTCATATTTATTGAAACTCTACCAAGATTCATAGCCTATTCTAGAACCCATTTTCTGTTGTCATCTTGAATGGAGCTCATGTTCAAAACATTGTTGATGTGGTTATAAAAGCTTCCATCTTAGTTTAGTTTCATCTATCCCTTCTTAGGTTTATTCCATGATAATCTAGAGCATATTATATTTTATCTGTATTTTTTGTCCTCACAGATTAGCACTAAGGCCTCAGATAACTCTTAGGTGGCGAAGAGAGATACATTTAGGCTTCATAACTTTTAGATAATTCTATTGGTTCCATACTTTCCAAAGATTCCATAGTTCCCAGATCAAAACAATCGCAAGCCATGAAGATTTCAACCAGTCTGTGCAAACAATCGCAAGCCACGAAGATCTTTTCTCACACCTGGAGTGCAAAAGGACTTTTCAGCACATGGTCCACATCTTGATGCATGTCTTGTACAACACTGTGTACATACATCACATTCGCCAAATTTTCGGTCATACTTCAACATATTCATGAGTAGGCTATCATGTTGGCAAAACCACAACAAAATCTTAAACTTTGGGGGTAAGGTAATTTCTAAGTCTATTTTCAATTTTCTCGTATATCTCAACCAACACCATAACCAGATCATAGGCCATTTTATAAGAGAATTTATCATTAATTGACCCAGTTCAAACTCTCTTATCTCCGTTATCATCCAGCACGATTAAGGTGTTAAGTACCTCAGTCACCACCTCCTTGGGCAATATTGTTTTCAACTTATCTAGGTTTTAATTTTTATTTGTGCCATTGACACCCTTTTATCATTCCCAATCCACCATTTGCAAAATGGTTCCACCATTCAAATGTTTCAAACAATTCCCTTTCATGCTCGGGAAGCCATAAGTTGAGGTTCGTATTTAAGAATGTAACGCCCCGTTTTTCGACGACCCAGGGACGACGTCACGAGAGAGTTTAATTTAGTAATTATGTGATTTATGTGACGTTGCATATTATACTTGTCAACATGTAATCTTATTTTAATTGCGTGCGCTTTACAATTTATTTAAATTATATTTGGACTCAATTGTCCAATATTTGCAAGATGGGGACCTAATTTTAATTAGGGAGTTTTGGGCCATTCGTGGCTACCTTCAACTCGGGAATTCATATTCGAATTCCAACCTTATTATTGAGTTCGTTTTGATAATTCAGATTCAATGAATTAACCTTTTAAATTTCTAAAGCTATTTGATTGCCATACCGTTTTAAAATCCAATCCAGTGGGACCGGATTCCATTTGACCCTGCCCGTTTGAACCGACCCGTTTGCCCAGCCTTAAAAAGGGCCAAACCTCTCTCTCTCCCCCCTCACTTTTTGATAGATCAGCAGCAGCACAAGGAAGAAATGAGAAATTTTCCCCTTTTTGGCCTTAAAGCTCTCAAGCTCTGGTTTTCGAGATGCAACCCTCCGATCAATGACTTAACGTAAGAATTGTGCTCTATTCATTACGTGCTTCAATTTAACATCTCTTCCGTGCCTCGGATTGTGTCTACGTGATAATTGGGGAAGATAGTGAATAGAGCTGGGTCGGGAGTTCTATATGATCGAGCTCATTTCGCGAGTTCTAATGTGCGAATATGTGATCTACGTGTTATAATTACCTCATGGTATGTATTTCGTGCATTTTGGAGTGGTTTGTGGCTGTATTGTGGTTTGAATTGGGCTCCAGACGCCATTGTTGCTGTTGCTACTTCTTTTTGGAAAAACCAGACGGGAACGGTTGCTCCCGTCATGAACTGAGGGTGGAAAAGGCCCTTCCCAAGGGCCATTTTGGCCAATTCTTTACAAAGCCACAGGGAGAAACGCAGAACCGGAACGGCCATTCCCATTGGCGGAGTCTGGTGAGAATGGCCATTCCCCGGACTTGATGCTTGATTTTGTTCTTTAATTGTTTCTCAATGCATTGTTATGGATTTAATTGGTTTTGTGGTTTAATTATGAACATGATTAATGCGTGTTATAATACATGCATGGCTTAATTATTAATTATGATTCGATTTTGTACTTAAATTCCGAACTTGAATTTGTTAAACTCTTATTGACTTAAACGCTTTCAAGCATGCATTGATTGATCACATACCACACGTACATCTTAGTAGCATGATTAATTGTTACGTGTGACATTAATTGTAACGTGAACGCGATCACGACATATCATATTATCTTATATATTATTCCACGTCATTCATGTTATTTCACATCAATATCGTACTTCATATTTGGTATCATTATTGAGTCTCCTCTCACTAGTACACATTCTTTCCTTACTTGTCCAGTTCTTCTCCAGAGTGGAGATCATCGATCGAGTAGGCACTAGCTTGCACACTTCTCTTGTCCCGTCAATTTTCAGGTGAAGTTGTTTTTGTTCTAGTTACGTATATGAGCCTAAAACCTGCATGGATGAGTTTTGGCCTAAAACCATAGTCATAGTTATATTGTTTCCAAGAGTGTAATCGAGTAAACGTTTATTAAATTTAACCTACTGTTATTGTTAATTACTGATCCTTCCTGTTTTGGCAAGATATTGTACTGCATATTATACTGTGGGCCCTAGGACTTGTATATTGAGCGAGCCAGGGAGGTATTGGGCCGATGGTGATCTCTTGCACAGTCCCACATTGTTGGGATGACCCCTGAATCCACTAGGAGGATTGGTGGAGGAAGAAATCTCGGGCATAGGAGTCATGTTCCTGATGCTCACCGAGACTAGATGGCTGAGGGCTAGCTACCCTTTCCATCACCTGGAGGGAAAAGGACATCATACGGGAAGGCCAGCAGCACGGATTGCCCCATGGATTTGCATTGACCGATTGCACTGATTAATTACACTATTGCACTGATTGCACTGTATTGTACTGATTGAATTGCATGTTCTACTTTAAAATTGAAACCTAATTATTGTACACGGTCAGAGTAAGGTTGGAGATTGTACACACTCACTCGCCGAGCCACTAATTGTCTAAATGGATAGTTGTAAAGTCTGAGTATAGAGTAATTGATTTCTTTCCCTTCACGGGAATTATTTTAAATAAAACTTTGCTTGGGATTTAAAACTTGCATGTGGATGTTTCTTTATATACGTATACCTCCTGCTCACTAAGTCTTCTAGAGACTGACCCCCTTTCCCTTTTCTCTAGGTTCTTTATAGGTGGTTGCTAGGCGGAATTAAGTTGTCGTGTCCATGTTCGAGCCCTACACTTGTACACTCACTGCATATTACACTGCTTATTTTATCAAATTGATTTATTTATTGGGCCGGTGTTCCATTTATTGAATTGAACTGATTTGGGACAATTTAGGACAGGTTTACTAGCTTAGTGGAACCCATATTTACTTTTCCATTTAAGTTGCATTTATTTTCTTTGATATTGAATCAATAACTGCCTTACTTCCGCATATTTGTTCCTGTTGATTTGTTCCAGGGTTAGATTCCGCCTAACTAGGACAGTCTTTTCATTGTCTTCCATTCGCTATTAGTTTAGTTTATGTATGGATTAGTCCATTTCATATGTGGACCGAACTCATAGTGCGGGGGATGTGGCGCCCTCACTCCAGGGTGCTACAAAGAATGTCCTCCCTTTTTCAATATTTTTTCTTATTTATCTAGCTACGCACCGACCTCGTCTCGTTGAGCATTCTCCATTCTATTTTAGCGAGTATCACTATATTGCTTTTTCGGGCTTCTCTAAGACCCAAATTATCTTCTCGCTTCTTTCTAGTCACATTCTTCTACCCTACAAGACGGGTTCGTGTCTTTGTTATATTAGTTGCCTAATAAAAGATTGTGATTGAGCCAATTAAGTTTATTGCACACGTAATTGAGTAGCTAATTCATGTGCATATGGTAGATGAGTATTTTGATCATGACAGACTGAATAAGTATCATTCATTTAGCAAGTTTTAACATTTTGTCCTTCCATCCCAAGAGATGCTTTTCGACATGCTCAATCACAATCGAGACAAGCTTACTATAGTTTTGGCCAAAGTTCATCCGTGCCCCTAAATAATTCCTTTAGTTGTTTGTACTTGTCATGCCCAAAATTCTTGTAACATGCTTTCTTTAAATCATTTGAGAAATGAGGTGTGAACGATACATGTGTTTTGCTGAAGTTTAATTTGATGCTTGACGCCTTACAAAATGCCTCAACCACAATTGGGATGCACACGCTCTCTAAAAGGCAAGTGTGAGATGTGAGTGGCCTCTCTGACATACCATAATTGGCTTCCAATGTCCGACCGAAATAGCCTTCTTAATCATATACGTCAGTTGTTCCATGCAGAGCACGAACAAATAAAGTGAGAGTGCATTGCATTACGTAATTGTCACACATTACTCGTATAACCTTCATCGGTTCACCCTTTTATAGAATTTCTGGTTGTATCCCTTTTCATTCTACTAATAATGATATTGATGATTTTCATCGGGAATTTGAAAAAAATTAGAGTTTTCCTTAAAAAAATCTCAGCGGACTTTGTCGTACGCATTTTCAAAATTCAATCTTAGCACTATGCACCCCCTTTTTGTCTTTGGAGTGATGTAGCGTGTGTAAAACTTCTTGAAGCATCAAGATATTATCATTGGTGCTTTGACTGAGAACGAAGTTATTCTGGTTCCGACTCAAAATTTATTTAATATATGGATTAAGCATAATCATCTTGGTGATCATTTTGAGTAATATATTACACAACATAATGGAATAAAACTTGCTTACTTTTTCTAGAGTATTAACTTTCAAAGTCAGGCAAATAAACACCCTACAAGCCTCCTTGAGAATTGATTCTCTCTCGATGCAATCACTGATAAATTTCACCATTGAATCTCCTACTATATCCCAATAGATTTGAAAAAAGTAAGCTTGGAAACCGTCTGCTCCTGGCGCTTTGTACGGGTGCATGCTCTTCACTACCCACAAGCTTTTCTCATTTGAGGTTATTCTTGCCAAGTTGTCTTTCTATGCACCTCAAGGTTCGTTAGTTCAAGCTGATACCAAGACGTGTCACCTCTTCTATGGTATCTCTACTAAATGGTTAGGTATTGTACTCCCAAATATGTTACTTCAGTTGGTCATTATTGATTACCTATTCATCGCCTATTTTGACACCATTTATCTGATTCCTCCTTCTCGTTACGATTGAGAGATAAAAAAAAGTTTATATGTTTACTCCCAAATTGGAGCTAATTAATTCTCAATTTTTGAAATTAAATAATCTCTTCTTATTTCAATAATTTGTTATATCCCACCATCAATTCATTATCCAAATCTCTTCAATATTTACCTTTCTTGTTTCATACATAATGCTCTGGAAATTCTTTGTAAAAAAAAATTCTTATATTTTTTATTTTCAAGCACATTGAAAAGTGTTAATTAATCATGGTTTAGGGCAATGATCCCAATTTAAAACATTCTTCATGTTTTGATTCACGTATTATTGCTTTGGAAGATTTAGATCTAAATTGATAACTGTTTGATCAATCTCATTCAAAATTAAATTAAAAAATTCTCTATATTGCTTTTTGAACTGAAACCTAAGCTAGCATTTTGAAATTGTTTGATCTCATCTACTAAGTTTTGTTTAACATTGTATTTGATATTAATTCTAACTTTTTCATGTCCTTTGTAAATATGTTTGTAAAGAAATTTATGATTTTCACTCTAGAAAAGATGATGGAGTTAATGTGAGAATTATACGTTAATAAGAAATATGGATTATAAGCTACTACACGCTGGTTATAAAGTTATGCATTGCCAACTTGAACCATCACTCTAATTCTTATCATTTTGTAGATCAGATAGCCATGTTTACCTTGTATTGTGCTTCCACAATATGAACATGAGTAATAATATTTATATTCTCCATCCGTCATTGATAGGGATTAAATACGCTTGACCCAAGTTTTGACGCGTGGCACGGTCAACGCAAGACAAGTAGACTCAATGGTCCCCAAACATCCCGGATTTCCGCCAACACGTGATCTCTGCACTCTTTAACGAGCGTCTCAAGGTCTATTAACGAGCGTCCACCTCGTCTTATCCGGCATGCTTCCATGGGTCTAAGGCAGTCATTCAAACCCCCGAGCGTCAAATCTTCTCAAGGACACGTGCCGTCTCTGCTACGTACCTGCACGATTAATATTGACGCTCTCTAACGAGCGCACTTCGCAACACCAGGCTAAGCTCCAGTGTATCAAGAAAGATCTCTTCGAGCGCTACATTCCCTCAGGGAAGCTTCCACTCCTCCCCAGCGTATTAGCCTTGGCCTTCATCCCCCAGCGGATTCACTGGCCTCCAAGGCTCTCAGTTCACACGAGCGTGCTCTTAGCCCTCGTTACCAACCCCCAAAGTGGCTCTCTGACACCCCGTACATGCCCGCGCACCTACCACTATTGCCAGCACTAACTTTCACCAGCTTTTACAGAAGATTCCTCCTAGGTTTCTCTCATAGCGCCACGTGTTAGGGTAACACTTGGTCAGGACCACACGGTGCAAATGACCAAAGGGTCCCTGACCCTCAACTATAAATAGACAAGTTCATCTTCTTCACTGTAAGAAATCTCCATTACTGCAACTTCACATTTCGCATATTCTCTCTTTCAGATCATCATCTGACTTGAGCATCGGAGAGCCAAACTGGGAATCACCCCCTGTTCCCCCAGCTTGGCCGTCTGACCTCTGTTTCTTTGGTGTTTGTCCTAGCAGGTTGAACCTACCATCTTTTCCGGCAATCTTTATCGGTTTCCCCATCTTTAAACAAATTCTAAAGTGATTGGACTCTGTACAGCCTATTCAGACCCATCATTTTTGGCGTCGTCTGTGGGAAAACCGTTCTTAGCTTGTTTCTCCCTCTTTTGCTAGTTGAAGAACAAACACCCAACACCCATTAAACCATGGTAGTTACAAGATCTGGAGCCATTGGAAGAGGATCATCTCCTCCCCATGATGCCA
The DNA here is from genome assembly GCA_037501455.1 of Lantana camara. NCBI lineage: Eukaryota > Viridiplantae > Streptophyta > Magnoliopsida > Lamiales > Verbenaceae > Lantana > Lantana camara. Next base: position 123,292,489 of record CM074855.1, read on the forward strand.
ATATCGCCACCATCCCATCTGCAGCCACTGGTGGAGCACCACCCGCCGGAGGTGTGCCTCCGCTTACGGAATCAACGATTTCGCCACCAGCACCGCTGGAGGTGCACAACCCCCCTCCTCCCCCCCCTCCTCCCCCCCCCTCCCCCCGAATCAGTGGGCTTACTCTCATGTGAGTCCTGGAGGGCAACACTATATGATGCCGCCCCCAGGATATACGCTCACGCCCACTGTCATGATGCCACCCATCCAACCTTATCACGCCGGACAGATGCAGCTCCCGATGGTGGTTCCCAGGGAGATCGAAGGGGTGGAGTTGCCCCCTTGACATCACAGCAGTTGAGGGCCATTTACACACAATGCGAAATCCAAGCGGCCCAGGGAGCATGGGAAAAGTTTCATTCCATGTATTTTCCCCCTGGCCAAACAAACCAGGTGGCCCCCCCTTGGGAGGATTACAAACCTTTCCGCTCAGGGAGGCTCAGGCCATCCTGAGGGCACAACCGCCGCCTCCGCCTTTGAGGGAGGTTAACCACCAGGAGGGGAATGAACGCCCCCAAGCTGACAAGGGGAAAGAGCCTGTGGAGAGAGTCAATGTTGACGAGGAGGTACATTCACGAGCATCTAGAGGAGGACTAGAAGCCTCCCAATGAGGGAGCCAGGCAAAGAAGGGAAATCCCAACGTCCTCGCAGCTGTGCAAGACCAGCTGCAGGAGTTGCAGGATATGGTGGGACAGGTCTCTCGAGCTCGATCTCAGGTCCCCCACGCCGGGGATGAACGAGACAATGCCAGAGACGTTCGTTGCCCAGCTCGCCAACATCACGCTCCACACCCTTTGGAACAGGAGGAAAATTTTGGATGTTACAATCACCATCGCTTGCTAAGGGGTCTCCCCTCGTGGAGGAAGTCCTAATGGCCCAAGCAGGCATGGGCAAGGTTCCGACATCTGTCAACCGTTACGATGGAACCACGGACCCCGCAGAGCACCTGGACCATTTCTTGCATCTGTTGTACTTGTACGAGCACTCTAGCCATTACTGGGCAAAAGTATTTGTTACCTCCCTCGTTGGAATGGCCCAGGAATGGTACAAGCGTCTGCCGCTAGGCTCGATCCACTCATACGGCGAACTTACTGATGCCCTTCTAACCACTCATATTGTAAAGTGTTGTGGGCCCCGACACCTTAGGCCGGTAAGGCTGGAGCGTCATCAAGAGCGGGGACGAGAGGACGTTAGCAGGAAAGAACGCAAGAAATCCCCTCCGGCCCCTCGTCGTTGCGAGCGCATCCCCCTCACAAGGCCGAACTCAGAAGTTTATGCCTTATCTGACAAGAAGCTCTTCAAAAGGCCCACGAAGATGAAGGAGACGGAGGCATTAAGGTGCTCGAACAAGTACTGTGCATTCCATAAGCAGAGGGGGCATGATACGGACGAATGCTGCCAACTGGAGGTTGAAATTCAAAGGCTCATCGCTGGGGGCCACTTGAAGGAGTTCGTTAAAATGTTGGAGCGCTACGATGAACGCTGTAATGACCGTCCAAGAGAGATGAGGAGGAGACCCTCTCGTTCAAGGCGCCCACGAGGGAGAGGCCCTGCTGAGAGCAGCCATCGCGACAAAGGAAAGGCCCCTGAGCAAGAAAATGCCCCTTTTGCGGTCATCAACATGATAGTAGGAGGTTCCTCTGGAGGAGATTCTAACGCTTCCCGACGACGGTATATCCGGAGTTACGATCAACGCCCCTCGGTGCCCAAATCAATCTATGCTATCCGGGAATCCAAAGCTGAACGCTCGAAGGAACATGATGTAGTAGGATTTACAGTTAGAGACTTGGAACATATTGTAACACCCCATCGGGTCAGCGAAACCTCTGACTGTCCCATGGTGGTTAGCTTGGATATCCACAATCACATTGTAAAGAGGGTATTGGTGGATAGTGGAAGCTCTGTTAATGTTTTGCCTTACGCTACGTTCCAAAAGATGAATGTCACTAATACTCCGCTCGAACCACTCAAGACAGCCCTCATTGGCTTTGGAGGTTCTGAGGTTGTCCCACGAGGGCAAATTCGTTTGGCCACCTCATTTAGCCGCGCCCCACAGCGGAAGACTCTCATTGTCACCTACGCGGTCGTGGAAATTGAGATCCCTTATAATGTCATAATCGGGAGACCGGCCCTCATGGATTTCAAAGCAATTATCTCCACGTATCATCAGAAAATCAAATTTCCCACTCTAGAGGGTGTCGGAGAAGTTTTGTGCAACGTACGAGAGGCTTGGGAATGCTACATGCTCTCCCTCAGAAAGCCTAAATTAGAGAAAGCATTTCAAATTGGGTCCACCAAGAAATCCGTTGATTTTCCGAATCTGGACGAAGACGGTCCCATGCGAAAGAGGGCCAAAATGAACAAGAAGAAGAATAAAAGGAAAGATCCCCGTGACAAAGATAGCCACGAAGCTACCCCGCCAGGGACAGTGGGAGAGTCTTCCTCTGAGGAAAGCGAGCGGGGGCAAGGGGAGCCTATGGATGATGGTCATCTGACAGGAAAGAAGAGGGAGCTCGAACTCCCTCGCCCTGAAATGAGGATCGAGCCCTCAGAAAAATTCCTTACTATTGAGCTAGAACTGGGAAACAAGGATAAAACTACCCAGATTGGGTCCAACCTCTCTGGACCCTCGCAGATCATGATGATAGACTTTCTCAGAGAAAACATTGATGACTTTGTGTGGAAAGCCTCGGATCTTACCGGGATTGAACCAAGCGTCATAGTCCACCGGCTCAATGTGGACCCATCCTTTAAGCCAATTAAACAGAGAAGCGAGATGTGCACAATTTTCGGAAGAAGGTTATTGAGGAGGAAGTTAACAAGCTTCTTGAAGCTCAGTATATCGAGCCCATACTGTATCCGGAATGGTTGTGTAACGTGGTACTGGTGCCCAAGAGCGCGAATAAGTGGCGCATGTCCATTGACTTCACGGATCTTAACAAGGCTTGCCCTAAAGATCCTTACCCATTTCCCCGCATAGACCAGCTGTGGACTCAACCGCGGGCTGTGAACTCATGAGTATGATGGACGTCTTCCAAGGATACTATCAAATCTTTATGGCCCCGGAAGACCGCCCGAAAACTTCATTTGTTGTTCACTTGGGTGTTTATTGCTTTAAGGTTACGCCATTTGGGCTCAAGAATGCTGGGGCCACTTATCAGCGCCTCGTTAACAAATGTTTGAGGAAGAAATTGGGGGATCCATGGAAGTGTACGTCGATGATATGATTATTAAGAGCGAGCGTCAAGGCTTGTACTTAGAAGACCTCAAGCGCATCTTTGCCATTCTACGCCAATACGGAATGAAGTTGAATCCTTCAAAATGTACTTTCGGGGTGCGAGGAGGAAAATTCTTGGCCTACATGGTCAACCAGTGGGGAATTTAGGCTAATCCGGAAAAATCAAGGCTATTTTGGACATTCCATCCCCTCGTAATCTCCGGGAAATACAGGTGCTGGTAGAAAAAATCATTTCTTTGAACAGGTTTATCTCGCACTCGGCAGACAGAAACCTTCCTTTCTTCAAAATTTTGCGCAATGCTCGAAACTTTGCTTGGACCGAGGAGTGTGAGAAGGCATTACAGGACATGAAGGCTTACCTTTCGAGCGCTCCGCTCCTGACTAACCAGTTGAGGGTGAGAAGTTGTTCATGTACCTCTCCGTTTTAATCGAGGCAACGAGCGCAGTACTGATAGCTGTACGGGAACGTAAGCACTTTGCCTGTGTACTATTTGAGCAAAACATTACAAGGGGCCGAGAGGAAGTATTTGGAAATTGAGAAATTTGCATTCGCCCTCATTAATGCATCGCGACGGTTGAGGCCTTACTTCCAAGCACACTCAATAATTGTCCTCACTGATCAGCCTCTGAAGCAAGTGCTGTCCAAACCAAATGTGTCAGGAAGGTTGATAAAATGGGCCATCGAGTTGAGCCAGTTTGACTTAAGTTTCGAGCCCAAAACTGCTATACAAGCGCAGGTTGTAGCTGACTTGCTGGTTGAGCGCTTCGGTTTAGAACCCGCCGTTTTAAAGAACGATGGTCTACGGGTCCTGCACACGGATGGTTCCTCAACCTCTCAAGGGGGAGGAGCAGGGGTAACCCTTAGAGACCCCAATGGAATTGAGTTAGACTTTGTAATCAGGTTTGATTTCTAGGTCACCAATAACGAGGCAGAATATGAAGCCCTCGTTCTAGGATTGAAAATTACTTTTCAAAACAGAGCCTCCAGAATTACCGCCTATGTGGATTCGCAATTAATTGCGAGCCAGATTGAAGGGACTTATGACGCTCGAGAAACCACCATGGTGCAGTATTTAAACAAGGTCAAGGAAATTATTGGGAAGTTCAAGGAATTCTATCTACTCCAGGTCCCACGGGCAGAAAACGAGCGTGCATATGCTCTCTCTAAATTCGCCTCAGCATTGGAAGGTACCTCCGAGCGCTCTGTCACGTTCCTTAGAACAGAAGAGCCCTTGATCAAGGAGAGAATCGCCAAACAGATGGTCGTTATGATTAACCCTCATGAGCCCTGCTGGCTCTACCACATAGTGAGATTTATCAAGGATGTCGTTTGCCCCACCGACAAGGTGGAAGCACGGAAAATCAGGAGCAAAGCCCCTAGTTTTTCTTTGAACTCTGAGGGGAGATTATTCAAGAAGTCTTTCCAGGGCCCGCCAATGAGATGTCTAGGGCCCTCGCAGGCTAAAGAGACGCTCGAACATATTCACAATGGAAGCTGTGGAAACCATTCGGGGGGACGTATCCTTGCTAAGAAAATTCTGAGGAGTGAGTTTTATTGGCCCACGATTCTCCAAGATGCCATTGAGTACGCCAAGAAATGCCCCAAGTGCCAGTTTCACTCTAACCTCCCTCAACTGCCAGCTGCTCAGATGGTCCCTATAGATGTCTCTTGGCCCTTTGACCAGTGGGGCATCGACATTGTGGGCCCCTTGCCCATCGTGGTCAGACAAAAGAAGTTTGTCATTTTAGCCGTCGACTATTTTACCAAATGGGCCGAGGTTGAGGCCGTTGCAAAGATTACATTCAGGGTCGGGAGGGACTTCATTTGGAAAAACATTATCTGCAGATATGGCATACCAAGGGTACTCATTTCAGACAATGGATCCCAGTTCATAGCAGCTGACACGCGAGAATGGTGTTCAGAGTTGGGTATTGAGCAACGTTTTACTTTCGTAGGTCATCCTCAAGCCAATGGACAGGCAGAAGTTACCAACAGGATCATTTTGCAGCATTTGAAAACGATGCTAAAAAGCAAGAAAAGTGAGTGGGCCGAAGAGCTACAAGGAGCCCTATGGGCCTATCGTACGACTCCACGAGCGTCAACCGGAAAAACGCCATTTGCCCTCGTGTATGGATCTGAAGCCATGATACCGGCGGAAATTGTACACGAATCCGCTCGTGTAGCCTATTTTGAGCCCCAAGATAATGAAGTCAACAGGAGCCAGGAGTTGGACCTACTGGAGGAAAGAAGGGACAATGCATGGGCAAAAATGCACAGATATAAGGCAGTTGTGGCACGACAATACAACAAGCGTGTAAAAGAAAGAACTTTCCAACTGGGAGACTTGGTCTTGAAGAAAGTAGAAGTATCCAAGCATGTGGGGAAATTGGATCCCAACTGGGAAGGTCCGTTCAAAATCATACAAATCAGAGCTAACAACACTTACACCCTGGAGACACTGCAAGGCGAGCGCTTGCCTCGCCCTTGGAACGTATGTAACCTCCGGCGGTTCTATGTTTAAAAGTTCACTAAAAATGATGATGTAACAATCTCACTAATGGGCTCTATGTACTACTTCAAATCTCAAGTAAGTTACAATACATTCTCCTGAATATTTCTATACTACTACTTTTAAATTATGCAAGTGGATAAGACCCACATCCCTCGTTTCTACGAGTGTGGTTGGCAATCAATTTCAATACGCACGATGTTATTGCGCATGGGTTACGCTTGCCAGCGCTCTACTCCATGTGGGGGGACGCCCTCATAGGGATAGCCTGGTAACGCTCACAACCAACATGATGAATCGAAGAAAAACACAAGGACAACCCTAGTAGGCCTTGGTTGTTTGTCACAATGCCTTGCGCTCGAAAAAGGGATCGCATGTAAGTCCAAAAAGTCAACGGGTGCAATCGCGCTCGTTCAGCGGTAACGTTATTCAGAATGAATTTGCTCAAGTCTTGAACACCAGGGCGTTCTCAAGGGGGTGATCCCCGTACTCGTTCAAAGGCAGTCGATTTTTACAAAATTCTTGTTAGGTCCAAGCTAAAAGTTCTCTGAGAAAGAAACTCGCACGCTTACTTAAAGGTTTGAATGTATTTATATGTGCGAAAATTTTCACAAGTCTTGAACGAGGGTAGCCTCTCAGTAAGACCCTCGTAATTACTCAAGACTTAGTAAAATTTTCTAAATTTAAAGCAGAATTTTCGCAAGTCTTGAACGAGGGCAGTCTCTCAGTAAGACCCTCGTAATTACTCAAGACTTAGAGAAATTTCACAATCAGATAAACAAAAGGAATAAAAGGAGACACCATTGCGAGAGAAAAAATCTTCATTCATTGAACTCTCATTAAGTTACAAAATAAGGGCACATGGGCCCTTAGAATTCCTACAAAAGTTAAGTACTAAACAGAAAAGAGAAGGAAATTTCAACATAAGCATACGGAGGGAGACTTCAGGCAGCAGGGACAACGTCTTCATCCAGAACCACTAGGATATTTTGGGCCACGGGACCATACACTGGGCCCGCCGGCTCTTGTGCTGGAGGGGCTTGTTCTTCTTGATCCTGGGCAGCTGGGGGAGGCACAGGCTCATTATTTTCTGGCGCTTGGAGGGCATTGGGCTCATCAGCTTCGTTGACAGCAACAGGAGTGGTGACAAAGGGCGTTGAAGACTCATTTGCAGGGAAGGCCCCGGAGGAGATAGTGGCAGCATCCGCACCCTCATTTTGCTCTGCTTGGGAGGTTTCCACTGGAGGGTGGGCCGCCATGTACTCATCTTGGAGGAGCGTGACCAGGAAATTGTACTCTGGCTCGGAGATGTTGGACTCAGGATCTTCGCGGTCATCATCCTCCTCAATGCATCGCTCATTGAACATGAGCCCCGTGCCCTGCGCCTCACGCATGGATGGATCTGTTAGGTCCTTGTGGATACCCTGCTCAATAGCTAAGTTGAAGGCCTTCTGAGCCTCGTCAAGACAATGCAAAGAGGCCGTAAAGTTGAATGCCTTGGAATGGTGAAACTTGATGAGCCCCTCTTTAACCGCTTGCTCAATGAGATGAGGAAGCTGGTTCATGGTATCCGCAAATTTCTGCTCCGCCTGAGCAGCCCTCGTCTTCCATGCGTCACGATCGGCCGTGAGCTTTTCATGGCTCTCCTGGAGTTTATTATATTACGTGTGTCAACTCCTACGAGCAGTCTCAACGTTCGTAAAATCCTCCTCCAGCTTCTTCATCTCAGCCTCCATCTTTTGGTGCTCTTCCTTAAAAGAAATGTACTTGGCCTTCTCTATGTCCAAATCTTCCTGGATTTGAGCAGGATCATTCGAGCGTGCCATTTTCTTGTACTTGGCCTTCCGATCAGCATAAACTATGGCACGCATTTGAATGTTCTTGGCCCTCGGAAGCACTTGCTCCACAGGCTCGAAAGGGCAGAAATGTTAGTAAAAATTTTGGAAAAAAACATCTTCAGAAAATAAAATTCGAGGAAGAAAATGGGACTTACAAAAATTAGGGCGTGCACCATATCGCTAGTCACCTTTTCAACGGTCTCGGAGTGCAGGTGCCTATGGTCCACTGTGAATTGGACCCTCTCGTATAAGCCCTCACTGATGGTTTGGGCGACTTTTCCTTGCCTCAATAGTATGGCACCTCCATCTGCGGAGCCCTTGTAGCTCCTATGCCCTCGACGGTCGAATTCCCACAAATGCTCCTCCTCTGAGGAGGAAGTATCTCCGTCGCCCTTGGGGCCCTCCACAACTTGCTTGCCCTTGCCAGTTATGGAAAAAGCATCGGGCATTCTCTTCCTCTTTCGGGAAGTCTGACCAGCGTTCCCCTGAGCCCCACTGATGACCACGGTCGCAGTGGGCCTCGTTTGATTGACGGTGTTGGGGTTGACTGCCCTTGTATCCGCAGCAGCTGGTGGCCGTGCCACTATTCGGTTTTCTGTGTTGGCCGCTCGATTCTCTCCGCGGCCTTGTGATGTTTGAGCGCCAGTTGCAGCGCTTGAGCTGGCGCCTTGATGACCGCCACGACCGTCGCCCCGTCCGGCCCCTCGGCCTCATGGGTTTTCTTGATCTCTCTGATCGGCTTGGCGCCTATTAGCATTGGAAAACCTAGCAGCGTTCCTGATTCCTCCACCCTCCATGATCATGTTTGGTCCTGAGACAAGAAAACAAGGGTTAGAAATCCTTGCGCATATTTTTTCAGAATACAAATTATGAATGCAGAAAACAAGCGTGCAGTTAGTGCTCCTATCTAAAGGTTAGTGTCCTAAAATCTAACCATCTCTGCCCAAATCTCGAGCGGGAGGGTGACTGAGATAGTAAGGGTCACTGAAAAGCCCACAAAGGAACAGGAGCTCCTCATCATCTATCAAATCCTTGGCTTGAATTAACCGACCCTCGTCCTTCAACGATCCAGCCAGATCCTTCCCCCAATTCTCAGGAAAAGTGGGTTTTAGGTGATTCTTCACAAGGGAGCCCTTCCCATGCGAGACCCACTCTCGTGACACCCCGAAATTATCATCCGTTGGGGCTTTTACAAAAATAAACATCTCCTTCCAATCTGGCCCATAGGTGGATGTTGGAGAATTGATCAACTTCAGGTGGGCCTTTGCTTGAACATAATAAAAGAAGCCCGCCTCAGGAGACGAGCATGGTGAGCTTACAACTTGGAACAGAGCGTTGAAATTCTGCATTGAAGGCTCGTAGTTGGTACACTTCATGAGAATCACAAAGCATGTTATGAGCGTAACACCGTTGGGCACGATTTGGGAAGCGCAAAGATCCAGGGTGTTCAAGATGTTGGCCACTGGGATTGCAATTGGAAATCTTAGGCCCCCGGAGCCAATCACATCCTTGTAAACCGCCATTTCGCCAGGTGGGGGATGGTTGGCGCGCTCATGCTTGGTTGGGATTCTCCATGTATAACGCTCGTCCCAGTAGATTGGAGCCATAACAGACTTTATCTCCCCCAGAGTGATTGTGTTGGGAGTCTCATCAGGGGTACGCTCGGTCGCTTGCATGCCTGAGCCTTCACCCTCGTTTGACCCTTTGGCCTTCTTAGCTTTTCTGGGCCTCTGGGGTTTCTTGCCTTTGCCCTTGGCGTGGGTTCTTTCTGAGGGCCCTGCTTCCCCCTCGAAATCTGAGGTCGGGGCCGCGACGGCCACGGTCACGGTATGGCGGTGAGGATGGGTCGCACTTTCTGTCAGCGGTAGTACCTCTCCTTGCCTCTCCGCTTCCATCACCATGTTCATCTCTTCAAATATGTGTTCAACCCCATCTGGGTTTCTTTCATCTATGGCCATAACGGCCGCGTCCAACTCCTCATCCCTAGGGGAGCCTGGAGGAGATGAACTCTGGGTAGCTATCTCCTCAACCTCGCGGGTAAATTCTTCTACATGATCTCTGGCCATGGCTATTGTGGAATCTGGAAGGGGCACGAGGATTTTGGGAGTGAAGGATGTTCGAAGAAATTTGGGATTTCTAGAGGAGGTGGAGCCTGAGGAATTACTATATCCTAATCTGATTCTAAGGTTAGCAAAGTTAGAAGATTTCAGCGGAGGTTACCTTGGGTTTTCTGGAAAAACTCGAGAAAGAATTGCGAATGCTTGGGATTTGCTCTACAAAGGATTTTTCTGCAAAAGGTGCTCTAAAGATAAGTTTGCGTAAAAAATAAGATGGATACAGAATCCCTTATTTATAGGGATGGAAGTTGGTACGTTTCTGGCAAAAAATTCAAAGTTGCAATCATTTCCCGCCTAGGAAACCGTCCACTTTATTGAACCGTCGTGTACATCCCAAGAATCACACGTCCCACGCGCATCAGCATTAAATGCATAAACGTTTCAAGCGGTCAGAAGAAAGGACCGCATTAAATGCATAGACGTTTCAAGCGGTCAGTAGAAAGGACCGTATTTATGGCGAAATCAGAAGGATGATTACCCAACACGCCATGCCTTGTATAAGCGCAACGCTCGATGGATTACCTTGGTAGAATTCTACAGCCCTTATCACCAAGGGCTATAGAATTGGGGGGCAAAATGATGGGGATTAAATATGCTTGACCCAAGTTTTGACGCGTGGCACGGTCAACGCAAGACACGTAGACTCAATGGTCCCCAAACATCCCGGATTTCCACTAACACATGATCTATGCGCTCTTTAACGAGCGTCTCAAGGTCTATTAACGAGCGTCCACCTCGCCTTATCCGGCATGCTTCCATGGCTCTAAGGCAGTCGTTCAAACCCCCGAGCGTCAAATCTTCTCAAGGATACGTGCCGTCTCTGCTACGTACCTGCACGATTAATATGCCGCTCTCTAACGAGCGCACTTCGCAACACCAGGCTAAGCTCCAGTGTATCAAGAAAGATCTCTTCGAGCGCTACATTCCCTTAGGGAAGCTTCCACTCCTCCCCAGCGCATTAGCCTTGGCCTTCATCCCCCAGCGGATTCACTGGCCTCCAAGGCTCTCAGTTCACACGAGCGTGCTCTTAGCCCTCGTTACCAACCCCCAAAACGGCTCTCTGACACCCCGTACATGCCCGCGCACCTACCACTGTTGCCAGCACTAACTTTCACCAGCTTTTGCAGAAGATTCCTCCTAGGTTTCTCTCATAGCGCCACGTGTTAGGGCAACACTTGGTCAGGACCACACGGTGCAAATGACCAAAGGGTCCCTGACCCTTAACTATAAATAGACAAGTTCAACTTCTTCACTGTAAGGAATCTCCATTACTGCAGCTTCACATTTCGCATATTCTCTCTTTCAGATCATGATCTGACTTGAGCGTCGGAGAGCCTAACTGGGAATCACCCCCAATTCCCCCAGCTTGGCCGTCTGACCTCCGTTTCTTTGGTGTTTGTCCTAGCAGGTTGAACCTACCATCTTTTCTGGCGATCTTCATCGGTTTCCCCATCTTTAAACAAATTCTAAAGTGATTGGACTCTGTACACCCTATTCAAACCCATCAGTCATACAAGAATTATTTAAGTTCTTTCATTCATCACATGGTTCATGTATCATGTATTTTATTACTAACTCATAAAGTTCGAAATTCTTTTCTCAATCAGAAAATTCGACATAGATGAATTGATTAAGTTGATCATGTGTTGTAATTTTATATTATGATCTTACGATTATCAAAATATGAGCATGTAGCAACCGTCTCTTTTGAAACTCGATTACATGAACATGTATGACCACCTTTAACCAAATATCTTATCATTGAATAATTGATATTTCAAATATTGTAATTTTTCCCGATAAACTCTTGAGGTGTAAAATATCTCTTTTAAATTATGAATAATAAATGTTGACCACCAATCACTAAGTAAAACATAATAAGATCAATATATACATGCATTTCTCTTCATGTGAAAGAACCTTCTTTGCAAACGGAAAATTTGATATCAACATTATTGAATCAAATAATAGAATTATTTGGGTTGTCTTTTAATTCTAGTATGAATATGTGTATATATATTAATGTCAAGTAATTATTTCTTTTAACTAATTATTTTTTATCTCTTTTTTATTTCTCTTTTTTTCATTTGATCTTGCATTCTATTTTTTATTTTTTTTATATTCCTTTAAAGAGTATTATTTATGATTTATGTTAGTTTTCTTGTCATTGATTTTATATATGTAGTAGAAATAGTTAAAAGAGTGTATTTATATAAAAAATTCAAAGAAGGTTTAATCGAACATAATAAAAAATTAATCATAAAAATAGATTATATTTTATTTTTATATGCACATTAAGTCTCCTTGGAATTCTTAATTTAATATAATTTTGGTCTGATGACCTACAACTCTGAATTATGGTATATTCCTTTTAATTACAAGTGTGTTTCTAAAATTTACTCAAGTTTTATCTATTATATTATGTATAATATCTCATTTGATTATTTAAGTATGTATTTTTCTTTATTTTCTCTAGTTTTGTCTTTATTTGTAAAATTTTACTTTTCTTTCTACACTCGCTAAAAGTTTCATATATTTGTACTTATTCTTTAATTATACAATTAAATGACATCCTTTTTATTTATTAATAAATATAAATAAATTTTGATTGTAAAACTATATAATATGAAAGCACGATCGGTTTCAATTTGAAATATTATAACAGATTATTTTGATATTTCACCTACACAAACTATAATAGCAGCACATATATATAGAGAGATAGAGAGATAAAAGTAAAAACAGAAAGACTACATTGAGTCTCTATGTTTTTTTAATTGTTTAAAGGCAACGATGTATCTTATTTAACGTCTTCTCATCAATCATGTGGAATTATTCCTCGACTATTTTAGATGCAACATTCATCTTCTCACAATCATATTTCGATAGTTATCATAAAACGGAGGAAGTGACAAACTAAGAGAGTACGTTTTTTAACCATATAAATATAAAAACATAAGGAATACCTAAATATAAATATATAAATACGCTATATACAAATGTATAGTGCTAACATAATATATAGTGTTGATCAATTCTAATGTAATTAGAATTTTATTTGGATTGATTTATTGAAAGTTACCATATGTAACTCATTCAATTTAAATAATATTTTATTTTACATAATTATCAAAATTTATTAAAATATATAAATTAAATGAATTTATTGTCTTCCTATTCATTAGATATCTTGTAGCACCCGAAAAGCTAGGTAGCCACATCCCCCGCACTATAGTTCAATCCACAGATGGAACGAACACCCATACATGAATCAAGCCTATAGCGAACGGGAGACAATAATAAAAAAACAATCCAGCTAGGTGGGACTAACCCTCAAATAGTTACCAACATGCATAGCAATTAAAACGGAGGCATAATAAACATTCATGTCCTTAACATCATTTAAGTTCATTTCCATCATTTTCATATATACATATCCATTTTCCAAAGACAAGTCATAATATACATAGGTACCATAACAATTCGTAAGTAATACATATGCATCAATATGAAAATGGAATATGCTAGAAGCAAAGTAAAGACCTGACACTACTCCAACCCCGCCTAGCATACACCCTGCAAAACCTGAAAAGTGAGGTGCAAGTCTAAGAAAGACTGAGTGAGGGGTTTAATAATTATAAGCGCAATTACCATGCTAGCCATAACCTCGGGTAACGTGTTATAAAAAGGAAATAATATAAGTTCATTAATATAGTAGGTCTCGCCCGAGATTACAACTATCCAATTTACAATTCAATCAATCAGTGGCTCGATGAGTGAGGGAAATTCTCCAACCTTTCTGCAATAGTGAACAATCATACATGTTTCCATTGATTAAGTGATCATGCAATTAATTAACGTGCAATCAAGTAGCAGTTTCATGAACTCCTTTTTCCTTCGGGTGATGGTGGGATTGCAAGGCCCAACCATCCATGCATGGTGTACGTCAGGAACATGACTCCCACGCAAGGGATTTCTTCCTCTACCAAACCTCCTGGTGGATTCAAAGGTGATCCCAAAATGGTGAGGATCGTGCAAGAGTTACCCGTTAGCCCTTGCTTTTCCGGTTGGCTCAATTACTACCCTCGGGCCCACAGTGAACAATATACTCGACAAATCATGGTTGGTTCAGTACAATAACGTGGCTTGCTTTCAATTAATTGAGGTTTTGGAAAACTATAGATATAAATATACATTTTGGCTAAAATTCTCACATAAGGGTTATAAGGGTTCTATATAACTAGAAATTAAACCTCTCCTGCAAGATGACAATACAAAAACACGAGCTAAGCCAGTGCCCATTAGATCAAGGTATCTCTGACCTGGAGAAGAACTGGACAAGAAAGGAAGCATTGTGTACTTGTGAGGTAAGACTCAATAATGATACCAAATATGACGTACGCCATAGTCATGAGCATATTCTTGTGTAAAATGAACACATACTTGTATGTAATAATCATATAGATGCTGATAAATGGAATGGAAATAATCTTAAGTAGGCAATAAATCTCACGGAGACCACGTATTCAAGACATGCAATCATATGAATTCGTTCACATAACGCACGGAGTTAAAAATTAAGTTTAAGTAATTAAAGACCATAAAGTGTCAAATAACCACATAATCATCAATTATTCAAGTATTCCAATCATATAATTCACATACGAGAGCCAAGAGAGTGAAAGGAATTCAAGAAGAAGGATTTTGGCAAGTTTGGCAAAAACGGACAATTTTCGAAAATGCGCATGCTCTGGAAAAAGGGAAATATCTAAAGTTCTAGAAATTGGAATTGGGTTTTGTCTATTGTAAATGAAACTATACAAATAGAACTTTAAAATGATATATGGCTCGTGTCTTAGTTGAAAGCGAGGTGAAAATGGCGTAAGCCCGAAGTTGGATGAATGCAGATTGTCGGTAAAGTGGCAACACCAAAAAGAATTGATTATATCTATATCTCACAAATGACAAAAGATATCGAGATTATTCCAATTTTATATTGTTCTAGACTTCAAGAGGTTTCCAACTGCTCAAAAATCAGGTCAATCGGAGTTCTTTTGAGCGGTAAACGGGCGTGTGAAAAATACACTGGAAGCAGATACGACCGTGTGGAAACTGTCTGTCACGAAAATGGGTACCCACACAGGCGTGTGGGAAATGAACTGGGAGACCACATGGGCGTGTGGGAAGTCTCTGTCCGAAAAAACAGGGAAAGGCTTGGAAATTGGCTCCCAAACCAATCCCACTCCATACCACAACAATTAACAACCTCAAAACTAACATATAACATGCATAAGTCTCAAATGTATCAATTAAGCTTCATATAATCCAAGCAACCATGCTTTGATCCATGAAAATTCCAATATAAAACCTTTATGAATAAAGTGATCCATCATGCATCAAACCTCATGAATTCAAGTTATAAATGTACAAAACCATCTCAAGATCATTATATATGATTCATATAACTTATGGAATTCAAAGGAATCATAAACCCTAACTCTTCTATCATGAATCAACAAAGTTATATACATGCTCTCACCTTGAAGATGGAGGAGATGAAGGGGAAAAGAGAGGTGATGGTGTGGTTCTTGATCTCTTGAAGAAGAAGGGATGAAAACATGGCTTCATTGCCCCTTGGTTGGTTCGAACTTGAAGAGAAGAGAGGGAGAGAGAGAGAGATGTCTTGCTTTGGCTCATTTATGAAATGTTGAAGGATGAACAAAAGTGTATGTATATGTGTGTATATGTATTAAATCGTGAAAGAAGAGGGGGAAGAAAAGGGAAATTGCAATTAGGTCATTGGGGAAATTAAATGAATGCAATCAAGTACTCAATTAATGAAAGTTACAAATGAGTCCACCTCCATTTATCAATTAAGTCCTCCGGTTTCAAAAGGTAACATTTAAGCCCAATCAAGCATACAATTCTCAAATTAGAAATAATTTAAACATATGAATTATACTCGGGAAATAAAATACACTACTCACATGATTCAATTCATGAAGTTAGAAATTTGATCATATAATTCATAAAAGGTTACAAGTAATTAAACTAAATCGCGCCAATAAAATAACGAAAAGGAATTAAATAAACCTTAAATCTCAAAACTCACACGCGTGGCACGCTTACCTGAATGGCTGGAAAAACTGAGGGCGTTATAATCTCTCCCCCTTAAGAGGACCTGGTCCCCAGGTCCACTGCCTCGAGTTCTAGGCTCTTAAGCAACTCTCTCGTGTTCATCCCACGTGGGTTAGCAACTCCCCACCAGGGATTAGTTTGGAAAATGTAACAGCCCTGATTTGGGGCCAAGAAGAAATAGGTAAGAAAAAGGTTAGGAAGGAAGTACTTATAGTTAGTTATTATTCATTGCTAAATGTAGGAATTTGTAGAGACACTTTTACCTATCAAATATTAGGTTCAAATGAATCCTTGTAAAATTTTATGAATTATGGTATCGTTCCTGAACCCTAATTCTCATTATAACTCCCATATTAACCAAAACCGGCCAAAAACCCTACTTTAACACTATATTTTGAGATTTCCGAATTTCAATGTTTTCCCTATTCAATATTATAGTCAAAACGATCCTTGGATTATTTTATGAATTTTCATACTCATACCAAAACTTCATTCCAACCGTAGCATATTTTATAAATATTTTCCTTTTTAAAAGTTATCATTTTATTTTAAACAATTAGCTTTCATTCAATATTTAAAATTATATTTAAAACGTTTCTTGAATTTTTCTCTAAACTATGAAAATTTTTCTAACCTTTAAACTTCATCATAGCTTCGTTTATATAATTTTATCATGATTTTCATCATCATTAACGTTCATGATTTGTAAACGAAAAACCTAAATATTCCACATTTATAATCATAACGAAGCTTATTTCTCACTCATTCTTTCATTATTTTACTACTTCAAGTTCTCGCCTCTCGACTCTTGAATAAATTTTATATTATTTTACATTTATTTTTATTTACTATGACATCATTCATGACATAACCTTCTAAAAATAGAAACTTCTAAAAATAGAAAGTTTAGAGATATGAATCTAAATCTTCCACATCTCTTACAAGAATCCCACACATTTGTATAAATTTAAATTCTTCCACATTTCCTCCACAAATTCACAACACTTGTGTGATTTAGAAATTCCCATATCTCTAACATATTTTTAGAAATTGCACAAAGACCCCTAATTCCTACCTATAAATACCCTTCAAGATACCTCTAAGGCGTCGTTCCGTGGATTCCTGAAATCATGCATTTTAAAGTAGGAGAGTAGTTAGTCAAACTAACAAAGTGAAGGGGTATATAACTTATAGATATATGTATATCTGTGTATATATATATTTATATGATCAAGAAGATCTTGATCTAAAATAGTAGCAATAGGATATAGCAAATATGAACGGTTCATAATAATTGTTAAAATAGGGATAGGGGCAATTTGGAGTATTTGTAGAAATATGAACCGTCTATAACAAGAACATTAATGCCCGTAAGCTAGGCCTCTCGATCCGTAACTCCTTAATTAATTTGGTAAAACAGTATCGGCACTGTACATAGTACCGATACTTCAATTAAACTCAATACGATAATACCACCGCTACTCCTTGGTGTCAATAGGGGAGCTAACCCTAGAGACCATGAACACGATTCGGGAGGCAGCTATCTCTCCCTCATCCCTTGGCATGGAGTAATTATCCTCCAGTTAGACCACTACCAAGAGGTGGCAGTCTGTAGCACCAACAATACCCTCGGTCCGATACCTTTAGGGTAATTGCTCGCTACGGATACAGCTGGGGCCCGTAACATGAATCAAGAACAATATTTTGCTTGCATAACCCGGAATCAATGTTTTGATAAAGTGGACTTGAAATATATAACGTCCTAGTAAAACGTTGATTCCGGCATGAAAGTATTTTTCCCTTAAGAGGGACATTGTAGTACAATAATATATATAGAGGGTAGTAAATCAAAATGATAAGTAGGTTTGGAAATAGTTTTTATATAGATACATATGTATAGCATGATTCCAGTTGAAAACATTTTAACCCTCATCGAGTGTGTTGACGGTCTAGATAAAATCCTTGGGATTCCACTGTTCAATTATATCCTCTCCTGAAAGTACTACTACCGGCTTAGGACTAAGTCTTAATACTCAAATAAACAATGCACAAGAAATTCTAACAAGCTAGAGTTAAATTTTGGAAATTGTTATTTAATCCTCTTTTTTTTTTAAATTCTAAATAAAAGTTCTTTCTAAAAATTCAAAATATTATTTTATATTAATATTTGAAATCTCTACAAGATTTTATGAGTCAAAGTCTTCATTTGAAATTAAAAGTCAAAGTTACTATAGAAAAATGATTACTATTTAATCATAGGGGTTAAACACTCTTAAACACTTTTATTCCCGAAGTTTCATCCTTCTGAGTTTTGAAGTTGCATCGAGTGCTAGATCCCCCATTTCTTCTCTTGCCACTTTTGTAGAATCTTGTTACCTATTGATTTTTGCTTCCCCATTGTCCCAACTAGAAGTGACCCAATCGAGCATAACCATGAATTTTAAGTCATCTCCCGGTCGGCTCTCCCCCTTAAGAATTCCTATCCTTATCCGTTAAACTCGTTCCATCAACTCCGGGGTCAAAACTCTCAACTCCCCGACTTAGCTTCCTTGGTAATAATGGTTCCAGTCATCTCACTCACATTTGCTTCGATGTGGTTGGTAAGGTTAGCAACCCATTCCTTTCATTTCAAATCTTCAGCTTTACTTTTTCCCCGAACCTTGAAATTCTTGCTTTCCTTTTAACCAACCAGTGCAACCCAAAGTTCCTTCTTATCTTGATTTAAGCAAGGCCCGGACGAAGTAACATTTGATGAACGAAGTGGAGATCATTCTTATCAAGCAAACATTGAACCATGCATGTTGGGTAAAATGCCAATGCACGTAGCAACTTTCAAACATATTAATATTCAACACATTTGAGCATTTATCAAGTAGAGATGCACGCAAATATATAAAAGAGATTGAATAATTTAAATACGACATATGATGCACGTGTCATAAATGTAAGACACCTGGCACCGTAGTGGTGAACTTTGGCTTGGCAACTTATTCTTCATTTCCTTAAGTACAGGCTTGCCTCGGATTTATTGATCATAGCTTGTTTACCCACGGTCTTCTAGATCTTCAAAGTTTCCTGATATAAACTTATGTGTTCCTTTGGTCCGAAATTAAAATCCCTCGAACCCAACTTCTTCTATGCCCATGGAATCGGCATCTTGAGATTGATCCGTCCCCAATTGATGTTCTAAATCCTACTCTTAGTTGTCACTCTGCTCTAAGTTCCCTTGACTATCCTTTATAAGTTCAATGATGGGATGAACTTATCTTTCAATTGCTTACACTTGAGCACATAATTTCCTTAAAAGAGCTCATTGCCTTTCTTTATCATTTTCATTCGTTGCTCCACATATTCCATAGGTTTGCCTTCACCGCGGTTGATTGGTTTTCTTCAATTCTTTCCAAATTTAGCTTCTATTATTTTTCGAAATCTGAAGTGGTCCGAATCAGTTTTCTTTTCCTTCTACCCCAAATTCAATTCCTAATAGCTTGATGTGCTTGAAGGTTCTTCCTTGACGATCCGTATTGCTCCCCATCTCCCAATTCAACCTCACCTCACGACAGTTCAGCTTGGAGCTGAAAAATAAACTCCAATCCAGATGAAGGTAGAATCTTGAGTATCTTGGTTTTCCATAAACTTGAAACCACCATATTGATCGATCCTCTTTACTCCTTCCTATCAGACTTATTTTTAACCCGAAATCTGAAGTGGTCTCAATTCCCTTTTTCTTAGTCTCTTCATCCTTCTTTATCGATCTAACCCCCGATTTATAATTCTTTCCATATTTCCTTTGCTTCTTTCTCGAGCTAGATGATCTTTGTTGCTTATGAACCTCGAGCCTACTTTGTCGTTAATTTTCTTGAAGATCATCGCCTCCTTATTGATAGAAACCTAGAACCTAAAATATCTTCGAGATTTTATTCACTTCTCTCATGAATGGGAGGATCCTACAAGATCCAGTTGAAATGACTTTTGTAGTGTAGACGTGTGAGTGTTAATCTTGCAGGTTGTAGACATGACGCCCTACCACTATCTCGTCGAGTATCCACCAACTTTAATTGGACTTAGAAGTTACTCTCACAATTGGCCCTCCTATTTCAGATCTTGTTACTCAAACTATAGCCCATTTAAAGAAGGTCATGACTCTTGAATTCTTGTATATAATTCACGATGCCTTCCTTGTATCATTCGGCTCGAAGTATTCAAGATATGCAATCATATGAATTCGTTCACATAAGGCACGGAGTTAACAATTAAGTTTAAGTAATTAAAGACCATAATGTGTCAAATAACCACATAATCATCAATTATTCAAGTATGTCAATCATATAATTCACATACGGGAGCCAAGAGAGTGAAAGGAATTTAAGAAGAAGGATTTTGGCAAAGTTTGGTAAAAACAGACAATTTTCGAAAATGCGCATGCCCTGGAAAAAGGGGAATATCTAAAGTTCTAGAAATTGGAATTGGGTTTTGTTTATTAGAAATGAAAATAGACAAATAGACCTTTAAAATTATATATGGCTCATTTCTTAGTTCAAAGCGAGGTGAAAATGGAGTAAGCCCAAAGTTGGATGAATGCAGATTGTCGGTAAAGTGGCGACACCAAAAAGAATTGATTATATCTCACAAATGACAAAAGATATTGAGATTATTCCAATTGAATACTGTTCTAGACTTCAAGAGGTTTCCAAATGTTCAAAAATCAGGTCAATCAGAGTTCGTTTCAGGGGTAAACGGGCGTGTGAAAAATGCACTGGAAGTAGACACGGGCATGTTGAAACTGTCTGTCACGAAAATGGGTACCCACACGGGCGTGTGGGAAATGAACTGGGAGACCACACGGGCATGTGGGAAGTCTCTGTCCGAAAAAACAGGGCAAGTCTTGGAAATTGGCTCCCAAACCAATCCCACTCCATACCACAACAATTAACCACCTCAAAACTAACATATAACATGCATAAGTCTCAAATATATCAATTAAGCTTCATATAATCCAAGCAACCATGCTTTGATCCATGAAAATTCCAATATAAAACCTTTATGAATAAAGTGATCCATCATGCATCAAACCTCATGAATTCAAGTTATAAATGTACAAAACCATCTCAAGATCATTATATATGATTCATATAACTCATGGAATTCAAAGGAATCATAAACCCTAACTCTTCTATCATGAATCAACAAAGTTATACACATGCTCTCACCTTGAAGATGGAGGAGATGAAGGGGAAAAGAGAGGTGATGGTGTGGTTCTTGATCTCTTAAAGAAGAAAGGATGAAAACATGGATTCCTTGCCCCCTTGGTTGGTTCGAACTTGAAGAGAAGAGAGGGAGAGAGAGATGTCTTACTTTGGTTCATTGATGAAATGATGAAGGATGAACAAAATTGTATGTATATGTGTGTATATGTATTAAATCGTGAAAGAAGAGGGGAAAGAAAAGGAAAATTGCAATTAGGTCCTTAGGGGAATTAAATGAATGCAATCAAGTACTCAATTAATGAAAGTTAGAAATGATTCCACCTCCATTTATCAATTAAGTCCTCCGGTTTCAAAAGGTAACATTTAAGCCCAATCAAGCATACAATTCTCAAATTAGAAATAATTTAAACATATGAATTATGCTCAGGAAATAAAATACACTACTCACGTAATTCAATTCATGAAGTTAGAAATTTGATCATATAATTCATGAAACGTTACAAGTAATTAAACTAAATCGAGCCAATAAAATAACGAAAAGGAATTAAATAAACCTTAAATTTCAAAACTCACACGGGTGGCGCGCGTACCTGAACGGCTGGAAAAACTGGGGCGTTACATATGTTTTATTATAATAATTCAAATTATGGGCTTTAAAATTAAACAATGGACAAATTAAATTATAAAATTTGAATACAATTAATTAATATATTAATACTAAAATAATTCTTGTTAAATATATATATTTTTTGTAAAATAAATAAAAAATTAATTCTACCAATCAAAGAGAAATTTTTAAATGAATATGACCTATATATATATATATATATATATATATATATATATATTTCTTTTAAATTTTTGATATATCTTATTATAACATTTAAAATCATAAAATTCTATACGATTATAATCTTTTAAGCTTTAAATAAATTAATTATAATATTATGTCTTGTATGTTTAGGAAAAGGCAAATCGTGCGAGTTGGGTTTTGTATAATTATATAGTGTTTTCTTCTCCTAAATATACAAGACATAATATTAGAATTAATATATTCAAAAGCTTATAAGAGTATAACTATATAATGTTTTATAATTAGAAGAAGATTTGCACAATTATATTTTGATTAGAATTATATCAAGATAATTGAGAGTTTGATTAGATTGAAATATCCCAAGAAAGAATATTTATGTATCAAATTTGTATTTTACGAAATTACCCTTAATTTTATTTTACTGAAAGTCTTACGATGAGGGTATTTTGAATTATAATTATACAGTGTTTTATAGTTTGAAAAAAAAAGATTTATACAATTATATTTTGATTAGAATTATATAGAGATAATTGAGAGTTTGATTAGAGTGAGATATCTGAAAAAATATTTATGTACTAAATTTATAATTTATAAAATTATCCTTAACTGTATTTTATTAAAACTCTTATAATGAGGGTATTTTGGGCAGACATAAACTTCAAGAAAAACCAAAAAGTCAACTCGCACTTTTATAATATATTAGTAAAAACAATGTGCGTTGCACATTAAATATGCAATTTATGTAAATATTTTAAATATTGAATTATTAAAACAAAAATATTTAAAATATCAATTTTTTATTTTTAAATATAGTGATGAGACCTCAATTGAAATTTAGTTTTCTAACAGACGTATTTAAATAAAAAATTTATAGTTTTAACTTTTAAATTAACACTCTTATGATGCTCAAATAGTTCTAAATATTATTTTCTCGTATCATGTTTAGGTTGGACACCGTGACAAACGTCTTTCACTTGTTAAATTTAGAAATTAATTTTAAATATATATATATATATCGATTATAAAATTAACAGGAAAAATTAAATTATAATTTTTATTTTATTTGTATATGACTCTAAATACTTAGTTTGATTTATAAAATCACTCATGTTTTCTTTTGATTAAATGAGTTTTGCTTCTATTTTATTAGTTATCGATTGTAATTTAAATAATAATTATTTTTAATAAATCTAGTACTTTATAATAAGTATATAGTGTTAATAAAATTTGAACTAAGTTTAAAATAAAAAACTATAGCTTGTATCAAGCAATCAAAACTGCAAATTGTCCTCATTCAATTAAAAGATCACAAATCACTTAAATTCACACGAATCCAACCAAAATAGTTCAATACGAAAATTTTTATTAATTATGTATCTTTATAAAAAAAGTTTTTTATATTTATATATATACTAAAAATGGAAGGTTTATAATTTCAACTTATAATTAATTGTTATTTAACGGTTATTAGCAATTATTTTATATTTATACAAAAATAATTTAATTTAGAATTTAGAATTAATAATTTATTTCATTGATTTAAGTAAATAAAAAAAATTAAAAAAACTCAATAATAAACTTAATAGAAAATTAGCTTGTATGTTAATTTTTAATGGTTATTAATTAACTCTTACTGATCTATGCCATAACATTAATAATAAAATAAAGATATAATTATTTATTTTAATTGATTTACTGATTACAACATAAAATTTGTATTGATAATAAGCACTAATTATCTTCTAGGTTATGTATAAGCTCTCCCCCAACTCTCTAACTTTATACCATGATTCTTCCTTGACACCTCTCTCCCTCTCTCTCTCTCAACCACCAACACTATAGCATTCCATCCCGTCATCTTTGTTTTCATTCTTTCGACAATCTCTTGTTACTATCCACTTGTCGATCACTCACTTAACATTAATGTCATCACATACCACTATGTATGATTATATCTATAATTTATTAATGTTTCATTTTTTCTTAAACATGATTTTTTGTGCATGTAGAAATAATGATAGTTTGTTTCGTTTGATAATAGAAACTTTGTTCTTTGACATTTATATTATTCACTCTAGTACAATCTCATTAAATTTATAAGAAAATATTACAAATTTAATCCAATAGGAAGCAGTGCAGTCAAAAACACATAAAAATCACTCACTAAGATTATTTTATTAAATATGTATCTCATAATCTGTTACTAAGCATACTTTCGACCTAGCTTAACAGATACTTTGACTTTTCATCTTTTAGATGCATCTGGTATATTTGACATTAAATGTCTTCTGACAGTCTGACATATGAACTTAAACGTTGACACATTTTCATGCTCAAGTCACCGGGTCATTGGTAGTATTTTAGCTCGTAATATTTTATCGACCTCTCAACCTAGGATTTCATTAACTGGGCCTCAATTAGCCTTTAGGCTTTAGCCAATTGGCCCGCTTAGTTACCAGATCAACCTCACGATTTTTCGTATTTTGGTTGATCTGGAGGTTGTTTAGGCTGACTTTGACGGTTTGACCCATTTACTTCAACTTGTCAACTCAACGACCACATGTGTGGGTCGCTTCTAGGCAAACATAACTTTGCCATGGAGTTTGACCCCAAAGGTTGAAGTTCATGGGGCCTTCATGGTTCACCCATGATGTACTTAGGGTCCATGTGGTTCCCATTAGGACACGCTAGATGGTCTAATTGAATTATGTCATGTTATCAAATATTTATTTTTAATATATATTAAAATAATAAATATATATATATATAGAAAATAAGATGTGAGAGTTTACTTCAACATACATATCAATGTTTAAAGGAGTACTTTCAAAATACACTATTTAAGTTTAATATAATTAAATTTAACAGTTTGATCCGGCTCAAATCTGGTCGAGTTGAGATCGAAATCCTGCTGGCAGGTTTGGGTCGATCAGTCAAGAATTTATGAGTGTGGGCTCTCTATCGATCTGAAAACACTCAGCACACGTAAGCTCAAAGACCAAACTGGGGAATCGAGGGTTGGGCCTAGTTTTGACTCTCCGACGCTCAAGTCAGTGTTGAAAACTTAGAGAGAGAAATAAATACAATAAGTACGAAATAAATGCTCTTGAATGCTTACCAACAAGTAGGGGTGGGCGTTGAGGTCGGGGAATTCGGGCCCCGTCCCGACCCGATCGGGTATTTCTCGATTGGGATGGGAATTTTAGAAAATATTAAGTTCGGGATGGGACCCGAATAAGATTTCGGGCTCGGGATGGGTAGTAGTTTGGTACCCGATTTTTCCGATCGGGTACCCCGACATAAAAAAAATTATATATTTATACTATACTATAATTCTCACTTTTATTATCGGTCGCATTCAGTTCTTTCACCACCTCCCGACTCTCTTTCTCCTCAATTCTTCTCACCACCTGCCGTCAGCCACAGCCAGCCGGCCCATCCAGCGCCCGCTACCACCCACCGCACTGCCCCATGCGTGAGTTGACAACCAATCCCTATTTTTAGCCCTAATTTCAGAATTTGGGGTCAGTTTATATTTTTGCCCTAATTTCATAATTGTTGAGTTTCTTCAATTACACATATGAATATGATTTATGAATTGTTGGTGTACAATATCAGCAGATTTCAATCTGAGATGATTCGGGCATAAAGAAGAAGTTTGGTTATGGCAGAATATATAGATACAGATATTTTGTGTATAGAAGAAGAGTTGAAGTTGTAATAGAAATATAGGGATAATTACATCTAGACCCCTTCCGAGTTTAGTATATTACAATTGGACCCCTATTAGTCATTTTATTACAGTTTGACCCCTTCTGAAATTTCGAAATTACTAAACAGTGAAGAAAAGGTATGATTGCTTTAAATATTTCACGTTATATTTCAAATAATTGCGTTATATTCCAAATAATTTTGAAATTACCATTACGTTTGGTTCTAAGATCATGTTTTATAAAAGTAGAAAAAAAAATCACGTCTTTTTAGAATAAATAAACGGTTAAACAAATAATTATTTCACAATTATTTTGAATATAATGGTTATTTCACAATTATTTGGAACATTCCGTGAAATATTTAACGAAATTGTATCTTTTATAAAACATGATCTTAGAACCAAATGTAATGGTAATTTCAAAATTATTTGGAATATAACGCAATTATTTGAAATATAACGTGAAATATTTAAAGCAATCATACCTTTTCTTCACCGTTTAGTAATTTCGAAATTTCAGAAGGGGTCAAACTATAATAAAATGACTAATAGGGGTCCAATTGTAATATACTAAACTCGGAAGGGGTCTAGATGTAATTAACCCTAGAAATATATCATTTGTATATTGTGAGTAGGCTACGTTGTTAATTATTATATTTTGTACTATTATCACGTTTTTATAAGTGATCTGGGATATATGAAAAATGTTGAAATTATATGAATTTGAAAATTAGAAAGAGAAAAAAAAGAAAATAATTCGGGCACCCCGATCCCAACCCCGAGCCCGTCCCGAATCCCGAACTCTCCGACTAGTCAAGTACCCGACATTTTTGGAATGGGCTCGGGTACTCAAAATTTCACCCCAATCCCGAACTCCCCCAACCCCGAACTTCTCGTCCCGCGCCCACCTATACCAATAACTATTCAAGGGGAGCTTATTTATAGCCTTGGCTAAATAACACTGTAGTGCATATACGACAGCTATGCATTAAATACGTTCGAGCGATTGTCCCAAAAGGGAAAATGCTTGACCCTGCCAGGGGACGTAAAGCGCGCCATTTTTCCCCTTTTGGAAAGGTTTGGCACAGAGGATATTAAATGCGCCTGCGTGTACAAGTACCGGGAAATGAGAAAGTGACACACGTCCTGACAGCGACACGTCTCAGGCGTGGAAAAGTTGACCTACGTGTTACGTCAGACCACGAGGTTGATAACCACCAAATTCCGCCCAGAAGATCGAGCAGGTTGAGCCCAGTGGTGCCGATCTGACCCTAACGTCTCGATACGGGCATAGACGCAGGGGAGAGTGATTTGAGGTTGAGATCAAGGCCACGTATAGGGTACGTGTCACGTCTCAAATCGGTCATGATAATACAGGATCCACGTGGCTCCGAGTCGGGCACGCCACGTGGCCTAATAATATTATGCCATGTCAGAGGCCCTAGATGAATCTTTTCCTAGACGGTTCGAGTTTTCAAGTCCAGGTAAACTTTTGATTCCAGACTTCTCCATTTCTCTTTTCCTAGATGAATTTGGCACAAATCCCTACGGCTGTGGAGGTCGATTTCCCTGGGATCGACTAGGAGAGGTCCGTACTTTTCAAGTCCTTTTACACATTTCCCGGATCGACCCGGAGAGGTCCGTACTATTCACCTACTTCCGGATCAGAGTTTTGGATCCCTTCTCGATTCATCGAAAGAGGTAGAGGCACAGGTACAGGAGATAACTGCCAATCGAGGGGGGCAAGCTTCGACCTCGAGGCGAAAGTATGGCTTAGTAGACAAGGCTGAGAAAGAGAGGTTCGAGAGAACAGAAGAGGTGGTTATCGATCCCCAACCTATGAAGAAAAAGAAATCCAAGCATGTGTTTCGCACCTTAATATTGGTGGAGCAGAGAGCCTCTAACCTCACCAATGCGGAATTTAGAGACATCCAAAACTAGTTCTGTGACCTTCCAGAAGGATTTGGGATCAGGCTCCCAGAGGAGGGTGAGACGGTCGGAGCCTCCATGTATAGGAACTCCTTTGGCCTGTACTACGCGTCGGTACTGTATGGGTTTAGATTTTCCCTTCTCCTTCCAACGCTGACTTTCTTTGAGCGGTTCGACCTCTGCCCTACCCAATTGATGCCAAACTCAATATAGCTTTTTCATAGCATGATTATCATCGTATGATACCTCGGGTTCGAGCCATAAATCGAGGACTTTGGGGAGTTCTTTACCCTCAACACTCAGCCAAGTCCGTGGCGGGGTATTAATATTTGCAAGCAAAAGCGGGTTGTAAGCTTATCGATATCCCGACCTCATCAAACGGCAAGGAGCGGAAAGAATAGTTCTTCTTCATAGATTATCCCATGTCTCTCCCCTTTCGAACCATCTGGTTCAACGCTGAACCCAAGAAATTACCTCACCTCCGTTGATCGTAGCTGCACCAACACTTCAGCCGGTTGACCGACCTGGGGCAACTCAACCCCAAATACATGATAAGAACCGGGCATCTGGTCGAGGTAATCCTGGTCAAGGGGTTGAGGTTGAAGAACTTTAGTTTTGGTATGCCTCTGTCTCCAACCCGAGCCTGTCCCAACTAGGCCTTAGGCCTTATGTTTATTTGATTTGCTTCTTTTTTTGTTTCTGGTTCATCTTCTTATCGATGTCAATTATTTTGTAAGTTTGCACATACTTAGAATGGCCAGATTGAGGAGAGTTCAAGTAACCATGAGGTTGAACAGGGATGAACCGATCCCTGCGGTCGAGGAAGATAGAATTGATGGGGCCATAGCCGCCATCAATGAGCATCTCCCAGAGGCCCAAATTCTGGCACAACGACCAAGTAGGCAGGCCAACCCCTCCATACCCCAGCAACAGAACCAACCTATCTCTCCTGGGGCACTTGTCAAAGCCAACGTGTCAAGGTCGAGCGCTCCACCGGCATCGGGCCCAGAGCAAGTAATTAACCTGTATGATTTAGAAGTTTATCTCAATCCTAATGAGAACATTTATAACCTAACTCTTCCCCAGGTGCAGCATGGGATCGGTAAATGGATGCCTAAGAGGAAGGGGAGGGAGCCTGAGATCCGCCTCGATGCCGTGAGACGTCAGAAGAGTCGGATGAAGAAGGGAAACTTCTCGACTTCAACCAAATCGACCCATCCCTATGGTCGGCTGGGCTTAAGATCAAGAAGGAGGATGAGTCGAAGAGGGCTCCTTGGTGTGGAGGAGCCTGTTCTGGACCTACTGAGAGCCCTGTTCAACACCGACTGTATCATCGATGAGCAGAAGGAGTTGTTCCAGCAATCGATCGACCATAAGCGATACTGAGCCAGTAAGGCCTTGTTTGCTATAAGTGTTTTCGCTTTGGTTCTCCTCCTTGTTGACGTATTATTGTTGTTGTTTTTAACATTACTGGTATCAGTACAGGATATTCTCCCCGATCATGGTGAACACCTTCTAACGGGTCGAGGTGTTCCAGGATGGAAAAAAGAAGTAA
Source organism: Lantana camara (assembly GCA_037501455.1). Taxonomy (NCBI): domain Eukaryota; kingdom Viridiplantae; phylum Streptophyta; class Magnoliopsida; order Lamiales; family Verbenaceae; genus Lantana; species Lantana camara. Next base: position 123,321,586 of record CM074855.1, read on the forward strand.
AAAGAGAAGTATCAAGTGGCCAAGGAGCAGTTGAGTTCGATGAACGTCGTCGAAATGGCTGCCTTGGAGAATGAGGTGGAGGAGTTAAGGTAGGAGAAGAGGCAAAGGGTGGAGGGGGCGTAGACTAAAGCCACCAAACTGCAAAGCACCTTGGACGAAATCGACCAGCTCACCTAGAAGCATGCTACCGACCTGAGCAACCTTCAAAGCCAAGCTACTCAAGACTCCAAAAAGGCTAAGGAATCCGGTCAAGAGAAGGGCAGAAATGGAGTGTTCGAGGAAGCTCAGGCTAAAATCGATGCGGTGGTGGAGACCGTGAGGAAGACGAAGGGGGACATCGAGCGGTATGCCATTCAAGAACTTATTGAAGGCCCTGTGTTCCAGGAGGCCAATGTAATTATGAGCGTAGTCGACCTGTAGGCTAGGTTCAAGTTAGCGTATAACTAGCTTAAGAAACAAGGCTTGATCCCGATGGACTTCAACGGAAAAACCATTGGCTACCATCTTCCCGATCCCATGGATGAGGACGAGGAGCCGGTGCAGATCGACTGGCCTTTGCATAAGTATGGGTTTGCCATTGACATAGCTTACTCGAAGTGGGATAAGCAACCTACTCGATATGAACTACCGCAACCCATCGAGATTGACAGCTTCCTACCACCAACGTAATTAGGTCGAAATAAAGGCCCAACTTAGTCAGAACCTCCTCCTAGTAGTTCGACTCCAGCCCCACAACCATGAACTTCTTCAAACTTCTACTTTCAAGTACTTCTTTAAACAATTGATTCGACCTATCGATCGGGTTGTGGCCGGGTAATTACTTTGTTTTAATTTTTGTTGCTTGAATACTCTGAGGCGTCAGGCCACATCGCAAGTGAGCCTGATGTCATTTTTAATTAAGATCGACCTACATCGCGGATGAGGTCGATCTATCTTATTGTGAACGAATTCAGTATTTACCATACTTGCGTTTTTATTTTACAAGTAGGCAAAATTTTCTTCTGAACGTATTGGTACGGATCCATGTTTCTAATCATTAACATAGACATTTGTTATTCTTAGTTGGATCGATCTGGACGATTCGATCTCCTCGAAATGCCTTATTAGCCTTGTTAGTATTTAGACTTTCTCAGGGATTGATCTCATCATGTAGTTTAAGATTTCGACCATTGCTAGTTCTAGTTCTCGTCGGATCAATAACACGACCTCGTTTGACTTGACTTAAGACTTGTGTAACTTAATTAATGAGTTAGATCTCCTGGGGGTCTCGGGTTGACCTTGTTGGATCCTACTTTTAGAGAGATTTTTTTTTAAAAAAAACTGGTGGGGCCTTACTCCCCCCGGGTAATGATCGTAGATCGAATGCGAATCAATGAATCAAAGAAGCTTAAATTTGCATTAATAGTGGATCGATTCAGTGCGAATTTGACCTCAACACCTATATATATTGCCTTTCATAACAAGAATTAATTAATTCAGAGAGAAGTCGAATCTTTTACTTGATTCCTCTTCTATTGCACTAATTGAAAGTTTAAACATAAAATTTTCTCAAGGTGTGGGAGTTCCATGGCCTGGGCAAGGGCTCTCTGGCAATGTCTTCTATTCGATAGGCCATATTTTTCCCTATCTTAACCACCCTATAGGGGTCTTCCCAGTTTGTCTCTAACTATCCGACGTGTTTCAGGAGTTCGACCTTTTTTAAGACTAAGTCCCCAATCTGGAATGACCTGGGCCTAACATGCTTGTTATAGGATCAAGACACTGTAGCTTTGTATTGTTTGAGCTTCTGGTAGGCACGTCCCCGTATGTTCTACATTAGATCGAGATAGTTGGAAAGATTTTCGATATTTAGCTCGAGTTGGTATTGAGAAAAGCGGGTTGTCTCATGGAGCAGTTCGGATGGGATCACGGCCTCGGATCCGTACACCAAGGAGAAACGGGTTTGTCCTATCGTGGTGCGAGGTGTAGTTCGATACGCCCCCAGAACTCCGTTAAGTTCATCCGCGTAAGCGCCCAGTTTGGCATCGAGGCGGGTCTTCAAATTCTGGATGATGATCCGGTTAGCGACTTCTGCTCGGCCGTTTACTTGAGGGTAGCCAACTATAGTGAATTGGAGGTCGATTCCAAGGTCTTGATATAGTGCTTCGCGTTCTCACTTCGAAATTGGGGCCAATTGTTGTATATTAAGACTCTTGGAACCCCAAAGCGGTAGATTATGTTTTTCCAGAGAAAGTTCCTTATAACTGCATTGGTAATCTTCGGGACTGCTTCGTCCTCGACCCACTTGGAGAAGTATTCGATGGCCACGATCGTGAATCACTTTTATCGAGGGGCTAGGGGGAATGGTCCAATGATGTCGATCCCCTACTAGTCGAAGGACTAAGAGACATTGACTGCTACCATTATGGCTGAGTGCTGATGGATGAGGTTTCCATGCTTCTGACACTTTGGGCATTTTATGGAGTGGCGCTTTGCATCTCGAACCAGGGTCGGCTAGAAGTAACCGCTCCTTAACACTTTTCACGCGAGCGCTCGACCTCCAGAATGGTTCCTGCAATGCCCCTCGTTAATTTCCTCAAGCACATCCTGGGCTTGCCTAGGTCGAAGGCACCTCAGAGAGGGTCCCATGAAGGACTTCTTGAACAACCTGCCCTCCCTATTGAGCATGTACTTCAGAGCTCGGTATTTCACTCTTCTGGTCTCGGTTCGGTTTTGAGGTACGGTGCCCTCTTTGAGATACGCCACGAGGTCATCCATCCAACATGGTTCTGTTGGGTTGATAATCGCGATATCAGTTTGGATCGTGCTGATGGCTTGACCCGATGCGATAAGGTATGATATAGTTCCATTACTAGTTCTTTGCAATCTGCTAGCCAACTTGGATAAGGTGTCGGCTCGACTGTTTTCTTATCGGGGGACTTGTTTAATCTTGAACTCCTTGAATTGCTTCATAAGCTCTTTCACCATTTTGAGATATGCGACCATTGTATCCTCTCGCGTCTTGTAAATTCTATTGACCTGGCCTGCCACTAGCTGGGATTTGATTACGATGGCTATCTTTTCGACCTTCTGCCCGAGGGCGAACTTGAGACCTGCTAGGAGCACCTCGGACTTGACCTCGTCATTGGTGGCTTTGAAATAAAGGCAAATGGAAAATCGAAAAGTACGTTATCCGAGCTGATGAGGGATACTCCCACTCTCCTCCCCTCTCTTGAGAGGTTGATGAGTCATCCACATGTATGGTCCAGATCAAGGGGGTCGGGATCGATTTTGGAAACGGTACGTTCTTTTCGACTAAGAAGTCAGCCAGAACTTAGGCTTATTGGTTGCTCGAGGCTAGAAAGAGATATCATGTCGTCCCAACTCGAGCTTGGCAAGAACTTGATTGAGCGGTTGGTTAGTGAGGACGACTATTGAGTGCGCCTGAAATTAAGGACTCAGCTTCCGAGCCGAGTCGGCCAAGACAAACACGAACTTCTCAATCTCGAGGTAGTTCAGCTCCGCTCCATGCAATATCTTACTTAAATAGTATACAGGCAGGTGTTTCCGATCCCTAATGGCGACCAGGATCGAACTGAAAGTCTTATGGGAAATGGATAGATAGAGGTACAAGGTCTCCCCTTCGTTGGGCTTGGCCAACAGGAGTGGAGACGACAAGTACTCTTTAAATTGTTCAAAAGCTCTATCGCACTCTTCATCCATTAAAACTTCTTTAAATTCCCTAAAACTTTGAAAAACGGGAGGTTTCTCTCTGAGGATTAGGAGATGAAACGATTCAGCGAGATGATCCGACCGACAAGGTATTGGACTTGATGAATGTATTGAGCTCGGAGTATGATCTGGATTGCTTTGATATTTGCAGGGTTGGCCTCGATCCCCCATCGGCTTACCATGTAGCCGAGGAAGCAGCCTCCCTCGACCCCATATGTACATTTTTTTGGGTTGAGCTTCATTTCGTATTGTCTCAATACCTCGAAGACTCGACGCAAGTGATCAAGATGATCCCGAGCCTTTTTGCTTTTAACAATCATGTCGTCGATGTAGAGCTCCATCGTTTTCCTGATCTCGTCCTTAAACATCAGGTTCACCAGTCTTTGGAAGATGGGGCCCCCATTCTTTAGGCCAAATGGCATTACCATGAAACAGTATATGTCTTTCATGACTATGAAGGTCGTTCTCGACCTATTCTCTGGTGCCATGGAGATCTGATAGTATCCTTAAAAGGCATCCATCATGCTGAGCATTTCGCATCTCACGGTGGAATCGACGAGCTGGTCGATATGAGAAACGGGATAAGGATCTTTCAGGAAGGCTTTGTTGAGATCAGTGAAATCGTTGAACATTCTCAATTTCCCACTGGTCTTCTGCACAAGGACCACGTTGCACAACAAGTCAAGGTATTGAGTTGGTGTTACATACCCCGCGTCGAGGAGTTTATTGACCTCTACCTCAATGATCTCATTTCTCTCCCTGCTTTGGACTCTCAGTTACTGCTTGATGGGTTTAACGAACGGACCGATAATGAGACGATGACAGATGACCTTCGGGTCGATCCCCATCAAATCTCTGGCTATCAAGCGAAAATATCCACATTCTCGCAGAGGAAGTCGATCATCATGATCTCATGTTCATGGTCCATATTTGCCCCGATTCGTATGGTCTTGCTCCCATCTCCGGACACTAGAGGCACGTCCTTCAGTGACTTCGAGCCATTTGGTAAGCTTTTTTTTGCGCTATCTGAGAACCTTCCTCTCCGGATCGGGAGATGGGGAGGTCGATCTCTCCATCGGCATAGGTCTGTAGGTCGAGACACTCTGCCACCTCTTTATGGGAACTAGCCCAAAAAGAACAAAGGGAAATTCGATCCACCGACCCAGATTGACCGAAGAAATACACCTCCCTGAATACGTCTGTCGAACATATTTTCACTGTGATGGACAAAAAGCTTCTGAAACAGCCAAAATCTATACACGAAGGTCCAAAGGTTCAGAAGTCAGGAAAATTTTGTGGCTACCACCAGCAGTGGGGTCACACCACAGAGGAGTGCAATACCCTCCGTGATGAGACCGAGAGACTTATGCTCAGGGGCCACTTGAAGGATTTTATTCGCAAACTCGACCACTTCTCCGAGAAGGCAGGTCGGCCTAGTGAGCGGCCCAAATCCCGATCCAGTTCCCTGACCCGCCGATCTGGGAAACCACCGCTCGAGAGAAAGGACAACATCAACGATGCGACCAATGGCATGATCTATATACTCGCTGGGGCCACGCTGGTGGCGAGTCTAATGCTGCTCGCAAGAGGGCCCATCGGAGAGCAACTTGAGAGTACGAGGGCCCGCATGAGGAAGTGTACCAGATCAGGTAAAGCGAAGATTGGGTTCCAACATCCACCACCATTCCCTTTACAAAATCAAGGCAATCTTCCACCATTCCCGAATCAAAATCAATACATGCCACCGCCTCCTCCACCACAACCACAAGTGGAGCAAAAGCAAGGATGGGAGGTATCTTTGGAGAAGTTTATTTCGGTATCAACGGATAGGCTTCAAAAGTTGGAGAGCCAAGTTGAATAAGTAGCTACACAAAATCGGAATATGGAGATTCAAATAGGCCAAGTTGAAAACACCCCAAATCCTAGGCCACAAGCCATGTTTCTAAGCAAAACCAAAACAAACCCCAAAGAGCATTGCAAGGCAACAACACTTCGGAGTGGAAAGGCTTATGATGAGCCTCTGATGCCTTCATAGTATGAGTCCAGATCAAATGGGGTGGGCCAAGAAGAGAAATTGGAGGATGAGAAGAATGAAAAAGGGAAAGGAAAGTTGAATGAATTGGAGAAGGTTGAGGAAGAGCAAGACAAGAAAGAAGGAAATGGGAACGAGAGGGAGGAACGAGGGGTGGAAATTGAAGAAGAAACTTCAAAGAAGGAAAATGAAAAAGGAAAAGACAATGAGAATGAGCCCCCTTCAAATCCAAAAGTCTATATTCCACCAAAGTCATACATCCACCCGTGTCTTTTCCTCAAAGGCTTCAAAAACAAGCGATGGATAAGTAATTTGAAAAGTTCATCAATATGTTCAAGCAACTTCACATCAATATCCCGTTTAACCAAGCCCTAACCCAAATGCCCCCGTACTCGAAATTTTCAAATAAATGGAAATTGAAAGACTTTGCCACCGTCACGCTTACCGAAGAGTGTAACGCCATCATCCAAAAGAAGCTTCCACCGAAACTTAAGGACCCCGGGAGTTTTTCTATCCCTTTCACTATCGGTTCATTACATTTTCATAATACCTTGTGTGACTTGGGTGCGAGTTGAGTCTAATTTCTCTTTCTACATGCAGGAAATTGGGACTCAAGGAGTTAAAACTGACCAATATAACTCTGAAACTTGCGGATCGATCGATAAAGTATCCAATGGGAGTGCTTGAGGATGTTTTGGTTAAAGTGGGTAAATGCTACATCCCGGTGGATTTTGTGGTGCTTAATATAGATGATGAGGAGAGTATATCGCTCATTCTAGGAAGACCATTCTTAGCCACGGCTGGCGCGTTGATAGATGTCAAAAATGGCCTCCTCACTCTACAAGTAGGAGATGAAAAGGTGGAATTCAACTTGTTTAAGGCGATCAAGAGCCCGCCATGGAAGAAAAGTGCTTTCGAGTGAATGTATTAGAAGAGCAACAAATGATTGGATTGTACACCAATGATTCCTTGGAGGTGTGTCTTAAGGGGATCGAAGAAATGATCAATGATGAAGAGACTTTGGAGGAGCTTGCCATGTTTGAAAAAGCTTTGGAGGGCACACCGTTTGTGCCATTTCGGCAAAGGTACACTTTTGAGGAACTTGGGAAAGGTAAACCCGTTCCTCCTCCATCTATTGTTAAAGATCCATTTCCTGATTTAAAACCCCATCCCCCTCATTTGAAGTATGCTTTTCTTGGTCATGATGAGACTTTGCCGATGATAGTTACATCTAATTTGAATGATTTTCAATTAGAGAATTTATTGAAAGTGTTGAGAAATCATGTTAGGGCAGTTGGTTGGATTATTTTGGACATAAAAGGGATTAACCCTTCGATTTTCATGCGTAAATATCAATGCAAGAAAACCATAAACCAACTATTGAACACCAAAGGAGATTGAACCCGAACATGAAAGAAGTGGTTAGAATGGAAGTTCTTAAATTGTTAGATGCGGCTTGTTGGAAAACAAACAGAGTTATGCAGCAGAAGTTTAAATTTTTTTTCCAAAATCAGATCTAAAAACTTGCAATGTTCGTATCATATCGTAGGGTGTATCAAGAAACTCACGTTAATTGAAGCTTTCTTGTGATGTCGTTACTGCCTAACGAACACCCTTCAAGCGGAAAGTCCCTCGAACGACCTTCCATTAGATCCCAAAGTAGGCAATCCTCCAAAACGTATCCATACCAGTCCTAGAACACGATCAAGAGAGTAGAATGCTAGTTCTATGGCTTGTGTTAGGCTAGGATTTTTACTTTGAAAACTTTTCTTTTATTTTTCTCAAAAACTTAACACTTCTTGAGTGTTGGTCTAAAGAATAAGAGAAGTACCCCCCACTAGTATAAATACTAGTGGGGTTCGAACCTACTAGGGCTTCTCTAAGCCTAGTGGACTTTGTTTTCTTGCTCACTAATTAACTAATTAATTATTAATTTAATTGGAATAATAAGTCATCAACTTATTCTCCAAGTCTTTGCAAGAACAACTTTCTCTCTCCCACAATAGGAAGTTTAGACTTTTCAACTTTTCTAAAGTTAAAAGTCAAGACTCAATAAATAATCTAATTCCTAATTAATTATTTATTGAGTTAAGTTTATTTGCCAATAGTCTTAACAATTAATTCAAAATTAATTAAAAGACTAAAATTAATTAATTACAATTTAATTAATTAATTCTAGAAAAGAATTCAGTGTAATATAATTACACATTTGGTGCCACGTACGTGCCAAGTGTGCATGACACGTGGCAGCCACGCAGGCTACGTTACATGTGGCAGTCACGTGTCTTTGGCACGTGGCAATGCCCACGTGTTCCAGCCCCATTTTCGATCAACAATTTGATCCTTTGTTAATCGTATTAACATCCTACCATAACCCTCGTATTCTGGCATTTGTGTGTGACCCTTTAGGTTCATTATTCGATTAGCAGTGACAGTAATTAATTAACTCCCATAATTAACTAATCGTTTCACAGATCACACTACCATAATCTAGCAATGGGTGTGTGACCCCTAGCCAAATAACGAAATGAATCAATGAACCTTTCAGCCAATAACAATCAGTGAAATACGATTCTCCTACAACTCCATCTCTCAATCAAGAACTAAGGCATGGGAATATTCTCAGAGCCTTAATATTCTTGATCTTTAAAGTTAAGTTCGTTTCATATCCATTTAGATCTCAATCCAAGAAAACCCTATTTTCTTGATGTCTTGATCTTTTATCTACCTTGGCCAAGGGTTTAATATTTAATGGACTACGAACAACCCAATCAGTAAGAGATCATTCTTGTTCTTAACAAGTGTAGGTCCTTTATCGATTCTACTAATTCTACATATGCCACTTGTGTAATCCCAACATAGGCCGTGGTTCAGATGTCTAAATGGCGACACCCTTTTAAGCCTGTATCAAAGATTACAGTGTTAGCTCATATGAGACATTACAGAATCTCAAGTCTAAGGATTATTAATCACGTCATTGACCTGTGAGATATTTCCTAATCTAGAAGCTTCTAGGAGACTTCCTTTCCCATTTAGGAATATTCTCACGCGGGACTTCTCAGTGATGAAGTTCTTGTAACAATCACCCTTATGTATTATGAACGCATCATCATATGCACTTATCATTCCATGAAACTGAATGATCATTCAAAAGGTCATAATCATATAAGCAAGTCTCAACGGAGTCAAGGTCGACACTCCCACTATCTGTCGGGCTTATCGACTTGGAGAAGTTTCTAATCCTCGCCTATGGAGTTAAGAACTTGTTTCATGTGTCGTTCCCATAAGGGCAAAGTTCTTAACGACCTCATCGGAATAGGGGAGTTCAAAACATACAAAACACAGTCAACCCAAACAGACATAAATAAGCACATAAAGAAGTGATTGCCTATGAACAAAATCATCTCGCTTATTATTCAAAGACTATTTGTGATTTTACAAGGAAATAGTAAAACATAAAGCTACTTTAAGGGCACTATTCCTAACAATCTTCCACTTGCCCGTCAAAGCTATTCAGGTGCTAATCTAAATCCCATCTTCTGAAGATGTCTTTTGAAAGCCTGTTGACTAAGGGCATTTGTAAGTGGATCTGCCGTGTTCTCTGTCGATGTGACCCTTTCAATTTGACATCTCATCTCTTGATTATATCACGGATTAAGTGATACTTCCTCAAAATGTGCTTGGTCCTTTGGTGAGATCTTGGTTCTCTTGCTTGAGCAACCACCCCTGTGTTGTCATAAAACACTATAACGGGGTCTTTAATGCTAGGAACTACACCCAACTCGTAGATGAAGTTTCTTACCCAAACACCTTCCTTAGCAGCATCGTTTGCAGCTAAGTATTCGGCCTCAGTGGTCGAATCTACAGTGGTCGCTTGCTTGGAACTTTTCCAACTCACTGTTTTGCCATTAAGGCAGAATTTGTATCCTGACATGGATTTAAAGTCATCCATGTCCAATGCAAAGCTTGCACCATAGTATCCTCTAATGACAAGATCTTGCTGGCCTCCGTAAACTAAGAACAAATCCTTAGTTCTTCTTAAGTACTTAAGGATGTTCTTTATAGCAGTCCAGTGACCTTCACCAGGGTCAGATTGGAATCGGCTAGTTACACTGAATGCATAAGCCCCATCCAGTCGAGTACATAGCATTGCATACATTATGCTTCCTATTGCTGATGCATAAGGAATTTTAGACATCCTAGACTTTTCAAGTTCAGTCTTGGGACACAGCTTCTTCGAAAGAACTATTCCTAGGCCCATTGGAAGTTTCCCACGTTTGGAATCATCCACACTAAACCTCTTTAGTATTTTGTCTATGTAAACCGACTGTGATAATCCTAACAATCTCCTAGATCTATCCCGATAGATCTTTATACCGAGAATGTCGGATGCATCACCAAGATCCTTCATCTCAAATTGGTTCGATAACCAAGACTTTGTTACTTTCATGTCATCCTTCGCATTCCTAATTAGGAGGATGTCATCTACATAAAGTATCATAAATTGAACCGAGGTTTTCAATTCTTTCTTGTACACCCAGGACTCATTCAGATTTTGAATAAAGCCAAACGATTTGACTGCTTCATCAAATCGAATGTTCCAATTCCTAGAAGTTTGTTTCAAGCCATAGATTGATCTTTGGAGCTTACAAATGTTTTGTTCGCTCCCACTGAATGTGAAACCCATGGGTTGCTCCATGTAAATGTCTTTGTCAATGTCTTCATTGAGAAAGGCAGTTTTCACATCCATTTGACATATTTCATAGTTATAATATGCAGCAATGGCAAGCAAGATCTGAATGGATTTTTGTATTGCAACCGATGAGAAGGTTTCATCAAAGTCTACACCTGGTCTTTGAGTGAAACCTTTAGCAACTAATCTTGCTTTAAAGGCTGCCACGTCTCCATCTACTCCCAGCTTGCGCTTATATATTCATTTGCATCCTATGGGCCTGATCTTATCAGGTGGATCAACCAAGGTCCAAACTTGATTAGAGTACATGGAATCCATTTCGGATTTCATTGCTCCTTTCCACTGTTCAGAGTTTGAATCTAACAGTGCCTCCTTATAAGTTAATGGATCGTCATCCATTTGAGATGTTTGGTGGAGAAAACCATACCATCTCTCTGGTTGTCTAGGAATGCATTCAAAACGTCTTGCTAGAGGAGGATTTACGTGTGTATCGCTCTCTTGGCTTGGTCTCGAACCTCTTCGAGTTCTGCGATCTTGCCTTTCTTTTCTTTAAGGAATGAGTCCTCAAGAAAAGTAGCATTTCTTGACATAACGACCTTTTGTTTAAGAGGGCCGTAGAAATAATATCCTATTGACTCTTTAGGATATCCTACAAAGTTGTAAAAGCTTGATCTAGCTTCAAGATTATCTCCCACTGTCCTCTTCATGTAAGCAGGACAACCCCAAATTCTTAAGTAAGAATAATTAGGGATTTTGCCAAACCACATCTCAAATGGGGTTTTGGGTATAGATTTGGAGGGAACAAGATTCAGAATCTTAACTGCTGATTCTAAAGCATAACCCCATAACAAAGGTGGCAATTCAGTGAAGCTCGTCATGGAACGAACCAAATCAAGTAGGATTATGTTCCTTCTCTCCGAAACTCCATTTAATTGAGGTGTTCCCGGAGGAGTCCACTGAGAGATAATTTCATTATCTCTGAGATGACTAAGGAATTCGTCACTTAGATACTCGCCACTTCAATCAGATCGAAGTGTCTTAATCTTGTTACCGGTTTGGTTCTCAACCTCCTTTTGAAATTCTTAGAATTTCTCAAAAGCTTCGGATTTATACTTTATTAAGTATACATAACCAAAACGACTAAAGTCGTCTATAAAGGTTATGAAATACTGATGATTGTTTCTCGTACTTACACTAGTGGTCCACAAACATCAGTATGGATTAAATCCAATACTTTAGTGGTGCATTCCACTCTACCATTAAAGGGAGTTTTGGCCATTTTTCCTTTAAGATATGATTCACAATGAGTTAACTCTTTAAGTTCATTATCATAGAATGATCCTAAATTAGTTAACTTAGCAATCCTATCTTCGGAAATGTGCCCTAAACGTGCGTGCCATAAAGAATCCAAGATCTTGTCATCTCTTTTGCGTTTGTTTAATTGTTGTATATTCAAAATATTAGTGTCTTTAGTCGTATAAAGTCCATTAGATAATGTACCAAGTAAAACGGAAGTTTTATTCTTCTTAAGATAAAAGTTTCCATTTCTAGAAAAGGTCTCAAAACCTTCACAATCAAGTATTGGAATGGAAATGATATTACGAATAATAGAAGACACATAAAGGACTTTGTTCAAAACTAAAGCAAAGACACCTAAATCTAATCTACACGTCCCAATGGCTTGAGCTTGAACGCTTGATCCATTCCCAACCTTGAAGACACATTCTCCTTCTTCAAGCTGCCGAACCTCATTTAGCATCTATACATCATTACAGATATGAGCTCCATAGCCGGTATCAATTGCCCAAGAATTAGAATCAATAGATAGATTTAGTTCAACAATAAACGCACCTTTCTTTAGAGTATCCTTGTACTCTTGGCAGTTTCTTTTCCAATGCGCTTTCTTGCCACAATGGTGGCGAACGTCCTCTCCTTGATCTCTTTTCTTCTTGGTCTTTCTCTTTTTAACCCCTCCATCGGGTTTAAGAGATCCCTTCTTCTTGGGAACTTTCTTCACTTTGCCTTTGGAAGGCCTAGAACAGGAAGTGACCATCATTACTTTGTGATCCTTCTTAATCGTATCTTCAGTAGTCACAAGTTGACTAATCAGCTCAGCTACAGTAGCATGAGAATGATTCATATTGAAGTTTAGCATGAAAAGATTGAATGATGGTAGAAGCGATGCGAGCAACAAGTCCACAACGAGTTCTTCACTCAGTGGCATTTCCATGGAGGTCAGTTTCTCGTTCAAAGCAAGATACTTGAGACCATGATCATAGACACTTGTACCTTTTTTCATTCTAAGATGAAAGAGCTCATTAGAGGTGTTTTACCTTAAAACACGCTCTTTGGGGCGGTACAATTTCTCAACATGGTCATAAATCTCCCAAGTGTTTTCCATTGACTCGTGTTGCCTTTGTATGTCCGGAGACATGTTGGCCAGCATGAGGCAACGAGCTTGAAGATTGTCTTTAGACCATTTCGCAATCGCCTCTCTTTCGGCCCGAGTCGGAGCCTCGCCTTCAGCGATAGGCTCTCCCTCGAAGAGAACATATCTTCTCTTTTCAGAATCGAAAACGATCTTTAGATTCCGAAGCCAATCAGAGTAATGGGGCCCCGTCAACTTGTTTGATTCGAGGATGGATACTAGAGGGTTTTTAGTTGCCATTTCAATTGTAGAGAATCACAGAACTACAACCTAAATGGAAAAACAGAGAAATCATGAGCATGCTGAATAATAACAATTACATATTATCAAGGTCTTTAGAAATATGATCTCACACTGTTTTTAAAAAGTTTATAAATCCCAAACGACTTTAGAAGAAACATATTTTCTCAATGGGTACTAGGATCCAAGCATTCTTAGTTTTGGACTCACGACTCGTGAGACATCCAAAATCTAAGAATCTATAAGTGGGTACGAATTGCCGATTCCATCCCCATAGAATTCCTAGTAATATTTTTGCATCACTAATCTTTCAATCATGGACCCACAACTCGTGAGACATCTATATCTACTTTAGTGTTGAGCAGGACCCATCAATCATAAGATCTCAACCAAACTTAGTCCGGAACGACCCATTACTCGTGAGACATCGCCCATTCTAAAATGGTCAAGAAATATTAATTACTTAAAATGATTAATCAGGAAACTAGAATTAATAAGCTACACTAATTACCCCACGACTCATGAGGCAATAATTAGTTTCACTTATTAAGTACTAAATCTTATTGATGGAATGCTAGAGATTTTATTAACGTGATAAAATACCTATTTATTCGAATAGGTCAATATTTAAGTGGGATTTTCGAATTTCCGGAGGGTTGTCCGGAATGACCTCACCAACATATAATGTTATCCAAATTTTAATTGTCTTGTTTAATGAAGTTTCACATAAAGTGCATCACAGAAGCAATTAGCAGATAACATGTCCTAGCATGATACTAATTGTGAGATGATCATGGGTATCCTATCTGTAACACCCGGAACGCCAGGCGCCACATCCCCCGCACTATAGTCTCAATCCACATATGAAACGGGCAATTCATATATGAACCAAAACTATAGCGAACAGGAGACAATAAAACTCAAAAGCTAGGGCTAGGCGGGTACCCTCAATCAATACCAAAACAACTCAGAACAATAAAATAGCGGAAGCAAAACATTCAATACATATAGGTACCATATTTATTATTAGATACCAGCAATTCATACAATCCAATATTCCCTCTCACATTTACATATCAATATATTATCATTCCTCAAAATATGCCAAAACACGCTACAAGATGTATCAAGTATTAGTAGACGAACCAAATATGAGATGGAGTGTGCTAGGCCCAAATTAAAGACAAACTAGACTCTAATTCCCGCCTAGCACGAAACCTGCAAAACTGAAAAGTTGAGGTGTCAGTCCAAAACAGACTGAGCGAGGGGGTATAAATAAGTATATGCGCAATTACCATGCAATTTATAACCTCGGGTAAGATTTTATAAGGAAAACGAAAAAAGTTTAAAAATAACAAGAGATACCCGCCCGAGATTATAACAATTCCAATTTACAGTTAACGAACAATTCAATCAATCAGTGGCCCGGCGAGTGAGGGCAAATCTCCAACCTTTCTCCGACAGTGTACAATATTTCAAGTTAATTAATGAATTAGGTGATCACACAACAGTTCTGTGCACAATTACCAATTTCAATCAATAAATCCTTCTTCCTCCGGGTGATGGCGGGCTTGCAAGACCCAGCCATCCAATCATGGTGTACGTCGGGAACATGACTCCCACGTACGGGATTTCTTCCTCCACCAAACCTCATGGTGGATTCCGAGGTGATCCCACAATGGTGAGGATAGTGCAAGAGTTACCCGTCAGCCCTTACTTTCCCGGTTGGCTCAGTACACTACCCTGGGGCCCAACGTGAACAATAGTTACTCGCCAAAACAATCAATTCGTCAATCAATCAATCAATCAATCCATCCATTTTCGTGAAATCATTTGAAGATCATAAGGTTAGAAAACTATAGATATATATAGATACGGTTTGGCCGAAAATCACATAAGGGTTATAAGGATTCTATATATATATCTAGAATTTAAACCTCACCTTGACAATCCACCCAAAAGAAAGCAAGAGAACACCCTACGGAGCTGGCTCCTCGAACCCGGGATCGTGATCTGTGCAACAAGGACAAGTGCGAAATAAGACTCAACTCGAATGAACCAATTAAGACGCACGGCGAAGTCATAATCAAGATATTATGCAATAACAATCAAGGAGCGTCAAGTCAGATCATGATTATCAATTAAGCAAGTACATATATCCCATAACTCACATATGGGAGCCAAGGAAGTGAAAGAAATCCAATAAGAAAGTTTTTGGTGAAGTTTGGCCAAAACCGACAATTTTTGGAAATGTACATGTTGTGGGAAAACTGGAATATCTTAAATTCTAGAAGTGGGAATCGAGTTTTGTTTATTGGATATGAAAGTAGACACATAGACCTTTCCAACTCTATATGGTACGTTCTCTAATTCAAACCGAGGTGAAAATGGCGTTCGTCCGAAGTTGGACAAAATGCAGGAAAGTGACACGCCCGTGTCACCAATACAAGGCAAACCGTGACACCCCCGTCTCACGGTACAGAAAATCAAACCAACATGCACCCCCGTGTCGCCAGCACAAAGAAAAGTTGACACCCCCGTGTCAATTGTGCGTAACAGAAAAAACAGGGGAGAAAACAGGGGTTTCCATGCAAAACCAACCCCAAACCAAAATATACCAAACTCCAACCATAACACATGTTGAAACACCTAATATATGCATCATACTTCCAATATTCATCAATTCAACCAAGAAATAAACATCCAAACATCAAGAATTTCTCATGAAAACCCCATATCATACACATGCTTCAAACCTTCAATAATTTCAAGATTTTCATGCAATCCTTACTCCTTAAGATCAAGATCATGCTCTCAACTTCAATCATGCAAGAATTCAACAACAAATCCCTAAATTCATACTTGATCACATATTCAAGAATTTCAAGAAATTTCTAATTTCTACCTTGAATCAAAAGAAATGGTGATGAGATGATGATATATTGTTGATGATGCTCCTACTTCACACTTCCTTCAATTCTAGCTTGAATTAAGGTTGATATCTTTTTCCTCTTCTTAAGGTGTAAATGTCGGTTTCTACTAGGTGTATGTGTGTGTGAGTTTTTCTCTTGAATCATATGGGACATAATGGAAGAAATGAGACACAATTCATGATATATCCTAAAGTCATGTGTGGAAATATGTGATTCCTCCCTATTTGCATAAAAGTCCCTCATTTATATAAATTGATGAGCATAAGTAAAATCTCTAACTATTGATGCAATTAACTTCAAGTCATGATATACACTCATTACACAATTTAACATAAGGGAACAATTAAGGATCATATAATACCAGTATGGCACTTATTTCACTTATTTCATATAATTCATATAAATGTATGGGAACATATGACAAGTAATATGATGATACTTGTAATTAAATGAACAAACAAGTAATTTAACCTCCCAACTCCCGAAGACCCGCTCGTGGAGTGCTTACCTGAACTTCCGGAAATTGGGGCGTTACAACTCTCCCCCCCTTAGAAGAATCTGGTCCCCAGATTCATTGATCGGAGTTGAACAACTCGGGGTGGAACCTTTTCATCTTTTCTTCCGATTCCCAAGTCATCTCTTCGGATTTATCACTTCTCCATAACACCTTGACCATAGGAATCCGTCGATTTCTTAATTCTTGATACTTTTTATCCAACACCTTAACCGGCTGCTGAACAAAAGAGAGATTTGGTTCTAACTCAACTTCTTCAACGGGGAGAATTTCTGTTTCATCTGGATAATATTTTCTGAGCTGAGAGACATGGAATACATTATGAATCCCGGTAAGATTAGGAGGTAGGTCCAATCTGTAAGCCACTTCCCCAATTCTCTCAAGAATCTCGAATGGACCCAAATAACGAGGGCTAGGCTTTCCTCCCTTTCCAATACGAGAAAACCCCTTTCTTGGAGATACTTTCAAGAAAACCCGATCTCAAACTTCAAACTTAAGATCCCTTCTACGGATATCGGCGTAGCTTTTCTGTCTATCTTGTGCAGCTTTCATCCGTTGTTGTATTAACTGAACCTTTTCAATCATAGCTTCCACGGCTTTAGAAGGTTTCTCCAGTTTTCCTTCCTTCTTTACTCACTCTTGTTTTGTCCACTTCCATTCCTCTAGATCAAAATATAACGGGGACCGACATTTTCGTCCATAAAGTAATTCATATGGAGCGATGCCGATAGAGGATTGATAGCTATTGTTATAAGCAAATTCAATCAAGGGGAGTTGGTCACACCATGAATTTGAAAAATCCAAAGCACACGACCGGAGCAAATCTTCTAAATATCTTATCACCCTCTCGGATTGACCGTCGGTTTGGGGATGAAAAGCCGTGCTAAACTGAAGTTTTGTTCCCAATATATCTTGCAATTCTCGTCACAACTTAGAAGTAAAGCGGGGATCTCTATCCGAAACAATGCTCACCGGAATTCCATGAAGGCGAACAATCTCTCTATTATAAATCTCGGCCAATTTCTTAATCTTGAAGGACATACGGACCGGTAAGAAATGAGCAGACTTAGTCAATCGGTCCACAATCACCCAAATACCGTCATACCCTCCTTTCACCTTTGGTAACCCGGTTATAAAATCCATTGTCACCTGTTCCCACTTCCACTCGGGGATAGGCAACGGCTGTAAAAGACCTCCGGGCTTTTGATGTTCAGCTTTAACTTGTTGACATGTCAAACAACATTTCACGAACTCAGCTACATCCTTCTTTAATCCACGCCACCAATAAAATTGTTTTAAGTCTCTATACATTTTGTTTCCTCCCGGATGTACCGAATAGGCCGATTTATGAGCTTCCTCCAACAATACCCTTTTCAATTCCTCGGGTACCACTACTCGGTTCTTGAAGCGAAGAAAACCAGCTTCATCAAACCCAAATAGACTTTCCGGATCCCCTCTTGCTTTAGCAACTAACTTTTGAACTTCCGGATCTTTACCTTGAGCCTCAAACAATCTAGATTTCAATTCCGGTTGAATGGTGATATTGAATACTCGGGCTTTCATCACAATAGGCTCGATCGTACCACTTCCTTCCAACTCCAGATTAGAAGCACCAACTTTTCGGCTTAATGCATCGGCTACGACATTAGCTTTCCCGGGGTGATACTTGATCACACAATCATAATCCCCTAGTCGTTCCATCCATCTCCGTTGCCTCAAATTAAGATCTTTCTGAGTAAATAAATATTGGAGACTCCTATGATCCGTGAAAATCTCAAAGGTAACTCCATACAAATAATGTCTCCATTTCCCAAGTGCGAATATCACCGCTGCGAGTTCAAGATCATGCGTTGGATAATTCTTCTCATAATCCTTCAACTTCCGGGAAGCATAAGCAATAACTTTACCATTTTGAATCAAAACACATCCTAAACCTTCTCTAGAGGCATCAGTGTAGACTGCATATCCTTCTAAACCATCCGGAAGAGTTAGAACCGGGGCTGAAACCAATCTTTTCTTCAATTCATTGAAACTTTTCTCACACTCGTCATCTCAATCGTACTTAACATCTTTCTTTGTTAACCGAGTCAAAGAAGCGGCAATCTTAGAGAAATCTTGCACGAACCTCCTATAGTATCCTGCTAACCCCAAAAAACTTTTAATCTCCAAGGCATTCCTCGGTCTCTCCCACTTCATTACCACCTCAATCTTGGAAGGATCAACTTCCAACCCGTTTCCCGAAATTATATGCCCCAAGAACGATACCCGATCGATCCAAAACTCACACTTGCTAAACTTGGCAAATAATTGGTGTTCCTTTAAAGTTCTCAACACAAGCTCAAGATGCCTTGCATGTTCCTCAACCGACTTGCAGAAAACCAAAATATCATTAATAAAGATCACAACAAACTTGTCAAGAAATGGCCGAAAAATTCTATGCATCTTATCCATAAAAGCGGCGGGAGCATTCGTCAAACCAAAAGGCATAACCACGAATTCATAATGCCCATATCTCGTATTGAAGCCCGTCTTTGGAATATCCTCGGCTCGGATCCGTAGTTGATAATACCCTTGTCTTAAGTCAAGCTTCGAATACACTTTTGATCCTTGGAGTATATCAAATAACTCCTCGATATGTGGAAGAGGATATTTATTCTTAATTGTCATCCGATTCAATTCCCGATAATCAATACACATCCTCAACGTACCATCTTTCTTCTTTACAAATAAAACCGGAGCACCCCATGGCGATGAACTTGGCCTAATATACCCGACTTTCAAAAGACCCTCAAGTTGCACCTTTAACTCCTTCAACTCCGCCAGAGCCATCCGATATGGAGTTTTAGAATACGGCTCGGCATTGGGATACAAATCAATCACAAACTCTATCTCCCTTTTCGGTGGTAAAGAATTTAAATTTTCCGGAAACACTTCGGGAAACCCTTTAACAACCTCCGTTTCTTCTAACTTCATCTGATCCTTGGGTTGATTAAGAATGTAAGCTATGAATCCCGTAGCCCTTTCAGAAACCAATTTTCGAGCTTCCGAGAAGGATAATAAAGGCACGGTTTTAGAACTTCGACCCGTTACAATCTCTGAACCCAACTGGACTCTCTTAGCCCGACAATCGACAGTAGCGCAGTGCTTGTAAAGCCAATCCATACCCAAGATAGATCCATACCGAGACATAGATAATTCAATGAAATCCATGGAAAAGTCCCGACCCTCAATACTCACCGGCACCTTTCTAAAAACCCGGTTAGTTTTTACACTACCACCAAAAGGAGTACTCACAACATAATAAGCAGGGGAAAAAGTAACGCAAAGAGGCAATTTCATAGAATTATCACAAGAGATAAAAGAGTGGGTAGCCCTCGGATCAAATAAAGTATGTATGTTTGTGCCATGAATGCAAATAGTACCTTCTACCACTGCTGCGGGGTCCACTTCAGCATCTAGTTCCTCTTCTTCCAAGGAATAAGCACGGGCTCGGATAAGTGGCCTCTGACCCCCAGGCGGTGGATCCCGTTTATCCGGACACGTATCTACTTTATGATCGGCCTTCCCACAAATCAAACAAAGATTCAGGCGACGCCGGCAATTCTCATAGGTATGGTTAGGCCTCCCACAATAAGAACATCCCGGTTTCCCGGTAGATGGTGGTGCGGTAGGAGTAACCCGGGGAGCTTTCTGAACCGGCACTTGTGGCACTTGAGGCTTGAATTTCTTCATCGGGCCCTTAGACTGCGGTGGGGAAACATCATAAGTGGTTGGCCTCTTCCCGGGATTATAATTCGACCTCGATCCCGAGCCGAAACCCTGACTCGATCTATAAGTAGATCTCCGAGCATTTACCGAATCTTCCACTTTTAAGGCCTTTTGAGTAGCTTTCTTCCAAGTGCTAGTATTAACAGCTTCTATTGCGGCTTGGATGTCCGGCCTTAAACCTTGCACGAATTGCATAGCCTTATGGAAATCATCACCGGCGATATTGGGTACATATTTAGACAATCTCTCGAACTCGGCTATATATTCGGCAACCGATCTATTCCCTTGCTTGAGCTCCGTGAATTCCCTAAGCCTTCTAGTGCGAGAGGAGGGAGGAATGAACTTGTTTTTGAATTCCCTTATGAAAACCTCCCATGTAACTTCTTCTTCAGCGGCATCTAGAACAATCCTGGTGCTTTCCCACCAAGAATAAGCTTCTCCTTGGATCAAAGTAAGGGTACACCTAGCCTTCTCTCGAGTCTCGCAAGGGATAAGCTCCCAAATCCGTTCAATTTCTTTGAGCCACTGTTCAGCTATCATATCGCTCCCTTAAAGAATCTGGGTGGATGTTGATTTTGAAATTCCCTCAAAATAGCTGAAATTGGGGCCGGTGGCGCTGGTGGAGGAGCTGGTGGTGCAGGAGGCACATAATCTCTTAGTCTTTGATCAATAAGTTGTACCATAGAGTTTAAGAAATCTTGAGGTTGCGCTTGAGGGGGTGGAGGTGGAGTTCGATCACGACGATGATGCCCATGACCGGGAGAATACTCTCTGCGAGGCCTTCCACGAGGCATCCTGAAATTCCAACACTGTACATGCATGGTCGATTAACAAGTATGAATAAATGTAATTAATGTTCATAGAACACGTAAGTCACATAATTCAAATAAGGCCAGATAGTTTCAAATACGTTGTAAGACTCTCAAGTAATCAAGTAATCCTATGCCGTACGACTTAGACTCACATGACACGACACTAGAACCTCGGTTTTACAACCTGGCTCTGAAACCACCTTAGGATGTAACACCCGGAACGCCAGGCGCCACATCCCCCGCACTATAGTCTCAATCCACATATGAAATGGGCAATTCATATATGAACCAAAACTATAGCGAACGGGAGATAATAAAACTCAAAAGCTAGGGCTAGGCGGGTACCCTCAATCAATACCAAAACAACTCAGAACAATAAAATAGCGGAAGCAAAACATTCAATACATATAGGTACCATATTTATTATTAGATACCAGCAATTCATACAATCCAATATTCCCTCTCACATTTACATATCAATATATTATCATTCCTCAAAATATGCCAAAACATGCTACAAGATGTATCAAGTATTAGTAGACGAACCAAATATGAGATGGAGTGTGCTAGACCCAAATTAAAGACAAACTAGACTCTAATTCCCGCCTAGCACGAAACCTGCAAAACTGAAAAGTTGAGGTGTCAGTCCAAAACAGACTGAGCGAGGGGGTATAAATAAGTATATGCTCAATTACCATGCAATTTATAACCTCGGGTAAGATTTTATAAGAAAAACGAAAAAAGTTTAAAAATAACAAGAGATATCGCCCGAGATTATAACAATTCCAATTTACAGTTAACGAACAATTCAATCAATCAGTGGCCCGGCGAGTGAGGGCAAATCTCCAACCTTTCTCCGACAGTGTACAATATTTCAAGTTAATTAATGAATTAGGTGATCACACAACAGTTCTGTGCACAATTACCAATTTCCATCAATAAATCCTTCTTCCTCCGGGTGATGGCGGGCTTGCAAGACCCAGCCATCCAATCATGGTGTACGTCGGGAACATGACTCCCACGTACGGGGTTTCTTCCTCCACCAAACCTCCTGGTGGATTCCGAGGTGATCCCACAATGGTGAGGATAGTGCAAGAGTTACCCGTCAGCCCTTGCTTTCCCGGTTGGCTCAGTACACTACCCTCGGGCCCAACGTGAACAATAGTTACTCGCCAAAACAATCAATTCGTCAATCAATCAATCAATCAATCCATCCATTTTCGTGAAATCATTTGAAGATCATAAGGTTAGAAAACTATAGATATATATAGATACGTTTTGGCCGAAAATCACATAAGGGTTATAAGGATTCTATATATATATCTAGAATATAAACCTCACCTTGACAATCCACCCAAAAGAAAGCAAGAGAACACCCTACGGAGCGGGCTCCTCGAACCCGGGACCGTGATCTGTGCAACAAGGACAAGTGTGAAATAAGACTCAACTCGAATGAACCAATTAAGATGCACGACGAAGTCATAATCAAGATATTATGCAATAACAATCAAGGAGCGTCAAGTCAGATCATGATTATCAATTAAGCAAGTATATATATCCCATAACTCACATATGGGAGCCAAGGAAGTGAAAGAAATGCAATAAGAAAGTTTTTGGTGAAGTTTGGCCAAAACCGACAATTTTTGGAAATGTACATGTAGTGGGAAAACTGGAATATCTTAAATTCTAGAAGTGGGAATCGAGTTTTGTTTATTGGATATGAAAGTAGACACATAGACCTTTCCAACGCTATATGGCACGTTCTCTAATTCAAACCGAGGTGAAAATGGCGTTCGTCCGAAGTTGGACAAAATGCAGGAAAGTGACACGCCCGTGTCACCAATACAAGGCAAACCGTGACATCCCCGTGTCACGGTACAGAAAATCAAACCAACATGCACCCCCGTGTCGCCAGCACAAAGCAAAGTTGACACCCCCGTGTCAACTGTGCGTAACAGAAAAAACAGGGGAGAAAACAGGGGTTTCCATGCAAAACCAACCCCAAACCAAAATATACCAAACTCCAACCATAACAAATGTTGAAACACCTCATATATGCATCATACTTCCAATATTCATCAATTCAACCAAGAAATAAACATCCAAACATCAAGAATTTCTCATGAAAACCCCATATCATACACATGCTTCAAACCTTCAATAATTTCAAGATTTTCATGCAATCCTTACTCCTTAAGATCAAGATCATGCTCTCAACTTCAATCATGCAAGAATTCAACAACAAATCCCTAAATTCATACTTGATCACATATTCAAGAATTTCAAGAAATTTCTAATTTCTACCTTGAATCAAAAGAAATGGTGATGAGATGATGATATATTGTTGATGATGCTCCTACTTCACACTTTCTTCAATTCTAGCTTGAATTAAGGTTGATATCTTTTTCCTCTTCTTAAGGTGTAAATGTCGGTTTCTACTAGGTGTATGTGTGTGTGAGTTTTTCTCTTGAATCATATGGGACATAATGGAAGAAATGAGACACAATTCATGATATATCCTAAAGTCATGTGTGGAAATATGTGATTCCTCCCTATTTGCATAAAAGTCCCTCATTTATATAAATTGATGCACATAAGTAAAATCTCTAACTATTGATGCAATTAACTTCAAGTCATGATATACACTCATTACACAATTTCACATAAGGGAACAATTAAGGATCATATAATACCAGTATGGCACTTATTTCACTTATTTCATATAATTCATATAAATGTATGGGAACATATGACAAGTAATATGATGATACTTGTAATTAAATGAACAAACAAGTAATTTAACCTCCCAACTCCCGAAGACCCGCTCGTGGAGTGCTTACCTGAACTTCCGGAAATTGGGGCGTTACAACTCTCCCCCCTTTAGAAGAATCTGGTCCCCAGATTCATTGATCGGAGTTGAACAACTCGGGGTGGAACCTTTTCATCTTTTCTTCCGGTTCCCAAGTCATCTCTTCGGATTTATCACTTCTCCATAACACCTTGACCATAGGAATCCGTCGATTTCTTAATTCTTGATACTTTTTATCCAACACCTTAACCGGCTGCTGAACAAAAGAGAGATTTGGTTCTAACTCAACTTCTTCAACGGGGAGAATTTTTGTTTCATCTGGATAATATTTTCTGAGCTGAGAGACATGGAATACATTATGAATCCCGGTAAGATTAGGAGGTAGGTCAAATCTGTAAGCCACTTCCCCAATTCTCTCAAGAATCTCGAATGGACCCAAATAGCGAGGGTTAAGCTTTCCTCCCTTTCCAATACGAGAAAACCCCTTTCTTGGAGATACTTTCAAGAAAACCCGATCTCCAACTTCAAACTTAAGATCCCTTCTACGGATATCGGCGTAGCTTTTCTGTCTATCTTGTGCAGCTTTCATCCGTTGTTGTATTAACTGAACCTTTTCAATCATAGCTTCCACGACTTTAGAAGGTTTCTCCAGTTTTCCTTCCTTCTTTACTCCCTCTTGTTTTGTCCACTTCCATTCCTCTAGATCAAAATATAACGGGGACCGACATTTTCGTCCATAAAGTAATTCATATGGAGCCATGCCGATAGAGGATTGATAGCTATTGTTATAAGCAAATTCAATCAAGGGGAGTTGGTCACACCATGAATTTGAAAAATCCAAAGCACACGACCGGAGCAAATCTTCTAAATATCTTATCACCCTCTCGGATTGACCGTCGGTTTGGGGATGAAAAGCCATGCTAAACTGAAGTTTTGTTCCCAATATATCTTGCAATTCTCGTCACAACTTAGAAGTAAAGCGGGGATCTCTATCCGAAACAATGCTCACCGGAATTCCATGAAGGCGAACAATCTCTCTATTATAAATCTCGGCCAATTTCTTAATCTTGAAGGACATACGGACCGGTAAGAAATGAGCAGACTTAGTCAATCGGTCCACAATCACCCAAATACCGTCATACCCTCCTTTCACCTTTGGTAACCCGGTTATAAAATCCATTGTCACCTGTTCCCACTTCCACTCGGGGATAGGCAACGGCTGTAAAAGACCTCCGGGCTTTTGATGTTCAGTTTTAACTTGTTGACATGTCAAACAACATTTCACGAACTCAGCTACATCCTTCTTTAATCCACGCCACCAATAAAATTGTTTTAAGTCTCTATACATTTTGTTTCCTCCCGGATGTACCGAATAGGCCGATTTATGAGCTTCCTCCAACAATACCCTTTTCAATTCCTCGGGTACCACTACTCGGTTCTTGAAGCGAAGAAAACCAGCTTCATCAAACCCAAATGGACTTTCCGGATCCCCTCTTGCTTTAGCAACTAACTTTTGAACTTCCGGATCTTTACCTTGAGCCTCAAACAATCTAGATTTCAATTCCGGTTGAATGGTGATATTGAATACTCGGGCTTTCATCACAATAGGCTCGATCGTACTACTTCCTTCCAACTCCATATTAGAAGCACCAACTTTTCGGCTTAATGCATCGGCTACGACATTAGCTTTCCCGGGGTGATACTTGATCACACAATCATAATCCCCTAGTCGTTCCATCCATCTCCGTTGCCTCAAATTAAGATCTTTCTGAGTAAATAAATATTGGAGACTCCTATGATCCGTGAAAATCTCAAAGGTAACTCCATACAAATAATGTCTCCATTTCCCAAGTGCGAATATCACCGCTGCGAGTTCAAGATCATGCGTTGGATAATTCTTCTCATAATCCTTCAACTTCCGGGAAGCATAAGCAATAACTTTACCATTTTGAATCAAAACACTTCCTAAACCTTCTCTAGAGGCATCAGTGTAGACTGCATATCCTTCTAAACCATCCGGAAGAGTTAGAACCGGGGCTGAAACCAATCTTTTCTTCAATTCATTGAAACTTTTCTCACACTCGTCATCCCAATCGTACTTAACATCTTTCTTTGTTAACCGAGTCAAAGAAGCGGCAATCTTAGAGAAATCTTGCACGAACCTCCTATAGTATCCTGCTAACCCCAAAAAACTTTTAATCTCCGAGGCATTCCTCGGTCTCTCCCACTTCATTACCGCCTCAATCTTGGAAGGATCAACTTCCAACCCGTTTCCCGAAATTATATGCCCCAAGAACGATACCCGATCGATCCAAAACTCACACTTGCTAAACTTGGCAAATAATTGGTGTTCCTTTAAAGTTCTCAACACAAGCTCAAGATGCCTTGCATGTTCCTCAATCGACTTGGAGAAAACCAAAATATCATCAATAAAGATCACAACAAACTTGTCAAGAAATGGCCGAAAAATTCTATGCATCATATCCATGAAAGCGGCGGGAGCATTCGTCAAACCAAAAGGCATAACCACGAATTCATAATGCCCATATCTCGTATTGAAGCCCGTCTTTGGAATATCCTCGGCTCGGATCCGTAGTTGATAATACCCTTGTCTTAAGTCAAGCTTCGAATACACTTTTGATTCTTGGAGTATATCAAATAACTCCTCGATATGTGGAAGAAGATATTTATTCTTAATTGTCATTCGATTCAATTCCCGATAATCAATACACATCCTCAACGTACCATCTTTCTTCTTTACAAATAAAACCGGAGCACCCCACCGCGATGAACTTGGCCTAATATACCCGACTTTCAAAAGACCCTCAAGTTGCACCTTTAACTCCTTCAACTCCGCCGGAGCCATCCGATATGGAGTTTTAGAATACGGCTCGGCATTGGGATACAAATCAATCACAAACTCTATCTCCCTTTCCGGTGGTAAAGAATTTAAATTTTCCGGAAACACTTCGGGAAACCCTTTAACAACCTCCGTTTCTTCTAACTTCATCTGATCCTTGGGTTGATTAAGAATGTAAGCTATGAATCCCGTAGCCCCTTCAGAAACCAATTTTCGAGCTTCCGAGAATGATAATAAAGGCACGGTTTTAGAACTTCGACCCGTTACAATCTCTGAACCCAACTGGACTCTCTTAGCCCGACAATCGACAGTAGCACAGTGCTTGTAAAGCCAATCCATACCCAAGATAGATCCATACAGAGACATAG
Organism: Lantana camara; assembly: GCA_037501455.1. Lineage (NCBI taxonomy): Eukaryota > Viridiplantae > Streptophyta > Magnoliopsida > Lamiales > Verbenaceae > Lantana > Lantana camara. The sequence goes on from CM074855.1 coordinate 123,348,754, forward strand.
ATAATTCAATGAAATCCGTGGAAAAGTCCCGACCCTCAATACTCACCGGCACCTCTCTAAAAACCCGGTTAGTTTTTACACTACCACCAAAAGGAGTACTCACAACATAATAAGCAGGGGAAAAAGTAACACAAAGAGGCAATTTCATAGAAATATCACAAGAGATAAAAGAGTGGGTAGCCCCCGGATCAAATAAAGTATGTATGTTTGTGCCATGAATACAAATAGTACCTTCTACCACTGCTGCGGGGTCCACTTCAGCATCTAGTTCCTCTCCTTCCAAGGAATAAGCACGGGCTCGGATAAGTGGCCTCTGACCCCCAGGCGGTGGATCTCGTTTATCCGGACACGTATCTACTTTATGATCGGCCTTCCCACAAATCAAACAAAGATTCAGGCGACGCCGGCAATTCTCATAGGTATGGTTAGGCCACCCACAATAAGAACATCCCGGTTTCCCGGTAGATGGTGGTGCGGTAGGAGTAACCCGGGGAGCTTTCTGAACCGGCACTTGTGGCACTTGAGGCTTGAATTTCTTCATCGGGCCCTTAGACTGCGGTGGGGAAACATCATAAGTGATTGGCCTCTTCCCGGGATTATAATTCGACCTCGATCCCAAGCCGGAACCCTGACTCGATCTATAAGTAGATCTCCGAGCATTTACCGAATCTTCCACTTTTAAGGCCTTTTGAGTAGCTTTCTTCCAAGTGCTAGTATTAACAGCTTCTATTGCGGCTTGGATGTCCGGCCTTAAACCTTGCACGAATTGCATAGCCTTATGGAAATCATCACCGGCGATATTGGGTACATATTTAGACAATCTCTCGAACTCGGCTATATATTCGGCAACCGATCTATTCCCTTGCTTGAGCTCCGTGAATTCCCTAAGCCTTCTAGTGCGAGAGGAGGAAGGAATGAACTTGTTCTTGAATTCCCTTATGAAAACCTCCCATGTAACTTCTTCTTCAGCAGCATCTAGAATAATCCTGGTGCTTTCCCACCAAGAATAAGCTTCTCCTTGGATCAAAGTAAGGGTACACCTAGCCTTCTCTCGAGTCTCGCAAGGGATAAGCTCCCAAATCCGTTCAATTTCTTTGAGCCACTGCTTAGCTATCATATCGCTCCCTTTAAAGAATCTGGGTGGATGTTGATTTTGAAATTCCCTCAAAATAGCTGAAATTGGGGCCGGTGGCGCTGGTGGAGGAGCTGGTGGTGCAGGAGGCACATAATCTCTTAGTCTTTGATCAATAAGTTGTACCATAGAGTTTAAGAAATCTTGAGGTTGCGCTTGAGGGGGTGGAGGTGGAATCCGATCACGACGATGATGCCCATGACCGGGAGAATGCTCTCTGCGAGGCCTTCCACGAGGCATCCTGAAATTCCAACACTGTACATGCATGGTCGATTAACAAGTATGAATAAATGTAATTAATGTCCATAGAACACGTAAGTCACATAATTCAAATAAGGCCAGATAGTTTCAAATACGATGCAAGACTCTCAAGTAATCAAGTAATCCTATGCCGTACGACTTAGACTCACATGACACGACACTAGAACCTCGGTTTTGCAACCGGGCTCTGAAACCACCTTAGGATGTAACACCCGGAACGCCAGGCGCCACATCCCCCGCACTATAGTCTCAATCCACATATGAAACGGGCAATTCATTTATGAACCAAAACTATAGCGAACGGGAGACAATAAAACTCAAAAGCTAGGGCTAGGCGGGTACCCTCAATCAATACCAAAACAACTCAGAACAATAAAATAGCGGAAGCAAAACATTCAATACATATAGGTACCATATTTATTATTAGATACCAGCAATTCATACAATCCAATATTCCCTCTCACATTTACATATCAATATATTATCATTCCTCAAAATATGCCAAAACATGCTACAAGATGTATCAAGTATTAGTAGACGAACCAAATATGAGATGGAGTGTGCTAGACCCAAATTAAAGACAAACTAGACTCTAATTCCCGCCTAGCACGAAACCTGCAAAACTGAAAAGTTGAGGTGTCAGTCCAAAACAGACTGAGCGAGGGGGTATAAATAAGTATATGCGCAATTACCATGCAATTTATAACCTCGGGTAAGATTTTATAAGGAAAACGAAAAAAGTTTAAAAATAACAAGAGATACCCGCCGAGATTATAACAATTCCAATTTACAGTTAACGAACAATTCAATCAATCAGTGGCCCGGCGAGTGAGGGCAAATCTCCAACCTTTCTCCGACAGTGTACAATATTTCAAGTTAATTAATGAATTAGGTGATCACACAACAGTTCTGTGCACAATTACCAATTTCAATCAATAAATCCTTCTTCCTCCGGGTGATGGCGGGCTTGCAAGACCCAGCCATCCAATCATGGTGTACGTCGGGAACATGACTCCCACGTACGGGGTTTCTTCCTCCACCAAACCTCCTGGTGGATTCCGAGGTGATCCCACAATGGTGAGGATAGTGCAAGAGTTACCCGTCAGCCCTTGCTTTCCCGGTTGGCTCAGTACACTACCCTCGGGCCCAACGTGAACAATAGTTACTCGCCAAAACAATCAATTCGTCAATCAATCAATCAATCAATCCATCCATTTTCGTGAAATCATTTGAAGATCATAAGGTTAGAAAACTATAGATATATATAGATACGTTTTGGCCGAAAATCACATAAGGGTTATAAGGATTCTATATATATATCTAGAATATAAACCTCACCTTGACAATCCACCCAAAAGAAAGCAAGAGAACACCCTACGGAGCGGGCTCCTCGAACCCGGGACCGTGATCTGTGCAACAAGGACAAGTGTGAAATAAGACTCAACTCGAATGAACCAATTAAGATGCACGACGAAGTCATAATCAAGATATTATGCAATAACAATCAAGGAGCGTCAAGTCAGATCATGATTATCAATTAAGCAAGTATATATATCCCATAACTCACATATGGGAGCCAAGGAAGTGAAAGAAATGCAATAAGAAAGTTTTTGGTGAAGTTTGGCCAAAACCGACAATTTTTGGAAATGTACATGTTGTGGGAAAACTGGAATATCTTAAATTCTAGAAGTGGGAATCGAGTTTTGTTTATTGGATATGAAAGTAGACACATAGACCTTTCCAACTCTATATGGTACGTTCTCTAATTCAAACCGAGGTGAAAATGGCGTTCGTCCGAAGTTGGACAAAATGCAGGAAAGTGACACGCCCGTGTCACCAATACAAGGCAAACCGTGACACCCCCGTGTCACGGTACAGAAAATCAAACCAACATGCACCCCCGTGTCGCCAGCACAAAGCAAAGTTGACACCCCTGTGTCAACTGTGCGTAACAGAAAAAACAGGGGAGAAAACAGGGGTTTCCATGCAAAACCAACCCCAAACCAAAATATACCAAACTCCAACCATAACAAATGTTGAAACACCTCATATATGCATCATACTTCCAATATTCATCAATTCAACCAAGAAATAAACATCCAAACATCAAGAATTTCTCATGAAAACCCCATATTATGCACATGCTTCCAACCTTCAATAATTTCAAGATTTTCATGCAATCCTTACTCCTTAAGATCAAGATCATGCTCTCAACTTCAATCATGCAAGAATTCAACAACAAATCCCTAAATTCATACTTGATCACATATTCAAGAATTTCAAGAAATTTCTAATTTCTACCTTGAATCAAAAGAAATGGTGATGAGATGATGATATATTGTTGATGATGCTCCTACTTCACACTTCCTACTATTCTAGCTTGAATTAAGGTTGATATCTTTTTCCTCTTCTTAAGGTGTAAATGTCGGTTTCTACTAGGTGTATGTGTGTGTGAGTTTTTCTCTTGAATCATATGGGACATAATGGAAGAAATGAGACACAATTCATGATATATCCTAAAGTCATGTGTGGAAATATGTGATTCCTCCCTATTTGCATAAAAGTCCCTCATTTATATAAATTGATGCACATAAGTAAAATCTCTAACTATTGATGCAATTAACTTCAAGTCATGATATACACTCATTACACAATTTCACATAAGGGAACAATTAAGGATCATATAATACCAGTATGGCACTTATTTCACTTATTTCATATAATTCATATAAATGTATGGGAACATATGACAAGTAATATGATGATACTTGTAATTAAATGAACAAACAAGTAATTTAACCTCCCAACTCCCGAAGACCCGCTCGTGGAGTGCTTACCTGAACTTCCGGAAATTGGGGCGTTACACTATCTTATATGTGATTATGGAAGCCACTCCATAATCACTAGTTCTAACATTCATGCCACATATGACAGTTCATATCATATAGGGGTTCAGAGTTTAATGGAAAAAAACCCTATCTATTACATTAATAGAAACCCTCCTAAACATTTTGAGGGGTCTTCTCTTATGGTCACAGTTCTTCAAGTGTTCCTTGTGGATTCTTCTTGCTCCTTGGGTGCTTGTCTCCAAAATGAAAAGAAAAACCCTCACTTCCTAAGTTCTACTCTCTTAACATAGAGTAATATGACTCAATTTTCATATTGTCCATAGACAAACACACGGGGCATACCTCGGCCAAAAAACAATTATAAGGAAAGCCACATAATAAACACATAATAGTACCCACATAAGTAGGGCTCCAACCCCAATTAAAATAACGTAACTGTGGGGCTCCGACCTGTAACACCCCGACCCCGAATACGCTGATTCGGGACCCGGTTTGTTACTTGAGTCGAGCAAGTATCAGAGACGAAGAAATAAAAGATAATTTACATAACCAATCTAGTTTAAAACATTACATAGGTGATCCACAAAAACATTTACTTAAATACGAACTTAATTAAAACATTGCAACATATTTATAAATTCTTTAGCCGATACTGATTCCTTCCCAAAATGATTACTTCTTCACAATTTATTTACCTGTAATATCTGGAGAGTAAAGAAAATAAAATAGAGGGGTGAGTCAAAATGACCTAGTGAGGTGAGCATGAAATTAAATAACAGTAGAAGTTGAAGTAATTCAAGATATGAAAACCAAGTGGTAATTAATTTCAAGGTTCAGTAATGAGTGAGGTTTAAGAAGACAGAAGATTTCATATCAAGATTGGGTCCATCCTTTTATCGCCTCTTTCTGGATTGGCCAAACACGGACACTCAGTCAATGTGACTAGTGGGAGCCCCCACATAATCGTTCCAAGGGAACCCCTAGGGAACAATACGAACTATAGGATCCCCTATAGCCGCCAGTACAGTACAATAATTCTCTTTCAGATGGGTAACAGAGCAATCAAGAATATCTAATCAATCAAACGGTAATTCAAGTTTGAAGGTTGGTAAACAACAATAAGCAAGGATAGCTCAATCAAGCAATAAGGGTTCATGATCAATTCGATTGTGAGAAATTATATCGAAGATAAAGTAGAATTTGCTCTCCAGCAAGATAGGTATGGTAAAGCTCAAAAATGAGAAGGTTCAAGAAACCTCACCTGAAATTCTTACTTGCTCGTTGAACTTTTAGGAGTTATACGGATCCTCGCACATCTCCTATAAATTTATAATTATACCATGATTATTTATTACTTACATACTAACCCTTCCTCAAGGATATTTACTAACCACAATTCATTGTTGCTGCTAAGTTAATATAAATCAATTATAAATTACTAATAAAATTCTCAACCCTTAAAAGACTTAGCAGCTTTAGTTTTAAAACAGTTAATAATAGTTATGTTTTTCCTAATTGTTTGAATAACTATATTATTACATCATTGCCTACTTTCTGCCAATTGTCCAGAGATAATTTATTAACTCATGTGGGTTACTTGTATATATATCAAAATAAGATTTATTAATGCAAGTTACGCATAAATATATATATTAAAATTGTAAACAAGCTTAAACTTTTCTAATAAATAAATAGATTTCATTTTAGCATCCTAAGTCATTATTTAATTGCACACTGATAATAATGATGATAATTTTGACTATTAGGCCTATAGTGTTTAAAGCTAACATATATTACAACTCAATTATATCACTGTTTCAAATAAATGAAACTGAAAGTTTCAAGTAACTCCTGTATCATGACTTAAAAACTTGTTTATTAACAATTTTCCGTGTCATTAATTTCTAGCCATTAATTTTGTGGATTGGTAAGTCCTAATTCATACGGCACTGACATCCCTTTAGTCCAATTACAAAATCTAAACTTTAGTTTTAATAATATCCATCTTTATAATTGTTTAAATAATTATAATAATACAACATTATCTCTTATGAATCAACTATACAGATATTTACAAGTTACGTGTGTGTATATATGGTGTTTACTTATTAATTTCGGATCAATTTCTCAACAACCAACAACCTAATTTAAGATTCAAGATTTTCTTAAACCTAAGATTAAATTCGATTCGTTCAATATTTCCCAAAATCTATCTCATAATTATATTACCCATGTCGAGAGGCAGCTTAAACACTAAAAGTTTGATTGGAAATCTCATCGGAAAGTTCCTCCACCACCAATACCGTCGTTCGCCTTCCACGCAGCTGCACCGGAGTTCGTTTTCCAACCAAAACAGAGACACTACTATCCTTGTTTCTCCAAGACCGTTCCAACCTTCTAAATCTCCGTTCGAACAATTGCCAGAAAATTCGTTGGGAAGAGTTCCGAAGTGCGCAGCAGCTTGGGGCCTTCAACGTTTACTCGCGACTCACCGAAACTAGAAAACGTTTACTCTATCATGATTGCCTCATCGAAACGAAGAAGATAGTATATGGGTTTGTAGGATTTGGCTAAGGAATGAGCAAGATTGACTTGATTGAAGAAGAGGCTATGAAATCTTATTTACATATATTTAGACGTGTATGTAGGAACTTAAAATCAGCCATGGTGTTAAGCGTTGAAGATGATGGTGAAGATTTCTCACTCCTAACCTATTTATCGAAAATTCCCACCAATCAAATGCATCTTCTAGCACAAAGTTTTCAATAAAACTAACAACAAGCCTTGGTTTTGAGACAATGGTTTTGAGAAAACTATCAACTAAACCGTGGTTTTAAGACAATGGTTTTGAGAAAACTATCATTTTGACACTCTCCCCTTTTAAAATATTATCTAATTATACTGATTCCTTCCCAAAATTATTACTTCTTCACAATTTATTTACCTGTAATATCTGGAGAGTAAAGAAAATAAAATAGAGGGGTGAGTCAAAATGACCTAGTGAGGTGAGCATGAAATTAAATAACAGTAGAAGTTGAAGTAATTCAAGATATGAAAACCAGATGGTAATTAATTTCAAGGTTCAGTAATGAGTGAGGTTTAAGAAGACAGAAGATTTCATATCAAGATTGGGTCCATCCTTTTATCGCCTCTTTCTGGATTGGCCAAACACGGACACTCAGTCAATGTGACTAGCGGGAGCCCCCACATAATCGTTCCAAGGGAACCCCCAGGGAACAATACGAACTATAGGATCCCCTATAGCCGCCAGTACAGTACAATAATTCTCTTTCAGATGGGTAACACAGCAATCAAGAATATCTAATCAATCAAACGGTAATTCAAGTTTGAAGGTTGGTAAACAACAATAAGCAAGGATAGCTCAATCAAGCAATAAGGGTTCATGATCAATTCGATTGTGAGAAATTATATCGAAGATAAAGTAGAATTTGCTCTCCAGCAAGATAGGTATGGTAAAGCTCACAAATGAGAAGGTTCAAGAAACCTCACCTGAAATTCTTACTTGCTCGTTGAACTTTTAGGAGTTATACGGATCCTCGTACATCTCCTATAAATTTATAATCATACCATGATTATTTATTACTTACATACTAACCCTTCCTCAAGGATATTTACTAACCACAATTCATTGTTGCTGCTAAGTTAATATAAATCAATTATAAATTACTAATAAAATTCTCAACCCTTAAAAGACTTAGCAGCTTTAGTTTTAAAACAGTTAATAATAGTTATGTTTTTCCTAATTGTTTGAATAACTATATTATTACATCATTGCCTACTTTCTGCCAATTGTCCAGAGATAATTTATTAACTCATGTGGGTTACTTGTATATATATCAAAATAAGATTTATTAATGCAAGTTACGCATAAATATATATATTAAAATTGTAAACAAGCTTAAACTTTTCTAATAAATAAATAGATTTCATTTTAGCATCCTAAGTCATTATTTAATTGCACACTGATAATAATGATGATAATTTTGACTATTAGGCCTATAGTGTTTAAAGCTAACATATATTACAACTCAATTATATCACTGTTTCAAATAAATGAAACTGAAAGTTTCAAGTAACTCCTGTATCATGACTTAAAAACTTGTTTATTAACAATTTTCCGTGTCATTAATTTCTAGCCATTAATTTTGTGGATTGGTAAGTTCTAATTCATACGGCACTGACATCCCTTTAGTCCAATTACAAAATCTAAACTTTAGTTTTAATAATATTCCATCTTTATAATTGTTTAAATAATTATAATAATACAACATTATCTCTTATGAATCAACTATACAGATATTTACAAGTTACGTGTGTGTATATATGGTGTTTACTTATTAATTTCGGATCAATTTCTCAACAACCAACAACCTAATTTAAGATTCAAGATTTTCTTAAACCTAAGATTAAATTCGATTCGTTCAATATTTCCCAAAATCTATCTCATAATTATATTACCCATGTCGAGAGGCAGCTTAAACACTAAAAGTTTGATTGGAAATCTCATCGGAAAGTTCCTCCACCACCAATACCGTCGTTCGCCTTCCACGCAGCTTCACCGGAGTTCGTTTTCCAACCAAAACAGAGACACTACTATCCTTGTTTCTCCAAGACCGTTCCAACCTTCTAAATCTCCGTCGAACAATTGCCAGAAAATTCGTTGGGAAGAGTTCCGAAGTGCGTAGCAGCTTGGGGCCTTCAACGTTTACTCGCGACTCACCGAAACTAGAAAACGTTTACTCTATCATGATTGCCTCATCGAAACGAAGAAGATAGTATATGGGTTTGTAGGATTTGGCTAAGGAATGAGCAAGATTGACTTGATTGAAGAAGAGGCTATGAAATCTTATTTACATATATTTAGACGTGTATGTAGGAACTTAAAATCAGCCATGGTGTTAAGCGTTGAAGATGATGGTGAAGATTTCTCACTCCTAACCTATTTATCGAAAATTCCCACCAATCAAATGCATCTTCTAGCACAAAGTTTTCAATAAAACTAACAAAAAGCCTTGGTTTTGAGACAATGGTTTTGAGAAAACTATCAACTAAACCGTGGTTTTAAGACACTGGTTTTGAGAAAACTATCATTTTGACACTCTCCCCTTTTAAAATATTATCTAATTATAATATATATATATATACTCTTATATATAATATAAATTATTAGAATTTTTTTTTTTTTAAATAAATATAGGGGTGTTACAATCCTCCTCCCTTAAAAGAATCTGGTCCCCAGATTCTTACCTAAGTTTCGAATAGCTCTGGATATCGTTGTCGCATAGCGCTCTCGTGCTCCCAGGTGGCCTCTTCAATATCTTGGTTCCGCCATAGTATTTTGACTTGGGGGATTTTCTTATTTCGTAACTCATGAAACTTTCGATCCAGTATACGCACAGGCCGCTCCTCATAAGTGAGATTACTCTCGAGAGGGATATCGTTGTAGGGTACAACATGTGATGCATCGGGGTAATACTTACGCAATTGCGAGACGTGAAATACGTCGTGGATTCCTGTAATATTCTCTGGTAATTGCAGGCGGTATGCTACAGGGCCAATGCGTTCTGCGATTCTAAATGGGCCAACAAACCTGGGACTTAATTTTCCTCCTTTGCCGATCCTAACACATCCCTTTCTTGGCGATACCTTAAGAAGAACCAAATCTCCGATCTCAAATTCTAACTCTTTTCTTCTCTTATCGGCGTAACTCTCCTGTCGATCCTGTGCAGCCTTCATATTTTGTTTTATCACTTGGATCTTCTCTAAAGTTTCTTGTATTAGTTCTGGCCAAGGCTTATTAGGATCTTGATTATTAGGAGCTTTCCAATCCTCCAAATCCTAATGGAGAGGGGACCGACATTTCCTCCCATATAAAGCTTCATACGGAGCCATTTGTATTGAAGCCTGAAAGCTATTGTTATATGCAAATTCGATGAGGGGTAAATGTCTATCCCACCTTTTTCCAAAATCCAAAACACTTGCTCTCAGCATATTTTCCAGGATTCGAATGGTTCGGTCAGATTGCCCATATGTTTGAGGATGAGCAGCAGAGCTAAATTGCAACTTAGTTCCCAAGTGCTCTTGCAAGCTTTTCCACAAGCGAGAAGTGAATTTAGGATCTCGATCAGATACAATGCTGGTTGGAATCCCATGTAATCGAATAATATCTCGAATATAAATCTCGGCTAATTGCTCTACATTGTACTTGGATCTTACCGGTAGAAAATGAGCAGATTTGGTTAACCGATCTACGATTACCCACACACTATCATATCCGCCTTGAACCATTGGCAATCCAGTTACAAAGTCCATGGTAATCTGACCCCACTTCCATTCTGGTATAGGAAGCGGTTGCAGTAATCCTGAGGGCCTCTGATGTTCTGCTTTAACTAGTTGACACGTCATGCATTTTTGTACATAATCCGCCACGTCTCGTTTCATGCCCTTCCACCAGAAACGTTGTTTAAGATCCCTGTACATTTTAGTTCCACCGAGATGCATGGAGTAGTAAGTTTTATGTGCTTCTTCTAATACTTCATCTCTAAGCTTATCTGGAACGCAAATGCATTCTCTAATAAGAGAGTGCCATGCTCATCGATCTTGAACTCTGACATGCCATTAACTTGAATTTTCTTCTTCTGCTTCTGGTTCCACTCATCTTCCATTTGATCACTCTTGATTCTTGAATAGATCTCAGGAAAGATGGTTAAGCCGGATATCAAACACTTTGACTTCAAGGTTACTCCTTTTTTTTGGGCGTTGTCTCCCCAATTACTCAATTTCCCTTTCAAGTGTGAAATCTCTGCTTTTCTACTTAGCGCATCTGCTACGACGTTTGCCTTGCTAGAATGGTAGGTAATGTTACAATCGTAATCCTCAAGAAATTCCATCCAACGTCGTTGTCTCATATTGAGTTGCTTTTGGGAGAACAGGTACTTTAAACTCTTGTGGTCTGTAAACACTTCGAAAGTTGTCCCGTACAAGTAGTGTCTCCATTTAGCAAGTGCAAATACTATTGCCGCCAATTCCAAGTCATGAGTGGGATAATTTTGCTCGTAAGGTTTGAGCTTCCTAGAGGCATAGGCTATAACTCTCCCTTTCTACATGAGTACGCACCCCAGTCCTTCTTTCGAAGCATCGGTATATACGATAAATCCTTCAAGGCCATCAGGCAGAGCAAGAATTGGTGCAGTGGTTAACTTTCTTTTGAGTTCTTAAAAACTCTTTTCACACTTGTCATCCCACACAAACATTTGATCTTTCCGAGTTAGTCGGGTTAATGGCTCTGCTAGTTTTCAAAATCCGGGTACAAATTTTCGGTAGTACCCAGCTAATCCCAAGAAACTTCGTATGTCAGACACATTTTTCGGTGGTTTTCAATTTGTGACGGCTTCAACCTTTGCGGGATCCACTTCTATCCCTTTTTCAGAAATAATGTGTCCCAAGAACGTCACGCGGCTTAGCCAAAATTCACATTTACTGAATTTGGCATATAATTTATTTTCCTTCAAAGTTTGCAGAACTAGCCGCAAGTGGGTCTTATGTTCTTCTTCGGATTTGGAAAAGACAAGAATATCATCGATGAATATTACCACGAACTTATCCAAGAAAGGTTTAAAAACTCGATGCATAAGATCCATGAATGCAGCTGGAGCATTGGTCAATCCGAACGGCATCACTACAAACTCGTAGTGTTCGTATCTTGAATTGAAAGCTGTTTTTGATATATCTTCCTCTCAAATCTTCAGCTGATAATATCCTTGCCTCAAATCGAGCTTTGAGTATACAGAAGATCCCTGAAGGACATCAAAAAGTTCTTCAATATGAGGCAATGGATACTTGTTCTTGATAGTGAGCCGATTGAGCTCTCGATAGTCCATGCACATCCTTAGGGTCCCATCTTTCTTTTTCACGAAAAGCACAGGGGCTCCCCATTGTTGGAAAACACGAATCAGAAAGCAGCGGAATTTAAAAATTTTCCCAACAAAAGGATCTTGGACTCGCAATCGTCAAACTTCTAACTTGAAGTCTCTAGAGAAAGTCCACCAACTTGATCACAATCTAACTAGTAAGGATGCTAGTTCTCTAGTTAGTGTTTAGGCTTAACAACACTTACACCCTGGAGACACTGCAAGGCGAGCGCTTGCCTCGCCCTTGGAACGTATGTAACCTCCGGCGGTTCTATGTTTAAAAGTTCACTAAAAATGATGATGTAACAATCTCACTAATGGGCTCTATGTACTACTTCAAATCTCAAGTAAGTTACAATACATTCTCCTGAATATTTCTATACTACTACTTTTAAATTATGCAAGTGGATAAGACCCACATCCCTCGTTTCTACGAGTGTGGTTGGCAATCAATTTCAATACGCACGATGTTATTGCGCATGGGTTACGCTTGCCAGCGCTCTACTCCATGTGGGGGGACGCCCTCATAGGGATAGCTTGGTAACGCTCACAACCAACATGATGAATCGAAGAAAAACACAAGGACAACCCTAGTAGGCCTTGGTTGTTTGTCACAATGCCTTGCGCTCGAAAAAGGGATCGCATGTAAGTCCAAAAAGTCAACGGGTGCAATCGCGCTCGTTCAGCGGTAACGTTATTCAGAATGAATTTGCTCAAGTCTTGAACACCAGGGCGTTCTCAAGGGGGTGATCCCCGTACTCGTTCAAAGGCAGTCGATTTTTACAAAATTCTTGTTAGGTCCAAGCTAAAAGTTCTCTGAGAAAGAAACTCGCACGCTTACTTAAAGGTTTGAATGTATTTATATGTGCGAAAATTTTCACAAGTCTTGAACGAGGGTAGCCTCTCAGTAAGACCCTCGTAATTACTCAAGACTTAGTAAAATTTTCTAAATTTAAAGCAGAATTTTCGCAAGTCTTGAACGAGGGCAGTCTCTCAGTAAGACCCTCGTAATTACTCAAGACTTAGAGAAATTTCACAATCAGATAAACAAAAGGAATAAAAGGAGACACCATTGCGAGAGAAAAAATCTTCATTCATTGAACTCTCATTAAGTTACAAAATAAGGGCACATGGGCCCTTAGAATTCCTACAAAAGTTAAGTACTAAACAGAAAAGAGAAGGAAATTTCAACATAAGCATACGGAGGGAGACTTCAGGCAGCAGGGACAACGTCTTCATCCAGAACCACTAGGATATTTTGGGCCACGGGACCATACACTGGGCCCGCCGGCTCTTGTGCTGGAGGGGCTTGTTCTTCTTGATCCTGGGCAGCTGGGGGAGGCACAGGCTCATTATTTTCTGGCGCTTGGAGGGCATTGGGCTCATCAGCTTCGTTGACAGCAACAGGAGTGGTGACAAAGGGCGTTGAAGACTCATTTGCAGGGAAGGCCCCGGAGGAGATAGTGGCAGCATCCGCACCCTCATTTTGCTCCGCTTGGGAGGTTTCCACTGGAGGGTGGGCCGCCATGTACTCATCTTGGAGGAGCGTGACCAGGAAATTGTACTCTGGCTCGGAGATGTTGGACTCAGGATCTTCGCGGTCATCATCCTCCTCAATGCATCGCTCATTGAACATGAGCCCCGTGCCCTGCGCCTCACGCATGGACGGATCTGTTAGGTCCTTGTGGATGCCCTGCTCAATAGCTAAGTTGAAGGCCTTCTGAGCCTCGTCAAGACAATGCAAAGAGGCCGTAAAGTTGAATGCCTTGGAATGGTGAAACTTGATGAGCTCCTCTTTAATCGCTTGCTCAATGAGATGAGGAAGCTGGTTCATGGTATCCGCAAATTTCTGCTCCGCCTGAGCAGCCCTCATCTTCCATGCGTCACGATCGGCCGTGAGCTTTTCATGGCTCTCCTGGAGTTTATTATATTACGTGTGTCAACTCCTACGAGCAGTCTCAACGTTCGTAAAATCCTCCTCCAGCTTCTTCATCTCAGCCTCCATCTTTTGGTGCTCTTCCTTAAGAGAAATGTACTTGGCCTTCTCTATGTCCAAATCTTCCTGGATTTGAGCAGGATCATTCGAGCGTGCCATTTTCTTGTACTTGGCCTTCCGATCAGCATAAACTATGGCACGCATTTGAATGTTCTTGGCCCTCGGAAGCACTTGCTCCACAGGCTCGAAAGGGCAGAAATGTTAGTAAAAATTTTGGAAAAAAACATCTTCAGAAAATAAAATTCGAGGAAGAAAAGGGGACTTACAAAAATTAGGGCGTGCACCATATCGCTAGTCACCTTTTCAACGGTCTCGGAGTGCAGGTGCCTATGGTCCACTGTGAATTGGACCCTCTCGTATAAGCCCTCACTGATGGTTTGGGCGACTTTTCCTTGCCTCAATAGTATGGCACCTCCATCTGCGGAGCCCTTGTAGCTCCTATGCCCTCGACGGTCGAATTCCCACAAATGCTCCTCCTCTGAGGAGGAAGTATCTCCGTCGCCCTTGGGGCCCTCCACAACTTGCTTGCCCTTGCCAGTTATGGAAAAAGCATCGGGCATTCTCTTCCTCTTTCGGGAAGTCTGACCAGCGTTCCCCTGAGCCCCACTGATGACCACGGTCGCAGTGGGCCTCGTTTGATTGACGGTGTTGGGGTTGACTGCCCTTGTATCCGCAGCAGCTGGTGGCCGTGCCACTATTCGGTTTTCTGTGTTGGCCGCTCGATTCTCTCCGCGGCCTTGTGATGTTTGAGCGCCAGTTGCAGCGCTTGAGCTGGCGCCTTGATGACCGCCACGACCGTCGCCCCGTCCGGCCCCTCGGCCTCATGGGTTTTCTTGATCTCTCTGATCGGCTTGGCGCCTGTTAGCATTGGAAAACCTAGCAGCGTTCCTGATTCCTCCACCCTCCATGATCATGTTTGGTCCTGAGACAAGAAAACAAGGGTTAGAAATCCTTGCGCATATTTTTTCAGAATACAAATTATGAATGCAGAAAACAAGCGTGCAGTTAGTGCTCCTATCTAAAGGTTAGTGTCCTAAAATCTAACCATCTCTGCCCAAATCTCGAGCGGGAGGGTGACTGAGATAGTAAGGGTCACTGAAAAGCCCACAAAGGAACAGGAGCTCCTCATCATCTATCAAATCCTTGGCTTGAATTAACCGACCCTCGTCCTTCAACGATCCAGCCAGATCCTTCCCCCAATTCTCAGGAAAAGTGGGTTTTAGGTGATTCTTCACAAGGGAGCCCTTCCCATGCGAGACCCACTCTCGTGACACCCCGAAATTATCATCCGTTGGGGCTTTTACAAAAATAAACATCTCCTTCCAATCTGGCCCATAGGTGGATGTTGGAGAATTGATCAACTTCAGGTGGGCCTTTGCTTGAACATAATAAAAGAAGCCCGCCTCAGGAGACGAGCATGGTGAGCTTACAACTTGGAACAGAGCGTTGAAATTCTGCATTGAAGGCTCGTAGTTGGTACACTTCATGAGAATCACAAAGCATGTTATGAGCGTAACACCGTTGGGCACGATTTGGGAAGCGCAAAGATCCAGGGTGTTCAAGATGTTGGCCACTGGGATTGCAATTGGAAATCTTAGGCCCCCGGAGCCAATCACATCCTTGTAAACCGCCATTTCGCCAGGTGGGGGATGGTTGGCGCGCTCATGCTTGGTTGGGATTCTCCATGTATAACGCTCGTCCCAGTAGATTGGAGCCATAACAGACTTTATCTCCCCCAGAGTGATTGTGTTGGGAGTCTCATCAGGGGTACGCTCGGTCGCTTGCATGCCTGAGCCTTCACCCTCGTTTGACCCTTTGGCCTTCTTAGCTTTTCTGGGCCTCTGGGGTTTCTTGCCTTTGCCCTTGGCGTGGGTTCTTTCTAAGGGCCCTGCTTCCCCCTCGAAATCTGAGGTCGGGCCGCGACGGCCACGGTCACGGTATGGCGGTGAGGATGGGTCGCACTTTCTGTCAGCGGTAGTACCTCTCCTTGCCTCTCCGCTTCCATCACCATGTTCATCTCTTCAAATATGTGTTCAACCCCATCTGGGTTTCTTTCATCTATGGCCATAACGGCCGCGTCCAACTCCTCATCCCTAGGGGAGCCTGGAGGAGATGAACTCTGGGTAGCTATCTCCTCAACCTCGCGGGTAAATTCTTCTACATGATCTCTGGCCATGGCTATTGTGGAATCTGGAAGGGGCACGAGGATTTTGGGAGTGAAGGATGTTCGAAGAAATTTGGGATTTCTAGAGGAGGTGGAGCCTGAGGAATTACTATATCCTAATCTGATTCTAAGGTTAGCAAAGTTAGAAGATTTCAGCGGAGGTTACCTTGGGTTTTCTGGAAAAACTCGAGAAAGAATTGCGAATGCTTGGGATTTGCTCTACAAAGGATTTTTCTGCAAAAGGTGCTCTAAAGATAAGTTTGCGTAAAAAATAAGATGGATACAGAATCCCTTATTTATAGGGATGGAAGTTGGTACGTTTCTGGCAAAAAATTCAAAATTGCAATCATTTCCCGCCTAGGAAACCGTCCACTTTATTGAACCGTCGTGTACATCCCAAGAATCACACGTCCCACGCGCATCAGCATTAAATGCATAAACGTTTCAAGCGGTCAGAAGAAAGGACCGCATTAAATGCATAGACGTTTCAAGCGGTCAGTAGAAAGGACCGTATTTATGGCGAAATCAGAAGGATGATTGCCCAACACGCCATGCCTTGTATAAGCGCAACGCTCGATGGATTACCTTGGTAGAATTCTACAGCCCTTATCACCAAGGGCTATAGAATTGGGGGGCAAAATGATGGGGATTAAATATGCTTGACCCAAGTTTTGACGCGTGGCACGGTCAACGCAAGACACGTAGACTCAATGGTCCCCAAACATCCCGGATTTCCACTAACACATGATCTATGCGCTCTTTAACGAGCGTCTCAAGGTCTATTAACGAGCGTCCACCTCGCCTTATCCGGCATGCTTCCATGGCTCTAAGGCAGTCGTTCAAACCCCCGAGCGTCAAATCTTCTCAAGGATACGTGCCGTCTCTGCTACGTACCTGCACGATTAATATGCCGCTCTCTAACGAGCGCACTTCGCAACACCAGGCTAAGCTCCAGTGTATCAAGAAAGATCTCTTCGAGCGCTACATTCCCTTAGGGAAGCTTCCACTCCTCCCCAGCGCATTAGCCTTGGCCTTCATCCCCCAGCGGATTCACTGGCCTCCAAGGCTCTCAGTTCACACGAGCGTGCTCTTAGCCCTCGTTACCAACCCCCAAAACGGCTCTCTGACACCCCGTACATGCCCGCGCACCTACCACTGTTGCCAGCACTAACTTTCACCAGCTTTTGCAGAAGATTCCTCCTAGGTTTCTCTCATAGCGCCACGTGTTAGGGCAACACTTGGTCAGGACCACACGGTGCAAATGACCAAAGGGTCCCTGACCCTTAACTATAAATAGACAAGTTCAACTTCTTCACTGTAAGGAATCTCCATTACTGCAGCTTCACATTTCGCATATTCTCTCTTTCAGATCATGATCTGACTTGAGCGTCGGAGAGCCAAACTGGGAATCACCCCCAATTCCCCCAGCTTGGCCGTCTGACCTCCGTTTCTTTGGTGTTTGTCCTAGCAGGTTGAACCTACCATCTTTTCTGGCGATCTTCATCGGTTTCCCCATCTTTAAACAAATTCTAAAGTGATTGGACTCTGTACACCCTATTCAAACCCATCAGTCATACAAGAATTATTTAAGTTCTTTCATTCATCACATGGTTCATGTATCATGTATTTTATTACTAACTCATAAAGTTCGAAATTCTTTTCTCAATCAAAAAATTCGACATAGATGAATTGATTAAGTTGATCATGTGTCGTAATTTTATATTATGATCTTACGATTATCAAAATATGAGCATGTAGCAACCGTCTCTTTTGAAACTCGATTACATGAACATGTATGACCACCTTTAACCAAATATCTCATCATTGAATAATTGATATTTCAAATATTGTAATTTTTCCCGATAAACTCTTGAGGTGTAAAATATCTCTTTTAAATTATGAATAATAAATGTTGACCACCAATCACTAAGTAAAACATAATAAGATCAATATATACATGCATTTCTCTTCATGTGAAAGAACCTTCTTTGCAAACGGAAAATTTGATATCAACATTATTGAATCAAATAATAGAATTATTTGGGTTGTCTTTTAATTCTGGTATGAATATGTGTATATATATTAATGTCAAGTAATTATTTCTTTTAACTAATTATTTTTTATCTCTTTTTTATTTCTCTTTTTTTCATTTGATCTTGCATTCTATTTTTTTTTTTTTTTTTTATATTCCTTTAAAGAGTATTATTTATGATTTATGTTAGTTTTCTTGTCATTGATTTTATATATGTAGTAGAAATAGTTAAAAGAGTGTATTTATATAAAAAATTCAAAGAAGGTTTAATCGAACATAATAAAAAATTAATCATAAAAATAGATTATATTTTATTTTTATATGCACATTAAGTCTCCTTGGAATTCTTAATTTAATATAATTTTGGTCTGATGACCTACAACTCTGAATTATGGTATATTCCTTTTAATTACAAGTGTGTTTCTAAAATTTACTCAAGTTTTATCTATTATATTATGTATAATATCTCATTTGATTATTTAAGTATGTATTTTTCTTTATTTTCTCTAGTTTTGTCTTTATTTGTAAAATTTTACTTTTCTTTCTACACTCGCTAAAAGTTTCATATATTTGTACTTATTCTTTAATTATACAATTAAATGACATCCTTTTTATTTATTAATAAATATAAATAAATTTTGATTGTAAAACTATATAATATGAAAGCACGATCGGTTTCAATTTGAAATATTATAACAAATTATTTTGATATTTCACCTACACAAACTATAATAGCAGCACATATATATAGAGAGATAGAGAGATAAAAGTAAAAACAGAAAGACTACATTGAGTCTCTATGTTTTTTTAATTGTTTAAAGGCAACGATGTATCTTATTTAACGTCTTCTCATCAATCATGTGGAATTATTCCTCGACTATTTTAGATGCAACATTCATCTTCTCACAATCATATTTCGATAGTTATCATAAAACGGAGGAAGTGACAAACTAAGAGAGTACGTTTTTTAACCATATAAATGTAAAAACATAAGGAATACCTAAATATAAATATATAAATACGCTATATACAAATGTATAGTGCTAACATAATATATAGTGTTGATCAATTCTAATGTAATTAGAATTTTATTTGGATTGATTTATTGAAAGTTACCATATGTAACTCATTCAATTTAAATAATATTTTATTTTACATAATTATCAAAATTTATTAAAATATATAAATTAAATGAATTTATTGTCTTCCTATTCATTAGATATCTTGTAGCACCCGAAAAGCTAGGTAGCCACATCCCCCGCACTATAGTTCAATCCACAGATGGAACGAACACCCATACATGAATCAAGCCTATAGCGAACGGGAGACAATAATAAAAAAACAATCCAGCTAGGTGGGACTAACCCTCAAATAGTTACCAACATGCATAGCAATTAAAACGGAGGCATAATAAACATTCATGTCCTTAACATCATTTAAGTTCATTTCCATCATTTTCATATATACATATCCATTTTCCAAAGACAAGTCATAATATACATAGGTACCATAACAATTCGTAAGTAATACATATGCATCAATATGAAAATGGAATATGCTAGAAGCAAAGTAAAGACCTGACACTACTCCAACCCCGCCTAGCATACATCCTGCAAAACCTGAAAAGTGAGGTGCAAGTCTAAGAAAGACTGAGTGAGGGGTTTAATAATTATAAGCGCAATTACCATGCTAGCCATAACCTCGGGTAACGTGTTATAAAAAGGAAATAATATAAGTTCATTAATATAGTAGGTCTCGCCCGAGATTACAACTATCCAATTTACAATTCAATCAATCAGTGGCTCGATGAGTGAGGGAAATTCTCCAACCTTTCTGCAATAGCGAACAATCATACATGTTTCCATTGATTAAGTGATCATGCAATTAATTAACGTGCAATCAAGTAGCAGTTTCATGAACTCCTTTTTCCTTCGGGTGATGGTGGGATTGCAAGGCCCAACCATCCATGCATGGTGTACGTCAGGAACATGACTCCCACGCAAGGGATTTCTTCCTCTACCAAACCTCCTGGTGGATTCAAAGGTGATCCCAAAATGGTGAGGATCGTGCAAGAGTTACCCGTCAGCCCTTGCTTTTCCGGTTGGTTCAATTACTACCCTCGGGCCCACAGTGAACAATATACTCGACAAATCATGGTTGGTTCAGTACAATAACGTGGCTTGCTTTCAATTAATTGAGGTTTTGGAAAACTATAGATATAAATATACATTTTGGCTAAAATTCTCACATAAGGGTTATAAGGGTTCTATATAACTAGAAATTAAACCTCTCCTGCAAGATGACAATACAAAAACACGAGCTAAGCCAGTGCCCATTAGATCAAGGTATCTCTGACCTGGAGAAGAACTGGACAAGAAAGGAAGCATTGTGTACTTGTGAGGTAAGACTCAATAATGATACCAAATATGACGTACGCCATAGTCATGAGCATATTCTTGTGTAAAATGAACACATACTTGTATGTAATAATCATATAGATGCTGATAAATGGAATGGAAATAATCTTAAGTAGGCAATAAATCTCACGGAGACCACGTATTCAAGACATGCAATCATATGAATTCGTTCACATAATGCACGGAGTTAAAAATTAAGTTTAAGTAATTAAAGACCATAAAGTGTCAAATAACCACATAATCATCAATTATTCAAGTATTCCAATCATATAATTCACATACGAGAGCCAAGAGAGTGAAAGGAATTCAAGAAGAAGGATTTTGGCAAGTTTGGCAAAAACGGACAATTTTCGAAAATGCGCATGCTCTGGAAAAAGGGAAATATCTAAAGTTCTAGAAATTGGAATTGGGTTTTGTCTATTGTAAATGAAACTATACAAATAGAACTTTAAAATGATATATGGCTCGTTTCTTAGTTGAAAGCGAGGTGAAAATGGCGTAAGCCCGAAGTTGGATGAATGCAGATTGTCGGTAAAGTGGCAACACCAAAAAGAATTGATTATATCTATATCTCACAAATGACAAAAGATATCGAGATTATTCCAATTTTATATTGTTCTAGACTTCAAGAGGTTTCCAACTGCTCAAAAATCAGGTCAATCGGAGTTCTTTTGAGGGGTAAACGGGCATGTGAAAAATACACTGGAAGCAGATACGGCCGTGTGGAAACTGTCTGTCACGAAAATGGGTACCCACACAGGCGTGTGGGAAATGAACTGGGAGACCACATGGGCGTGTGGGAAGTCTCTGTCCGAAAAAACAGGGAAAGGCTTGGAAATTGGCTCCCAAACCAATCCCACTCCATACCACAACAATTAACAACCTCAAAACTAACATATAACATGCATAAGTCTCAAATGTATCAATTAAGCTTCATATAATCCAAGCAACCATGCTTTGATCCATGAAAATTCCAATATAAAACCTTTATGAATAAAGTGATCCATCATGCATCAAACCTCATGAATTCAAGTTATAAATGTACAAAACCATCTCAAGATCATTATATATGATTCATATAACTTATGGAATTCAAAGGAATCATAAACCCTAACTCTTCTATCATGAATCAACAAAGTTATATACATGCTCTCACCTTGAAGATGGAGGAGATGAAGGGGAAAAGAGAGGTGATGGTGTGGTTCTTGATCTCTTGAAGAAGAAGGGATGAAAACATGGCTTCATTGCCCCTTGGTTGGTTCGAACTTGAAGAGAAGAGAGGGAGAGAGAGAGAGATGTCTTGCTTTGGCTCATTTATGAAATGTTGAAGGATGAACAAAAGTGTATGTATATGTGTGTATATGTATTAAATCGTGAAAGAAGAGGGGGAAGAAAAGGGAAATTGCAATTAGGTCATTGGGGAAATTAAATGAATGCAATCAAGTACTCAATTAATGAAAGTTACAAATGAGTCCACCTCCATTTATCAATTAAGTCCTCCGGTTTCAAAAGGTAACATTTAAGCCCAATCAAGCATACAATTCTCAAATTAGAAATAATTTAAACATATGAATTATACTCGGGAAATAAAATACACTACTCACATGATTCAATTCATGAAGTTAGAAATTTGATCATATAATTCATAAAAGGTTACAAGTAATTAAACTAAATCGCGCCAATAAAATAACGAAAAGGAATTAAATAAACCTTAAATCTCAAAACTCACACGCGTGGCACGCTTACCTGAATGGCTGGAAAAACTGAGGGCGTTATAATCTCTCCCCCTTAAGAGGACCTGGTCCCCAGGTCCACTGCCTCGAGTTCTAGGCTCTTAAGCAACTCTCTCGT
This sequence comes from Lantana camara, assembly GCA_037501455.1. NCBI lineage: Eukaryota > Viridiplantae > Streptophyta > Magnoliopsida > Lamiales > Verbenaceae > Lantana > Lantana camara. Next base: position 123,371,387 of record CM074855.1, read on the forward strand.
GTTCATCCCACGTGGGTTAGCAACTCCCCACCAGGGATTAGTTTGGAAAATGTAACAGCCCTGATTTGGGGCCAAGAAGAAATAGGTAAGAAAAAGGTTAGGAAGGAAGTACTTATAGTTAGTTATTATTCATTGCTAAATGTAGGAATTTGTAGAGACACTTTTACCTATCAAATATTAGGTTCAAATGAATCCTTGTAAAATTTTATGAATTATGGTATCGTTCCTGAACCCTAATTCTCATTATAACTCCCATATTAACCAAAACCGGCCAAAAACCCTACTTTAACACTATATTTTGAGATTTCCGAATTTCAATGTTTTCCCTATTCAATATTATAGTCAAAACGATCCTTGGATTATTTTATGAATTTTCATACTCATACCAAAACTTCATTCCAACCGTAGCATATTTTATAAATATTTTCCTTTTTAAAAGTTATCATTTTATTTTAAACAATTAGCTTTCATTCAATATTTAAAATTATATTTAAAACGTTTCTTGAATTTTTCTCTAAACTATGAAAATTTTTCTAACCTTTAAACTTCATCATAGCTTCGTTTATATAATTTTATCATGATTTTCATCATCATTAACGTTCATGATTTGTAAACGAAAAACCTAAATATTCCACATTTATAATCATAACGAAGCTTATTTCTCACTCATTCTTTCATTATTTTACTACTTCAAGTTCTCGTCTCTCGACTCTTGAATAAATTTTATATTATTTTACATTTATTTTTATTTACTATGACATCATTCATGACATAACCTTCTAAAAATAGAAACTTCTAAAAATAGAAAGTTTAGAGATATGAATCTAAATCTTCCACATCTCTTACAAGAATCCCACACATTTGTATAAATTTAAATTCTTCCACATTTCCTCCACAAATTCACAACACTTGTGTGATTTAGAAATTCCCATATCTCTAACATATTTTTAGAAATTGCACAAAGACCCCTAATTCCTACCTATAAATACCCTTCAAGATACCTCTAAGGCGTCGTTCCGTGGATTCCTGAAATCATGCATTTTAAAGTAGGAGAGTAGTTAGTCAAACTAACAAAGTGAAGGGGTATATAACTTATAGATATATGTATATCTGTGTATATATATATATTTATATGATCAAGAAGATCTTGATCTAAAATAGTAGCAATAGGATATAGCAAATATGAACGGTTCATAATAATTGTTAAAATAGGGATAGGGGCAATTTGGAGTATTTGTAGAAATATGAACCGTCTATAACAAGAACATTAATGCCCGTAAGCTAGGCCTCTCGATCCGTAACTCCTTAATTAATTTGGTAAAACAGTATCGGCACTGTACATAGTACCGATACTTCAATTAAACTCAATACGATAATACCACCGCTACTCCTTGGTGTCAATAGGGGAGCTAACCCTAGAGACCATGAACACGATTCGGGAGGCAGCTATCTCTCCCTCATCCCTTGGCATGGAGTAATTAACCTCCAGTTAGACCACTACCAAGAGGTGGCAGTCTGTAGCACCAACAATACCCTCGGTCCGATACCTTTAGGGTAATTGCTCGCTACGGATACAGCTGGGGCCCGTAACATGAATCAAGAACAATATTTTGCTTGCATAACCCGGAATCAATGTTTTGATAAAGTGGACTTGAAATATATAACGTCCTAGTAAAACGTTGATTCCGGCATGAAAGTATTTTTCCCTTAAGAGGGACATTGTAGTACAATAATATATATAGAGGGTAGTAAATCAAAATGATAAGTAGGTTTGGAAATAGTTTTTATATAGATACATATGTATAGCATGATTCCAGTTGAAAACATTTTAACCCTCATCGAGTGTGTTGACGGTCTAGATAAAATCCTTGGGATTCCACTGTTCAATTATATCCTCTCCTGAAAGTACTACTACCGGCTTAGGACTAAGTCTTAATACTCAAATAAACAATGCACAAGAAATTCTAACAAGCTAGAGTTAAATTTTGGAAATTGTTATTTAATCCTCTTTTTTTTTTAAATTCTAAATAAAAGTTCTTTCTAAAAATTCAAAATATTATTTTATATTAATATTTGAAATCTCTACAAGATTTTATGAGTCAAAGTCTTCATTTGAAATTAAAAGTCAAAGTTACTATAGAAAAATGATTACTATTTAATCATAGGGGTTAAACACTCTTAAACACTTTTATTCCCGAAGTTTCATCCTTCTGAGTTTTGAAGTTGCATCGAGTGCTAGATCCCCCATTTCTTCTCTTGCCACTTTTGTAGAATCTTGTTACCTATTGATTTTTGCTTCCCCATTGTCCCAACTAGAAGTGACCCAATCGAGCATAACCATGAATTTTAAGTCATCTCCCGGTCGGCTCTCCCCCTTAAGAATTCCTATCCTTATCCGTTAAACTCGTTCCATCAACTCCGGGGTCAAAACTCTCAACTCCCCGACTTAGCTTCCTTGGTAATAATGGTTCCAGTCATCTCACTCACATTTGCTTCGATGTGGTTGGTAAGGTTAGCAACCCATTCCTTTCATTTCAAATCTTCAGCTTTACTTTTTCCCCGAACCTTGAAATTCTTGCTTTCCTTTTAACCAACCAGTGCAACCCAAAGTTCCTTCTTATCTTGATTTAAGCAAGGCCCGGACGAAGTAACATTTGATGAACGAAGTGGAGATCATTCTTATCAAGCAAACATTGAACCATGCATGTTGGGTAAAATGCCAATGCACGTAGCAACTTTCAAACATATTAATATTCAACACATTTGAGCATTTATCAAGTAGAGATGCACGCAAATATATAAAAGAGATTGAATAATTTAAATACGACATATGATGCACGTGTCATGAATGTAAGACACCTGGCACCGTAGTGGTAAACTTTGGCTTGGCAACTTATTCTTCATTTCCTTAAGTACAGGCTTGCCTCGGATTTATTGATCATAGCTTGTTTACCCACGGTCTTCTAGATCTTCAAAGTTTCCTGATATAAACTTATGTGTTCCTTTGGTCCGAAATTAAAATCCCTCGAACCCAACTTCTTCTATGCCCATGGAATCGGCATCTTGAGATTGATCCGTCCCCAATTGATGTTCTAAATCCTACTCTTAGTTGTCACTCTGCTCTAAGTTCCCTTGACTATCCTTTATAAGTTCAATGATGGGATGAACTTATCTTTCAATTGCTTACACTTGAGCACATAATTTCCTTAAAAGAGCTCATTGCCTTTCTTTATCATTTTCATTCGTTGCTCCACATATTCCATAGGTTTGCCTTCACCGCGGTTGATTGGTTTTCTTCAATTCTTTCCAAATTTAGCTTCTATTATTTTTCGAAATCTGAAGTGGTCCGAATCAGTTTTCTTTTCCTTCTACCCCAAATTCAATTCCTAATAGCTTGATGTGCTTGAAGGTTCTTCCTTGACGATCCGTATTGCTCCCCATCTCCCAATTCAACCTCACCTCACGACAGTTCAGCTTGGAGCTGAAAAATAAACTCCAATCCAGATGAAGGTAGAATCTTGAGTATCTTGGTTTTCCATAAACTTGAAACCACCATATTGATCGATCCTCTTTACTCCTTCCTATCAGACTTATTTTTAACCCGAAATCCGAAGTGGTCTCAATTCCCTTTTTCTTAGTCTCTTCATCCTTCTTTATCGATCTAACCCCCGATTTATAATTCTTTCCATATTTCCTTTGCTTCTTTCTCGAGCTAGATGATCTTTGTTGCTTATGAACCTCGAGCCTACTTTGTCGTTAATTTTCTTGAAGATCATCGCCTCCTTATTGATAGAAACCTAGAACCTAAAATATCTTCGAGATTTTATTCACTTCTCTCATGAATGGGAGGATCCTACAAGATCCAGTTGAAATGACTTTTGTAGTGTAGACGTGTGAGTGTTAATCTTGCAGGTTGTAGACATGACGCCCTACCACTATCTCGTCGAGTATCCACCAACTTTAATTGGACTTAGAAGTTACTCTCACAATTGGCCCTCCTATTTCAGATCTTGTTACTCAAACTATAGCCCATTTAAAGAAGGTCATGACTCTTGAATTCTTGTATATAATTCACGATGCCTTCCTTGTATCATTCGGCTCGAAGTATTCAAGATATGCAATCATATGAATTCGTTCACATAAGGCACGGAGTTAACAATTAAGTTTAAGTAATTAAAGACCATAATGTGTCAAATAACCACATAATCATCAATTATTCAAGTATGTCAATCATATAATTCACATACGGGAGCCAAGAGAGTGAAAGGAATTTAAGAAGAAGGATTTTGGCAAAGTTTGGTAAAAACAGACAATTTTCGAAAATGCGCATGCCCTGGAAAAAGGGGAATATCTAAAGTTCTAGAAATTGGAATTGGGTTTTGTTTATTAGAAATGAAAATAGACAAATAGACCTTTAAAATTATATATGGCTCATTTCTTAGTTCAAAGCGAGGTGAAAATGGAGTAAGCCCAAAGTTGGATGAATGCAGATTGTCGGTAAAGTGGCGACACCAAAAAGAATTGATTATATCTCACAAATGACAAAAGATATTGAGATTATTCCAATTGAATACTGTTCTAGACTTCAAGAGGTTTCCAAATGTTCAAAAATCAGGTCAATCAGAGTTCGTTTCAGGGGTAAACGGGCGTGTGAAAAATGCACTGGAAGCAGACACGGGCATGTTGAAACTGTCTGTCACGAAAATGGGTACCCACACGGGCGTGTGGGAAATGAACTGGGAGACCACACGGGCATGTGGGAAGTCTCTGTCCGAAAAAACAGGGCAAGTCTTGGAAATTGGCTCCCAAACCAATCCCACTCCATACCACAACAATTAACCACCTCAAAACTAACATATAACATGCATAAGTCTCAAATATATCAATTAAGCTTCATATAATCCAAGCAACCATGCTTTGATCCATGAAAATTCCAATATAAAACCTTTATGAATAAAGTGATCCATCATGCATCAAACCTCATGAATTCAAGTTATAAATGTACAAAACCATCTCAAGATCATTATATATGATTCATATAACTCATGGAATTCAAAGGAATCATAAACCCTAACTCTTCTATCATGAATCAACAAAGTTATACACATGCTCTCACCTTGAAGATGGAGGAGATGAAGGGGAAAAGAGAGGTGATGGTGTGGTTCTTGATCTCTTAAAGAAGAAAGGATGAAAACATGGCTTCCTTGCCCCCTTGGTTGGTTCGAACTTGAAGAGAAGAGAGGGAGAGAGAGATGTCTTACTTTGGTTCATTGATGAAATGATGAAGGATGAACAAAATTGTATGTATATGTGTGTATATGTATTAAATCGTGAAAGAAGAGGGGAAAGAAAAGGAAAATTGCAATTAGGTCCTTAGGGGAATTAAATGAATGCAATCAAGTACTCAATTAATGAAAGTTAGAAATGATTCCACCTCCATTTATCAATTAAGTCCTCCGGTTTCAAAAGGTAACATTTAAGCCCAATCAAGCATACAATTCTCAAATTAGAAATAATTTAAACATATGAATTATGCTCAGGAAATAAAATACACTACTCACGTAATTCAATTCATGAAGTTAGAAATTTGATCATATAATTCATGAAACGTTACAAGTAATTAAACTAAATCGAGCCAATAAAATAACGAAAAGGAATTAAATAAACCTTAAATTTCAAAACTCACACGGGTGGCGCGCGTACCTGAACGGCTGGAAAAACTGGGGCGTTACATATGTTTTATTATAATAATTCAAATTATGGGCTTTAAAATTAAACAATGGACAAATTAAATTATAAAATTTGAATACAATTAATTAATATATTAATACTAAAATAATTCTTGTTAAATATATATATTTTTTGTAAAATAAATAAAAAATTAATTCTACCAATCAAAGAGAAATTTTTAAATGAATATGACCTATATATATATATATATTTCTTTTAAATTTTTGATATATCTTATTATAACATTTAAAATCATAAAATTCTATACGATTATAATCTTTTAAGCTTTAAATAAATTAATTATAATATTATGTCTTGTATGTTTAGGAAAAGGCAAATCGTGCGAGTTGGGTTTTGTATAATTATATAGTGTTTTCTTCTCCTAAATATACAAGACATAATATTAGAATTAATATATTCAAAAGCTTATAAGAGTATAACTATATAATGTTTTATAATTAGAAGAAGACTTGCACAATTATATTTTGATTAGAATTATATCAAGATAATTGAGAGTTTGATTAGATTGAAATATCCCAAGAAAGAATATTTATGTATCAAATTTGTATTTTACGAAATTACCCTTAATTTTATTTTACTGAAAGTCTTACGATGAGGGTATTTTGAATTATAATTATACAGTGTTTTATAGTTTGAAAAAAAAAGATTTATACAATTATATTTTGATTAGAATTATATAGAGATAATTGAGAGTTTGATTAGAGTGAGATATCTGAAAAAATATTTATGTACTAAATTTATAATTTATAAAATTATCCTTAACTGTATTTTATTAAAACTCTTATAATGAGGGTATTTTGGGCAGACATAAACTTCAAGAAAAACCAAAAAGTCAACTCGCACTTTTATAATATATTAGTAAAAACAATGTGCGTTGCACATTAAATATGCAATTTATGTAAATATTTTAAATATTGAATTATTAAAACAAAAATATTTAAAATATCAATTTTTTATTTTTAAATATAGTGATGAGACCTCAATTGAAATTTAGTTTTCTAACAGACGTATTTAAATAAAAAATTTATAGTTTTAACTTTTAAATTAACACTCTTATGATGCTCAAATAGTTCTAAATATTATTTTCTCGTATCATGTTTAGGTTGGACACCGTGACAAACGTCTTTCACTTGTTAAATTTAGAAATTAATTTTAAATATATATATATATATCGATTATAAAATTAACAGGAAAAATTAAATTATAATTTTTATTTTATTTGTATATGACTCTAAATACTTAGTTTGATTTATAAAATCACTCATGTTTTCTTTTGATTAAATGAGTTTTGCTTCTATTTTATTAGTTATCGATTGTAATTTAAATAATAATTATTTTTAATAAATCTAGTACTTTATAATAAGTATATAGTGTTAATAAAATTTGAACTAAGTTTAAAATAAAAAACTATAGCTTGTATCAAGCAATCAAAACTGCAAATTGTCCTCATTCAATTAAAAGATCACAAATCACTTAAATTCACACGAATCCAACCAAAATAGTTCAATACGAAAATTTTTATTAATTATGTATCTTTATAAAAAAAGTTTTTTATATTTATATATATACTAAAAATGGAAGGTTTATAATTTCAACTTATAATTAATTGTTATTTAACGGTTATTAGCAATTATTTTATATTTATACAAAAATAATTTAATTTAGAATTTAGAATTAATAATTTATTTCATTGATTTAAGTAAATAAAAAAAATTAAAAAAACTCAATAATAAACTTAATAGAAAATTAGCTTGTATGTTAATTTTTAATGGTTATTAATTAACTCTTACTGATCTATGCCATAACATTAATAATAAAATAAAGATATAATTATTTATTTTAATTGATTTACTGATTACAACATTAAATTTGTATTGATAATAAGCACTAATTATCTTCTAGGTTATGTATAAGCTCTCCCCCAACTCTCTAACTTTATACCATGATTCTTCCTTGACACCTCTCTCCCTCTCTCTCTCTCAACCACCAACACTATAGCATTCCATCCCGTCAACTTTGTTTTCATTCTTTCGACAATCTCTTGTTACTATCCACTTGTCGATCACTCACTTAACATTAATGTCATCACATACCACTATGTATGATTATATCTATAATTTATTAATGTTTCATTTTTTCTTAAACATGATTTTTTGTGCATGTAGAAATAATGATAGTTTGTTTCGTTTGATAATAGAAACTTTGTTCTTTGACATTTATATTATTCACTCTAGTACAATCTCATTAAATTTATAAGAAAATATTACAAATTTAATCCAATAGGAAGCAGTGCAGTCAAAAACACATAAAAATCACTCACTAAGATTATTTTATTAAATATGTATCTCATAATCTGTTACTAAGCATACTTTCGACCTAGCTTAACAGATACTTTGACTTTTCATCTTTTAGATGCATCTGGTATATTTGACATTAAATGTCTTCTGACAGTCTGACATATGAACTTAAACGTTGACACATTTTCATGCTCAAGTCACCGGGTCATTGGTAGTATTTTAGCTCGTAATATTTTATCGACCTCTCAACCTAGGATTTCATTAACTGGGCCTCAATCAGCCTTTAGGCTTTAGCCAATTGGCCCGCTTAGTTACCAGATCAACCTCACGATTTTTCGTATTTTGGTTGATCTGGAGGTTGTTTAGGCTGACTTTGACGGTTTGACCCATTTACTTCAACTTGTCAACTCAACGACCACATGTGTGGGTCGCTTCTAGGCAAACATAACTTTGCCATGGAGTTTGACCCCAAAGGTTGAAGTTCATGGGGCCTTCATGGTTCACCCATGATGTACTTAGGGTCCATGTGGTTCCCATTAGGACACGCTAGATGGTCTAATTGAATTATGTCATGTTATCAAATATTTATTTTTAATATATATTAAAATAATAAATATATATATATATAGAAAATAAGATGTGAGAGTTTACTTCAACATACATATCAATGTTTAAAGGAGTACTTTCAAAATACACTATTTAAGTTTAATATAATTAAATTTAACAGTTTGATCCGGCTCAAATCTGGTCGAGTTGAGATCGAAATCCTGCTGGCAGGTTTGGGTCGATCAGTCAAGAATTTATAAGTGTGGGCTCTCTATCGATCTGAAAACACTCAGCACACGTAAGCTCAAAGACCAAACTGGGGAATCGAGGGTTGGGCCTAGTTTTGACTCTCCGACGCTCAAGTCAGTGTTGAAAACTTAGAGAGAGAAATAAATACAATAAGTACGAAATAAATGCTCTTGAATGCTTACCAACAACTAGGGGTGGGCGTTGAGGTCGGGGAATTCGGGCCCCGTCCCGACCCGATCGGGTATTTCTCGATCGGGATGGGAATTTTAGAAAATATTAAGTTCGGGATGGGACCCGAATAAGATTTCGGGCTCGGGATGGGTAGTAGTTTGGTACCCGATTTTTCCGATCGGGTACCCCGACATAAAAAAAATTATATATTTATACTATACTATAATTCTCACTTTTATTATCGGTCGCATTCAGTTCTTTCACCACCTCCCGACTCTCTTTCTCCTCAATTCTTCTCACCACCTGCCGTCAGCCACAGCCAGCCGGCCCAGCCAGCGCCCGCCACCACCCACTGCACTGCCCCATGCGTGAGTTGACAACCAATCCCTATTTTTAGCCCTAATTTCAGAATTTGGGGTCAGTTTATATTTTTGCCCTAATTTCATAATTGTTGAGTTTCTTCAATTACACATATGAATATGATTTATGAATTGTTGGTGTACAATATCAGCAGATTTCAATCTGAGATGATTCGGGCATAAAGAAGAAGTTTGGTTATGGCAGAATATATAGATACAGATATTTTGTGTATAGAAGAAGAGTTGAAGTTGTAATAGAAATATAGGGATAATTACATCTAGACCCCTTCCGAGTTTAGTATATTACAATTGGACCCCTATTAGTCATTTTATTACAGTTTGACCCCTTCTGAAATTTCGAAATTACTAAACAGTGAAGAAAAGGTATGATTGCTTTAAATATTTCACGTTATATTTCAAATAATTGCGTTATATTCCAAATAATTTTGAAATTACCATTACGTTTGGTTCTAAGATCATGTTTTATAAAAGTAGGAAAAAAAATCACGTCTTTTTAGAATAAATAAACGGTTAAACAAATAATTATTTCACAATTATTTTGAATATAATGGTTATTTCACAATTATTTGGAACATTCCGTAAAATATTTAACGAAATTGTATCTTTTATTCACCGTTTAGTAATTTTAATTTCAAATAACATTTAATATTTAATAAACATATATAAATAATTGAAATTACTAAACGGTGAATAAAAGATACAATTTCGTTAAATATTTCACGGAATGTTCCAAATAATTGTGAAATAACCATTATATTCAAAATAATTGTGAAATAATTATTTGTTTAACCGTTTATTTATTCTAAAAAGACGTGATTTTTTTTCCTACTTTTATAAAACATGATCTTAGAACCAAATGTAATGGTAATTTCAAAATTATTTGGAATATAACACAATTATTTGAAATATAACGTGAAATATTTAAAGCAATCATACCTTTTCTTCACCGTTTAGTAATTTCGAAATTTCAGAAGGGGTCAAACTGTAATAAAATGACTAATAGGGGTCCAATTGTAATATACTAAACTCGGAAGGGGTCTAGATGTAATTAACCCTAGAAATATATCATTTGTATATTGTGAGTAGGCTACGTTGTTAATTATTATATTTTGTACTATTATCACGTTTTTATAAGTGATCTGGGATATATGAAAAATGTTGAAATTATATGAATTTGAAAATTAGAAAGAGAAAAAAAAGAAAATAATTCGGGCACCCCGATCCCAACCCCGAGCCCGTCCCGAATCCCGAACTCTCCGACTAGTCAAGTACCCGACATTTTTGGAATGGGCTCGGGTACTCAAAATTTCACCCCAATCCCGAACTCCCCCAACCCCGAACTTCTCGTCCCGCGCCCACCTATACCAATAACTATTCAAGGGGAGCTTATTTATAGCCTTGGCTAAATAACACTGTAGTGCATATACGATAGCTATGCATTAAATACGTTCGAGCGATTGTCCCAAAAGGGAAAATGCTTGACCCTGCCAGGGGACGTAAAGCGTGCCATTTTTCCCCTTTTGGAAAGGTTTGGCACAGAGGATATTAAATGCGCCTGCGTGTACAAGTACCGGGAAATGAGAAAGTGACACACGTCCTGACAGCGACACGTCTCAGGCGTGGAAAAGTTGACCTACGTGTTACGTCAGACCACGAGGTTGATAACCACCAAATTCCGCCCAGAAGATCGAGCAGGTTGAGCCCAGTGGTGCCGATCTGACCCTAGCGTCTCGATACGGGCATAGACGCAGGGGAGAGTGATTTGTGGTTGAGATCAAGGCCACGTATAGGGTACGTGTCACGTCTCAAATCGGTCATGATAATACAGGATCCACGTGGCTCCGAGTCGGGCACGCCACGTGGCCTAATAATATTATGCCATGTCAGAGGCCCTAGATGAATCTTTTCCTAGACGGTTCGAGTTTTCAAGTCCAGGTAAACTTTTGATTCCAGACTTCTCCATTTCTCTTTTCCTAGATGAATTTGGCACAAATCCCTACGGCTGTGGAGGTCGATTTCCCTGGGATCGACTAGGAGAGGTCCGTACTTTTCAAGTCCTTTTACACCTTTCCCGGATCGACCCGGAGAGGTCCGTACTATTCACCTACTTCCGGATCAGAGTTTTGGATCCCTTCTCGATTCATCGAAAGAGGCAGAGGCACAGGTACAGGAGATAACTGCCAATCGAGGGGGGCAAGCTTCGACCTCGAGGCGAAAGTATGGCTTAGTAGACAAGGCTGAGAAAGAGAGGTTCGAGAGAACAGAAGAGGTGGTTATCGATCCCCAACCTATGAAGAAAAAGAAATCCAAGCATGTGTTCCGCACCTTAATATTGGTGGAGCAGAGAGCCTCTAACCTCACCAATGCGGAATTTAGAGACATCCAAAACTAGTTCTGTGACCTTCCAGAAGGATTTGGGATCAGGCTCCCAGAGGAGGGTGAGACGGTCGGAGCCTCCATGTATAGGAACTCCTTTGGCCTGTACTACGCGTCGGTACTGTATGGGTTTAGATTTTCCCTTCTCCTTCCAACGCTGACTTTCTTTGAGCGGTTCGACCTCTGCCCTACCCAATTGATGCCAAACTCAATATTGCTTTTGCATAGCATGATTATCATCGTATGATACCTCGGGTTCGAGCCATAAATCGAGGACTTTGGGGAGTTCTTTACCCTCAACACTCAGCCAAGTCCGTGGCGGGGTATTACTATTTGCAAGCAAAAGCGGGTTGTAAGCTTATCGATATCCCGACCTCATCAAACGGCAAGGAGCGGAAAGAATAGTTCTTCTTCATAGATTATCCCATGTCTCTCCCCTTTCGAACCATCTGGTTCAACGCTGAACCCAAGAAATTACCTCACCTCCGTTGATCGTAGCTGCACCAACACTTCAGCCGGTTGACCGACCTGGGGCAACTCAACCCCAAATACTTGATAAGAACCGGGCATCTGGTCGAGGTAATCCTGGTCAAGGGGTTGAGGTTGAAGAACTTTAGTTTTGGTATGCCTCTGTCTCCAACCCGAGCCTGTCCCAACTAGGCCTTAGGCCTTATGTTTATTTGATTTGCTTCTTTTTTTGTTTCTGGTTCATCTTCTTATCGATGTCAATTATTTTGCAAGTTTGCACATACTTAGAATGGCCAGATTGAGGAGAGTTCAAGTAACCATGAGGTTGAACAGGGATGAACCGATCCCTGCGGTCGAGGAAGATAGAATTGATGGGGCCATAGCCGCCATCAATGAGCATCTCCCAGAGGCCCAAATTCTGGCACAACGACCAAGTAGGCAGGCCAACCCCTCCATACCCCAGCAACAGAACCAACCTATCTCTCCTGGGGCACTTGTCAAAGCCAACGTGTCAAGGTCGAGCGCTCCACCGGCATCGGGCCCAGAGCAAGTAATTAACCTGTATGATTTAGAAGTTTATCTCAATCCTAATGAGAACATTTATAACCTAACTCTTCCCCAGGTGCAGCATGGGATCGGTAAATGGATGCCTAAGAGGAAGGGGAGGGAGCCTGAGATCCGCCTCGATGCCGTGAGACGTCAGAAGAGTCGGATGAAGAAGGGAAACTTCTCGACTTCAACCAAATCGACCCATCCCTATGGTCGGCTGGGCTTAAGATCAAGAAGGAGGATGAGTCGAAGAGGGCTCCTTGGTGTGGAGGAGCCTGTTCTGGACCTACTGAGAGCCCTGTTCAACACCGACTGTATCATCGATGAGCAGAAGGAGTTGTTCCAGCAATCGATCGACCATAAGCGATACTGAGCCAGTAAGGCCTTGTTTGCTATAAGTGTTTTCGCTTTGGTTCTCCTCCTTGTTGACGTATTATTGTTGTTGTTTTTAACATTACTGGTATCGGTACAGGATATTCTCCCCGATCATGGTGAACACCTTCTAACGGGTCGAGGTGTTCCAGGATGGAAAAAAGAAGTATAAAGAGAAGTATCAAGTGGCCAATGTAATTATGAGCGTAGTCGACCTGTAGGCTAGGTTCAAGTTAGCGTATAACTAGCTTAAGAAACAAGGCTTGATCCCGATGGACTTCAACGGAAAAACCATTGGCTACCATCTTCCCGATCCCATGGATGAGGACGAGGAGCCGGTGCAGATCGACTGGCCTTTGCATAAGTATGGGTTTGCCATTGACATAGCTTACTCGAAGTGGGATAAGCAACCTACTCGATATGAACTACCGCAACCCATCGAGATTGACAGCTTCCTACCACCAACGTAATTAGGTCGAAATAAAGGCCCAACTTAGTCAGAACCTCCTCCTAGTAGTTCGACTCCAGCCCCACAACCATGAACTTCTTCAAACTTCTACTTTCAAGTACTTCTTTAAACAATTGATTCGACCTATCGATCGGGTTGTGGCCGGGTAATTACTTTGTTTTAATTTTTGTTGCTTGAATACTCTGAGGCGTCAGGCCACATCGCAAGTGAGCCTGATGTCATTTTTAATTAAGATCGACCTACATCGCGGATGAGGTCGATCTATCTTATTGTGAACGAATTCAGTATTTACCATACTTGCGTTTTTATTTTACAAGTAGGCAAAATTTTCTTCTGAATGTATTGGTACGGATCCATGTTTCTAATCATTAACATAGACATTTGTTATTCTTAGTTGGATCGATCTGGACGATTCGATCTCCTCGAAATGCCTTATTAGCCTTGTTAGTATTTAGACTTTCTCAGGGATTGATCTCATCATGTAGTTTAAGATTTCGACCATTGCTAGTTCTAGTTCTCGTCGGATCAATAACACGACCTCGTTTGACTTGACTTAAGACTTGTGTAACTTAATTAATGAGTTAGATCTCCTGGGGGTCTCGGGTTGACCTTGTTGGATCCTACTTTTAGAGAGATTTTTTTTTAAAAAAAACTGGTGGGGCCTTACTCCCCCCGGGTAATGATCGTAGATCGAATGCGAATCAATGAATCAAAGAAGCTTAAATTTGCATTAATAGTGGATCGATTCAGTGCGAATTTGACCTCAACACCTGTATATATTGCCTTTCATAACAAGAATTAATTAATTCAGAGAGAAGTCGAATCTTTTACTTGATTCCTCTTCTATTGCACTAATTGAAAGTTTAAACATAAAATTTTCTCAAGTTGTGGGAGTTCCATGGCCTGGGCAAGGGCTCTCTGGCAATGTCTTCTATTCGATAGGCCATATTTTTCCCTATCTTAACCACCCTATAGGGGTCTTCCCAGTTTGTCTCTAACTATCCGACGTGTTGCAGGAGTTCGACCTTTTTTAAGACTAAGTCCCCAATCTGGAATGACCTGGGCCTAACATGCTTGTTATAGGATCAAGCCACTGTAGCTTTGTATTGTTTGAGCTTCTGGTAGGCACGTCCCCGTATGTTCTACATTAGATCGAGATAGTTGGAAAGATTTTCGATATTTAGCTCGAGTTGGTATTGAGAAAAGCGGGTTGTCTCATGGAGCAGTTCGGATGGGATCACGGCCTCGGATCCGTACACCAAGGAGAAACGGGTTTGTCCTATCGTGGTGCGAGGTGTAGTTCGATACGCCCCCAGAACTCCGTTAAGTTCATCCGCCTAAGCGCCCAGTTTGGCATCGAGGCGGGTCTTCAAATTCTGGATGATGATCCGGTTAGCGACTTCTGCTCGGCCGTTTACTTGAGGGTAGCCAACTATAGTGAATTGGAGGTCGATTCCAAGGTCTTGATATAGTGCTTCGCGTTCTCACTTCGAAATTGGGGCCAATTGTTGTATATTAAGACTCTTGGAACCCCAAAGCGGTAGATTATGTTTTTCCAGAGAAAGTTCCTTATAACTGCATTGGTAATCTTCGGGACTGCTTCGTCCTCGACCCACTTGGAGAAGTATTCGATGGCCACGATCGTGAATCACTTTTATCGAGGGGCTAGGGGGAATGGTCCAATGATGTCGATCCCCTACTAGTCGAAGGACTAAGAGACATTGACTGCTACCATTATGGCTGAGTGCTGATGGATGAGGTTTCCATGCTTCTGACACTTTGGGCATTTTATGGAGTGGCGCTTTGCATCTCGAACCAGGGTCGGCTAGAAGTAACCGCTCCTTAACACTTTTCACGCGAGCGCTCGACCTCCAGAATGGTTCCTGCAATGCCCCTCGTTAATTTCCTCAAGCACATCCTGGGCTTGCCTAGGTCGAAGGCACCTCAGAGAGGGTCCCATGAAGGACTTCTTGAACAACCTGCCCTCCCTATTGAGCATGTACTTCAGAGCTCGGTATTTCACTCTTCTGGTCTCGGTTCGGTTTTGAGGTACGGTGCCCTCTTTGAGATACGCCACGAGGTCATCCATCCAACATGGTTCTGTTGGGTTGATAATCGCGATATCAGTTTGGATCGTGCTGATGGCTTGACCCGATGCGATAAGGTATGATATAGTTCCATTACTAGTTCTTTGCAATCTGCTAGCCAACTTGGATAAGGTGTCGGCTCGACTGTTTTCTTATCGGGGGACTTGTTTAATCTTGAACTCCTTGAATTGCTTCATAAGCTCTTTCACCATTTTGAGATATGCGACCATTGTATCCTCTCGCGTCTTGTAAATTCTATTGACCTGGCCTGCCACTAGCTGGGATTTGATTACGATGGCTATCTTTTCGACCTTCTGCCCGAGGGCGAACTTGAGACCTGCTAGGAGCACCTCGGACTTGACCTCGTCATTGGTGGCTTTGAAATAAAGGCAAATGGAAAATCGAAAAGTACGTTATCCGAGCTGATGAGGGATACTCCCACTCTCCTCCCCCCTCTTGAGAGGTTGATGAGTCATCCACATGTATGGTCCAGATCAAGGGGGTCGGGATCGATTTTGGAAACGGTACGTTCTTTTCGACTAAGAAGTCAGCCAGAACTTAGGCTTATTGGTTGCTCGAGGCTAGAAAGAGATATCATGTCGTCCCAACTCGAGCTTGGCAAGAACTTGATTGAGCGGTTGGTCAGTGAGGACGACTATTGAGTGCGCCTGAAATTAAGGACTCAGCTTCCGAGCCGAGTCGGCCAAGACAAACACGAACTTCTCAATCTCGAGGTAGTTCAGCTCCGCTCCATGCAATATCTTACTTAAATAGTATACAGGCAGGTGTTTCCGATCCCTAATGGCGACCAGGATCGAACTGAAAGTCTTATGGGAAATAGATAGATAGAGGTACAAGGTCTCCCCTTCGTTGGGCTTGGCCAACAGGAGTGGAGACGACAAGTACTCTTTAAATTGTTCAAAAGCTCTATCGCACTCTTCATCCATTAAAACTTCTTTAAATTCCCTAAAACTTTGAAAAACGGGAGGTTTCTCTCTGAGGATTAGGAGATGAAACGATTCAGCGAGATGATCCGACCGACAAGGTATTGGACTTGACGAATGTATTGAGCTCGGAGTATGATCTGGATTGCTTTGATATTTGCAAGGTTGGCCTCGATCCCCCATCGGCTTACCATATAGCCGAGGAAGCAGCCTCCCTCGACCCCATATGTACATTTTTTTGGGTTGAGCTTCATTTCGTATTGTCTCAATACCTCGAAGACTCGACGCAAGTGATCAAGATGATCCCGAGCCTTTTTGCTTTTAACAATCATGTCGTCGATGTAGAGCTCCATCGTTTTCCTGATCTCGTCCTTAAACATCAGGTTCACCAGTCTTTGGAAGATGAGGCCCCCATTCTTTAGGCCAAATGGCATTACCATGAAACAGTATATGTCTTTCATGACTATGAAGGTCGTTCTCGACCTATTCTCTGGTGCCATGGAGATCTGATAGTATCCTTAAAAGGCATCCATCATGCTGAGCATTTCGCATCTCACGGTGGAATCGACGAGCTGGTCGATATGAGAAACGGGATAAGGATCTTTCAGGAAGGCTTTGTTGAGATCAGTGAAATCGTTGCACATTCTCAATTTCCCACTGGTCTTCTGCACAAGGACCACGTTGCACAACAAGTCAAGGTATTGAGTTGGTGTTACATACCCCGCGTCGAGGAGTTTATTGACCTCTACCTCAATGATCTCATTTCTCTCCCTGCTTTGGACTCTCAGTTACTGCTTGATGGGTTTAACGAACGGACCGATAATGAGACGATGACAGATGACCTTCGGGTCGATCCCCATCAAATCTCTGGCTATCAAGCGAAAATATCCACATTCTCGCAGAGGAAGTCGATCATCATGATCTCATGTTCATGGTCCATATTTGCCCCGATTCGTATGGTCTTGCTCCCATCTCCGGACACTAGAGGCACGTCCTTCAGTGACTTCGAGCCATTTGGTAAGCTTTTTTTTGCGCTATCTGAGAACCTTCCTCTCCGGATCGGGAGATGGGGAGGTCGATCTCTCCATCGGCATAGGTCTGTAGGTCGAGACACTCTGCCACCTCTTTATGGGAACTAGCCCAAAAAGAACAAAGGGAAATTCGATCCACCGACCCAGATTGACCGAAGAAATACACCTCCCTGAATACGTCTGTCGAACATATTTTCACTGTGATGGACAAAAAGCTTCTGAAACAGCCAAAATCTATACACGAAGGTCCAAAGGTTCAGAAGTCAGGAAAATTTTGTGGCTACCACCAGCAGTGGGGTCACACCACAGAGGAGTGCAATACCCTCCGCGATGAGACCGAGAGACTTATGCTCAGGGGCCACTTGAAGGATTTTATTCGCAAACTCGACCACTTCTCCGAGAAGGCAGGTCGGCCTCGTGAGCGGCCCAAATCCCGATCCAGTTCCCTGACCCGCCGATCTGGGAAACCACCGCTCGAGAGAAAGGACAACATCAACGATGCGACCAATGGCATGATCTATATACTCGCTGGGGCCACGCTGGTGGCGAGTCTAATGCTGCTCGCAAGAGGGCCCATCGGAGAGCAACTTGAGAGTACGAGGGCCCGCATGAGGAAGTGTACCAGATCAGGTAAAGCGAAGATTGGGTTCCAACATCCACCACCATTCCCTTTACAAAATCAAGGCAATCTTCCACCATTCCCGAATCAAAATCAATACATGCCACCGCCTCCTCCACCACAACCACAAGTGGAGCAAAAGCAAGGATGGGAGGTATCTTTGGAGAAGTTTATTTCGGTATCAACGGATAGGCTTCAAAAGTTGGAGAGCCAAGTTGAATAAGTAGCTACACAAAATCGGAATATGGAGATTCAAATAGGCCAAGTTGAAAACACCCCAAATCCTAGGCCACAAGCCATGTTTCTAAGCAAAACCAAAACAAACCCCAAAGAGCATTGCAAGGCAACAACACTTCGGAGTGGAAAGGCTTATGATGAGCCTCTGATGCCTTCATAGTATGAGTCCAGATCAAATGGGGTGGGCCAAGAAGAGAAATTGGAGGATGAGAAGAATGAAAAAGGGAAAGGAAAGTTGAATGAATTGGAGAAGGTTGAGGAAGAGCAAGACAAGAAAGAAGGAAATGGGAACGAGAGGGAGGAACGAGGGGTGGAATTTGAAGAAGAAACTTCAAAGAAGGAAAATGAAAAAGGAAAAGACAATGAGAATGAGCCCCCTTCAAATCCAAAAGTCTATATTCCACCAAAGTCATACATCCACCCGTGTCTTTTCCTCAAAGGCTTCAAAAGCAAGCGATGGATAAGTAATTTGAAAAGTTCATCAATATGTTCAAGCAACTTCACATCAATATCCCGTTTAACCAAGCCCTAACCCAAATGCCCCCGTACTCGAAATTTTCAAATAAATGGAAATTGAAAGACTTTGCCACCGTCACGCTTACCGAAGAGTGTAACGCTATCATCCAAAAGAAGCTTCCACCGAAACTTAAGGACCCCGGGAGTTTTTCTATCCCTTTCACTATCGGTTCATTACATTTTCATAATACCTTGTGTGACTTGGGTGCGAGTTGAGTCTAATTTCTCTTTCTACATGCAGGAAATTGGGACTCAAGGAGTTAAAACTGACCAATATAACTCTGAAACTTGCGGATCGATCGATAAAGTATCCAATGGGAGTGCTTGAGGATGTTTTGGTTAAAGTGGGTAAATGCTACATCCCGGTGGATTTTGTGGTGCTTAATATAGATGATGAGGAGAGTATATCGCTCATTCTAGGAAGACCATTCTTAGCCACGGCTGGCGCGTTGATAGATGTAAAAAATGGCCTCCTCACTCTACAAGTAGGAGATGAAAAGGTGGAATTCAACTTGTTTAAGGCGATCAAGAGCCCGCCATGGAAGAAAAGTGCTTTCGAGTGAATGTATTAGAAGAGCAACAAATGATTGGATTGTACACCAATGATTCCTTGGAGGTGTGTCTTAAGGGGATCGAAGAAATGATCAATGATGAAGAGACTTTGGAGGAGCTTGCCATGTTTGAAAAAGCTTTGGAGGGCACACCGTTTGTGCCATTTCGGCAAAGGTACACTTTTGAGGAACTTGGGAAAGGTAAACCCGTTCCTCCTCCATCTATTGTTAAAGATCCATTTCCTGATTTAAAACCCCATCCCCCTCATTTGAAGTATGCTTTTCTTGGTCGTGATGAGACTTTGCCGATGATAGTTACATCTAATTTGAATGATTTCAATTAGAGAATTTATTGAAAGTGTTGAGAAATCATGTTAGGGCAGTTGGTTGGATTATTTTGGACATAAAAGGGATTAACCCTTCGATTTTCATGCGTAAATATCAATGCAAGAAAACCATAAACCAACTATTGAACACCAAAGGAGATTGAACCCGAACATGAAAGAAGTGGTTAGAATGGAAGTTCTTAAATTGTTAGATGCGGCTTGTTGGAAAACAAACAGAGTTATGCAGCAGAAGTTTAAATTTTTTTTCCAAAATCAGATCTAAAAACTTGCAATGTTCGTATCATATCGTAGGGTGTATCAAGAAACTCACGTTAATTGAAGCTTTCTTGTGATGTCGTTACTGCCTAACGAACACCCTTCAAGCGGAAAGTCCCTCGAACGATCTTCGATTAGATCCCAAAGTAGGCAATCCTCCAAAACGTATCCATACCAGTCCTAGAACACGATCAAGAGAGTAGAATGCTAGTTCTATGGCTTGTGTTAGGCTAGGATTTTTACTTTGAAAACTTTTCTTTTATTTTTCTCAAAAACTTAACACTTCTTGAGTGTTGGTCTAAAGAATAAGAGAAGTACCCCCCACTAGTATAAATACTAGTGGGGTTCGAACCTACTAGGGCTTCTCTAAGCCTAGTGGACTTTGTTTTCTTGCTCACTAATTAACTAATTAATTATTAATTTAATTGGAATAATAAGTCATCAACTTATTCTCCAAGTCTTTGCAAGAACAACTTTCTCTCTCCCACAATAGGAAGTTTAGACTTTTCAACTTTTCTAGAGTTAAAAGTCAAGACTCAATAAATAATCTAATTCCTAATTAATTATTTATTGAGTTAAGTTTATTTGCCAATAGTCTTAACAATTAATTCAAAATTAATTAAAAGACTAAAATTAATTAATTACAATTTAATTAATTAATTCTAGAAAAGAATTCAGTGTAATATAATTACATTTGGTGCCACGTACGTGCCAAGTGTGCATGACACGTGGCAGCCACGCAGGCTACGTTACATGTGGCAGTCACGTGTCTTTGGCACGTGGCAATGCCCACGTGTTCCAGCCCCATTTTCGATCAACAATTTGATCCTTTGTTAATCGTATTAACATCCTACCATAACCCTCGTATTCTGGCATTTGTGTGTGACCCTTTAGGTTCATTATTCGATTAGCAGTGACAGTAATTAATTAATTCCCATAATTAACTAATCGTTTCACAGATCACACTACCATAATCTAGCAATGGGTGTGTGACCCCTAGCCAAATAACGAAATGAATCAATGAACCTTTCAGCCAATAACAATCAGTGAAATACGATTCTCCTACAACTCCATCTCTCAATCAAGAACTAAGGCATGGGAATATTCTCAGAGCCTTAATATTCTTGATCTTTAAAGTTAAGTTCGTTTCATATCCATTTAGATCTCAATCCAAGAAAACCCTATTTTCTTGATGTCTTGATCTTTTATCTACCTTGGCCAAGGGTTTAATATTTAATGGACTACGAACAACCCAATCAGTAAGAGATCATTCTTGTTCTTAACAAGTGTAGGTCCTTTATCGATTCTACTAATTCTACATATGCCACTTGTGTAATCCCAACATAGGCCGTGGTTCAGATGTCTAAATGGCGACACCCTTTTAAGCCTGTATCAAAGATTACAGTGTTAGCTCATATGAGACATTACAGAATCTCAAGTCTAAGGATTATTAATCACGTCATTGACCTGTGAGATATTTCCTAATCTAGAAGCTTCTAGGAGACTTCCTTTCCCAGTTAGGAATATTCTCACGCGGGACTTCTCAGTGATGAAGTTCTTGTAACAATCACCCTTATGTATTATGAACGCATCATCATATGCACTTATCATTCCATGAAACTGAATGATCATTCAAAAGGTCATAATCATATAAGCAAGTCTCAACGGAGTCAAGGTCGACACTCCCACTATCTGTCGGGCTTATCGACTTGGAGAAGTTTCTAATCCTCGCCTATGGAGTTAAGAACTTGTTTCATGTGTCGTTCCCATAAGGGCAAAGTTCTTAACGACCTCATCGGAATAGGGGAGTTCAAAACATACAAAACACAGTCAACCCAAACAGACATAAATAAGCACATAAAGAAGTGATTGCCTATGAACAAAATCATCTCGCTTATTATTCAAAGACTATTTGTGATTTTACAAGGAAATAGTAAAACATAAAGCTACTTTAAGGGCACTATTCCTAACAATCTTCCACTTGCCCGTCAAAGCTATTCAGGTGCTAATCTAAATCCCATCTTCTGAAGATGTCTTTTGAAAGCCTGTTGACTAAGGGC
This sequence comes from Lantana camara, assembly GCA_037501455.1. Taxonomy (NCBI): domain Eukaryota; kingdom Viridiplantae; phylum Streptophyta; class Magnoliopsida; order Lamiales; family Verbenaceae; genus Lantana; species Lantana camara. The sequence continues at coordinate 123,393,662 of CM074855.1, forward strand.
ATTTGTAAGTGGATCTGTCGTGTTCTCTGTCGATGTGACCCTTTCAATTTGACATCTCATCTCTTGATTATATCACGGATTAAGTGATACTTCCTCAAAATGTGCTTGGTCCTTTGGTGAGATCTTGGTTCTCTTGCTTGAGCAACCACCCCTGTGTTGTCATAAAACACTATAACGGGGTCTTTAATGCTAGGAACTACACCCAACCCGTAGATGAAGTTTCTTACCCAAACACCTTCCTTAGCAGCATCGTTTGCAGCTAAGTATTCGGCCTCAGTGGTCGAATCTACAGTGGTCGCTTGCTTGGAACTTTTCCAACTCACTGTTTTGCCATTAAGGCAGAATTTGTATCCTGACATGGATTTAAAGTCATCCATGTCCGATGCAAAGCTTGCACCATAGTATCCTCTAATGACAAGATCTTGCTGGCCTCCGTAAACTAAGAACAAATCCTTAGTTCTTCTTAAGTACTTAAGGATGTTCTTTATAGCAGTCCAGTGACCTTCACCAGGGTCAGATTGGAATCGGCTAGTTACACTGAATGCATAAGCCCCATCCAGTCGAGTACATAGCATTGCATACATTATGCTTCCTATTGCTGATGCATAAGGAATTTTAGACATCCTAGACTTTTCAAGTTCAGTCTTGGGACACAGCTTCTTCGAAAGAACTATTCCTAGGCCCATTGGAAGTTTCCCACGTTTGGAATCATCCACACTAAACCTCTTTAGTATTTTGTCTATGTAAACCGACTGTGATAATCCTAACAATCTCCTAGATCTATCCCGATAGATCTTTATACCGAGAATGTCGGATGCATCACCAAGATCCTTCATCTCAAATTGGTTCGATAACCAAGACTTTGTTACTTTCATGTCATCCTTCGCATTCCTAATTAGGAGGATGTCATCTACATAAAGTATCATAAATTGAACCGAGGTTTTCAATTCTTTCTTGTACACCCAGGACTCATTCAGATTTTGAATAAAGCCAAACGATTTGACTGCTTCATCAAATCGAATGTTCCAATTCCTAGAAGTTTGTTTCAAGCCATAGATTGATCTTTGGAGCTTACAAATGTTTTGTTCGCTCCCACTGAATGTGAAACCCATGGGTTGCTCCATGTAAATGTCTTTGTCAATGTCTTCATTGAGAAAGGCAGTTTTCACATCCATTTGACATATTTCATAGTTATAATATGCAGCAATGGCAAGCAAGATCTGAATGGATTTTTGTATTGCAACCGATGAGAAGGTTTCATCAAAGTCTACACCTGGTCTTTGAGTGAAACCTTTAGCAACTAATCTTTCTTTAAAGGCTGCCACGTCTCCATCTACTCCCAGCTTGCGCTTATATATTCATTTGCATCCTATGGGCCTGATCTTATCAGGTGGATCAACCAAGGTCCAAACTTGATTAGAGTACATGGAATCCATTTCGGATTTCATTGCTCCTTTCCACTGTTCAGAGTTTGAATCTAACAGTGCCTCCTTATAAGTTAATGGATCGTCATCCATTTGAGATGTTTGGTGGAGAAAACCATACCATCTCTCTGGTTGTCTAGGAATGCATTCAAAACGTCTTGCTAGAGGAGGATTTACGTGTGTATCGCTCTCTTGGCTTGGTCTCGAACCTCTTCGAGTTCTGCGATCTTGCCTTTCTTTTCTTTAAGGAATGAGTCCTCAAGAAAAGTAGCATTTCTTGACATAACGACCTTTTGTTTAAGAGGGCCGTAGAAATAATATCCTATTGACTCTTTAGGATATCCTACAAAGTTGTAAAAGCTTGATCTAGCTTCAAGATTATCTCCCACTGTCCTCTTCATGTAAGCAGGACAACCCCAAATTCTTAAGTAAGAATAATTAGGGATTTTGCCAAACCACATCTCAAATGGGGTTTTGGTTATAGATTTGGAGGGAACAAGATTCAGAATCTTAACTGCTGATTCTAAAGCATAACCCCATAACAAAGGTGGCAATTCAGTGAAGCTCGTCATGGAACGAACCAAATCAAGTAGGATTATGTTCCTTCTCTCCGAAACTCCATTTAATTGAGGAGTTCCCGGAGGAGTCCACTGAGAGATAATTTCATTATCTCTGAGATGACTAAGGAATTCGTCACTTAGATACTCGCCACTTCAATCAGATCGAAGTGTCTTAATCTTGTTACCGGTTTGGTTCTCAACCTCCTTTTGAAATTCTTAGAATTTCTCAAAAGCTTCGGATTTATACTTTATTAAGTATACATAACCAAAACGACTAAAGTCGTCTATAAAGGTTATGAAATACTGATGATTGTTTCTCGTACTTACACTAGTGGTCCACAAACATCAGTATGGATTAAATCCAATACTTTAGTGGTGCATTCCACTCTACCATTAAAGGGAGTTTTGGCCATTTTTCCTTTAAGATATGATTCACAATGAGTTAACTCTTTAAGTTCATTATCATAGAATGATCCTAAATTAGTTAACTTAGCAATCCTATCTTCGGAAATGTGCCCTAAACGTGCGTGCCATAAAGAATCCAAGATCTTGTCATCTCTTTTGCGTTTGTTTAATTGTTGTATATTCAAAATATTAGTGTCTTTAGTCGTATAAAGTCCATTAGATAATGTACCAAGTAAAACGGAAGTTTTATTCTTCTTAAGATAAAAGTTTCCATTTCTAGAAAAGGTCTCAAAACCTTCACAATCAAGTATTGGAATGGAAATGATATTACGAATAATAGAAGACACATAAAGGACTTTGTTCAAAACTAAAGCAAAGACACCTAAATCTATTCTACACGTCCCAATGGCTTGAGCTTGAACGCTTGATCCATTCCCAACCTTGAAGACACATTCTCCTTCTTCAAGCTGCCGAACCTCATTTAGCATCTATACATCATTACAGATATGAGCTCCACAGCCGGTATCAATTGCCCAAGAATTAGAATCAATAGATAGATTTAGTTCAACAATAAACGCACCTTTCTTTAGAGTATCCTTGTACTCTTGGCAGTTTCTTTTCCAATGCGCTTTCTTGCCACAATGGTGGCGAACGTCCTCTCCTTGATCTCTTTTCTTCTTGGCCTTTCTCTTTTTAACCCCTCCATCGGGTTTAAGAGATCCCTTCTTCTTGGGAACTTTCTTCACTTTGCCTTTGGAAGGCCTAGAACAGGAAGTGACCATCATTACTTTGTGATCCTTCTTAATCGTATCTTCAGTAGTCACAAGTTGACTAATCAGCTCAGCTACAGTAGCATGAGAATGATTCATATTGAAGTTTAGCATGAAAAGATTGAATGATGGTAGAAGCGATGCGAGCAACAAGTCCACAACGAGTTCTTCACTCAGTGGCATTTCCATGGAGGTCAGTTTCTCGTTCAAAGCAAGATACTTGAGACCATGATCATAGACACTTGTACCTTTTTTCATTCTAAGATGAAAGAGCTCATTAGAGGTGTTTTACCTTAAAACACGCTCTTTGGGACGGTACAATTTCTCAACATGGTCATAAATCTCCCAAGTGTTTTCCATTGACTCGTGTTGCCTTTGTATGTCCGGAGACATGTTGGCCAGCATGAGGCAACGAGCTTGAAGATTGTCTTCAGACCATTTCGCAATCGCCTCTCTTTCGGCCCGAGTCGGAGCCTCGCCTTCAGCGATAGGCTCTCCCTCGAAGAGAACATATCTTCTCTTTTCAGAATCGAAAACGATCTTTAGATTCCGAAGCCAATCAGAGTAATGGGGCCCCGTCAACTTGTTTGATTCGAGGATGGATACTAGAGGGTTTTTAGTTGCCATTTCAATTGTAGAGAATCACAGAACTACAACCTAAATGGAAAAACAGAGAAATCATGAGCATGCTGAATAATAACAATTACATATTATCAAGGTCTTTAGAAATATGATCTCACACTGTTTTTAAAAAGTTTATAAATCCCAAACGACTTTAGAAGAAACATATTTTCTCAATGGGTACTAGGATCCAAGCATTCTTAGTTTTGGACTCACGACTCGTGAGACATCCAAAATCTAAGAATCTATACGTGGGTACGAATTGCCGATTCCATCCCCATAGAATTCCTAGTAATATTTTTGCATCACTAATCTTTCAATCATGGACCCACAACTCGTGAGACATCTATATCTACTTTAGTGTTGAGCAGGACCCATCAATCATAAGATCTCAACCAAACTTAGTCCGGAACGACCCATTACTCGTGAGACATCGCCCATTCTAAAATGGTCAAGAAATATTAATTACTTAAAATGATTAATCAGGAAACTAGAATTAATAAGCTACACTAATTACCCCACGACTCATGAGGCAATAATTAGTTTCACTTATTAAGTACGAAATCTTATTGATGGAATGCTAGAGATTTTATTAACGTGATAAAATACCTATTTATTCGAATAGGTCAATATTTAAGTGGGATTTTCGAATTTCCGGAGGGTTGTCCGGAATGACCTCACCAACATATAATGTTATCCAAATTTTAATTGTCTTGTTTAATGAAGTTTCACATAAAGTGCATCACAGAAGCAATTAGCAGATAACATGTCCTAGCATGATACTAATTGTGAGATGATCATGGGTATCCTATCTGTAACACCCGGAACGCCAGGCGCCACATCCCCCGCACTATAGTCTCAATCCACATATGAAACGGGCAATTCATATATGAACCAAAACTATAGCGAACAGGAGACAATAAAACTCAAAAGCTAGGGCTAGGCGGGTACCCTCAATCAATACCAAAACAACTCAGAACAATAAAATAGCGGAAGCAAAACATTCAATACATATAGGTACCATATTTATTATTAGATACCAGCAATTCATACAATCCAATATTCCCTCTCACATTTACATATCAATATATTATCATTCCTCAAAATATGCCAAAACATGCTACAAGATGTATCAAGTATTAGTAGACGAACCAAATATGAGATGGAGTGTGCTAGACCCAAATTAAAGACAAACTAGACTCTAATTCCCGCCTAGCACGAAACCTGCAAAACTGAAAAGTTGAGGTGTCAGTCCAAAACAGACTGAGCGAGGGGGTATAAATAAGTATATGCGCAATTACCATGCAATTTATAACCTCGGGTAAGATTTTATAAGGAAAACGAAAAAAGTTTAAAAATAACAAGAGATACCCGCCCGAGATTATAACAATTCCAATTTACAGTTAACGAACAATTCAATCAATCAGTGGCCCGGCGAGTGAGGGCAAATCTCCAACCTTTCTCCGACAGTGTACAATATTTCAAGTTAATTAATGAATTAGGTGATCACACAACAGTTCTGTGCACAATTACCAATTTCAATCAATAAATCCTTCTTCCTCCGGGTGATGGCGGGCTTGCAAGACCCAGCCATCCAATCATGGTGTACGTCGGGAACATGACTCCCACGTACGGGATTTCTTCCTCCACCAAACCTCATGGTGGATTCCGAGGTGATCCCACAATGGTGAGGATAGTGCAAGAGTTACCCGTCAGCCCTTACTTTCCCGGTTGGCTCAGTACACTACCCTCGGGCCCAACGTGAACAATAGTTACTCGCCAAAACAATCAATTCGTCAATCAATCAATCAATCAATCCATCCATTTTCGTGAAATCATTTGAAGATCATAAGGTTAGAAAACTATAGATATATATAGATACGTTTTGGCCGAAAATCACATAAGGGTTATAAGGATTCTATATATATATCTAGAATTTAAACCTCACCTTGACAATCCACCCAAAAGAAAGCAAGAGAACACCCTACGGAGCTGGCTCCTCGAACCCGGGATCGTGATCTGTGCAACAAGGACAAGTGTGAAATAAGACTCAACTCGAATGAACCAATTAAGACGCACGGCGAAGTCATAATCAAGATATTATGCAATAACAATCAAGGAGCATCAAGTCAGATCATGATTATCAATTAAGCAAGTACATATATCCCATAACTCACATATGGGAGCCAAGGAAGTGAAAGAAATCCAATAAGAAAGTTTTTGGTGAAGTTTGGCCAAAACCGACAATTTTTGGAAATGTACATGTTGTGGGAAAACTGGAATATCTTAAATTCTAGAAGTGGGAATCGAGTTTTGTTTATTGGATATGAAAGTAGACACATAGACCTTTCCAACTCTATATGGTACGTTCTCTAATTCAAACCGAGGTGAAAATGGCGTTCGTCCGAAGTTGGACAAAATGCAGGAAAGTGACACGCCCGTGTCACCAATACAAGGCAAACCGTGACACCCCCGTGTCACGGTACAGAAAATCAAACCAACATGCACCCCCGTGTCGCCAGCACAAAGAAAAGTTGACACCCCCGTGTCAATTGTGCGTAACAGAAAAAACAGGGGAGAAAACAGGGGTTTCCATGCAAAACCAACCCCAAACCAAAATATATCAAACTCCAACCATAACACATGTTGAAACACCTAATATATGCATCATACTTCCAATATTCATCAATTCAACCAAGAAATAAACATCCAAACATCAAGAATTTCTCATGAAAACCCCATATCATACACATGCTTCAAACCTTCAATAATTTCAAGATTTTCATGCAATCCTTACTCCTTAAGATCAAGATCATGCTCTCAACTTCAATCATGCAAGAATTCAACAACAAATCCCTAAATTCATACTTGATCACATATTCAAGAATTTCAAGAAATTTCTAATTTCTACCTTGAATCAAAAGAAATGGTGATGAGATGATGATATATTGTTGATGATGCTCCTACTTCACACTTCCTTCAATTCTAGCTTGAATTAAGGTTGATATCTTTTTCCTCTTCTTAAGGTGTAAATGTCGGTTTCTACTAGGTGTATGTGTGTGGGAGTTTTTCTCTTGAATCATATGGGACATAATGGAAGAAATGAGACACAATTCATGATATATCCTAAAGTCATGTGTGGAAATATGTGATTCCTCCCTATTTGCATAAAAGTCCCTCATTTATATAAATTGATGCGCATAAGTAAAATCTCTAACTATTGATGCAATTAACTTCAAGTCATGATATACACTCATTACACAATTTAACATAAGGGAACAATTAAGGATCATATAATACCAGTATGGCACTTATTTCACTTATTTCATATAATTCATATAAATGTATGGGAACATATGACAAGTAATATGATGATACTTGTAATTAAATGAACAAACAAGTAATTTAACCTCCCAACTCCCGAAGACCCGCTCGTGGAGTGCTTACCTGAACTTCCGGAAATTGGGGCGTTACAACTCTCCCCCCCTTAGAAGAATCTGGTCCCCAGATTCATTGATCGGAGTTGAACAACTCGGGGTGGAACCTTTTCATCTTTTCTTCCGATTCCCAAGTCATCTCTTCGGATTTATCACTTCTCCATAACACCTTGACCATAGGAATCCGTCGATTTCTTAATTCTTGATACTTTTTATCCAACACCTTAACCGGCTGCTGAACAAAAGAGAGATTTGGTTCTAACTCAACTTCTTCAACGGGGAGAATTTCTGTTTCATCTGGATAATATTTTCTGAGCTGAGAGACATGGAATACATTATGAATCCCGGTAAGATTAGGAGGTAGGTCCAATCTGTAAGCCACTTCCCTAATTCTCTCAAGAATCTCGAATGGACCCAAATAACGAGGGTTAGGCTTTCCTCCCTTTCCAATACGAGAAAACCCCTTTCTTGGAGATACTTTCAAGAAAACCCGATCTCAAACTTCAAACTTAAGATCCCTTCTACGGATATCGGCGTAGCTTTTCTGTCTATCTTGTGCAGCTTTCATCCGTTGTTGTATTAACTGAACCTTTTCAATCATAGCTTCCACGGCTTTAGAAGGTTTCTCCAGTTTTCCTTCCTTCTTTACTCCCTCTTGTTTTGTCCACTTCCATTCCTCTAGATCAAAATATAACGGGGACCGACATTTTCGTCCATAAAGTAATTCATATGGAGCCATGCCGATAAAGGATTGATAGCTATTGTTATAAGCAAATTCAATCAAGGGGAGTTGGTCACACCATGAATTTGAAAAATCCAAAGCACACGACCGGAGCAAATCTTCTAAATATCTTATCACCCTCTCGGATTGACCGTCGGTTTGGGGATGAAAAGCCGTGCTAAACTGAAGTTTTGTTCCCAATATATCTTGCAATTCTCGTCACAACTTAGAAGTAAAGCGGGGATCTCTATCCGAAACAATGCTCACCGGAATTCCATGAAGGCGAACAATCTCTCTATTATAAATCTCGGCCAATTTCTTAATCTTGAAGGACATACGGACCGGTAAGAAATGAGCAGACTTAGTCAATCGGTCCACAATCACCCAAATACCGTCGTACCCTCCTTTCACCTTTGGTAACCCGGTTATAAAATCCATTGTCACCTGTTCCCACTTCCACTCGGGGATAGGCAACGGCTGTAAAAGACCTCCGGGCTTTTGATGTTCAGCTTTAACTTGTTGACATGTCAAACAACATTTCACGAACTCAGCTACATCCTTCTTTAATCCACGCCACCAATAAAATTGTTTTAAGTCTCTATACATTTTGTTTCCTCCCGGATGTACCGAATAGGCCGATTTATGAGCTTCCTCCAACAATACCCTTTTCAATTCCTCGGGTACCACTACTCGGTTCTTGAAGCGAAGAAAACCAGCTTCATCAAACCCAAATAGACTTTCCGGATCCCCTCTTGCTTTAGCAACTAACTTTTGAACTTCCGGATCTTTACCTTGAGCCTCAAACAATCTAGATTTCAATTCCGGTTGAATGGTGATATTGAATACTCGGGCTTTCATCACAATAGGCTCGATCGTACCACTTCCTTCCAACTCCAGATTAGAAGCACCAACTTTTCGGCTTAATGCATCGGCTACGACATTAGCTTTCCCGGGGTGATACTTGATCACACAATCATAATCCCCTAGTCGTTCCATCCATCTCCGTTGCCTCAAATTAAGATCTTTCTGAGTAAATAAATATTGGAGACTCCTATGATCCGTGAAAATCTCAAAGGTAACTCCATACAAATAATGTCTCCATTTCCCAAGTGCGAATATCACCGCTGCGAGTTCAAGATCATGCGTTGGATAATTCTTCTCATAATCCTTCAACTTCCGGGAAGCATAAGCAATAACTTTACCATTTTGAATCAAAACACATCCTAAACCTTCTCTAGAGGCATCAGTGTAGACTGCATATCCTTCTAAACCATCCGGAAGAGTTAGAACCGGGGCTGAAACCAATCTTTTCTTCAATTCATTGAAACTTTTCTCACACTCGTCATCCCAATCGTACTTAACATCTTTCTTTGTTAACCGAGTCAAAGAAGCGGCAATCTTAGAGAAATCTTGCACGAACCTCCTATAGTATCCTGCTAACCCCAAAAAACTTTTAATCTCCAAGGCATTCCTCGGTCTCTCCCACTTCATTACCACCTCAATCTTGGAAGGATCAACTTCCAACCCGTTTCCCGAAATTATATGCCCCAAGAACGATACCCGATCGATCCAAAACTCACACTTGCTAAACTTGGCAAATAATTGGTGTTCCTTTAAAGTTCTCAACACAAGCTCAAGATGCCTTGCATGTTCCTCAACCGACTTGCAGAAAACCAAAATATCATTAATAAAGATCACAACAAACTTGTCAAGAAATGGCCGAAAAATTCTATGCATCTTATCTATAAAAGCGGCGGGAGCATTCGTCAAACCAAAAGGCATAACCACGAATTCATAATGCCCATATCTCGTATTGAAGCCCGTCTTTGGAATATCCTCGGCTCGGATCCGTAGTTGATAATACCCTTGTCTTAAGTCAAGCTTCGAATACACTTTTGATCCTTGGAGTATATCAAATAACTCCTCGATATGTGGAAGAGGATATTTATTCTTAATTTTCATCCGATTCAATTCCCGATAATCAATACACATCCTTAACGTACCATCTTTCTTCTTTACAAATAAAACCGGAGCACCCCATGGCGATGAACTTGGCCTAATATACCCGACTTTCAAAAGACCCTCAAGTTGCACCTTTAACTCCTTCAACTCCGCCAGAGCCATCCGATATGGAGTTTTAGAATACGGCTCGGCATTGGGATACAAATCAATCACAAACTCTATCTCCCTTTCCGGTGGTAAAGAATTTAAATTTTCCGGAAACACTTCGGGAAACCCTTTAACAACCTCCGTTTCTTCTAACTTCATCTGATCCTTGGGTTGATTAAGAATGTAAGCTATGAATCCCGTAGCCCCTTCAGAAACCAATTTTCGAGCTTCCGAGAAGGATAATAAAGGCACGGTTTTAGAACTTCGACCCGTTACAATCTCTGAACCCAACTGGACTCTCTTAGCCCGACAATCGACAGTAGCGCAGTGCTTGTAAAGCCAATCCATACCCAAGATAGATCCATACCGAGACATAGATAATTCAATGAAATCCATGGAAAAGTCCCGACCCTCAATACTCACCGGCACCTTTCTAAAAACCCGGTTAGTTTTTACACTACCACCAAAAGGAGTACTCACAACATAATAAGCAGGGGAAAAAGTAACACAAAGAGGCAATTTCATAGAATTATCACAAGAGATAAAAGAGTGGGTAGCCCTCGGATCAAATAAAGTATGTATGTTTGTGCCATGAATGCAAATAGTACCTTCTACCACTGCTGCGGGGTCCACTTCAGCATCTAGTTCCTCTCCTTCCAAGGAATAAGCACGGGCTCGGATAAGTGGCCTCTGACCCCCAGGCGGTGGATCCCGTTTATCCGGACACGTATCTACTTTATGATCGGCCTTCCCACAAATCAAACAAAGATTCAGGCGACGCCGGCAATTCTCATAGGTATGGTTAGGCCACCCACAATAAGAACATCCCGGTTTCCCGGTAGATGGTGGTGCGGTAGGAGTAACCCGGGGAGCTTTCTGAACCGGCACTTGTGGCACTTGAGGCTTGAATTTCTTCATCAGGCCCTTAGACTGCGGTGGGGAAACATCATAAGTGATTGGCCTCTTCCCGGGATTATAATTCGACCTCGATCCCGAGCCGAAACCCTGACTCGATCTATAAGTAGATCTCCGAGCATTTACCGAATCTTCCACTTTTAAGGCCTTTTGAGTAGCTTTCTTCCAAGTGCTAGTATTAACAGCTTCTATTGCGGCTTGGATGTCCGGCCTTAAACCTTGCACGAATTGCATAGCCTTATGGAAATCATCACCGGCGATATTGGGTACATATTTAGACAATCTCTCGAACTCGGCTATATATTCGGCAACCGATCTATTCCCTTGCTTGAGCTCCGTGAATTCCCTAAGCCTTCTAGTGCGAGAGGAGGGAGGAATGAACTTGTTTTTGAACCTCCCATGTAACTTCTTCTTCAGCGGCATCTAGAACAATCCTGGTGCTTTCCCACCAAGAATAAGCTTCTCCTTGGATCAAAGTAAGGGTACACCTAGCCTTCTCTCGAGTCTCGCAAGGGATAAGCTCCCAAATCCGTTCAATTTCTTTGAGCCACTGTTCAGCTATCATATCGCTCCCTTTAAAGAATCTGGGTGGATGTTGATTTTGAAATTCCCTCAAAATAGCTGAAATTGGGGCCGGTGGCGCTGGTGGAGGAGCTGGTGGTGCAGGAGGCACATAATCTCTTAGTCTTTGATCAATAAGCTGTACCATAGAGTTTAAGAAATCTTGAGGTTGCGCTTGAGGGGGTGGAGGTGGAGTTCGATCACGACGATGATGCCCATGACCAGGAGAATGCTCTCTGCGAGGCCTTCCACGAGGCATCCTGAAATTCCAACACTGTACATGCATGGTCGATTAACAAGTATGAATAAATGTAATTAATGTTCATAGAACACCTAAGTCACATAATTCAAATAAGGCCAGATAGTTTCAAATACGATGTAAGACTCTCAAGTAATCAAGTAATCCTATGCCGTACGACTTAGACTCACATGACACGATACTAGAACCTCGGTTTTACAACCGGGCTCTGAAACCACCTTAGGATGTAACACCCGGAACGCCAGGCGCCACATCCCCCGCACTATAGTCTCAATCCACATATGAAACGGGCAATTCATATATGAACCAAAACTATAGCGAACGGGAGATAATAAAACTCAAAAGCTAGGGCTAGGCGGGTACCCTCAATCAATACCAAAACAACTCAGAACAATAAAATAGCGGAAGCAAAACATTCAATACATATAGGTACCATATTTATTATTAGATACCAGCAATTCATACAATCCAATATTCCCTCTCACATTTACATATCAATATATTATCATTCCTCAAAATATGCCAAAACATGCTACAAGATGTATCAAGTATTAGTAGACGAACCAAATATGAGATGGAGTGTGCTAGACCCAAATTAAAGACAAACTAGACTCTAATTCCCGCCTAGCACGAAACCTGCAAAACTGAAAAGTTGAGGTGTCAGTCCAAAACAGACTGAGCGAGGGGGTATAAATAAGTATATGCTCAATTACCATGCAATTTATAACCTCGGGTAAGATTTTATAAGAAAAACGAAAAAAGTTTAAAAATAACAAGAGATACCGCCCGAGATTATAACAATTCCAATTTACAGTTAACGAACAATTCAATCAATCAGTGGCCCGGCGAGTGAGGGCAAATCTCCAACCTTTCTCCGACAGTGTACAATATTTCAAGTTAATTAATGAATTAGGTGATCACACAACAGTTCTGTGCACAATTACCAATTTCAATCAATAAATCCTTCTTCCTCCGGGTGATGGCGGGCTTGCAAGACCCAGCCATCCAATCATGGTGTACGTCGGGAACATGAGTCCCACGTACGGGATTTCTTCCTCCACCAAACCTCATGGTGGATTCCGAGGTGATCCCACAATGGTGAGGATAGTGCAAGAGTTACCCGTCAGCCCTTGCTTTCCCGGTTGGCTCAGTACACTACCCTCGGGCCCAACCTGAACAATAGTTACTCGCCAAAAAAATCAATTCGTCAATCAATCAATCAATCAATCCATAAATTTTCGTGAAATCATTTGAAGATCATAAGGTTAGAAAACTATAGATATATATAGATACGTTTTGGCCGAAAATCACATAAGGGTTATAAGGATTCTATATATATATCTAGAATTTAAACCTCACCTTGACAATCCACCCAAAAGAAAGCAAGAGAACACCCTACGGAGCGGGCTCCTCGAACCCGGGACCGTGATCTGTGCAACAAGGGCAAGTGTGAAATAAGACTCAACTCGAATGAACCAATTAAGACGCACGGCGAAGTCATAATCAAGATATTATGCAATAACAATCAAGGAGCGTCAAGTCAGATCATGATTATCAATTAAGCAAGTATATATATCCCATAACTCACATATGGGAGCCAAGGAAGTGAAAGAAATGCAATAAGAAAGTTTTTGGTGAAGTTTGGCCAAAACCGACAATTTTTGGAAATGTACATGTTGTGGGAAAACTAGAATATCTTAAATTCTAGAAGTGGGAATCGAGTTTTGTTTATTGGATATGAAAGTAGACACATAGATCTTTCCAACGCTATATGGCACGTTCTCTAATTCAAACCGAGGTGAAAATGGCGTTCGTCCGAAGTTGGACAAAATGCAGGAAAGTGACACGCCCGTGTCACCAATACAAGGCAAACCGTGACATCCCCGTGTCACGGTACAGAAAATCAAACCAACATGCACCCCCGTGTCGCCAGCACAAAGCAAAGTTGACACCCCCGAGTCAACTGTGCGTAACAGAAAAAACAGGGGAGAAAACAGGGGTTTCCATGCAAAACCAACCCCAAACCAAAATATACCAAACTCCAACCATAACAAATGTTGAAACACCTCATATATGCATCATACTTCCAATATTCATCAATTCAACCAAGAAATAAACATCCAAACATCAAGAATTTCTCATGAAAACCCCATATCATACACATGCTTCAAACCTTCAATAATTTCAAGATTTTCATGCAATCCTTACTCCTTAAGATCAAGATCATGCTCTCAACTTCAATCATGCAAGAATTCAACAACAAATCCCTAAATTCATACTTGATCACATATTCAAGAATTTCAAGAAATTTCTAATTTCTACCTTGAATCAAAAGAAATGGTGATGAGATGATGATATATTGTTGATGATGCTCCTACTTCACACTTCCTTCAATTCTAGCTTGAATTAAGGTTGATATCTTTTTCCTCTTCTTAAGCTGTAAATGTCGGTTTCTACTAGGTGTATGTGTGTGTGAGTTTTTCTCTTGAATCATATGGGACATAATGGAAGAAATGAGACACAATTCATGATATATCCTAAAGTCATGTGTGGAAATATGTGATTCCTCCCTATTTGCATAAAAGTCCCTCATTTATATAAATTGATGCACATATGTAAAATCTCTAACTATTGATGCAATTAACTTCAAGTCATGATATACACTCATTACACAATTTCACATAAGGGAACAATTAAGGATCATATAATACCAGTATGGCACTTATTTCACTTATTTCATATAATTCATATAAATGTATGGGAACATATGACAAGTAATATGATGATACTTGTAATTAAATGAACAAACAAGTAATTTAACCTCCCAACTCCCGAAGACCCGCTCGTGGAGTGCTTACCTGAACTTCCGGAAATTGGGGCGTTACAACTCTCCCCCCTTTAGAAGAATCTGGTCCCCAGATTCATTGATCGGAGTTGAACAACTCGGGGTGGAACCTTTTCATCTTTTCTTCCGGTTCCCAAGTCATCTCTTCGGATTTATCACTTCTCCATAACACCTTGACCATAGGAATCCGTCGATTTCTTAATTCTTGATACTTTTTATCCAACACCTTAACCGGCTGCTGAACAAAAGAGAGATTTGGTTCTAACTCAACTTCTTCAACGGGGAGAATTTTTGTTTCATCTGGATAATATTTTCTGAGCTGAGAGACATGGAATACATTATGAATCCCGGTAAGATTAGGAGGTAGGTCCAATCTGTAAGCCACTTCCCCAATTCTCTCAAGAATCTCGAATGGACCCAAATAGCGAGGGTTAAGCTTTCCTCCCTTTCCAATACGAGAAAACCCCTTTCTTGGAGATACTTTCAAGAAAACCCGATCTCCAACTTCAAACTTAAGATCCCTTCTACGGATATCGGCGTAGCTTTTCTGTCTATCTTGTGCAGCTTTCATCCGTTGTTGTATTAACTGAACCTTTTCAATCATAGCTTCCACGGCTTTAGAAGGTTTCTCCAGTTTTCCTTCCTTCTTTACTCCCTCTTGTTTTGTCCACTTCCATTCCTCTAGATCAAAATATAACGGGGACCGACATTTTCGTCCATAAAGTAATTCATATGGAGCCATGCCGATAGAGGATTGATAGCTATTGTTATAAGCAAATTCAATCAAGGGGACTTGGTCACACCATGAATTTGAAAAATCCAAAGCACACGACCGGAGCAAATCTTCTAAATATCTTATCACCCTCTCGGATTGACCGTCGGTTTGGGGATGAAAAGCCATGCTAAACTGAAGTTTTGTTCCCAATATATCTTGCAATTCTCGTCACAACTTAGAAGTAAAGCGGGGATCTCTATCCGAAACAATGCTCACCGGAATTCCATGAAGGCGAACAATCTCTCTATTATAAATCTCGGCCAATTTCTTAATCTTGAAGGACATACGGACCGGTAAGAAATGAGCAGACTTAGTCAATCGGTCCACAATCACCCAAATACCGTCATACCCTCCTTTCACCTTTGGTAACCCGGTTATAAAATCCATTGTCACCTGTTCCCACTTCCACTCGGGGATAGGCAACGGCTGTAAAAGACCTCCGGGCTTTTGATGTTCAGTTTTAACTTGTTGACATGTCAAACAACATTTCACGAACTCAGCTACATCCTTCTTTAATCCACGCCACCAATAAAATTGTTTTAAGTCTCTATACATTTTGTTTCCTCCCGGATGTACCGAATAGGCCGATTTATGAGCTTCCTCCAACAATACCCTTTTCAATTCCTCGGGTACCACTACTCGGTTCTTGAAGCGAAGAAAACCAGCTTCATCAAACCCAAATGGACTTTCCGGATCCCCTCTTGCTTTAGCAACTAACTTTTGAACTTCCGGATCTTTACCTTGAGCCTCAAACAATCTAGATTTCAATTCCGGTTGAATGGTGATATTGAATACTCGGGCTTTCATCACAATAGGCTCGATCGTACTACTTCCTTCCAACTCCAGATTAGAAGCACCAACTTTTCGGCTTAATGCATCGGCTACGACATTAGCTTTCCCGGGGTGATACTTGATCACACAATCATAATCCCCTAGTCGTTCCATCCATCTCCGTTGCCTCAAATTAAGATCTTTCTGAGTAAATAAATATTGGAGACTCCTATGATCCGTGAAAATCTCAAAGGTAACTCCATACAAATAATGTCTCCATTTCCCAAGTGCGAATATCACCGCTGCGAGTTCAAGATCATGCGTTGGATAATTCTTCTCATAATCCTTCAACTTCCGGGAAGCATAAGCAATAACTTTACCATTTTGAATCAAAACACTTCCTAAACCTTCTCTAGAGGCATCAGTGTAGACTGCATATCCTTCTAAACCATCCGGAAGAGTTAGAACCGGGGCTGAAACCAATCTTTTCTTCAATTCATTGAAACTTTTCTCACACTCGTCATCCCAATCGTACTTAACATCTTTCTTTGTTAACCGAGTCAAAGAAGCGGCAATCTTAGAGAAATCTTGCACGAACCTCCTATAGTATCCTGCTAACCCCAAAAAACTTTTAATCTCCGAGGCATTCCTCGGTCTCTCCCACTTCATTACCGCCTCAATCTTGGAAGGATCAACTTCCAACCCGTTTCCCGAAATTATATGCCCCAAGAACGATACCCGATCGATCCAAAACTCACACTTGCTAAACTTGGCAAATAATTGGTGTTCCTTTAAAGTTCTCAACACAATCTCAAGATGCCTTGCATGTTCCTCAATCGACTTGGAGAAAACCAAAATATCATCAATAAAGATCACAACAAACTTGTCAAGAAATGGCCGAAAAATTCTATGCATCATATCCATGAAAGCGGCGGGAGCATTCGTCAAACCAAAAGGCATAACCACGAATTCATAATGCCCATATCTCGTATTGAAGCCCGTCTTTGGAATATCCTCGGCTCGGATCCGTAGTTGATAATACCCTTGTCTTAAGTCAAGCTTCGAATACACTTTTGATTCTTGGAGTATATCAAATAACTCCTCGATATGTGGAAGAGGATATTTATTCTTAATTGTCATCCGATTCAATTCCCGATAATCAATACACATCCTCAACGTACCATCTTTCTTCTTTACAAATAAAACCGGAGCACCCCACCGCGATGAACTTGGCCTAATATACCCGACTTTCAAAAGACCCTCAAGTTGCACCTTTAACTCCTTCAACTCCGCCGGAGCCATCCGATATGGAGTTTTAGAATACGGCTCGGCATTGGGATACAAATCAATCACAAACTCTATCTCCCTTTCCGGTGGTAAAGAATTTAAATTTTCCGGAAACACTTCGGGAAACCCTTTAACAACCTCCGTTTCTTCTAACTTCATCTGATCCTTGGGTTGATTAAGAATGTAAGCTATGAATCCCGTAGCCCCTTCAGAAACCAATTTTCGAGCTTCCGAGAATGATAATAAAGGCACGGTTTTAGAACTTCGACCCGTTACAATCTCTGAACCCAACTGGACTCTCTTAACCCGACAATCGACAGTAGCGCAGTGCTTGTAAAGCCAATCCATACCCAAGATAGATCCATACCGAGACATAGATAATTCAATGAAATCCATGGAAAAGTCCCGACCCTCAATACTCACCGGCACCTCTCTAAAAACCCGGTTAGTTTTTACACTACCACCAAAAGGAGTACTCACAACATAATAAGCAGGGGAAAAAGTAACACAAAGAGGCAATTTCATAGAATTATCACAAGAGATAAAAGAGTGGGTAGCCCTCGGATCAAATAAAGTATGTATGTTTGTGCCATGAATGCAAATAGTACCTTCTACCACTGCTGCGGGGTCCACTTCAGCATCTAGTTCCTCTCCTTCCAAGGAATAAGCACGGGCTCGGATAAGTGGCCTCTGACCCCCAGGCGGTGGATCCCGTTTATCCGGACACGTATCTACTTTATGATCGGCCTTCCCACAAATCAAACAAAGATTCAGGCGACGCCGGCAATTCTCATAGGTATGGTTAGGCCACCCACAATAAGAACATCCCGGTTTCCCGGTAGATGGTGGTGCGGTAGGAGTAACCCGGGGAGCTTTCTGAACCGGCACTTGTGGCACTTGAGGCTTGAATTTCTTCATCGGGCCCTTAGACTGCGGTGGGGAAACATCATAAGTGATTGGCCTCTTCCCGGGATTATAATTCGACCTCGATCCCGAGCCGGAACCCTCACTTGATCTATAAGTAGATCTCCGAGCATTTACCGAATCTACCACTTTTAAGCCCTTTTGAGTAGCTTTCTTCCAAGTGCTAGTATTAACAGCTTCTATTGCGGCTTGGATGTCCGGCCTTAAACCTTGCACGAATTGCATAGCCTTATGGAAATCATCACCGGCGATATTGGGTACATATTTAGAAAATCTCTCGAACTCGGCTATATATTCGGCAACCGATCTATTCCCTTGCTTGAGCTCCGTGAATTCCCTAAGCCTTCTAGTGCGAGAGGAGGAAGGAATGAACTTGTTCTTGAATTCCCTTATGAAAACCTCCCATGTAACTTCTTCTTCAGCAGCATCTAGAACAATCCTGGTGCTTTCCCACCAAGAATAAGCTTCTCCTTGGATCAAAGTAAGGGTACACCTAGCCTTCTCTCGAGTCTCGCAAGGGATAAGCTCCCAAATCCGTTCAATTTCTTTGAGCCACTGCTTAGCTATCATATCGCTCCCTTTAAAGAATCTGGGTGGATGTTGATTTTGAAATTCCCTCAAAATAGCTGAAATTGGGGCCGGTGGCGCTGGTGGAGGAGCTGGTGGTGCAGGAGGCACATAATCTCTTAGTCTTTGATCAATAAGTTGTACCATAGAGTTTAAGAAATCTTGAGGTTGCGCTTGAGGGGGTGGAGGTGGAATTCGATCACGACGATGATGCCCATGACCGGGAGAATGCTCTCTGCGAGGCCTTCCACGAGGCATCCTGAAATTCCAACATTGTACATGCATGGTCGATTAACAAGTATGAATAAATGTAATTAATGTCCATAGAACACGTAAGTCACATAATTCAAATAAGGCCAGATAGTTTCAAATACGATGCAAGACTCTCAAGTAATCAAGTAATCCTATGCCGTACGACTTAGACTCACATGACACGACACTAGAACCTCGGTTTTGCAACCGGGCTCTGAAACCACCTTAGGATGTAACACCCGGAACGCCAGGCGCCACATCCCCCGCACTATAGTCTCAATCCACATATGAAACGGGCAATTCATATATGAACCAAAACTATAGCGAACGGGAGACAATAAAACTCAAAAGCTAGGGCTAGGCGGGTACCCTCAATCAATACCAAAACAACTCAGAACAATAAAATAGCGGAAGCAAAACATTCAATACATATAGGTACCATATTTATTATTAGATACCAGCAATTCATACAATCCAATATTCCCTCTCACATTTACATATCAATATATTATCATTCCTCAAAATATGCCAAAACATGCTACAAGATGTATCAAGTATTAGTAGACGAACCAAATATGAGATGGAGTGTGCTAGACCCAAATTAAAGACAAACTAGACTCTAATTCCCGCCTAGCACGAAACCTGCAAAACTGAAAAGTTGAGGTGTCAGTCCAAAACAGACTGAGCGAGGGGGTATAAATAAGTATATGCGCAATTACCATGCAATTTATAACCTCGGGTAAGATTTTATAAGGAAAACGAAAAAAGTTTAAAAATAACAAGAGATACCCGCCGAGATTATAACAATTCCAATTTACAGTTAACGAACAATTCAATCAATCAGTGGCCCGGCGAGTGAGGGCAAATCTCCAACCTTTCTCCGACAGTGTACAATATTTCAAGTTAATTAATGAATTAGGTGATCACACAACAGTTCTGTGCACAATTACCAATTTCAATCAATAAATCCTTCTTCCTCTGGGTGATGGCGGGCTTGCAAGACCCAGCCATCCAATCATGGTGTACGTCGGGAACATGACTCCCACGTACGGGGTTTCTTCCTCCACCAAACCTCCTGGTGGATTCCGAGGTGATCCCACAATGGTGAGGATAGTGCAAGAGTTACCCGTCAGCCCTTGCTTTCCCGGTTGGCTCAGTACACTACCCTCGGGCCCAACGTGAACAATAGTTACTCGCCAAAACAATCAATTCGTCAATCAATCAATCAATCCATCCATTTTCGTGAAATCATTTGAAGATCATAAGGTTAGAAAACTATAGATATATATAGATACGTTTTGGCCGAAAATCACATAAGGGTTATAAGGATTCTATATATATATCTAGAATATAAACCTCACCTTGACAATCCACCCAAAAGAAAGCAAGAGAACACCCTACGGAGCGGGCTCCTCGAACCCGGGACCGTGATCTGTGCAACAAGGACAAGTGTGAAATAAGACTCAACTCGAATGAACCAATTAAGATGCACGACGAAGTCATAATCAAGATATTATGCAATAACAATCAAGGAGCGTCAAGTCAGATCATGATTATCAATTAAGCAAGTATATATATCCCATAACTCACATATGGGAGCCAAGGAAGTGAAAGAAATGCAATAACAAAGTTTTTGGTGAAGTTTGGCCAAAACCGACAATTTTTGGAAATGTACATGTTGTGGGAAAACTAGAATATCTTAAATTCTCGAAGTGGGAATCGAGTTTTGTTTATTGGATATGAAAGTAGACACATAGACCTTTCCAACTCTATATGGTACGTTCTCTAATTCAAACCGAGGTGAAAATGGCGTTCGTCCGAAGTTGGACAAAATGCAGGAAAGTGACACGCCCGTGTCACCAATACAAGGCAAACCGTGACACCCCCGTGTCACGGTACAGAAAATCAAACCAACATGCACCCCCGTGTCGCCAGCACAAAGCAAAGTTGACACCCCTGTGTCAACTGTGCGTAACAGAAAAAACAGGGGAGAAAACAGGGGTTTCCATGCAAAACCAACCCCAAACCAAAATATACCAAACTCCAACCATAACAAATGTTGAAACACCTCATATATGCATCATACTTCCAATATTCATCAATTCAACCAAGAAATAAACATCCAAACATCAAGAATTTCTCATGAAAACCCCATATTATGCACATGCTTCCAACCTTCAATAATTTCAAGATTTTCATGCAATCCTTACTCCTTAAGATCAAGATCATGCTCTCAACTTCAATCATGCAAGAATTCAACAACAAATCCCTAAATTCATACTTGATCACATTTTCAAGAATTTCAAGAAATTTCTAATTTCTACCTTGAATCAAAAGAAATGGTGATGAGATGATGATATATTGTTGATGATGCTCCTACTTCACACTTCCTACTATTCTAGCTTGAATTAAGGTTGATATCTTTTTCCTCTTCTTAAGGTGTAAATGTCGGTTTCTACTAGGTGTATGTGTGTGTGAGTTTTTCTCTTGAATCATATGGGACATAATGGAAGAAATGAGACACAATTCATGATATATCCTAAAGTCATGTGTGGAAATATGTGATTCCTCCCTATTTGCCTAAAAGTCCCTCATTTATATAAATTGATGCACATAAGTAAAATCTCTAACTATTGATGCAATTAACTTCAAGTCATGATATACACTCATTACACAATTTCACATAAGGGAACAATTAAGGATCATATAATACCAGTATGGCACTTATTTCACTTATTTCATATAATTCATATAAATGTATGGGAACATATGACAAGTAATATGATGATACTTGTAATTAAATGAACAAACAAGTAATTTAACCTCCCAACTCCCGAAGACCCGCTCGTGGAGTGCTTACCTGAACTTCCGGAAATTGGGGCGTTACACTATCTTATATGTGATTATGGAAGCCACTCCATAATCACTAGTTCTAACATTCATGCCACATATGACAGTTCATATCATATAGGGGTTCAGAGTTTAATGGAAAAAAACCCTATCTATTACATTAATAGAAACCCTCCTAAACATTTTGAGGGGTCTTCTCTTATGGTCACAGTTCTTCAAGTGTTCCTTGTGGATTCTTCTTGCTCCTTGGGTGCTTGTCTCCAAAATGAAAAGAAAAACCCTCACTTCCTAAGTTCTACTCTCTTAACATAGAGTAATATGACTCAATTTTCATATTGTCCATAGACAAACACACGGGGCATACCTCGGCCAAAAAACAATTATAAGGAAAGCCACATAATAAACACATAATAGTACCCACATAAGTAGGGCTCCAACCCCAATTAAAATAACGTAACTGTGGGGCTCCGACCTGTAACACCCCGACCCCGAATACGCTGATTCGGGACCCGGTTTGTTACTTGAGTCGAGCAAGTATCAGAGACGAAGAAATAAAAGATAATTTACATAACCAATCTAGTTTAAAACATTACATAGGTGATCCACAAAAACATTTACTTAAATACGAACTTAATTAAAACATTGCAACATATTTATAAATTCTTTAGCCGATACTGATTCCTTCCCAAAATGATTACTTCTTCACAATTTATTTACCTGTAATATCTGGAGAGTAAAGAAAATAAAATAGAGGGGTGAGTCAAAATGACCTAGTGAGGTGAGCATGAAATTAAATAACAGTAGAAGTTGAAGTAATTCAAGATATGAAAACCAAGTGGTAATTAATTTCAAGGTTCAGTAATGAGTGAGGTTTAAGAAGACAGAAGATTTCATATCAAGATTGGGTCCATCCTTTTATCGCCTCTTTCTGGATTGGCCAAACACGGACACTCAGTCAATGTGACTAGCGGGAGCCCCCACATAATCGTTCCAAGGGAACCCCCAGGGAACAATACGAACTATAGGATCCCCTATAGCCGCCAGTACAGTACAATAATTCTCTTTCAGATGGGTAACAGAGCAATCAAGAATATCTAATCAATCAAACGGTAATTCAAGTTTGAAGGTTGGTAAACAACAATAAGCAAGGATAGCTCAATCAAGCAATAAGGGTTCATGATCAATTCGATTGTGAGAAATTATATCGAAGATAAAGTAGAATTTGCTCTCCAGCAAGATAGGTATGGTAAAGCTCAAAAATGAGAAGGTTCAAGAAACCTCACCTGAAATTCTTACTTGCTCGTTGAACTTTTAGGAGTTATACGGATCCTCGCACATCTCCTATAAATTTATAATTATACCATGATTATTTATTACTTACATACTAACCCTTCCTCAAGGATATTTACTAACCACAATTCATTGTTGCTGCTAAGTTAATATAAATCAATTATAAATTACTAATAAAATTCTCAACCCTTAAAAGACTTAGCAGCTTTAGTTTTAAAACAGTTAATAATAGTTATGTTTTTCCTAATTGTTTGAATAACTATATTATTACATCATTGCCTACTTTCTGCCAATTGTCCAGAGATAATTTATTAACTCATGTGGGTTACTTGTATATATATCAAAATAAGATTTATTAATGCAAGTTACGCATAAATATATATATTAAAATTGTAAACAAGCTTAAACTTTTCTAATAAATAAATAGATTTCATTTTAGCATCCTAAGTCATTATTTAATTGCACACTGATAATAATGATGATAATTTTGACTATTAGGCCTATAGTGTTTAAAGCTAACATATATTACAACTCAATTATATCACTGTTTCAAATAAATGAAACTGAAAGTTTCAAGTAACTCCTGTATCATGACTTAAAAACTTGTTTATTAACAATTTTCCGTGTCATTAATTTCTAGCCATTAATTTTGTGGATTGGTAAGTCCTAATTCATACGGCACTGACATCCCTTTAGTCCAATTACAAAATCTAAACTTTAGTTTTAATAATATCCATCTTTATAATTGTTTAAATAATTATAATAATACAACATTATCTCTTATGAATCAACTATACAGATATTTACAAGTTACGTGTGTGTATATATGGTGTTTACTTATTAATTTCGGATCAATTTCTCAACAACCAACAACCTAATTTAAGATTCAAGATTTTCTTAAACCTAAGATTAAATTCGATTCGTTCAATATTTCCCAAAATCTATCTCATAATTATATTACCCATGTCGAGAGGCAGCTTAAACACTAAAAGTTTGATTGGAAATCTCATCGGAAAGTTCCTCCACCACCAATACCGTCGTTCGCCTTCCACGCAGCTTCACCGGAGTTTGTTTTCCAACCAAAACAGAGACACTACTATCCTTGTTTCTCCAAGACCGTTCCAACCTTCTAAATCTCCGTCGAACAATTGCCAGAAAATTCGCTGGGAAGAGTTCCGAAGTGCGTAGCAGCTTGGGGCCTTCAACGTTTACTCGCGACTCACCGAAACTAGAAAACGTTTACTCTATCATGATTGCCTCATCGAAACGAAGAAGATAGTATATGGGTTTGTAGGATTTGGCTAAGGAATGAGCAAGATTGACTTGATTGAAGAAGAGGCTATGAAATCTTATTTACATATATTTAGACGTGTATGTAGGAACTTAAAATCAGCCATGGTGTTAAGCGTTGAAGATGATGGTGAAGATTTCTCACTCCTAACCTATTTATCGAAAATTCCCACCAATCAAATGCATCTTCTAGCACAAAGTTTTCAATAAAACTAACAACAAGCCTTGGTTTTGAGACAATGGTTTTGAGAAAACTATCAACTAAACCGTGGTTTTAAGACACTGGTTTTGAGAAAACTATCATTTTGACACTCTCCCCTTTTAAAATATTATCTAATTATAATATATATATATATACTCTTATATATAATATAAATTATTAGAATTTTTTTTTTTTAAATAAATATAGGGGTGTTACAATCCTCCTCCCTTAAAAGAATCTGGTCCCCAGATTCTTACCTAAGTTTCGAATAGCTCTGGATATCGTTGTCGCATAGCGCTCTCGTGCTCCCAGGTGGCCTCTTCAATATCTTGGTTCCGCCATAGTATTTTGACTTGGGGGATTTTCTTATTTCGTAACTCATGAAACTTTCGATCCAGTATACGCACAGGCCGCTCCTCATAAGTGAGATTACTCTCGAGAGGGATATCGTTGTAGGGTACAACATGTGATGCATCGGGGTAATACTTACGCAATTGCGAGACGTGAAATACGTCGTGGATTCCTGTAATATTCTCTGGTAATTGCAGGCGGTATGCTACAGGGCCAATGCGTTCTGCGATTCTAAATGGGCCAACAAACCTGGGACTTAATTTTCCTCCTTTGCCGATCCTAACACATCCCTTTCTTGGCGATACCTTAAGAAGAACCAAATCTCCGATCTCAAATTCTAACTCTTTTCTTCTCTTATCGGCGTAACTCTCCTGTCGATCCTGTGCAGCCTTCATATTTTGTTTTATCACTTGGATCTTCTCTAAAGTTTCTTGTATTAGTTCTGGCTAAGGCTTATTAGGATCTTGATTATTAGGAGCTTTCCAATCCTCCAAATCCTAATGGAGAGGGGACCGACATTTCCTCCCATATAAAGCTTCATACGGAGCCATTTGTATTGAAGCCTGAAAGCTATTGTTATATGCAAATTCGATGAGGGGTAAATGTCTATCCCACCTTTTTCCAAAATCCAAAACACTTGCTCTCAGCATATTTTCCAGGATTCGAATGGTTCGCTCAGATTGCCCATATGTTTGAGGATGAGCAGCAGAGCTAAATTGCAACTTAGTTCCCAAGTGCTCTTGCAAGCTTTTCCACAAGCGAGAAGTGAATTTAGGATCTCGATCAGATACAATGCTGGTTGGAATCCCATGTAATCGAATAATATCTCGAATATAAATCTTGGCTAATTGCTCTACATTGTACTTGGATCTTACCGGTAGAAAATGAGCAGATTTGGTTAACCAATCTACGATTACCCACACACTATCATATCCGCCTTGAACCATTGGCAATCCAGTTACAAAGTCCATGGTAATCTGATCCCACTTCCATTCTGGTATAGGAAGCGGTTGCAGTAATCCTGAGGGCCTCTGATGTTCTGCTTTAACTAGTTGACACGTCATGCATTTTTGTACATAATCCGCCACGTCTCGTTTCATGCCCTTCCACCAGAAACGTTGTTTAAGATCCCTGTACATTTTAGTTCCACCGAGATGCATGGAGTAGTAAGTTTTATGTGCTTCTTCTAATACTTCATCTCTAAGCTTATCTGGAACGCAAATGCATTCTCTAATAAGAGAGTGCCATGCTCATCGATCTTGAACTCTGACATGCCATTAACTTGAATTTTCTTCTTCTGCTTCTGGATCCACTCATCTTCCATTTGATCACTCTTGATTCTTGAATAGATCTCAGGAAAGATGGTTAAGCCGGATATCAAACACTTTGACTTCAAGGTTACTCCTTTTTTTTGGGCGTTGTCTCCCCAATTACTCAATTTCCCTTTCAAGTGTGAAATCTCTGCTTTTCTACTTAGCGCATCTGCTACGACGTTTGCCTTGCTAGAATGGTAGGTAATGTTACAATCGTAATCCTCAAGAAATTCCATCCAACGTCGTTGTCTCATATTGAGTTGCTTTTGGGAGAACAGGTACTTTAAACTCTTGTGGTCTGTAAACACTTCGAAAGTTGTCCCGTACAAGTAGTGTCTCCATTTAGCAAGTGCAAATACTATTGCCGCCAATTCCAAGTCATGAGTGGGATAATTTTGCTCGTAAGGTTTGAGCTTCCTAGAGGCATAGGCTATAACTCTCCCTTTCTACATGAGTACGCACCCCAGTCCTTCTTTCGAAGCATCGGTATATACGATAAATCCTTCAAGGCCATCAGGCAGAGCAAGAATTGGTGCAGTGGTTAACTTTCTTTTGAGTTCTTGAAAACTCTTTTCACACTTGTCATCCCACACAAACATTTGATCTTTCCGAGTTAGTCGGGTTAATGGCTCTGCTAGTTTTCAAAATCCGGGTACAAATTTTCGGTAGTACCCAGCTAATCCCAAGAAACTTCGTATGTCAGACACATTTTTCGGTGGTTTTCAATTTGTGACGGCTTCAACCTTTGCGGGATCCACTTCTATCCCTTTTTCAGAAATAATGTGTCCCAAGAACGTCACGCGGCTTAGCCAAAATTCACATTTACTGAATTTGGCATATAATTTATTTTCCTTCAAAGTTTGCAGAACTAGCCGCAAGTGGGTCTTATGTTCTTCTTCGGATTTGGAAAAGACAAGAATATCATCGATGAATATTACCACGAACTTATCCAAGAAAGGTTTAAAAACTCGATGCATAAGATCCATGAATGCAGCTGGAGCATTGGTCAATCCGAACGGCATCACTACAAACTCGTAGTGTTCGTATCTTGAATTGAAAGCTGTTTTCGATATATCTTCCTCTCAAATCTTCAGCTGATAATATCCTTGCCTCAAATCGAGCTTTGAGTATACAGAAGATCCCTGAAGGACATCAAAAAGTTCTTCAATATGAGGCAATGGATACTTGTTCTTGATAGTGAGCCGATTGAGCTCTCGATAGTCCATGCACATCCTTAGGGTCCCATCTTTCTTTTTCACGAAAAGCACAGGGGCTCCCCATTGTTGGAAAACACGAATCAGAAAGCAGCGGAATTTAAAAAATTTTCCCAACAAAAGGATCTTGGACTCGCAATCGTCAAACTTCTAACTTGAAGTCTCTAGAGAAAGTCCACCAACTTGATCACAATCTAACTAGTAAGGATGCTAGTTCTCTAGTTAGTGTTTAGGCTTAACCTAGGGTTTTATTTTATCTTGGAGAAAGGAAGGTGTTCAACACATGAACCAAAAGAATTGCCAATTAGCTCTAAAGGGGAGCATGAGCTCCCCTATATATAGGAAAGGGAGAGGGACAGCCGAACCTATTCCTTGTTGGGCAAGGATTTGGTTCCTCTCTCTCCTATTACTTGATCATCAAGTATTTTCCAACTTTGACTTTGAATTCTAGTTCAAGTCAACTTTTAAGAGAGCTAAAAATATCCGAACTATTTTTGGATAATTTTATACTTTATTTATTTAAAATGAATAACTTATTTTATCTAATTAATTAATTCGTAATTAATTAACTAGATTATTTTCTCCAAAATAAGACTTTCTTTTTAATTCAAAATTAAACCAAAGTCTATTAAATAATTAACACATTTAATTATTTAATACATATATATATAATATATATATTCACACGTGTGTGACACGTGTCACTCGCGTGAGCCACACGTGTGATTTCACACGTGTGGAACCCTCTTGGCCCGATTAACTCGTTTAATCATTTTCAAGCCTCAACTCATGTAACCAAGTTGTTGTGTGTGACCCTCTAGGTTCTCAATTCAATTAGCAGTGACCCTAATTAATTAATTCACTAATTAATTAATCAGTCCACAGATTAAACGACCATAGTCTAGCAACAGGTGTTTAACCCCTAGCTGAATTGGAATGTTCGGATTCGACAGAACCTTTAAGTCATTGATTCATGTGAGATACAATCCTCCTACTTACTATCTCTCAACCAAGATCTAGGGTAAGGGAATAATCAAAACCCTAATAATCCGGTCTTAAAGCTAAGTGCATTTCATATCCATTTGATCTCAATCCAAGAAACCCTTTTCTTGATGTCTTGATCTACTGCCTTGGCCAAGGACTCCATATGGCATATGAATGGCTTACACAATAAGAGATCACCTTGCAAACGCAAGTGTAGGTCCTTTCTTGATTCTCATTCACTTTCATGAGTCACTTGTGCAGCCCCAGCATAAGCCTTGAATCAGTTGTCTAAGGCGACACCCTTTAAAGCTTATACCTAAGACTACAGAGTTAACTCATAAAGTGACAAGGAACCTCAAGTCTAAGGATCAATTAATCACATCAATGACTCGTGAGATATTTCCTAATCTGGAAGTTTCCATTTCCTGAAATAGAAACTTCCTTTCTCATTTAGGAATGTTCTTACACGGGGCACCTCAGTGAACTTACTTATTAAAGTAAGCACCCTCATGTATCACGCACGTATCAACCATACACTTTGCACCTCCATGAAACAAGGTGGTCCTTCTTAAGGGCGTGATCCCACAAGCAAGCCTTAGAGGAGTCAGGTTGACACTCCCACTGTCTGTAGGACTCATCGGCTTGGAGTATTTTACTAATCATGACTTATGTGATATAGGGCTCGTTTCATGAACCATTTCACCTAAATGGTAGAGTCCTAAAGTCATCAGGATTAGGGGAGTTCTCATACATGCACAGCTAAAGTAAACCCATACCAAACAAGAGCATATAAAGAAGTGTTGCCTCAATTCGTTATTTCATTCAAAGATTGTCTGTGATTACAATAAGGAAAAGCACAAAGCGGATATACAATCGGCTTTCTAGGGCACTATTCCTAACAATCTCCCACTTGCCCATCAAAGCCATTCTAAAGCTACTCTAAGTCTCATCTTCTGAAGATGACCTTGGAAAGCTTCTCGACTAAGGGGTCTAGTAAGTGAATCTGCCACGTTCTCTGCTGATGTGACCCTCTCGATTTGCACATCTCCTCTTTTGATAATATCACGGATTAGGTGATACTTCCTCATAATGTGCTTGGTCCGTTGGTGAGATCTTGGTTCTCTTGCTTGAGCAACCGCCCCAGTGTTGTCACAAAACACAGTAATGGGGTCTTTCATGCTAGGAACAACATTCAACTCTTGAATGAAGTTTCTAATCCAAACACCTTCCTTAGCTGCATCATTTGCAGCTAAGTATTCGGCCTCATTGGTCGAATCTGCAGTTGTTGTTTGCTTGGAACTCTTCCAACTCACTGCTCCGCCGTTTAGGCAGAAAATGTATCCTGACATTGACTTAAAATCATCTAAGTCAGATGCAAAGCTTGCATCGCAGTATCCTTCGACAGTAAGATCTTTCTGACCTCCGTAAACTAAGAATAAATCTTTAGTACTTTTCAAGTTCTTAAGAATATTCTTCACGGCAGCCCAGTGACCATCTCCAGGGTCAGATTGGAAACGACTTGTCACACTAAGTGTATAAGCCACATCCGGTCGAGTACATAACAATGCATACATTATGCTACCTATTGCTGACGCATAAGGTGTATGAGTCATTCTCTCCTTCTCAAGGTTAGTCTTATGACACATCTTCTTTGAAAGACATGTTCATACACTCATAGGAAGGTTCTTAACCTTTGCTGACTCCATATTGAATCTCTTCAATACTTTGTCAATGTACATCGACTGTGATAGTCCTATTAACCTTCTAGATCTATCTCTATAGATTTTAATTCCAAGGATGTAGGACGCATCACCAAGATCTTTCATCTCGAATTTGTTCGATAACCATAACTTAGTCACTTTCATGTCATCCTTCGAATTCCCAATAAGAAGGATGTCATCAACATAAAGTACTAAGAATTGCACTGAGGTCTCAAATTCCTTTCTATACACACAGGACTCATTCGAAATTAGAATGAAGCCAAACGCTTTGACTGATTCATCAAATCGAATGTTCCAATTCCTAGAATCCTGTTTCAATCCATAGATTGATCTTTGGAGTTTGCAAACCTTTTGCTCACTCCCACTGAATGTGAAACCTATGGGTTGCTCCATATAAATGTCTTTGTCAATGTCACCATTGAGAAAGGCAGTTTTCACATCCATTTGCCATATCTCATAGTCATAATATGCAGCAATGGCAAGCATGATCCGAATAGACTTTTGCATTGCAACTGGCGAAAAGGTTTTATCAAAGTCCACGCCGGGTCTTTGAGTGAATCCTTTTGCAACCAGTCTTGCTTTATAGGCTACAATGCTTCCATCAACTCCAAGCTTTCTCTTAAAGATCCATTTGCAACCTATGAGTTTGACCCCATCAGCCAAATCTACCAAGGTCCAAACTTGGTTGGAGTTCATGGAATCCATTTCGGATTTCATGGCTTCTATCCACTGTTCAGAGTCAGAATCTAAAAGTGCCTCCTCATATGTTGAAGGATCATTATCCTTTTGAGAGATTTCATGGAAGAATTCATACCATCTTTTCGACTCTCTAGGAGTGCGTTCAGAATGCCTCAGAGGAGGATTTAAATGCGTATCGAAATTCGTGATTGGTTGTGGTTGATCAGTAGGGGACGTTTCTTCAGTGGGTGGCGTGGGGTTACTTTGTACTTCTTCTAATTCTATGATCTTGCCTTTCTTTTCTTTAAGGAACGGTTCCTCAAGAAAAGTGGCATTTCTGGAAACAAACACCTTTTGCTCAGATTGATCATAGAAGTAGTATCCTATGGATTCCTTAGGATAACCGACAAAGTAGCATAAGTTAGAACGAGATTCTAACTTATCTCCAACTGTCCTCTTCACGTAAGCAGGACAACCCCAAATTCTTAAGTAAGAATAGCTAGGGATTTTACCATGCCACATTTCATGGGGCGTTTTAGGGACTGACTTAGAGGGAACTAGATTCAAAATCTTTGCTGCACTTTCTAGGGCATAACCCCAGAAAGAAGGTGGTAAGTCAGTGAAACTCATCATGGAGCGAACCATATCAAGTAGGTTCGATTCCTTCTCTCAGAAACTCCATTAAACTGAGGAGTTCCCGGAGGAGTCCACTGAGAGATAATCCCATTATCTTTGATATGATTAAGGAATTCTTCACTAAGATACTCGCCTCCTCGATCAGATCGAAGTTCTTTGATCTTGTGACCAGTTTGGTTCTCAACCTCCTTTTGAAATTCTAAGAATTTCTCAAAAGCTTCAGATTTATACTTCATTAAGTATACATAACCATATCGACTAAAGTCATCGGTAAAGGTTATGAAATACTGATGATTGTTTCTAGTGCTTACACTAAGCGGTCCACAAACATCAGTATGGATCAAATCCAAAACCTTAGTGGCACGATCCACAGTTCCTTTAAAAGGAACTTTGGACATTTTTCCCTTGAGACAGGATTCGCAAGAAGTTAACTCTTTGAGATCATTTTCAGAGAATGATCCTAAAGTGTTTATCTTGCTAATTCTGTTCTTGGAAATGTGTCCTAATCTAGCGTGCCATAAGAGAGCTGAAACTTTGTCATCTCTCTTACGCTTTGTATCTCGTTGTATATTCATAATATTTATATTTTGAGTTAGATAAAGTCCATTACTTAGAGTACCGATGTGAACGGAAGAGTTGTTCCATTTGATAAAGTATTTACGATTCTTAATATAAGTTTCATAACCTTCACAATCTAATATTGGAACTGAAATTATATTACGAATAATGCTCGGTACATAAAGGACTTTATTTAAGACTAACTCAAAACTACCTAAATCTAATCTAATTGTGCCTAAACCTCGAGCTTCAATGTTTGAGCCATCGCCGATCTTCAAGACACATTCTCCTTCTTTGAATTGTTGGACTTCACTTAGCATCTGTAAATCATTACAGATATGAGTTCCACAACCGGTATCAAGTACCCAAGAACTAGAATTAATAGAAAGATTTAGTTCAACGAGAAAGATACCTTTCTTTAGAGTAGCCTTGTACTCTGGGCAGTTTCTCCTCCAATGTCCCGCTTTGCCACAATGGAAGCAAACATCCTCTTTCTGATCACGCTTCTTCTTTTGGGCCTTCCCCTTCAAAACGCCACCAGTGGGCCTAAGGGGTTTCTTCTTCTTCTTTTGGGCTTTCTTGCCCTTACCTTTAGAAGGCACAGAAAAGGAAGATGGAGCATTCACCATCAAAACCTTATTGTCCTTCTTGATCGTGCTTTCAGCAGTCACAAGCTGACTAATCAGCTCAGCTACAGTAGCACCAGCATGATTCATGTTGAAGTTAAGGACAAATGGGTTGAATGATGGTGGGAGCGAAGCTAGCAACAAATCCACTGAAAGCTCATCTTTCAGCGGCATGTCCATGGAAGCAAGTTTCTCAGTAAGGGCAAGAAACTTGAGTCCATATTCATGGACACTTGAACCTTCCCTCATTCTCAAGTGGAACAATTCCTTTGAAGTGTTATACCTTGTAACACGTTCATGAGGGCGGTAAAGTTGCTCTAAGTGGTCGTAAATCTCCCAAGCATATTCCATGGCCTCATGTTGTCTTTGCAAGTCCGGAGACATGTTAGCCAACATAAGGCAACGGGCTTGGAGATTATCATCCTTCCACTTCTGAATCGCATCCCGCTCGGCCCGAGTGGGAGCCTCCCCTTCGGGACTGGGCTCCCCTTCGAAGAGAACATAAGTTCTCTTCTCAGAATCTAAAATGATTTTTAGATTCCTCAGCCAATCAGAATAGTTGGGACCAGTCAACTTGTTTGACTCGAGGATCGATACAAGAGGGTTTTTGGTTGCCATTTCAAAACACGTAGAGAATCACAGAATCTACGACCTAAATGGTAAAACAGAGAACTAGTGAGCATGCTGAATTATAACGATATACAAAAGATAAGGTCTTTAATCTAATGTAGCTCCCACTGTTTTTCAAAGATCTAGAATTCCCAAAGATCTAAGAGGAACGCGTTTCCCAATGGGTACTAAAATCCTAGGCATTTTACCTCGAACCCACGACTCGCGGACATTCTAAGTAAGAACCCTAGGTAGGTACAACTTACCAATTCTAACACCTTTAGAACTCTTAGTAATTGTTTTTGCATCACCTATCTTTCAATATGGACCCACGACTCGTGCGACATCCATATTTACTTAGGCGTTAAGCTAGACCCATCAATCATAAGATCATGACCAAAACTTAGTTCGAACGACCCACGACTCGCGGACATCGCCCTTGCTAAAATTGACCATGAAATATTGATCATTTAAAATGATCAATTAGGTAACTAAGAACTAATAAGCTCCACTAGCTATCCCACGACTCGCGGACAATAACTAGCTTCATTTACTAAACTTAAAACCTATTGATGGAATGCCAGGAATTTAATTCAAAATTTGCATCTCGAATTAAACACCTATTTGTTCGAAATTAGCTTAATATTTAATGGGAATTTTCGAATCAACCGGAGAGTTATCCGGTTCGACCTTACCAACATATATGTTATCCAATTTTATTAGTCTTGATTAATGCAAGTACACTTAAATGCATTTCAAACAAGCACATAAACAGATAACATGTTCTAGCATGATACTAACATGTAATGATCATGGGTTCTACCTATCTTATGCGTGATATGTGGGAGCCACTCCACAATCACAAGTTCTAACATACATGCCACATAAACAGTTCAAATCACATAAGGGAAAGCGGTAACAAAATACGAGCCCTATCTCTATTACATTTAACAATTGAGATTCCCCTCCCTAACATTTTGAGGGGTCTTCACTTATGGCCTCCTTGTTACTTGAATGTGGTCCATCTTACTCCATGGGTGCATTGTCTCCAAAATGAAAATAAAACCTCACCACCTATCTCTACTCTCAAATTACAATAAAAAGAAAAAGACATAAAGTAATAAGGCTCAATCTTCATATTGGCCTTAGACAATTACACGGGGCATACCCCGGCCTCAAAAACAGTAATATGGAAAGCCACATAATAAATCACATAACAGTACGCACATAAGTGAGGCTCCAACCTCAATTGAAAAACGCAACTATAGGGCTCCAACCCCAATTTAAACCATCCATGTGCATAAATTAAAACCATACATAGATCTAAACCCATGATCACCTAACATGCTTTTGCAAGAATTTAAATTTAACCAATAAATTAAAATTCTCGCTTTAAGCTCTAATAGCTTAAAACACGACTTAGATGCAATTCTTGTTCAAGAGCCTTTTCAATAAAACCCGAAAAACAATAAACCAATAAAATTCCAATTAATTTCCAAAATTAATAATTTTATTCTTTCATTATTTTCAGAAAATAAAATTCATAATTTTCCCAAAATTTAAATCGCTTAATTTCTCAAAAATCCCAATTTAATCAAAATTTTAAAATAATTTTATTTTAGCAAAACTGATTTTAAAAGATAAAATTAAAATTAAATTAAATCGGGATTTCACGGACCGGAAAAACACGAAACACGAAAACACGGGCCCGAGACGACGCTGGATCGCCCGCCCGCCGCGCAGGAACGCGCGCTAGGCGCGCGGCATCGCTGCGCACAGCCGACAGCGATTGCCGCCAGCGTGTGCGCGCCAGGCGCGCCCTTGCGCGCAGACGTGCTGCGCGGGCAGGCAGTCCAGCACGGTTGCGGGAGGAGTAGGCGGCTGCGGGAGGAGTAGGCGGTTGCGGGAGGAGTAGGCGGCTGTCCCGCACGGTTGCGGGACAGGCGAGCAAGTCACCTAGGCGGGTGGGAGGCCTCCCGCGCAGAAGCGGGAGGGCTGGGCGGCGGCGATGGGGCTTGGGCGTGCGACGTGCTAGCACGCCCAGGCCCGTTCTTTTCGTGTCCCGTTTCGTATTTTTGGGTTTCTCCAAAACCCGGTTCAATCCAAAATTAAAAAATTCGATTTAAACATATTTCAATCAAAACGGTTTTCAAAAACACAATTTAAGAAAATAGTTTCAGAAATTAAAGAAACATTACAGTTTCGTAATTCAGGCTTTCTAAAAGAACTCATGAATACCTAATTCGCATCTAAGCCTACGAATTTCTACCAAATTCAGAATAATTGAGACGAATCAAAAACACGATTAACGAGGTGGCTCTGATACCACTTGTTGGAAAACACGAATCAGAAAGCAGCGGAATTTAAAAAATTTTCCCAACAAAAGGATCTTGGACTCGCAATCGTCAAACTTCTAACTTGAAGTCTCTAGAGAAAGTCCACCAACTTGATCACACTCTAACTAGTAAGGATGCAAGTTCTCTAGTTAGTGTTTAGGCTTAACCTAGGGTTTTATTTTATCTTGGAGAAAGGAAGGTGTTCAACACATGAACCAAAAGAATTACCAATTAGCTCTAAAGGGGAGCATGAGCTCCCCTATATATAGGAAAGGGAGAGGGACGGCCGAACCTATTCCTTGTTGGGCAAGGATTTGGTTCCTCTCTCTCCTATTACTTGATCATCAAGTATTTTCCAACTCTGACTTTGAATTCTAATTCAAGTCAACTTTTAAGAGAGCTAAAAATATCCAAACTATTTTTGGATAATTTTATACTTTATTTATTTAAAATAAATAACTTATTTTATCTAATTAAATAATTCGTAATTAATTAACTAGATTATTTTCTCCAAAATAAGACTTTCTTTTTAATTCAAAATTAAACCAAAGTCTATTAAATAATTAACACATTTAATTATTTAATACACATATATAATATATATATATTCACACGTGTCACAGTGACACGTGTCACTCACGTGAGCCACACGTGTGATTTCACACGTGTGGAACCCTCTTGGCCCGATTAACTCGTTTAATCATTTTCAAGCCTCAACTCATCTAACCAAGTTGTTGTGTGTGACCCTCTAGGTTCTCAATTCAATTAGCAGTGACCCTAATTAATTAATTCACTAATTAATTAATCAGTCCACAGATTAAACGACCATAGTCTAGCAACAGGTGTTTAACCCCTAGCTGAATTGGAATGTTCGGATTCGACAGAACCTTTAAGTCATTGATTCATGTGAGATACAATCCTCCTACTTACTATCTCTCAACCAAGATCTAGGGTAAGGGAATAATCAGAACCCTAATAATCCGGTCTTAAAGCTAAGTGCATTTCATATCCATTTGATCTCAATCCAAGAAACCCTTTTCTTGATGTCTTGATCTACTGCCTTGGCCAAGGACTCCATATGGCATATGAATGGCTTACACAATAAGAGATCACCTTGCAAACGCAAGTGTAGGTCCTTTCTTGATTCTCATTCACTTTCATGAGTCACTTGTGCAGCCCCAGCATAAGCCTTGAATCAGTTGTCTAAGGCGACACCCTTTAAAGCTTATACCTAAGACTACAGAGTTAACTCATAAAGTGACAAGGAACCTCAAGTCTAAGGATCAATTAATCACATCAATGACTCGTGAGATATTTCCTAATCTGGAAGTTTCCATTTCCTGAAATAGAAACTTCCTTTCCCATTTAGGAATGTTCTTACACGGGGCACCTCAGTGAACTTACTTATTAAAGTAAGCACCCTCATGTATCACGCACGTATCAACCATACACTTTGCACCTCCATGAAACAAGGTGGTCCTTCTTAAGGGCGTGATCCCACAAGCAAGCCTTAGAGGAGTCAGGTTGACACTCCCACTGTCTGTAGGACTTATCGGCTTGGAGTATTTTACTAATCATGACTTATGTGATATAGGGCTCGTTTCATGAACCATTTCACCTAAATGGTAGAGTCCTAAAGTCATCAGGATTAGGGGAGTTCTCATACATGCACAGCTAAAGTAAACGCATACCAAACAAGAGCATATAAAGAAGTGTTGCCTTAATTCGTTATTTCATTCAAAGATTGTCTGTGATTACAATAAGGAAAAGCACAAAGCGGATATACAATCAGCTTTCTAGGGCACTATTCCTAACACCCATGGGGAAGTACTGGGTCGAACAAAGCCCTTTTCAAGCAACTCGGTTAGTTGATTCTTCAAATCGGCCAATTCTGATGGTGCCATTCTATATGGTGTCTTCGAGTATGGGGCAGCGCCAGGAATTGTCTCAATGACAAATTCCACTTCTCTTTGTGGAGGTAGAGAGTCTAGATCTTCAAGAAATACTTCAGGATATTCCTTCACTACTTCCCCTTCCACTAATCTTTGCTGATCTTGGGGCTTATTAATCAAATAAGCAAGGAATACTTGATTCTCATCCCTAATCATTCTTTTAGCTTCCAAGAATGATATCATTGGGATAATCGTACGCGTATCCATTCTAGAACTTAGTATCGGGGTCGAGTCTCCTAATAAGATCTTCTTACTAAAATAGTCGACTCGAGCTTGATATCGATATAACCAATCCATTCCTAAAATGACATCATAACCTTGAATTGGTAGTTTAATAAGATCGACATTATACTCTTTTCCTTCAATTGTTATCGGACACTTAGAGTATAATTTATCAGTTACCAAGCTAGAGCCTACAGGCATTCGTACCTCAACTTGGTAAGGAACAACTTCACAATTGATTGTTAAAGCATTATCAAAACTTGGTGCTATAAAAGAATGAGTAGCTCCACAATCAAATAAAACTTTACCCTCAGAGCCAAGAATTGAGATTTTACCTTCAACCACCTCGTTGGGCTCAGGAGCCTCCTCTTCTGTGATCGCGTATGCCCTAGCTGGTACTTTTGGCTTCCTCCTGCTGGTTTCATTTGTTGCTTTCCTTTTTCCTTTGCAGTTACACCAATAGTTTTTCCTTGCTCTGGGCAGTCCTTGATGAAGTGTTCACCATTTCCACATCTATAACATTTTTTATTTTTCTTCCAACATTCATCTTCATTATGATTTGGCCCTCCACAGTATCTACAC
Organism: Lantana camara; assembly: GCA_037501455.1. NCBI lineage: Eukaryota > Viridiplantae > Streptophyta > Magnoliopsida > Lamiales > Verbenaceae > Lantana > Lantana camara. The sequence goes on from CM074855.1 coordinate 123,432,279, forward strand.
TTTTCAGTTGGAGTTTTCTGAGGAGTGATGACCACTCCTTTAGCTCCTCCAAGGTGACGAGGGGTGTATCCATGCTGAATTTTTTGTATTTTTCGAGCTGGATTCTCATGCTTGATAAATTTTCTTTTCTTCACTCGATCCTCAATCCGACGTAATTCTTGCAACTCAGATTCCACTTGATTGTAGCTGAAGATGTCGCAAGCTACAAGAGCTCTTCGAATTTCTGCCCTGAGACCATCGATAAATTTTCTAGTCATTCAGGTCTCGTCTACCTGGATGTGAGGTGCATATTGAAGTAAACGATTAAATTGAGCCTCATACTCAGCTACTGTAGACATCCCCTAAATTAATGCCAAAAATTCTCTTTCCCAAGAATTCTTTACTACTTGGGGAACATACTTATTGTGGAAAACATGTGAAAAGTTTTCCCAAGTCCAAGGAGTTCCTTCTTGTTCCCATTGGCCAGCTGTAAGTCGCCACCAGTGTCGAGCTGCACCCTCCATCAAGAAAGTGGCATGTCCGATCTTTTGTTGATTCGAGTAAATTAGTACTCGAAAAATATTTTCCATTTCACTAAACCATTCTTCAGCAGCTCGATCGTCTGGTAACCCAGCAAATTTAGGCGGATGAAATTTGAGGAATCGTTCGAGAGTTTTATCTTCTTGTTCTACATTTCCTTCAGCACGAACACCGCCTTGTTGTGCCTGATTTTGGATAAATTGTGCAAATTATCGCATCAACATATCTCCCATTAAAGGTAATTGAGGTCCTTGTGGGGGATTTTGGACACTTTGTTCGCCATCTGATCCATTGCCAGTAGGTATTCCTTGTCCTCTTCCTCTCGCAGGTCCTGATCGATTGATTGGAGGTCTACCCCTTCGAGCAGTATGTCCCCGTGAGTGAGTTCGAGAAGCTTGTTGTGAAGCCATTTTCTAAATGTTTGATAATCGCAATGATTATCAAGTTAGTTCGAGTTAGACTAAGATAAGTAAGATAATATTATCTAGATCACAAAAAGATATCTCTTACAAAATCATATAATATTATATATAGAAACTTTGATTAAGTACAAAAGTTAATAATTAGGGTTTATCTATTGGAAAATGAGTCGACCCTACATTTAGTACTAAGTACCGTGGTTGTACAAAAATCAACCATTAGTAAGCTATACTATTCGGGGTTATCTCGTTAGTCTATACTTTTAGTAGTTGTACAAAAATCAACCACATATCCCACAAAATTAGTCTATACATATATATACGAATATACTAATGCGCCTCCTTTAGTCACTAGTTATGATGCATGCATCTACGTCTTCTGAGGGTTCATCTCCACCTTTATCATCGCCATCGTTACCATCCCCAACATTACCCACATTAGCTCCCTGATCATAAAGTGGGTTCGGTCCTATAGGTTCATTAACGTTCCCTCCAACTGGCCCTGGTATACTAAATGGTCCTGCAGCATCACCCCACCCTTGGTAGATTCCTGTCTCACAGTAAGGATAACTAACCCTAAGATAGCCCATATCTAAAGTGATGATTGTGTTAAAATCTTTTATCATTTGGGTGAACTCCTCTGAGCGGGCTACGAAGTCCTGTGACTGACGAGTTATGTAATCCCTTCTCCTATCTATGTATTGCTGCATCTCAGTGAGCCTACCCCAACGCCGAGTGCGTTCCTGATGTTCCCACAACTCCTTCTGGTTACTAGCATTAATGGTAATCTCATAATTTCGCACTAAAGCTCTCAGATCGCAAATTTCTTTATCTTTTGCATCAAGTTCATTGTTTAAATCCTGAAACTCTATCTCAAGATCATGTATTATCCCCTGCAAGGTTCCTCTGTCTTCTTCTGAGTCTGAGCTAGATATACCTATAGCTGCTTTACCCTTGTCCCTTGACATCCTATCAAAAATAAAAAAAAAACTTAAAGTTATTACTAGTATAAGCTACGTCAATTCTCTATATCCCTAGGACCCCGTCCTAGCATAGCTTAGGCGTTCGACCTAAGCTCTGATACCACCCTGTAACACCCCGACCCCGAATGCGCTGATTCAGGACCCGGTTTGTTACTTGAGTCGAGCAAGTATCAGAGATGAAGAAATAAAAGATAATTTACATAAACAATCTAGTTTAAAACATTACATAGGTGATCCACAAAAACATTTACTTAAATACGGACTTAATTAAAACATTGCAACATATTTATTTACCTGTAATATCTGGAGAGTAAAGAAAATAAAAAAGATGGGTGAGTCAAAATGACCCAGTGAGGTGAGCATGAAATTAAATAACAGTAAAAGTTGAAGTAATTCAAGATATGAAAACCAGGTGGTAATTAATTTCAAGGTTCAGTAATGAGTGAGGTTTAAGAAGACAGAAGATTTCATATTAAGATCGGGTCCATCCATTTATCGCCTCTTTCCGGATTGGCCAAACACGGACACTCAGTCAATGTGACTAGCGGGAGCCCCCACATAGTCGTTCCAAGGGAACCCCCAGGGAACAATACGAACTATAGGATCCCCTATAGCCGCCAGTACAGTACAATAATTCTCCTTCAGATGGGTAACAGAGCAATCAAGAATATCTAATCAATCAAACGGTAATTCAAGTTTGAAGGTTGATAAACAACAATAAGCAAGGATAGCTCAATCAAGCAATAAGGGTTCATGATCAATTCGATTATGAGAAATTATATCGAAGATAAAGTAGAATTTGCTCTCCAGCAAGATAGGTATGGTAAAGCTCACAAATGAGAAGGTTCAAGAAACCTCACCTGAAATTCTTACTTGCTCGTTGAACTTTTAGGAGTTATACGGATCCTCGCACATCCCCTATAAATTTATAATCATACCATGATTATTTATTGCTTACATACTAATCCTTCCTCAAGGATATTTACTAACCACAATTCGTTGTTGCTGCTAAGTTAATATAAATCAATTATAAATTACTAATAAAATTCTCAACCCTTAAAAGACTTAGCAGCTTTAGTTTTAAAACAGTTAATAATAGTTATGTTTTTCCTAATTGTTTGAATAACTATATTATTACATCATTGCCTACTTTCTGCCAATTGTCCAGAGATAATTTATTAACTCATGTGGGTTACTTGTATATATATCAAAATAAGATTTATTAATGCAAGTTACGCATAAATATATATATTAAAATTGTAAGCAAGCTTAAACTTTTCTAATAAATAAATAGATTTCTTTTTAGCATCCTAAGTCATTATTTAATTGCACACTGATAATAATGATGATAATTTTGACTATTAGGCCTATAGTGTTTAAAGCTAACATATATTACAACTCAATTATATCACTGTTTCAAATAAATGAAACTGAAAGTTTCAAATAACTCCTGTATCATGACTTAAAAACTTGTTTATTAACAATTTTCCATGTCATTAATTTTTAGCCATTAATTTTGTGGATTGGTAAGTCCTAATTCACACGGCACTGACATCCCTTTAGTCCAATTACAAAATCTAAACTTTAGTTTTAATAATATCCATCTTTATAATTATTTAAATAATTATAATAATACAACATTATCTCTTATGAATCAACTATACAGATATTTGCAAGTTACGTGTGTGTATATATGGTGTTTACTTATTAATTTCGGATCAATTTCTCAACAACCAACAACCTAATTTAAGATTCAAGATTTTCTTAAACCTAAGATTAAATTCGATTCGTTCAATATTTCCCAAAATCTATCTCATAGTTATATTACCCATGTCGAGAGGCAGCTTAAACACTAAAAGTTTGATTGGAAATCTCACCGGAAAGTTCCTCCACCACCAATACCGTCGTTCGCCTTCCACGCAGCTTCACCGGAGTTCGTTTTCCAACCAAAACAGAGACACTACTATCCTTGTTTCTCCAAGACCGTTCCAACCTTCTAAATCTCCGTCGAACAATTGCCAGAAAATTCGTTGGGAAGAGTTCCGAAGTGCGCAGCAGCTTGGGGCCTTCAACGTTTACTCGCGACTCACCAAAACCAGAAAACGTTTACTCTATCATGATTGCCTCATCGAAACGAAGAAGATAGTATATGGGTTTGTAGGATTTGGCTAAGGAATGAGCAAGATTGACTTGATTGAAGAAGAGGCTATGAAATCTTATTTACATATATTTAGACGTGTATGTAGGAACTTAAAATCAGCCATGGTGTTAAGCGTTGAAGATGATGGTGAAGATTTCTCACTCCTAACCTATTTATAGAAAATTCCCACCAATCAAATGCATCTTCTAGCACAAAGTTTTCAATAAAACTAACAACAAGCCTTGGTTTTGAGACAATGGTTTTGAGAAAACTATCAACTTGATGGTGCAGGAATCTGAGCTTCCTAAATGCAACAACACTTTAGTATTTGTTAGAAGGGGAAGACCATCACAGGCCTGCAAGCCTCAGGAACTGGGTTTCCTTTTTGTGCGTGGGTTCTTCCAGCTAGGATAACACCAAGAATGCAAGAGGTAATGGTGATGCAACAGTGGTGAGATGATCACGGAGCTTAGGAAGATGCAGAAAAAATGGAGAGAGGGAATGCCCAGTGTCAGGTGTATGTCGAAGATTGCTTAGGGGAGAGAGCATGTGTTCTCCCCTATTTATATGTTAGGGGTGAGGGTAAATGGGTAAATTGACCGTGTGGTCCCAAACCTGTGTTGCCCTAACACGTGGCAGCCTGTGGTGGTATGAGAGTGACGTTTCTGAAAAGGAGGCGGCGTGTCAGGTACAAGGCGCGCACTACCTTTGTGTCAGAGGTTGTTGGCGAGGGTCGCGTGAGTGGAAGGCCTAAAATCCTCCTTGCGGAGGTTCGGATCCATTGCAGTGGGGTAGGATCATTCACGAGCGCTGGTGACGCTCGAAGAGTGCACAGATGGGCCCCCACTGCAGATGACCCCTGAGCGCCAAAATACCGAGCATCAAGAATGGGGTCCTCGTATGGGTGTTTCCCTGAGAAGGGTAACCATGAGGGCCGAGATGCGAGCGCCAAGCCTGTCGGCTCTGGCCCTTTACCTGAATAGTTGGCCGAGGCCCAATGGCCTGTATTAGTTGGCAAGTGAGTGGGTCGGGTTGGCCCGCGAGCCCATCAATGCAAGCGTATGGTCCTCAAATCAATCGATGACGACACGTGGACGGCTCTGATACAAGCGCGTTTCTGAGCTTCATCACAACTAAACCGTGGTTTCAAGACAATGGTTTTGAGAAAACTATCGTTTTGATACTCTACCCTTTTAAAATATTATCTATTTATAATATATATATATATATATATATATATATATATATATATATATATAAATTATTAGAATTATTTTTTTTGAAAATAAATATAGGGGTGTTACATGACCCCAATTGAAACTGTACATGTGCAGAATTTAAAACATACATAAGACTAACCCATGATCACCTAAACTAGCATACTTCCGCTTGAATTTAAATTTACCAATTAAATTTAAAATTCCCTTGACTTCAAGTTACAACTAACTTAATTAATTTGAATATTAGTTCATTATTCAAGAATTTATTCAAAATCGAACCCGGATCAATTTGACAAAATCTCAATTAATTCAAAATTAAAGTTTTTTCAAAAATATCATTCAAAGTGATATTTAATATTTTCTCGAAAAATAAGAACTTGATTTTAATTCATAAAAATCCCAAATTTTATAATTATTTCAAAATAAATAATTTTATAAAATTAAAATCAAATTTTAAAATAAAATCAGATTTTACAAAACGGGATTTTAACGAAACTTGGAAAACACGAAACGAAAAGGCGTCACAAGAGCGCGCGCGAGCAAGCAGCATCGTGCACACAGCCCGCGCGGCTGTCCTAGGCAGGGCTAGGCGAGTGCCCGCGCAGCTGCGCGCAAGGGCCGCACGCTCGAGAGATGGAATGGTAGGAGGATTGTATTTCATGGATGCCATTGACTGAAAGGTTCTTTTGATTTAATTCGTTATTCGGGCAAGGGTCACACACCTGTTGCTAGACTACGATTATATGGTATGGTTGTTAATTAATTAATAAGTGTATTAATTAATTAGGTTCACTGCTAACTGAATAATGAACCTAGAGGGTCACACACAAATGTCAGGTTCAAAGGATATTGTTGGAAAGATCAAAGAATTGATCGAAATGAGACCACACGTGTAAGGTACACGTGTGACACGTGAGCATGGATTTCGGCGCGTAATCCAATTGAGAAACTGAACCATGTATTAATTAATTGGAGAATTAATTATAAAGTCCAAATATAATTAATTTGATAATTAATTATAAAGCCCAAGTATAATTAATTAGAGAATTAATTGTAAACCCAAATATAATTAATTGTAGAATTAATTATAAAGGGCCATTAGAATGAATTAGAGAATCAATTCTAAGCCCCAATCCAGAATAAAGAAGTCCAATAAATAATTAATTGTGAATTAATTATTAATTGGAAATTGGCATTATTTATTTATGAAATAAATATGACATTATCTAACTTTATTGATTTAGGAAATAAATAAAGGATATTATCATCTTTATTTAAGAAATAAAAGAAATGATATTATCTTACATCGTTATTTGAGAAATAAGTAAAGAAAATATTAAGACTTATTTATTTAGGAAATAAATAAGTGAGATAATATCAAATTGTTATTATTAGTATTTATTTATGAAATAAATACAAAGATAATATCAAGTTGTTTTCATCACAAATATTTATTTATGAAATAAATATAAAGATAATATCATGTGATTATTATCTTAACTATTTATTTATGAAATACATATAAAGATAATATCATAAACTATTTATTTGTGAAATAAATAATAGATAATGTCTCAGTTTATTTATTTATGAAATAAATAAATTATAAGATAATATCCTAAAGTAGTTAGGATAATTGTAATAATTAATAATATGATTATTAATTAGTTATATCTCAATTATCTCATTACGTAATTAGAATTAGAGAAGAGAAAGAAATTTTCTTTCTTTCTTTCCAAGATTACGTTTCTCATCAGATTAAAAGAGAAGAGTCTTCTCTCATTCTCTTTAGACCGACATTCATGAAGTGTCGTTCTTTATTCCAAAAGAAAAGAAAAACTCTCTCAGTTCTAACCTATAGAAAAAGATGAACCTTTTACTTGAAGAGTATGTGTGAATTATTTCACACATCAATTGGAGTTTTACTGGAGAAATTTCTTGCTCTCTATTTCTCATTTCTGTTTCTTTCAATATACAGATTATAGTACTAGCATACTCAATAATCTGATTTGTGCCTAGGACTAGTGTGGACACATTCTAGAGGGCTTCTACATTGAAGTTTCAAAGAAAGGAACTGATCAAGGAACGGGATATTCATTACTGCTTGAAGAACGTTTGAGGGTGGGTCAAAACATTTCAAGAAAGCTTCTATTAAAGTAAGATATTGAGAAACTTGAGTTTCGAAATAAAAATTCCAAGCTAACGATTCCTTGTAGGAAATAATTTTAAATTCCCGTTGCGTTTCGAACCCATTTTTCCAACATATTTAATCAGTTCGGGATCTCTCAAACGTTAATTAGCGATGGCGGGAACCATTTTTGTAACAAGCCTCTTGGGACCGTGTTGAAGAAGTATGGAGTTCACCACCGGATAGCCACACCATATCAACCCCAAACAAGCGGTCAAGTTGAAATCTCAAATCGCGAGATTAAGCAAATTATGGAGAAAACCCTCAATTCGTCAAGGAAGGATTGAGCATTGAAGTTAGAAGATGCCCTTTGGGCTTATCAAACGGCGTTTATGACGGGGATTGGGATGTCACTGTTTAGACTCGTATACGGAAAGGCATGTCACCTACTGATCGAATTGGAACATAAAGCATTTTGGGCAATCAAGGCCCTTAATTTCGATTTTAAGGTCGGTGTGAAGAGGGTGTTGCAATTGCACGATTTGGATGAGCTTCGCCTTCATGCCTATGAGAATGCAAAGATTTACAAGGAAAGAACCAAGAAATGGTATAACAAGCATATTCAGACTAAAGAGTTTGAGGTGGGCCAATTAGTTCTCTTATTTAACTCTAGGTTGAATCTCTTTTCAGGCAAGCTCAAATCGAGGTGGTCGGGTCCTTTTAGAGTGGTAAGGGTGCTTACAAACGGAGTCGTGAAGATAGGGAATGAAAATACAGGCACCTTTATGGTAAATGGTCAACGGTTGAAGCCATACTGTAACGGCCCGGATTTCAAGATCAGGATAGCCCGGGTAAGTAATGGGTTAGGAGGAAAGCGTTTATAACCTCAATCCATTATACATTCCATTTTACATGAATTATGTGCATTTATGTTCCGATTTATGATCAATACCTTGTTATGAGAGCTATATCACTATTCACCGAGCCTAAACCTTCACATATTCCTCAAGAAACCTTAGAAAGTTAGATTCCACATTTTTCAAACTCATATCATAGCTTTTATTATCCCGAGATACACTTTGGAAATTGTTTGTCAAAAATTCCATTTAGGTCCCTAGTTACTATTTATTCCTAGATGTAGAAATTTTTCGGGACACCTTTACCTATCCAATATTGGGTTCAACTGAATCCTTGCGAAATTTTATGAATTATGATAACATTCCCAAAGCCTAATTCTCATTGTAACTCTCGTAGTAACCAAAACCGGCCAAAAATCCTAACTTTGCCCTAATTTAGAGATTTTCGAATTTCAACGTTTTCCCTATCCAATATTATAACCAAAACAATCCTCGGATTATTTTATGAATTTTAAGATCTTTTTCGAGCCCTAATTCAATTCCTAGCTTGTTTAAACCATACATCATTTGATATCCAATATTATACTCAAAATAATCCTCAAATTATTTTAAGAATCATGAACACTTTCTCGGAAATTAATTCACATCCTAGCTTCGTTTTATGTATTTTCTCATATTTTTCAAAATTCCGAACCCTTACTACTTTAATTTGAAACGTTTAAATGTCAAGTGTTTATAATCATCGGAAAGCCCCTTCGATCTTCTTTCTTTTGCAACTTTTACCATTTTAAACTAAAATCTAGAGATTCTACTACATTTTTATTATTAATTTTACCCTAATTTAGATTTATTTTATTATGATGTATTTATGATGAAAATATGTATACATAAGCTCTTACATCACATATACAACAACACATATACACCTAGTATAACACCTAAATACCCTAATAAATGAACTTAGCCTACTCAACACCCTTAGTCATACCCTAAACTCTTAGAAATTGCAAGGTAAGCCCCTAAATCCCAAGTATAAATACCCCTCCAACCTCATTAGAAGACTACACAAAAAATCTCTCTCTCTCTCCCCTATAGTCACGACACAACCCCCTCTCTCTCTACAAGGTGTGTTTTCTTTTATTATTTCATGCTTTATATTATGTCTTTAGTATAATAATAATAGTAGTAGCATGCTTAGATTTAATTAAATTATGCTTTAGGAATTTTATTTTATGAAATATATGCATAATTGTTAGTTTTATGTACAATGTGCCTACATTATGGAATTTTATTTAATTAAATGCATGAATTATGATATGATATAATGTGAAAATGTATTTAAATAATTATGATCTTGTTTAATTAAATTCATGCCTAGAATAATTTATTTAGAATTATTTTTCATAGAGAATTCATATATTTTGCTATATTATGCTTCAAATTCTATGTTGTAAATATGAATATGATCAAGTGTGTTACACACCCTCTTTGGATATTCAAATAGACATAAGAACTTGTTCTTGACGTTCTTGAATCAATGTGTGTGTGTGTGTGTGTGTGTGCGTGTGCTAGTGTGTGAGTGTGTGAGATTAATTTTATGTTATAAAGTGTTTAATTCTTTGAAAATTAAATAGTAAATGTTTTCAATAGTAATTTTGACTTTTTGGTCAACACATATTTAATTAATTTCGAAATTAATTTCAAAATAATTATAAAATAGGTTTTGGAATTTTTAAAGAAAGATTTTATCCAAATTATTCCAAAAATCGGTAAATTGTAAAATAATTTCAAAACCAACCTACATTGTTAAATTAAACCCTAAATCTTATTTCTAATATTCTAATTAGGATCATAATATGATTAATAAATATTGGATTAGTTAAAGACTTCATAAAACCTGATTAATTAATTAAATTTCCTTGAACGGCTAAAATTAGGATTTACCGGGAATTCTCTAATGTGTTACATTATACGTACCTTACGTGATTATTTGATTAGAATATTATGTACCTTATGTGATCATTTGATTAGAATAATAAGAGCTTAGTTCTAAGATAATAGTAGTTAATACTTTCAGGTGACGATAAGATCGAAGAGTGGAATCCCTACAATTCCACTTAAATCTCAGCAGTAGGTGAGGGTTAAAACTTTTTCAACTGGAATCATATATATATCTATATCTAATTATAAAATGATTTCAACCCTATCTCTTATTTGATTTCCTATCTATACATATTAATATAATATGATATTCCTCTTTACGAGGAAAATACTATTAAGTCGGAATCAGGATCTTATCCGGACATTATATACTTCAGTCCTATTAATACTAAGAACTGATTCCCAACTAAGCAAGTAAATCATTATTACTTATCAAAATGGGCCCGGCGCGCAGCTATGTCGAGCAATACCTGGAAGGCATCGGGCCGAAGGTATTGTTGGTGCCACAGACCGCCACCAACTCTTGGTAATGGTTTTGCTGGAGGTTAGTTACTCCACGCCAAGAGACTTACAAGGGAGAATAACCTCCCTGGGAGAGATAGCTTCCTCCCACATATTACATATCGTCGGTAGGGTTTGCTCCCCTACTGACACTACGGTGTTGCGGAGTTATTATCTTACTTAATTTTATTAAAGTACTGGTGCCTTGATCAGCCCGGTACTATTTTACAAACCTTTTAAGGAGATTGGAGGGAAACGCCTTACTTGCCGGCGGTATAAATCTTTTATCAAATGGTTCATGACTTATAAAACAAACTTCAAATACCCATATTCCTATTTCAAACTTATGAACCGTATCATATTTGCTATATCCTATTGCTATCATTTTATATATATATATATATATATATATACATATATCTACATCTAATCTTCCTTCACTTAGTCACTTTGACTAATTCCTCGCCTATTTTAAACGCATGATTTCAGGGAGCGAGGACAACGACACCTAGAGGTATCTTGAAGCTATAGGTGTCATACATATTAGATCAGGGTTAGATTAAGTGCATTTAATCCTGATCATGTATATACTACTAATAAGCTGCTCTGTTATATCAACTCCGCATAACACGCTATCACATTACCCCCTTATAATATCATGCACTATTCTGTGTTTACATATTGCTCATTTATTAACAAAGTTTTAAATTCCTTTATCTTCCGCTGCATTTTATCCTACGCTCTACCTAAGTACCGTCTATACCGTTCGCCGTAGTATTTCTCGAGTGCTAGGTATCACATCCACTTGAGGGTAGTACGGTGCGGGAGTTGTAGTTTTAGGGGGCGCTACAGCTTAAAGTGGTATCAGAGCTCCAGGTTGCGAAAATCTGGGGTTCATAGAGTCTCATGAGTATTCTTATATCCTTAGTGCTTAAATTGTGATCAATCACTGTTTGGGGCGGCCGACCAGCATGTGATTTGTTACAATTGTAGTACTAAACCCTTCCTTCATCAAACCCACCATATGGTTTCAATACATACCAAAATTCGAAGTGTTATCGAATCCTTCAGTACTTTTGAAACTATCAAATTCCTGGTAGATTCGGTTATAAGATCTACGTCTCCTTCATCATTTTACTCATATTTCCAACTTGTAAAAACACTTCACTTATACTTCCTAGCTTATTCATGTCTCAAGTTATTAGAAATGCTTCAAGATATCAGCAGGGCCGAAAAGTTAACATATTGATTTATGTGCCTTTATATATCTTACCTTGCTAAAAGTGTTATGCGTATTGCTAATATTTGGAAACTTTTATCCTCGGACTATCTGCAAATCATTCTCAACTATCATGCATTATATTCCCTCTATAAGGGTGATTGCAGTTTAAAATTGTCATCCCCAAAGTTGTTAAAGGTACGCATTCTAAACACGCCAGTTACAACTTTATATGATCCTGGCGCCACGCATCCATTCATTGCATCCGAATTATGTGTGCATTTCAATTTTCCACTTGAACCATTACCTTATGTGCTCAAAGTAAGTTCTCTTTTGGGAACTTACCTTACTAGGGATAGAGGATATAAACGATGTCCTATACAAATTGGTACCCAATACTACCCAGTAGACCTTATAGAATTATCGATGTTAAGATACGGAGTTATTCTGGGACTGAACTGGCCTTGTAAATACTATGCCAAGTTGGATTGTTTCAAGAAAAAAGTTACCTTAGGAGAAGGTAATAGTTCTTAATCAAAAGAAAAAATAAAATCAGTATCACTAATTACCGCGGCAGAGGCTAAGAAGTTAGTGGATAAAGGAGCCACTGGATTTGTTGCCCATCTCTTGAACAGGCCCAAGGACTAGTTTAAGATTGAGGAGGTAAAGGTACTAAAAGAATTTACTGGTGTATTCCCTGAACATCTGAATTCTTTACCTCCTGACAGAGAACTAGAATTCGTAATTAACCTAGTTCCTGGAGCTGAGCCATTTTCCAAAACACCTTATCGAATGGCTCCAGCCAAGCTCTAAGAATTGAGAAAGCAACTTGATGAATTATTAGAATCAGGATATATCCGTCCTAGCACATCTCCATAGGGAGCACCTGTGCTATTTGTCAAGAAGAAGGATGGATCGTTGCGATTGTGTATTAATTATCGAGAACTCAATCGTATGACCATCAAGAATAAATACCCTCTCCCCCATATCGAAGAATTGTTTGATATTCTTCAAGGATCTCGAGTGTACTCTAAGTTGGATTTAAGGTAAGGGTATTATCAGCTGAGGATTAAAAAGGAGGATATTCCGAAGACTGCTTTTAATATCCGCTATGGTCACTTCGAATTTGTAGTAATGTCTTTCGGGTTAACAAATGCTCCGGCTGCATTCATGGACTTAATGCATCGAACATTCCAACCATATTTGGACCAGTTCGTAGTCATCTTTATTGATGACATTCTGGTATTCTCAAAAACCCCAGAGGAACATGCTGAACACCTTCGTAAAGTGTTAAGCACCTTAAGAGACCACAAGTTGTACGTGAAATTTAGCAAGTACGAATTTTGGTTGGAAAAAGTGTCCTTCCTTGGACATATAATATCCGGTTCTGGAATAAAAGTAAACCCTTCAAAGGTCGAAACTGTAACGAATTAGCAAATGCCAAAGGATCCATCAGAAGTGAGAAGTTTTCTAGGACTTGCCGGATATTATAGGAGGTTTGTGAAAGATTTCTCCAAGATAGCAGCACCTCTCACTCAGTTAACCAAAAAGGAGGAAAATTTGAATGGACAGAAAAGTGTGAATGAAGTTTTCAAGAATTGAAGCAAAGATTAACATCTGCCCCAGTATTAGCCTTACCTGAAGGAAATGAAGGTTATGTAGTTTATACGGATGCATCTAAAGAAGGATTAGGGTGTGTCCTAATGCAAAATGGTAAGGTTATAGCCTATGTCTCAAGGAAACTTAAGCCTCATGAAAAGAATTACCCCACACATGATTTGGAATTAGCTGTGATTGTATTCGCCTTAGCTAAGTGGAGGCACTATCTATACGGGGTAACTTTTGAAGTCTTTACCGACCGTAAAAGTTTGAGATACTTATTCACTCAAAAAGAGTTGAATATGAGACAAAGAAGATGGATGAAATTTCTGGAAGACTACGACTGTAAAATACAGTACCATCCAGGAAAAGCCAACGTAGTGGCAGACGCTTTAAGCCGAAAATCCAATCTATCAGCATTAGACGGAAAAAGCAAACCCATAACTGTCATTTCGAAATCCCGACTGGACAATATAGTGATATCCTCGCCATTAAAAGAAAGACTTAGGGAAGCCCAAGCACAGGATGAGTGGATCAAGAAATGTCTCAATTCTAAGGAAAAGGATATTGAGACCAAATTCGCAATAGATGACTATGGGATCTTGAGGTATAAAAGTCGAGTCTGTGTACCTCCTTCAGCTCGAAAGGAAATTCTAGACGAAGCGCACCAGACCCGACATGCGATACACCCAGGAGGAACTAAGATGTATCATGACCTTAAAAGGCATTTCTGGTGGAATAGAATGAAACAAGACACTGTTGACTATGTCAAGAAGTATTTGACTTACCAACAAGTTAAAACGAAACACCAGAAGCCTGGAGGGAAATTACAACCATTACCAATCCCTACCTGGAAATAGGAACAAGTTACTATGGATTTTATTACGGGATTGCCAAAACTCAAAGGAGGATATGACAGTATATGGGTCATCATAGACTGATTAACCAAATCTGTACATTTCTTGTCAGTCAAGACCACATACAAGGTCAGTTCTCTGGCAAAGTTGTGCCAGAAAGAGATTGTCAGACTACATGGAGTGCCTATTAGAATAGTCTCCGATAGAGATCCAAAATATACTTCGCAATTATGGCAAAATCTTTAAGGATTAACAGGGACTAAGCTGCATTTTAGTTTAGCAGCACATCCTCAAACGGACGGTCAGTCAGAAAGAATTATCAAATACCTAGAGGATATGTTGTGAGTTTGTGCTTTAGACTTCCAAGAAGACTGGAAGGAATGTTTGCCTCTTATAGAGTTTGCATACAACAATAGTTATCAGGCACCCATCAAAGCAGCTTCGTATGAGGCTTTGTATGGAAGAAAGTGTAGATCTCTATTTTATTGGATATGGACGAGACAACAGCCACTGAGAAATGAGATACGAAAAGGGCTGTTAAGAAGTGGATAGCAGAATCTACGGAAAAGATTGAAATTATTCGGCAAAGAATGAAGGCTGCCCAAGACAAACAGAAGAGTTATGCTGATAACCGAAGAAGGGATATAGAGTTTACTGTAGGAGAAAAAATATTCTTGAAAACATCCCCAAGAAAGGGTTTCACGCGCATTGGGAAAGGTGGAAAGTTAAGTCCCAAGTATGTAAGACCTTTTGAAATTATAGAGCGTGTTGGGCCAACTGCTTAGCATTTAGATTTACCAGCAAACCTCACTGGAATACACAATGAATATCATGTGTCCCAACTCCGTAAATACTTTGCTGATAAATTCCACATCCTGCCTGTAGAAGAAATGACTCTAGAGCCCAACTTAACTTACAAAGTAAAACCAATCGAAACCTTGGATAGGAAATTTCAAGAATTAAGGAATCGGAAAATCCCCCATGTTAAAGTCTTATGGAAAGGACATGGAACAAAGGAACAAACCTGGGAAACCGAGAAAAGGATGCAGAAGCATCACCCAGAGTTGTTCCGAAACAAGAATAGAATCTGAGGACAGATTCTCATTAAGGGGGGAGGATTGTAACGGCCCGGATTTCAAGATCAGGATAGCCCGGGTAAGTAAAGGGCTAAGAGGAAAGCGTTTATAACCTCAATCCATTATACATTCCATTTTACATGAATTATGTGCATTTATGTTCCGATTTATGATTAATACCTTGTTATGAGAGCTATATCACTATTCACCGAGTCTAAACCTTCACATTTCCTCAAGAAACCTTAGAAAGTTAGATTCCACATTTTTCGAACTCATATCATAGCTTTTATTATCCCGAGATACACTTTGGAAATTGTTTGTCAAAAATTCCATTTAGGTCCCTAGTTACTATTTATTCCTAGATGTAGAAATTTTTCGGGACACCTTTACCTATCCAATATTGGGTTCAACTGAATCCTTGCGAAATTTTATGAATTATGATAACATTCCCAAAGCCTAATTCTCATTGTAACTCTCGTAGTAACCAAAACCGGCCAAAAATCCTAACTTTGCCCTAATTTAGAGATTTTCGAATTTCAACGTTTTTCCTATCAAATATTATAACCAAAACAATCCTCGGATTATTTTATGAATTTTAAGATCTTTTTCGAACCCTAATTCAATTCCTAGCTTGTTTTATAAATTTTTCCTATTTTTCTTAAAGTACTATTCCCGCCGTAAAAACTAATTTTTAAACCATACATCATTTGATATCCAATATTATACTCAAAATAATCCTCAAATTATTTTAAGAATCATGAACACTTTCTCGGAAATTAATTCACATCCTAGCTTCATTTTATGTATTTTCTCATATTTTTCAAAATTCCGAACCCTTACTACTTTAATTTGAAACGTTTAAATGTCAAGTGTTTATAATCATCGGAAAGCCCCTTCGATCCTCTCTCTTTTGCAACTTTTACCATTTCAAACTAAAATCTAGAGATTCTACTACATTTTTATTATTAATTTTACCCTAATTTAGATTTATTTTATTATGATGTATTTATGATGAAAATATGTATACATAAGCTCTTACATCACATATACACCTAGCATAACACCTAAATACCCTAATAAATGAACTTAGCCTACTCAACACCCTTAGTCATACCCTAAACTCTTAGAAATTGCAAGGTAAGCCCCTAAATCCCAAGTATAAATACCCCTCCAAGCTCATTAGAAGACTACACAAAAAATCACTCTCTCTCCCCCCTATAGTCACGGCACAACGCCCTCTCTCTCTACAAGGTGTGTTTTCTTTTATTATTTCATGCTTTATATTATGTCTTTAGTATAATAATAATAGTAGTAGCATGCTTAGATTTAATTAAATTATGCTTTAGGAATTTTATTTTATGAAATATATGCATAATTGTTAGTTTTATGTACAATGTGCCTACATTATGGAATTTTATTTAATTAAATGCATGAATTATGATATGATATAATGTGAATATGTATTTAAATAATTATGATCTTGATTAATTAAATTCATGCCTAGAATAATTTATTTAGAATTATTTTTCATAGAGAATTCATATATTTTGCTATATTATGCTTCAAATTCTATGTTGTAAATATGAATATGATCAAGTGTGTTACACACCCTCTTTGGATATTCAAATAGACATAAGAACTTGTTCTTGATGTTCTTGAATCAATGTGTGTGTACGTGTGCTAGTGTGTGAGTGTGTGAGATTAATTTTATGTTATAAAGTGTTTAATTCTTTGAAAATTAAATAGTAAATGTTTTCAATAGTAATTTTGACTTTTTGGTCAAAACATATTTAATTAATCTCGAAATTAATTTCAAAATAATTATAAAATAGGTTTTGGAATTTTTAAAGAAAGATTTTATCCAAATTATTCCAAAAATCGGTAAATTGTGAAATAATTTCAAAACCAACCTACATTGTTAAATTAAACCCTAAATATTATTTCTAATATTCTAATTAGGATCATAATATGATTAATAAATATTGGATTAGTTAAAGACTTCATAAAACCTGATTAATTAATTAAATTTCCTTGAACGGTTAAAATTAGGATTTACCGGGAATTCTCTAATGTGTTACATTATACGTACCTTACGTGATTATTTGATTAGAATATTATGTACCTTATGTGATCATTTGATTAGAATAATAAGAGCTTAGTTCTAAGATAATAGTAGTTAATACTTTCAGGCGACGATAAGATCAAAGAGTGGAATCCCTACAATTCCACTTAAATCTCAGCAGTAGGTGAGGGTTAAAACCTTTTCAACTAGAATCATGTATATATCTATATCTAATTATAAAATGATTTCAACCCTATCTCTTATTTGATTTCCTATCTATACATATTAATATAATATGATATTCCTCTTTACGAGGAAAATACTATTAAGTCGGAATCAGGATCTTATCCGGACATTATATACTTCAGTCCTATTAATACTAAGAACTGATTCCCGACTAAGCAAGTAAATCATTATTACTTATCAAAATGGGCCCGGCGCGCAGCTGTGTCGAGCAATACCTGGAAGGCATCGGGCCGAAGGTATTGTTGGTGCCACAGACCGCCACCAACTCTTGGTAGTGGTTTAGCTGGAGGTTAGTTACTCCACGCCAAGAGACTTAGAAGGGAGAATAACCTCCCTGGGAGAGATAGCTTCCTCCCACATATTACATATCGTCGGTAGGGTTTGCTCCCCTACTGACACTACGGTGTTGCGGAGTTATTATCTTACTTAATTTTATTAAAGTACTGGTGCCTTGATCAGCCCGGTACTATTTTACAAACCTTTTAAGGAGATTGGAGGGAAACGCCTTACTTGCCGGCGGTATAAATCTTTTATCAAATGGTTCATGACTTATAAAACAAACTTCAAATACCCATATTCCTATTTCAAACTTATGAACCGTATCATATTTGCTATATCCTATTGCTATCATTTTATATATATATATATATATATATATACATATATCTACATCTAATCTTCCTTCACTTAGTCACTTTGACTAATTCCTCGCCTATTTTAAACGCATGATTTCGGGGAGCGAGGACAACGACACCTAGAGGTATCTTGAAGCTATAGGTGTCATACATATTCGATCAGGGTTAGATTAAGTGCATTTAATCCTGATCATGTATATACTACTAATAAGTTGCTCTGTTATATCAACTCCGCATGACACGCTATCACATTACCCCCTTATAATATCATGCACTATTCTGTGTTTACATATTGCTCATTTATTAACAAAGTTTTAAATTCCTTTCTCTTCCGCTGCATTTTATCCTACGCTCTACCTAAGTACCGTCTATACCGTTCGCCGTAGTATTTCTCGAGTGCTAGGTATCACATCCACTCGAGGGTAGTGCGGTGCGGGAGTTGTAGTGTTAGGGGGGCGCTACACATACCATGTAGGAGAGCCAATTGACCGACACCTCGTGTGTGTGTTGACCACTCCCGCCATCTAAAAATCGGTGACAAAGTCGAGCTAGCGACTACAAACCTAGAACTACTTTCCTTTCCATTTTTCTCCTTCTTTTCTTCCTTTTCTTGTTGACGTGGCCTTTGATCTTGCTTTTGTTGTTGCTTTCTTGTGTGTAGGTTGTTGATTTTTAAGGAGAGGAGCTATCTCGGATGATATATTTCGGTCTTGTCGGCACCCCTCCTATGGGTTGAGAAACGGCACCCAAGAAAAGGTTGAATGCAGGAGAATCATCTGTTGGAAAACGGAATCAGAAAAGCAGCGGAAATTTAAAAATTTTCCAACAAAAGGATCTTAGGCTCGCAATCGTGTATCCAAATTCGTAGGGATTAGAAACTTACTTTCTTAATTATCTTTCTTGAAGCGTTTCAAGCCACATCCCCTCTCCTTGGTAAAGCTCGAATCTTCAAACTTCTAACTTGAAGCTCTCTAGAGATAGTCCACCAACTTGACTACAATCTAACTAGTAAGGATGCTAGTTCTCTAGTTAGTGTTTAGGCTTAACCTAGGGTTTTGTTTATCTTGGAGAAAGGATGGTGTTCAACACATGAACCAAAAGAATTGCCAATTAGCTCCAAGAGGAGCTCGAGCTCCCCTATTTATAAGAAGGGGAGGACCGAAAATCCTAGTCCTTATGGGCTAGGGTTTTGGTCTCTCTCTCCTATTACTTGATCATCAAGTATTTTTCAACTTTGACTTTGAATTCTAATTCAAATCAACTTTTAAGAGAGCTAAAATATCCAAACTAATTTTGGATAATTTTATACTTTATTTATTTAAAATAAATAACTTATTTTATCTAATTAATTAATTCGTAATTAATTAACTTGATTATTTTTCTCCAAAATAAGACTTTCTTTTTAATTCAAAATTAAACCAAAGTCTATTAAATAATTAACACATTAATTATTTAATCACCAAATAAATATTCACGCACATGCACACGTGTCCATGAAGGACACGTGTCACGCACGTGACCCACACGTGTGGAACCCTTTGGCCCGATTAACTCGTTTAATCATTTTAAAGCCTCAACTCATGTAACCAAGTTGTTGTGTGTGACCCTCTAGGTTCTCAATTCAATTAGCAGTGACCCTAATTAATTAATCAGTTCACAGATTAAACGACCATAGTCTAGCAACAGGTGTTTAACCCCTAGCTGAATTGGAATGTTCGGATTCGACAGAACCTTTAAGTCATTGATTCATGTGAGATACAATCCTCCTACTTACTATCTCTCAACCAAGATCTAGGGTAAGGGAATAATCAGAACCCTAATAATCTGGTCTTAAAGCTAAGTGCATTTCATATCCGTTTGATCTCAATCCAAGAAACCCTTTTCTTGATGGCTTGATCTACTGCCTTGGCCAAGGACTCCATATGGCATACGAATGACTTACACAATAAGAGATCACATTGCAAATGCAAGTGTAGGTCCTTTCTTGAATCTCATTCGCTTTCATGAATCACTTGTGCAACCCCAGCATAAGCCTTGAATTAGTTGTCTAAGGCGACACCCTTTAAAGCTTATACCTAAGACTACAGAGTTAACTCATAAAGTGACAAGGAACCTCAAGTCTAAGGATCAATTAATCACATCAATGACTCGTGAGATATTTCCTAATCTGGAAGTTTCTATTTCCTGAAATATAAACTTCCTTTCCCATTTAGGAATGTTCTCACACGGGGCACCTCAGTGAACTTACTTATTGAAGTAAGCACCCTCATGTATCAAGCACGTATCAACTATACACTTTGCACCTTCATGAAACAAGGTGGTCCTTCTTAAGGGCGTGATCCCACAAGCAAGCCTTAGAGGAGTCAGGTTGACACTCCCACTGTCTGTAGGACTCATCGGCTTGGAGTATTTTACTAATCATGACTTATGTGATATAGGGCTCGTTTCATGAACCATTTCACCTAAATGGTAGAGTCCTAAAGTCATCAGGATTAGGGGAGTTCTCATACATGCACAGATAAAGTAAACGCATACCAAACAAGAGTATATAAAGAAGTGTTGCCTCAATTCGTTATTTCATTCAAAGATTGTCTGTGATTACAATAAGGAAAAGCACAAAGCGGATATACAATCGGCTTTCTACGGCACTATTCCTAACAATCTCCCACTTGCCCGTCAAAGCCATTCTAAAGCTATTCTAAGTCCCATCTTCTGAAGATGACCTTGGAAAGCTTCTCGACTAAGGGGTTTAGTAAGTGGATCTGCCACGTTCTCTGCTGATGTGACCCTCTCAATTTGCACATCTCCTCTTTTGATAATATCACGGATTAGGTGATACTTCTTCATAATGTGCTTGGTCCATTGGTGAGATCTTGGTTCTCTTGCTTGAGCAACCGCCCCAGTGTTGTCACAAAACACAGTAATGGGGTCTTTCATGCTAGGAACAACATTCAACTCTTGAATGAAGTTTCGAATCCAAACACCTTCCTTAGCTGCATCATTTGCAGCCAAGTATTCGGCCTCAGTGGTAGTTTGCTTGGAACTCTTCCAACTCACTGCTCCGCCGTTTAGGCAGAAAATGTATCCTGACATTGACTTAAAATCATCTAAGTCATATGCAAAGCTTGCATCGCAGTATCCTTCGATAGTAAGATCTTTCTGACCTCCG
This sequence comes from Lantana camara, assembly GCA_037501455.1. Taxonomy (NCBI): domain Eukaryota; kingdom Viridiplantae; phylum Streptophyta; class Magnoliopsida; order Lamiales; family Verbenaceae; genus Lantana; species Lantana camara. The sequence continues at coordinate 123,453,850 of CM074855.1, forward strand.
TAAACTAAGAATAAATCTTTAGTACTTTTCAAGTACTTAAGAATATTCTTCACGGCAGCCCAGTGACCATCTCCAGGGTCAGATTGGAAACGACTTGTTACACTATGTGCATAAGCCACATCAGGTCGAGTACATAACATTGCATACATTATGCTACCTATTGCTGATGCATAAGGTGTATGAGTCATTCTTTCCTTCTCAAGGTTAGTCTTAGGACACATCTTCTTTGAAAGACATGTTCCTACACTCATAGGAAGGTTCTTAACCTTTGCTGACTCCATATTGAATCTCTTCAATACTTTGTCAATGTACATCGACTGTGATAGTCCTATTAACCTTCTAGATCTATCTCGATAGATTTTAATTCCAAGGATATAGGACGCATCACCAAGATCTTTCATCTCGAATTGGTTCGATAACCATAACTTAGTCACTTTCATGTCATCCTTCGAATTCCCAACAAGAAGGATGTCATCTACATAAAGCACTAAGAATTGCACTGAGGTCTTCAATTCCTTTCTATACACACATGATTCATTCAAAATTTGAATGAAGCCAAATGCTTTGACTGATTCATCAAATCAAATGTTCTAATTCATAGAAGCCTGTTTCAATCCATAGATTGATCTTTGGAGTTTGCAAACCTTTTGCTCACTCCCACTGAATGTGAAACCTATCGGTTGTTCCATATAAATATCTTTATCAATGTCACCATTGAGAAAGGCAGTTTTCACATCCATTTGCCATATCTCGTAGTCATAATACGCAGCAATGGCAAGCATGATCCGAATAGACTTTTGCATTGCAACTGGCGAAAAAGTTTCATCAAAGTCCACGTCGGGTCTTTGAGTGAATCCTTTTACAACCAGTCTTGCTTTGTAGGCTGCAATGCTTCCATCAATTCCAAGCTTTCTCTTAAAGATCCATTTGCAACCTATGGGTTTGACCCCATCAGGCAAATCTACCAAGGTCCAAACTTGGTTGGAGTTCATGGAGTCCATTTCGGATTTCATGGCTTCTATCCACTGTTCAGAGTCAGAATCTAAAAGTGTCTCCTCATATGTTAAAGAATCATTATCCTTTTGAGAGATTTCATGGAAGAATCCATACCATCTCTCCAGCTGTCTAGGAGTGCGTTCAGAACGCCTTAGAGGAGGATTTGCGTGTGTATCGAAATTCGTGATTGGTTGCGATTGGCCAGAAGGGGACGTTTCTTCAGTAGGTGGTGTGGGATCACTTCGTACTTCTTCTAATTCTACGATCTTGCCTTTCTTTTCTTTAAGGAACGGTTCCTCCAGAAAAGTGGCATTTCTGGAAACAAACACCTTTTGCTCAGATTGATCATAGAAGTAGTATCCTATGGATTCCTTAGGATAACCTACAAAGTAGCATAAGTTAGAACGAGATTCCAACTTATCTCCCACTGTCCTCTTCACGTAAGCGGGACAACCCCAAATTCTTAAGTAAGAATAACTAGGGATTTTACCATGCCATATTTCAAAGGGCGTTTTAGGGACTGACTTAGAGGGAACAAGATTCAAAATCTTTGCTGCACTTTCTAGGGCATAACCCCAGAAAGAAGGTGGTCAGTCAATGAAACTCATCATGGAACGAACCATATCAAGTAGAGTTCGATTCCTTCTCTCAGAAACTCCATTAAGCTGAGGAGCTCCCGGAGGAGTCCACTGAGAGATAATCCCATTATCTTTGAGATGATTAAGGAATTCTTCACTAAGATATTCGCCTCCTCGATCAGATTGAAGTGCTTTAATCTTATGACCAGTTTGGTTCTCAACCTCCTTTTGAAATTCTAAGAATTTCTCAAAAGCTTCAGATTTATACTTCATTAAGTATATATAACCATACCGACTAAAGTCATCAATAAAGGTTATGAAATACTGATGATTGTTTCTAGTGCTTACACTAAGCGGTCCACAAACATCAGAATGGATCAAATCCAAGACCTTAGTGGCACGTTCCACAGTTCCTTTAAAAGGAACTTTGGACATTTTTCCTTTGAGACAAGATTCGCAAGAAGTCAACTCTTTGAGATCATTTTCAGAGAATGATCCTAAAGTGTTTATCTTGCTAATTCTGTTCTTGGAAATGTGTCCTAATCTAGTGTGCCATAAGGGAGCTGAAACTTTATCATCTCTCTTACGTTTAGTTTCTCGTTGTATATTCATAATATTGATATTCTGAGTTAGATAAAGTCCATTACTTAGAGTACTGATGTGAACGGAAGAGTTGTTCCGTTTGATAAAGTATTTACCATTCTTAATATAAGTTTCATAACCTTCACAATCTAAAATTGGAACTGAAATTATATTACGAATAATGCTCGGTACATAAAGGACTTTATTTAAGACTAACTCAAAACTACCTAAATCTAATCTAATTGTGCCTAAAGCTCGAGCTTCAACGTTTGAGCCATCGCCGATCTTCAAGACACATTCTCCTTCTCTGAGTTGTTAAACCTCATTTAGCATCTGTACATCATTACAGATATGAGTTCCACAACCGGTATCAAGTACCCAAGAACTAGAATTAATAGAAAGATTTATTTCAACGAGAAACATACCTTTCTTTAGAGTAGCCTTGTACTCTGGGCAGTTTCTCCTCCAATGTCCCGCTTTGCCACAATGGAAACAAACATCCTCTTTCTGATCACACTTCTTCTTTTGGGCCTTCCCCTTCGAAACGCCACCAGTGGGCCTAAGGGGTTTCTTCTTCTTCTTTTGGGATTTCTTGCCCTTACCTTTAGAAGGCCCGGAAGAGGAAGATGGAGCATTCACCATCAAAACCTTATTGTCCTTCTTGATCGTGCTTTCAGCAGTCACAAGCTGACTAATCAACTCAGCTACAGTAGCACCAACATGATTCATATTGAAGTTAAGGACAAAAGGGTTGAATGATGGTGGGAGCGAGGCTAGCAACAAGTCCACTGAAAGCTCATCTTTCAGTGGCATGTCCATGGAAGCAAGTTTCTCAGTAAGGGCGAGAAACTTGATGAGTCCATACTCATGGACACTAGAACCTTCCCTCATTCTCAAGTGGAACAATTCCTTTGAAGTGTTATACCTTGTAACACGTTCATGAGGGCGGTAAAGTTGCTCTAAGTGGTCGTAAATCTCCCAAGCGAATTCCATGGCCTCATGTTGCCTTTGCAAGTCCGGAGACATGTTAGCCAACATAAGGCAACGGGCTTGGAGATTATCATCCTTCCACTTCTGGATCGCTTCCCGCTCGGCCCGAGTGGGAGCCTCCCCTTCGGGACTAGGCTCCCCTTCGAAGAGAACATAAGTTCTCTTCTCAAAATCTAAAATGATTTTTAGATTCCTCAGCCAATCAGAATAGTTGGGACCAGTCAACTTGTTTGACTCGAGGATCGATACAAGAGGGTTTTTGGTTGCCATTTCAAAACACGTAGAGAATCACAGAATCTACGACCTAAATGGTAAAACAGAGAACTAGTGAGCATGCTGAATTATAACGATATACAAAAGATAAGGTCTTTAATCTAATGTAGCTCCCACTATTTTTCAAAGATCTATAATTCCCAAAGATGTAAGAGGAACACGTTTCCCAATGGGTACTAAGATCCTAGGCATTTTACCTCGAACCCACGACTCGCGGACATTCTAAGTAAAACCCTAGGTAGGTACAACTTACAAATTCTAACACCGTTAGAACTCTTAGTAATTGTTTTTGCATCACCTATCTTTCAATATGGACCCACGACTCGTGCGACATCCATATTTACTTAGGCGTTAAGCTAGACCCATCAATCATAAGATCATGATCAAAACTTAGTTCGAACGACCCACGACTCGCGGAAATCGCCCTTGCCAAAATTGATCACGAAATATTGATCATTTAAAATGATCAATTAGGTAACTAAGAACTAATAAGCTCCACTAGCTATCCCACGATTCGCGGACAATAACTAGCTTCACTTACTAAACTTAAAACCTATTGATGGAATGCTAGGAATTTAATTCAGAATTTGCATCTCGAATTAAACACCTATTTGTTTGAAATTAGCTTAATATTTAATGGGAATTTTCGAATCAACCGGAGAGTTGTCCAGTTCGACCTCACCAACATATATGTTATCCAATTTTATTAGTCTTGATTAATGCAAGTACAACTTAAATGCATTTCAAACAAGCACATAAACAGATAACATGTCCTAACATGATACTAACATGTAATGATCATGGGTTCTACCTATCTTATGCGTGATATGTGGGAGCCACTCCACAATCACAAGTTCTAACATACAACTTACAAATTCTAACACCGTTAGAACTCTTAGTAATTGTTTTTGCATCACCTATCTTTCAATATGGACCCACGACTCGTGCGACATCCATATTTACTTAGGCGTTAAGCTAGACCCATCAATCATAAGATCATGATCAAAACTTAGTTCGAACGACCCACGACTCGCGGAAATCGCCCTTGCCAAAATTGATCACGAAATATTGATCATTTAAAATGATCAATTAGGTAACTAAGAACTAATAAGCTCCACTAGCTATCCCACGATTCGCGGACAATAACTAGCTTCACTTACTAAACTTAAAACCTATTGATGGAATGCTAGGAATTTAATTCAGAATTTGCATCTCGAATTAAACACCTATTTGTTTGAAATTAGCTTAATATTTAATGGGAATTTTCGAATCAACCGGAGAGTTGTCCAGTTCGACCTCACCAACATATATGTTATCCAATTTTATTAGTCTTGATTAATGCAAGTACAACTTAAATGCATTTCAAACAAGCACATAAACAGATAACATGTCCTAACATGATACTAACATGTAATGATCATGGGTTCTACCTATCTTATGCGTGATATGTGGGAGCCACTCCACAATCACAAGTTCTAACATACATGCCACATAAACAGTTTAAATGACATAAGGGAAAGCGGTAACAAAATACGAGCCCTATCTCTATTACATTTTCACAATTGAGATTCCCCTCCCTGACATTTTGAGGGGTCTTCACTTATGGCCTCCTTGTTACTTGAATGTGGTTCATCTTACTCCATGGGTGCATTGTCTCCAAAATGAAAATAAAACCTCACCACCGATCTCTACTCTCAAATTACAATAAAAGGAAAAAGACATAAAGTAATAAGGCTCAATCTTCATATTGGCCTTACACAATTACACGGGGCATACCCCGGCCTCAAAAACAGTAATATGGAAAGCCACATAATAAATCACATAACAGTACGCACATAAGTGAGGCTCCAACCTCAATTGAAAAACGCAACTATAGGGCTCTAACCCCAATTTAAACCATCCATGTGCATAAATTAAAACCATACATAAGTCTAAACCCATGATCACCTAACATGCTTTTGCGAGAATTTAAATTTAGCCAATAAATTAAAATTCCCGTTTCAAGTCTTAATGACTTAAAACACGACTTGATGCGAGTCTTATTTATAACAGTTTTCAATAAATCCCAAATTAACAAAAACAAATAAAATTCCAATTAATTTCTGAAAACTAATAATTTTATTAAAGATGTATTTTTCCCAAAATATAAACCGTTTCTATTTCTCAAAAAAAAATCCCAATTTTAAGTTTTATTCAAAAATTAAAATAAATATTCCAAAAATAAAATTTTAAAATTGAAAATAAAATTTGGGACTGGATTGCACGAAATACGAAAACGGATTACGAAGAAAAACGGGGCCCATACGCGAAGAGGGCCGTGTGGGCGCGGCCCTTCCCGGCCAAGTGCGGGCGATGATGGGCGGGCGCGCCGAAAGGCCTCCCGCGCGGTTGCGGGAGGGTGCTGAGTTGCGTCGCCCATGCGCGCACCTGGGCAGGCGGGCGGTGGCGCGCGAAGCCCGCGCACGCGACGCCTTCGCACGCGGGGTTTCGCGTGTTCGTTGTAATCCGGGTTTTCGTTTCGTGTTTTCGTTCAAAAGCAAAACCAATCCAAGAAATCCGAAAACAGTTTATACAGTTTCAAATCTAAAATAGTTTTTCAAAAAAATTAAATTTTGCGAAAACCAATTTTCAGAAACTTTCAGGAAAAAAATACAGTTTCGTAATTCAGACTTTCTAAAACAGTTACAAATACTCAATCGCATCAAGCCTAAGAATTTCTACCAAATTCAGAATAATTGAGACGAATCAGAAACACGATTAACGAGGTGGCTCTGATACCACTTGTTGGAAAACGGAATCAGAAAAACAGCGGAAATTTAAAAATTTTCCAATAAAAGGATCTTAGGCTCGCAATCGTATATCCAAATTCGTAGGGATTAGAAACTTACTTTCTTAATTATCTTTCTTGAAGCGTTTCAAGCCACCCAAGAACGCTCTTCTCGCGGCTTGATCCCCTCTCCTTGGTAAAGCTCGAATCTTCAAACTTCTAACTTGAAGCTCTCTAGAGATAGTCCACCAACTTGACTACAATCTAACTAGTAAGGATGCTAGTTCTCTAGTTAGTGTTTAGGCTTAACCTAGGGTTTCGTTTATCTTGGAGAAAGGATGGTGTTCAACACATGAACCAAAAGAATTGCCAATTAGCTCCAAGAGGAGCTCGAGCTCCCCTATTTATAAGAAAGGGAGGACCGAAAATCCTAGTCCTTATGGGCTAGGGTTTTGGTCTCTCTCTCCTATTACTTGATCATCAAGTATTTTCCAACTTTGACTTTGAATTCTAATTCAAATCAACTTTTAAGAGAGCTAAAATATCCAAACTAATTTTGGATAATTTTATACTTTATTTATTTAAAATAAATAACTTATTTTATCTAATTAATTAATTCGTAATTTTTAATTCAAAATTAAACCAAAGTCTATTAAATAATTAACACATTAATTATTTAATCACCAAATAAATATTCACGCACATCCACACGTGTCCATGAAGGACACGTGTCACGCACGTAACCCACACGTGTGGTTTCACACGTGAGGAACCCTTTGGCCCGATTAACTCGTTTAATCATTTTAAAGCCTCAACTCATGTAACCAAGTTGTTGTGTGTGACCCTCTAGGTTCTCAATTCAATTAGCAGTGACCCTAATTAATTAATCAGTTCACAGATTAAACGACCATAGTCTAGCAACAGGTGTTTAACCCCTAGCTGAATTGGAATGTTCGGATTCTACAGAACCTTTAAGTCATTGATTCATGTGAGATACAATCCTCCTACTTACTATCTCTCAACCAAGATCTAGGGTAAGGGAATAATCAGAACCCTAATAATCTGGTCTTAAAGCTAAGTGCGTTTCATATCCATTTGATCTCAATCCAAGAAACCCTTTTCTTGAGGTCTTGATCTACTGCCTTGGCCAAGGACTCCATATGGCATATGAATGACTTACACAATAAGAGATCACCTTGCAAATGCAAGTGTAGGTCCTTTCTTGATTCTCATTCACTTTCATGAATCACTTGTGCAGCCCCAGCATAAGCCTTGAATCAGTTGTCTAAGGCGACACCCTTTAAAGCTTATACCTAAGACTACAGAGTTAACTCATAAAGTGACAAGGAACCTCAAGTCTAAGGATCAATTAATCACATCAATGACTCGTGAGATATTTCCTAATCTGGAAGTTTCTATTTCCTAAAATAGAAACTTCCTTTCCCATTTAGGAATATTCTCACACGGGGCACCTCAGTGAACTTACTTATTGAAGTAAGCACCCTCATGTATCACGCACGTATCAACTATACACTTTGCACCTTCATGAAACAAGGTGGTCCTTCTTAAGGGCGTGATCCCACAAGCAAGCCTTATAGGAGTCAGGTTGACACTCCCACTGTCTGTAGGACTCATCGGCTTGGAGTATTTTACTAATCATGACTTATGTGATATAGGGCTCGTTTCATGAACCTTTTCACCTAAATGGTAGAGTCCTAAAGTCATCAGGATTAGGGGAGTTCTCATACATGCACAGATAAATTAAACGCATACCAAACAAGAGCATATAAAGAAGTTTTGCCTCAATTCGTTATTTCATTCATAGATTTTCTGTGATTACAATAAGGAAAAGCACAAAGCGGATATGCAATCGGCTTTCTAGGTCACTATTCCTAACATCATCTACTTCCAAGAAGAGCAAAGGGTCCTCATCTAATCCAGAGGAATTGAACAATCCATTCAACCGGGCAACACAACGTGAGATGTTGCCCGGTCGAATGGATTGTTCACAACGTGAGATGGTGCCTACTTTCTTGATCCGGCGTTGCTAATGACCGTAGGAGTTTAGGATGGGATCAAAGCTTTGTTTGACGGGATAGGGTGGACCAAGTTCCTGAGCTTGCAAGACAAAACATACCCTGCACTCACTAGTCCTTTCATCCTCTCCATGGATTGGACAAATACTAAATTAAAGTTTCGAATTCGCAGGTGTCACTACACACTTAGTCATGCTGAGTTGAGGGCCATTTTCAAGTTTCTGGAAGTTGAGACAACAACCTTACCTACTTGGTCCATTGCCCATCGTGAGGATATTTGGAGGAGTTTTCCGTTAGCACCAAGTGCACGAAGGTATGATGTTAGCAACACAAAGGCCACTTCTTTTCACACCCTCACGTGGCGGCTTATTCACCGTATTCTCTCAGTGGGGATTTGTGCGAGAAATGATACCACCGGTAATGTGAACACTATGGAGCTCGGCATTAGGTATTGCATGAGAGAGGGTATTCAAGTGGACGGCACTTACATTCTTATGGAAAACATGATTCGGAAGCAAGGTGCTTTCGCCTTTGGTGGTTTTTGGCAATGATCGCCAAAGCGGTGGGTGGTTTTGTGGAAGGCCTTGAAGGTTTTTGTACAATGATCGAATTGAATATAACACCTTGGGGGTTCTCAATTGTTACTTTGAGTCAGTTTGGGTCTTGATATAAATAAAAAAAAAAAAAAAAAAAAAGGAGAACCACACACAAATGGAATAACTGAATAAGATGAAAAGAACATAAGGATTTATACAGGTTCGGCGAGTCTACTCCTATCCCCAAGTTGTTAACTTGGGAGTTTTTAAAGGGTACTTTATTAAACTTCAGAGAATTCACAATCAAAGCCTTGTGAATTCTTACACCACAAAGTAGGATAAATAAAATCCTTTAATCTATCTATCTTACTACTCACGCTAAAGTAAATAACCTTAAATACCGGATGCAGTTTCTGATCTACCAAAAGGACACGCCCTTCTAACCACAACTCTCAGAGTCCACTCTAAAGTTGTAACCCAGAGGCACATGTCTCTTATACTATCACACAACCTTACAAACGCTCTCAAAGAATACAGAAACTCTTTAGCAGCTTTGTAACTTGATTTTAATTCACCCAGAACTTCCAGAATATATAGTTGTGAGAAATCTCCAAGGATGGCAAGTGTCCGTTGGTACCCATTAATTTGTGTGATTATGTCTACTGGAAATCCCAAGGATTAGTTGTCTCCTTTCAATTGATTGATACCTACAAGATTTGAAGATGATAAAAAAGGAATAGTTTGACTTTCTCAAGTCAACAAAAACTCATATTAACATAATATGAATGAACAATTCACTGCTCTCAACAATGATTTGAATAACTACTTCCAAGGAGGCCCCAACAACCCCTTGAATGATGCCTGGTCTTGATATCCCTTCCTTTGTTGTTCACTTTATTTGACGAGAAGGGATATCTTATACCTTTGTTCCCGCTTTATTTCTTTGTTATTTTATGTTATGTGTGCTTAAAACACTTTGTGCATTTGTGCTCCGTTTGTGGAGCAAGTTTGTGGTTTATGTGGTCTTGATACATTTGATACCCCGTGTGTGGGGTTTATATGTGGTGATGTTTAATTTGTTACTGTAGGATGCTTCATGTATTATGTTGGATATTACCACCATGTCGGTGGTTTATTTTGGTAATTGTGATGTTTAGGGCTTAATCCTTGCTTGTGGTGTATGATGTTATTTTTTTTTGGACTCGTGCTTGATTGTAATTTGCATGTTGATTGTCATTTATCGCCGTGGATTTTGATTCGTGTTGTGAGTTATTGTTTGCAGGGATAGGTACTTAATCATTGTTCATGCCCCATTGCCGGTTTTTCATCGATATGAAAGAGTTTTCTTTACCTCCCCTTTCTTATTTCTTGGGGACCATGCTTCATTTCTAGTGTTGGGGAGGGATTTAGTGAGCTTTTCGTTATGTATTGCGTTACTTTGAGTAGCTCGTTTCTTAAACTTTCTTGTCAATAGAGAATAGGTAGAATGTGAGAATTGACTCCGATTTTTGAAAATTTGCTTGGATCGATTGATAAATAGTCACTAATTTGAATTAGGCTAATTGAATGTATGAAAGTATGCGTGGAATTTTGACAAAAATAGTGTCTTGGAATACTTTGAGTTTTGTGCACAATTAAACGAGTCAATGCATTTTGATCTCTTAGAGAAAGTTTATATTCGCCAAATAGAGTTAAAATACGATTAGAGTGAGCTTGAATGTCTTTCGAGGCGAAATCATGAATTGACGAAGGAGATAGAGGAATGGCTTAGGCATTCATTGTCGTAGTTAAGCCTTTCTCTTTAGCCTTGAATACTAAACAACGCAATCCAATTGACCCCGTTGAGCTTTATTGTTGTGTAAAATTTCTTTCTAGCCACGTTACAAGCCAATTCACAACAATTGTACTCCTTCCCTTTTATTAATTCACACCTTGCTTGCTCGTTTTGTTCGTGTTATGTAAAAGTTTTTTGACTTCCTCTTGATGATTCGTGCGAATATTAGAAAAAGAAGAAAATAAAAGGAAAAGTCGAGAAAAAGTTGAAAGAAAAAAAAAAAAAGAAGAGCAAAGAAAAGAAAGAAAAGTATGCAAGTGTGTATTATGATAGAAGTGAGTCGTTAAAGTGCTAGTGTGGGGGAATTATTACGTAATTGGGCAATGAAAGAGTATGTTTTGAATTGCAAACGATGTAAGCATTGGTTTTAAGTTATTCTTTAACCAAAAATCCCATAACCGTGACGCTAAATCTACATTACAAGCTTAAAAGACCTTTTGATCCCAATTTCTTGAGTCGATTCCATTAGTGGGGATGGGCATGAAGAGTGTATCTCGAACTCAGGTATTAGTTCTAGGCGGCGAACATAAATCAATCCCGGCAATTGATGAGCATTAATTCATTTAATTATGTATATTATTTTGAGGTATGCCAATCACACTATTTTGTTGAGTTCTATGCATGGAGTGGTATGTTTGGTAGGCTAGATTCGAATAGGTGATAATTTGTCATTCAATTATTGCGAGTTTGATTAAATTGGATTGATTTTTCGAACATTTTTACTATTACTCGAGGACGAGCAATGTTTTAGTGTGGGGGAGTTGTTAAGTTGTAGTTTTTGTTCCGTTGTAGTTTATTTTAGTATTGATTTTAACCCGTTACAATGCTTATTTTGTTATTATTGACTCCATTTCATGTACATTGTCAAAGGAGTAGAAATCAGGACAAAACGGAGCAAACATCAACATTTAAGGCTGGAATTTGATGATCCACGCCCGTGGATGGAATATATTGCGATCCTCCATGCCCGTGGACAGAAGATACGATTAAACAGACAGAAAATCCACGGGGTTGGAAAAACATTCACGCCCGTGGAAGTGGATGCAGAAACTTCTGTAAATAATCCACGACCGTGGAATTTTGCTGCATCTTTACTCCACGCCCGTGGATGCAGTTGAAAGCGGGAATGCAATTCTTTGTTATTCCACGACCTGGACGTTTTTCTTCTTAGGCCTCCACGGCCGTGGACAGTCCCCTGAAGTGCAATTTTCCTTAGTTTATAAGCGAATTTCAAGGGTATGCGAGAGGACATGTCATTTTTAACCTAATTGGGACTAGGAGCAGCTGAAGGAAGGGTTCTTGAAGGCCACCTTTCCATTTCCAATTCAATGAAAATTAGTTGATGAATTGTTTGCAATTACTTCCCTTTTACTTGTTTTCTTAGTTAATGTAGTTTAGTTTCCCTCTTTCTTAGTTGAGTAAGCTGCTATTAAGATTTTGAATCTTGTAATGAATCCTTGACTTTGAATACTTGAATTAAATTCTTCTTAATGAGTATGAGTTATTTAAAATATAATTTCTCTTGTCTCTTGGTTAATTTGCTTAGCATGAGTGGCTAATTGCTTAAAGTTAGGGGGATGATACATAGTGAGTGCTAAGTGTTTGATGAAATGCTTCAATGAGTGAAAGTTGTTCTTATGTTGGGAAAATAATTTCTAAAAACTTGTATCAGTGTGGCCTACTCATACCTGATCTTAATTCACTTTTTAATTGAGAAATTGATTGTGAATTGGTAAAATTTCCTAAACACTTAAAGACTAAGTCTAAAGAGATTTAACTTAGATTTGAGCAATTGAACTATTAATTAACAATGCCAAGCCGCTTGTTAGTTAATGGTACTAATCTTGAACTTTTGACCTAACTTTTGTTTCAATGATCACGAGAGCGACTTTGTTCTAAGTTACGTACGCGCACTTGACTTCGAGAGAAGCTAATGCATACTTGAGTGATTAGAATTGTAGGAACACTTCATTTGTTGAGCATGAATCGTACATAAAGGCCTCACGAAAGTGTTATCCCCCGACACCCCTTTATCTTGTTAATCTCCGTTTACTCAAATTGCTTGCTTGCTTTAATTGTTTCCTTTCGCTTTTTTAATTAGTTTGCTTATTCAGTTAAGTCTTAGTTGCAAGATTTCTTTCTTTTTGTCTCGGTCTATAGACTAGTGAAAACACACTGCAATTGAATTTGATTTCCCCTTCCCTTGGGATTCGACCTCTAGTGTACTACTTCACCGTAGCTTGCACTTGTGCTATTTTATTAAAATCAATAACTCAATCCGAAAACTTTGCACTTCTCAATACTCCTTTCAAGTTTGGCACCTTCTCAGGCCTTGTTCATGAGGTTTAACGAAGACTTGAGGTCTCACAAGCCGGAGTAGAGAGTCGTGTAGGGGTTAGGATAGGTGACATCAACTTTAATTGATTTCAATTTTCAAATTATGGTAAGAATGGAGAATAATCAATCCTAAGAATGGAGAACAATCAATCGCATGTTAGTTTAATAAAATAAGAACGTAAACAAATAAAATCTATTATCGAACAAATATGACAAAGACAAAGATCCGCGACCTGTTTTCTTTCAGAAAAAAAAAGTCAAATTTCAATTCGATTCAATTTTTATAATTTCTTATTAAAAAATTACTTAACACACAATAATATTATAAATTTCTTGTCAAGTGGCAAGAGCAAGGTTTATTTTCTCTAATGCGGAAATATTTAATCCATGGGGCTGGCAAGTAAAATATGACTTGATTGGCTTTTGACAAAATCGATATAATATAAATTATTTGTGAATGCTCGCTAAACTCCACAAATTCGCTTCCTTGAATTGGGGCGACATCCCATTAATCTAAATTTTTTCGTAAAAAAATTGTGTAAATATTTGATTTAAAACCATATAAAATCACGAAATTTAGGAGTGAAAATAAAAATAATTGCTAATAAAGGGGCTTATTTGGTAATTTCCCTTTTTTGAGTCAGAATTCAGATAGACTAGAAAGCCACTGCAAAAGCAATGAGGGGGTTTAAGGATTTACACAGCCCAAAACCCTAACACCACGCCAATTCAAAATGAAGCTGCACTCAAGCTGTGTTTTCCTTCAAAATTATCCTCCGCCAACCCGATATTCACCTCCTCAACTTCAATTTGTAAGTGTTTGTTCTTCAATCCGTCAATTATTCTGCTTTTACGTGCGAAATTCTTCGCAAATTGTAGCTATTTTACCCAAAAAATCCTTTCTTTAGGTCAAGAAGCTTAATGGAAGCCATACTGGTGTGTTGAAACAGATTCCCAGGTTCCGGGTCGAGCTCAAATGTACAGTTTCTGCTCTTTTTTATCACATTTTGTTTGGTTTACCATGTGCGATTTTTGAAATTCTTGAAGCCTTTTTTTTCCAGCTGTGTTGCCATCTTTAAGGAGTGGAGTTGCTATACGAGCTTCGAATTCGAATTCATCGACGAAATTGAGTTTTCGGGGAAAAGGGTTCGACCCCTTTCGTGGAAAATCGGGTTCTGTTTCTTTCGTTGGAATTACGCACCAGTCTATTGATGAAAGTAAACTGGTTTCGAGTCCCTTTAAGGAAAACACAGGTTCTTTGCTTTGGGTTTTGGCTCCTGTTGCTTTGATTGCGGCGTTAATTGTTCCGCAGTTCTACATTGTTACTGCTGTTGAGGGCAAAATCAAGAGTGACATTTTTGTAGGTATGGTGTAGCTTCCTTTAATGGGTTTGTGACATTTTTGAGATTGCTCTTTGTGTTTTTTGTCTTTAAATTGTTATGTGATGGTGTTCTGGAAGTACTTGCTATAATGTTAATTTGTAGTTTGCAATGTGTTAACTGTTGATCTCCTCGTGGAAAATAGGCTTCCCTGTAATGTGTGACAACTGAATAGTTTAGAAACTTCAGTCAGCCGTTTTATGTCAATGAACATCTCTATTACTCTCGGAAAGTAGGATACTTTTTTATTCATGTTTCTTCTGCATTACGCGGTCAAATATTGCTCTTACATCTTTTTCTAGGTAATTTTCGTCATTGCTAACAATGCAAGTATTTACGTTTCTAACATCATTGTCAATGCAGAGGTTGTTTCTTCCTTGTCAATTGAGGTGATCTTTTATGCTGGACTTGCAATGTTCTTCCTCATAACCGAGCACGTTCAAAAGCCGTATCTCCAATTCAGCTCAAAGAGATGGGGTCTTATCACGGGCCTAAGCGGATATTTAACATCCGCATTTTTCGCTATGGGCCTTAAGGTTTTTGCTCCACTTCTTGCCTTATATGTCGCCTGGCCTACAATTGGACTCCCCTCATTGATTGCAGTTGCTCCTTTCTTGACTGGCTGCTTGGTTCAATTTATATTTGAGAGGATTCTTGATTCCAAAAGATCATCGACGTGGGTCCTTTTGCCGATTATATTTGAGGTAAAAAAAATTAGAAAAGAAACAAAAGCAGCAATAACTACAATGCCCTCTCAATTACTATGTGCATTTACATAAACATCCTGTCTTGTTTTTGAAATTACATGTACCTCCCTCGTTACTTATTTCCACCTTTCAGTAACCCCTTCGAGTAATTATGACACGTAGTTGATGTTAATAATTCAAAGTTCAGTTTTCCGAAGAAAAACTACCCACCACCCAAAAGGAAAAGTAAAAAAGAAATTACTACTTGAATGTAAACTATCTTCACTGACATAGAATTTTCCATTTTCTCCTCAGGTCTATAGGATATATCAGTTGACAAGGGCAACAGGTTTCATTGAGAGGTTACTATATGGGATGACAAAAGCAACTGTAACCCGTGCAGTTATCGACAGGAGCAATGCTATGGTGTTCATGATGATGACATTTCGCACCTTAGGTGTGGTTTGTCTATGGTCCTTCCTCACATTTCTGCTGCGGTTGTTTCCCTCCAGACCTGTTGCAGAGAACTACTGAATATATATACTGAAAATGTAAGAACATATAGTGATTCATTGCGAGTTTCTTCTGAACACAAGGTGCAGGATGACGATGGTTAACTTTTGTCTCGCTGATTGACAGTAGTAGTTTGATTGGAGTTTCTCCATGAAGAGGATCAAAAGAAATGCACCACCTAAATGATTTTTGAATGATATTTAACCGTTCATATTGTGATATATTGCCTTTTCTGGTGGAATATTCTACCTTAATATTCAGTTCATCAGCTGGAAATGTCTTATATACGAAAGAGTTGCACTATGGATGGTAAGATATGTCACGTGATTTTTGTGGGTATAGTATAAAAACATGCAGACTTCAGTTGGCTTTGGGTGTAAACAAATTGAGTCGATTTGTGATTCGAAACTTTATTTGAGCTCGGTTTGATTAGTAAATAAACTGAACTAAAATAAACTTTAATCCAGCTGAATTTCCAGTCGAGCTCTGATCATGTAATATTCTTAAAGAATAACTACACAAACTTCTCCTAAGGTTTCACCTAAATCTCCAATCGAATTTGAGAAATTACAGAAACCTCCCCTGTTAAAAAATTTACCTTACATTGATTGATGAATACTTCACTTTGTTGATGTGATTTTATAGGTCAAATTATAATTACATGCATCAAGCCAAATTTTAGGGGAATTTGTTGTAATTTCTGGAGAAGTTTGTATAATTAGACTTCATGTCAGAATATACTCGAGTTTGGTTTGTTAAACTAAACGAACAAAGTTGGAATGAGCTTCTAACAGTCGATCATGGATTGAGCATTGAGTTGTTTAATTCTTATTCAGCCTACAATTCTAGTTTAGGTTAGGGTTAGAATTACCCATTTCCTGATACAAATTACTGCAAAGAAGACATTTAACAAGGAGATTGGCAATAACCACTTCACGAGAAAAGCATATTTTTCTACCAAAAATCTCTACAAGAGCATTTCCCATCCTTAAAATGATGAAACCTCTTATTATCTCTTACAATAAATTCTCTTTTCTCAAAGGAGGACAAGATCTTGACGAAATTGTGGCAATCCCCACAAATTCTGAGGTTCTTTATGACCCTCAATGTAGTACCTGGAGCTGTGCTTATAAGCCCATAAGCTATGGCTAATCTTTCACTGTGATAAAGCAGAGCTTTCTCTTTTGCTTCCCTGTCTAGATCATGAAGCACATACTTCGTATCGGGCACATAACCTGCTTCTTTAGCTTCCTCGCTTAAGGACCTCAGCTTTTCATATGCCTTACTTCTGTCTGAAGACGAAGGCCTGTGTTTTCGACCACGAACTAGCTTCTCGTTTACCTGTAAGATTATTTTGGGGTCGGATTAGGATTCCTGTAATATAATATAATGTTGGGATTACTCAGAACTATTATAGTGATACTTTATTAGTACTATTTAAGAATCATGTCACATATGGTCATGAGGATTGAGGCGGATTAAATTCACATTACCCTTGTCTTTTTCGGGATGAAATCATTCGTCTGCCTCGTATGAGCTTTAGCATTCGACTTCCTCGTGAGATTAACGTAGATTTCGTAGTGATCCAACGATGGACTAATCCCATAATCTTTACTCATTGATTCAAAATATTGTTTCCCCTTCCCCACATCCCCTAAGTACTCGCACGCCTTCAGAACTCCCAAAAATGTATCGTAATTTGGTCTGAATTCGCCTCCTTTCACCATTCTTGAGAACACTCGAATTGCTTCTTCTCCTTGTCCGTTTTCGGACAAACCCATGATCATAGTGTTCCAGGAATCCACCTTCTTGCCATCCATCTGCTCGAAAACTCGACCGGCACGTCTGTAATCTCCCAACTTGAAGTACATCTCCATCAGCTTATTGAAGATGCCCACATCGTAATTTGATGAGAATTTCACAACGTATGCGTAAACCCCATCTCCCGCCTCCATAGACTTCGCATCCACACACAGCCGCATTAAATCAAACAGCCGGTCTGCGTCTGCTGCAACTCCATTTCTGCCCATCTCTTGTAGTTCTTGGAGGGCTGAGTGCATGTTTTTCTCCCCAGAAAAATGGCTCAAATCGGAGGGATGAACCTGTAGAGTATCTTGCTGAGATGATTCGATCTTCAATGCCCCAATTTGGTACTTCTTATGAAAAATATTAAATATTATACTCCCTGATGGACGAGTTATGAAGCAGCAGCCTTTAAGCACTGGGTGCGAGCAGAAACTCGTGCAACGAGCCATGGCGATGCCATGTACCATTGTTGCAACTGGATAAAGTAAATGAGTGTGATTGTTGTAAATGGTGTTTTCTAAAATGGAAAAGTGTCAAAGGAAGCATTTTTTTGGTCCCAAAATCTTTGGAACGTTTCATGGTAGCCACACCTTACCTTATCCAATGTTTATGCCGAAAATATCTTTACACAAGATGGTGAAAAGTGACAACAAGAACTGAGATGGGGTGATGGTTATAAACAATTACACATTTTACTCTGGTTAGTGTTCCTCTGCTATTGCAGATTAAGGAAGTATTTCGTAAACCAACTTTCGCTCCTAAACTAATATAAGCTAAAAGATAGAAACATCACCGGCTTCGAAAAACCAACTTTCGCTCTTGACTAAAAGCTAGAAACATCACCTTCGCTCCTAAAGACCTAAACTAATATAAGCTAAAAGCTGGAAACATCACCGGCTTCAAAAACCAAATTTCGCTCTGAAACTAAAATAAGCTAGGAGCTAGAAACATCAACGGCTTTTAGCTTCTAAGTTATTTATGTAAATAAATGGATTGGTTTCATAGAAGTGCTTCCCTAACTTTTTCTTTCCTGAACACTTACATTGCCCTTTTTGAACTTTCAGCTTTTCCTACCGAACACTATCCACTTTTACTATAATCTTTTTTATAATATTAAGTTCTGCTTCTACGTTTCTAAAAGCAGAAGTCTTTGCAAACCACCACCTAAAAATATGCAGAACAAGATTAAAATCTTTTAATTCAAGTGAACAATTATAATCATGTATAGAGTAAAATGAAGACGAGAATTGCCAACCCAATCTCTTTATTGTTGGGATAATTTCTATTAGCTCTTCAGCTCAACGGTTTCTCTATCAGAGACTCCTAAATGTACAGATTTATGACAAAGATCAACTTGGAAAACTTCACAGAACTCCCTTACAAGTGATTCATGAACAGAATCTATCAGATCTTGATTATTTTCTTCTATTTCTTTTAGGAGCCCTTTTATGCTTCCGACTTCTCTATCCTTAATCCCGCACGGTACTATTCGCTGAAATGGTGTCATATCTGTGGTGACATTCAGTGCCAAACCGTGATATGTTATCCATTGGGATACTTTTATACCGAGTGCAGCTAATTTCTGGTTACCTGAAAACAAATTTCAAGGTGTTAAACTTATGTTCCCTTTCTAGATAATCAGCTAAATTTGATAAAGAAACAAAACTGAAAATCTTAGTAAGAAACCTGGATAGCATCATCCACAAGGGTAAGAACAATTAGAATAAAATCAAATTTGACGGTGTAGTAGTTAACAAAAAGGGGTAACTGTAAGATGTAAATAACTTACAAGGGACGGATTGGTAATTTTGAATTAACAGGGAAAGTTTGTGCTATAGAATATAGTTGCAGCCTTGCAGGAAAAGATATCGACAAGGGAAAACCACTACTTATTTCTTCTTATTGTGCATCATACTCTTCCCTTTTATACATTAATGCATATATCATTATCTAAGGAGTAATTCTTGAAATTGATAGAAGATTTTTTAATATTACAATTATCATCAAGAAACATTCCATTCAACTGAAAAATAAATACCGTTAGTTCTCATGAAAATTCCCATACCTCAAATTAATCATTTTCACTCCATCATGAAGTCATTGCAAAAAAAAAAAAAAAAAAAAAAAAAAGTCAATTTAAACAAAAGTGGATCCTCATACGCCTCTTGCCTAAATAGCGATTTTAAAGAACTTAAAACTTCAACATGAAATATTTTCAGGCAAATTCAAGCAATGAAGAGAGTCTGAATATTATACGTAATTACGTACCAATCCAAACTCCTGTTAAGCCCTCAACACGTGAAGCTTCAATAGCAAATGCCAAAGAAAGAGCTCGAATAACCACTTCTTCAAGTGCTCTCAGATACCAATGCAGATCCATCTTGTGATAACGAAGATTCATAATGGGGTACATAACTAGCTACAAACAAAAAACAAGCATATATTACTTTTCAAGCAAATACCACCAACAAAATTACTGATCCTAATATATCTTGTAATCTTATCTTCCATTGATATGATCAAAAGTTCAAAACAATACAAGGAACGCCCCCCCCCCCCCCCCCCCCCCCCCCCCCCCCCCCGCGACCCTTTTGGCTATAACATCAGAGGAGACTAATCAAAGTATCAAACATAAACTAACCAAAATAAGTAAATTTCAGAAAAAACTGTTGAATATATGCACCTGACCAGGGCCGTGATATGTAACTTCACCACCTCGTTCTGTTCTATACAAATCAAAGGGAACATTTTTATTGTTTTTCACATCAAATTTCAAGTATTCTTCTGAACTGCCAGTGCCCAATGTGTAAACAGGGTTATGCTGTAAAACAATCAAAGTATCAGCAAAATCTTCACTTTTTTCAACCAATTCTTTTCTTTCCTTCACAATTGCCTTCTGCCATGCCCATGCCTCAGCATATGGTACAAGTTCCTTGTGTAAGTCATACAAATCACACCTAAAATCAGCACAGAGGATAACAATATGTGAAATAACTTTTCTGTCAACTAAGGAAACTACAGATAAGCAAGAGATTATGAAATTACCTTCTTTTGGACAAACGGGTCGTTGAAATCGATGAGTTGACGCGGAAAGAGTGAGTTTTGTGGGTTTTCTTCAATGGGTTCTGGTACAAGCCTGAACTGGGATTGGGCAGTGAAGTCATACTTCAAGATTGTATTTTCATCTATGTAATTGGAGGGGATTGGGAGGCCTAGACGCCATTATCAGTCTTGATTATAATTTCTGAGGATAAAACGCGAGGAAGAGAAGCAAAGCTTCAACCGTGCTAAGATTTTGGGCGGACGAACCAAAGATTCAACGCGGACATGGAGGAGGGGCTCAAGAGTTCTTCACCTTTTTTCATGAATTGGGTGTAAAGTTGTAATAATGCTAAAAATGCGAGTTCCTAATAGAATATAGGAATAGTAAAGAGGTTTTTTTTTTTTTTTTTTTTTGGGACCATTTTCTTAAAATTTTGGCCCACATAGACCATATGGCCATATCTATGTGCATTTATATCAGCCCACTCATCTCAGTAGTCATTAATAATAAAAAATCTCAATTCAAACCCAACCCGATAGATATAACGGCATGATTGGTATGATCAATGATGGAATGAGGTGGGAATGGAATGGACATTACCACGTTCATTCCTAAATCCATGATTGGTATCAAAACATGATTAGAAATGCTCATTCCTGCGGTAATACTCATTCCCATAAGCATTAGATTACTCATTCCTTTGGTACCCCATGGTATTAGCCATTCCCAATGTTTAAAATTTATTATTATTTTTATATTGTCGTCACATATTTGTTAAATGCATATTATATTTTATTATTTTCGTAAATAAAAATTAAATACTATTAATCACGTTGAATATTTAATAAATTATATTAAATATATGTAAATATAAATATATTATATATTTAAAAAACATGTTCAAAATATTATTTTATTTATAAAATTTTATAAATTCAAATATTTTATAAAGAACGAATTTTGATATTTATATTAAAATTTACTTTTAAATGTCAAGAAATATATTAAATACAATAAATAATTAATACATAATCTATGCATGAATAGAGAAATAGTTAGTATATATATATATATATATATATATATATATATATGTATGTATGTATGTATGTATATCCCAAACTACATATATATATATATGTATGTATGTATGTATATCCCAAACTCACTCTCACACTCACATATATATAGTACATACAATAAATGTCATATATATAACACGTTCGATATAAAATAATAATAATAATAATATATTTATATATGAAAATATATAATTACTCAAAATAAAAAATTTAAAATATATATTTAATATAAAAATAT
The DNA here is from genome assembly GCA_037501455.1 of Lantana camara. Classification (NCBI taxonomy): domain Eukaryota; kingdom Viridiplantae; phylum Streptophyta; class Magnoliopsida; order Lamiales; family Verbenaceae; genus Lantana; species Lantana camara. The sequence goes on from CM074855.1 coordinate 123,475,526, forward strand.
TTTTAATTATATACTTTTTTATTATTATTATTATTATTATTAATGAAATCAATTTAGAATTTTTATTTCATTCCTAACTTTATTACTTTGAGTACCAATCATAGCAATGTGATAACAAAGTCATTCAATTCCTTTGTTCATTCCATTACAAAGTTCATTCCTTTCCTGTCTCATTCCATTCATGCATACCAATCATGCCGTAAGTAATTATAACTAGTGATGATGGAGACCCCGCAACAAATTGACAGCAGCTGGAGGAAGCTTTGGAAGATTCCTTGTCCCCAAAAGCTCAGGTTCTTTATTTGGCTATGCAAACATAATAGCTTATTCACGAATGCGCTTAAATTTGATCGAAAATTTGAAGTGTAAGACCAGTGCAACAGGTGTCCTAATGGGCGTGAAGACATTGTGCACTTACTGTTCCAATGTCAGGCGTCGGTGAGAGTTTGGGAACTTATTTCTCTACCGAACCCCTGGAGTAAATTGAAGAGCCTGGGACGTGCTGATTGGTGGGAAGTCCTCGACAATTCTAAATGGAAACACCAACTGGAACCTGATCGGCCTTGGTGGGTTGTGGCGTTGGCAACCGTTTGGAATTTATGGAAGGCGAGAAACAAGTTTGAGTACCAGCAGTTCTGGGAACCCCGTAGCGTGACCCTGCAACATGTTCGCAGGCTTGCAATAGATATGATATTGCTTGTGGGGAATAGTCGCATTTCCATGGCCAACGATAGGGGGGTGATGGCCTGGCAGCGACCTCCGTACAGCTGGGTTAAACTGAAATCAGATGGCAGCTACTATGATCACACGAAGAAGGTGGCGGCCGGAGGTCTTCTTAGAGATGCGAATGGACTTATGGTTGTTTAGATATGCCATGAGTTTGGGCTATAGTTCAATTGATATGGCTGAGCTCCTTGGGCTTAAAAAGGGACTCACGTTCGCATGGGAAAGACATGTCCCCAAGATAGAGGTTGAAGTCGACTCCGAAAACATAGTTAAGTGGGTGACGGATGGAGATATTGAGCATCATCCGCTCAAGGACATCATCATGGATTGCTGGCGGCTCCTTCATATGCCACGGGAAGCCAAGATAAAACATATCTATAGAGAACGGAATGTGTGTGCTAACTGTTAGCAACATCCTTGTAAATACGGAAAAGATGTGATTGGATTCTTTCCTTATTTATGCTGTAATTAGGGCTGATTAGGGGAATTAGTTTTCCTATTTATGCATGTAATGTATTGTATCTTCAACACAATAGAATGAATACAATGAAGTTTTCTTCCCAAATTACTCTTCTTAACATGGTATCAGAGTTGAATTCGACCCAATAGTGATTCAAATACCTTGCTTATCACCTACCAATGGCCTCACCCACTAAATCAAACCCGATACCGGCAGAGTTTCTTGCCCAGATGGCAGAACTTCTCTGGCAAAAACAACTCGAACCAACCAATACAACCACCATCAACTGTTGGATAACACGAATCAGAAAGCAGCGGAATTTAAAACCAACTCGCCGGGAGCCCGGTATCTCCGTACATCGTATAGTGTAGAGAACTAATCTCAGTTTCACTTATGAATCTTTTTCTGGGAATATATCTCTCGTAACACAACTGCCCTAACGGCCTCCTGCCTCGGCGGGACTTACTCGTTACTCCAAATATTCCCCATTACAGATTCAACAAGCTACACAAGATACTCACTTACACAGAGATACTGGGACCGTAGCAATAGACCATTCCATGGAAATTATCTAATTTCTGATGTACAGGATCCTCATAAGAGGCAAGTACAGAGCATACTTTTAAGATAATTAGGAGTATATCATAGTAGGCCCTTTGAGGGTATGGAAGAACTAGAAAAAAAGGCTTTAAGCTAGAAAGGAAGACATCAGAGATAAGAAACTTGATTTTATTTCCAAACTCTTTACAAGGAACTCAAACTCTAATCTAGTCTGAGTAAAATGAAAACCGAAGCTCACCTTATATAGGCAAACTTGCGGATTCCAGACGCAGAATTGAAATCCAAATTATATGGCGGGTACACTTCTGGGCCCCATCGCCTCATATAATTGAGATTCTTTTCCTCCACTACGTGCAATAATGCACACTAAAGGCCAAAACATACTGGCCGACAAAGGAAAGTGGTGCGCAGACCACTATCATAAAGCAAGGGCTAAAAGACAACTGACCCTGACTCAGCAACCACTTTACAGCACGCGATAAAGCAGGCCTAAACAATGGCCGACACGACATAAAGTAAAGATACAAAAGTCTTCATGGTAGGACCTACAAAGACTTTTATGGCTGAAGATGACTTAAATGACTGACAAAGACATTAAAGAGATAAGATTCTCTATATGTCACTTTCTTCTTTAGTCATTTTCATTATTTGCAGCAAGCTTCCTCAATACTCTTATCAGAGTGAATTCCATTCTTCATCAGGAGGATAACTAGCTCTTGGATCCCCGATCTCATTAGCAAAGATATGATGGATGCTTCTTATATACATATCTTGGCAGTGCTCAACCCAAACATAAGTGGTCTGAGTTTTATCGAACAAGGCAAGATGTTCAGGGGTTTGTTCTCTGATAGATGTGCATTTCTGGATATTGTTAATCCCAAAAGAGAAGGGATTTATGTTGGAACTTTCAAAATCGAAATACACTGGTTTCTTATGACTCAAGAGCAAGTGTCTTTGGCATGGTTGGTGCTTCCCATTATGCTGCTGAGGGAATGCTCAGGACTGAGATGAATACAGGCAATCCTCTTCTGAAAGATTGGATTGCTGCAATAGTAGTCAGACCAAAGAACTCGGGTATTGGGAAGACTACATTATTATGGTAGAACAGAAGGGAGAATCCCTTGACTAACCCATTGTGGTAGAGATCTGCAATGAAATCCAAGTCTTGAACCATATGGAGGTCAATGATAACCCTTAATGGTTCATTCTGTGGTTGAAAACACCTAAACCCTGTGGGAGTATGGATATTATCCATAATTTGATTGAGTGTTTCAACTTTCTTCTTGTGGAAGATGTACTCCTGTAATTCCATGATATTATCATAGAATTTTTGGTCAGAAATAATGAGAATTTTATGTTGGAGCTCAGGAGGTAGACCTGTAAGGAAATTCTTTCTCTCAATGTTTGAGAAGAATAGTCTTTCCAAACGGTAACCAAAAAGAACTAATCTTTTTTCTTCTTCCAACTTGAGAATCTTCCTTTGGAGAAGCTGGATCTTCATATTTGCAAGATTAAGATCATTGGTCATGACATCTATTTGATGATGCCAGAGGTGAACAACAGAAGTGGTGATAGCTTTGAGCTTTTCACCAGAAGAGATGGTAGCGAAGGACTCCATTTTCTTTTTCTTGCTGGAAGGTTTGCTGTAATGTTTATCATAGCAAGTGACTTTTATAGGCGCCTTTGTCTGGAGAAAGTAATCACCTTTATCTGGAATCTTTAAAGGTGAAGGAGTCTGGCAGATTTGTTTCAAGTGCTTGACAGCTGCCGTCTGTTCCTTACCCCAAGGAGGGGTTATCTTTCTGAGCATCTTGGATAGCTGACTCGTGTATCTGGAGCATTGTGGAAGGAAGTCCTTGATATAATTGACTATTCCAAGAAACTGTTGAATTTCTTTTGTAGTCAGATTATCATCTGGGAAACTGAGAAGTTCCTGTGCAATGTGAGGACCTGGCTTGTATTTTCCTTCTGAAAATTCCATTCCAAGAAACTCAATGGAGGATTGTCCAATGAGACTCTTTCTCTCTGAGAGTATGATTCCATATTTTTGGACAATTTCATGAAACTGTGAGAGGAGTGCCCTGTGCGATTTCTCATTTTCTGAGAAAAGGAGAATATCGTCAATGTAGACTAAGGCACTATGCAGGATGGATTCAAAGATTCGGGTCATGGTTTTTTGGAATAGTGATGGAGCGGTTTTGAGACCAAAAGGCATGAGAGTCCATTGGTATTGGGCATTAGGTATACAAAATGCTGTTTTATACCTATCTTTTGGATCAATACCAAGTTGCCAAAATCCTACTTTGAGATCAAACTTAGAGAAGATTTGGGCTTGGGCCAAATGTGAGAAAAGCATTTGGGCTTGAGGTATTGGGAATTTATCATCTGCAAGGAAATGATTGAGTGGCTTATAATCAATTACAAGCCTCTTTTTACCTCTGACTTGTTCAGCCCGTTTGTTGACATAGAATGCCTGGCACGCCCAATTGGATGTGGTGGATTCAATTAATCCGAGTTTCTGCAGTTGAGAACATTCAGCTCTTGCAAGCTTTTCATCATCAGGAGTCATTCCTGGATGTGTAGCTTTCGTAGGATTTATGTCTTCATTCTTTTTGAACGGAAGTTGAATGAAGAATTCAGAATTCTTCCACAAAGGGATGTTGATGAGAGAATTCTGAGTGAGATTCAGCACAGCATCCTTTGAGTTTTGAGGCAAGATCATAGAATTCCTTGGATGCTTCTGTTAATGCATAGATCTTCTGGAGTGTAGTATAAGGCTGGAAGTACCTCTTATACTTAATTCCATTGGGAAGAATGGTAAGCTTTTGAGCTCTGTGATAAAGATCAAACCCAATGAGAAGATCTTTTCCATGCAGCTTGCTTCCAATGACCTTTATCCAGATTATGCAATCTGGGAAGAATTGTATCCCTATAGGATATTTCATGATCAGCGATGTTTTGAACTGTTGGTCATCTGCTGCTTGGAAGTACTCGTAGTGAGTTGTCCATGCTTCCTTTGGTAGGATGTCTGGATTCATCATGGACTTCATGGCTCCTGTATCCATAAATCCAATTGCTTTGATTGGTCTGTCATACTTCGAGGGACGTATATGGAACGGGATAATCTCTTGAGTGATGCATTCTGACTGTAGGATTGGTAGTACTTGATCATTGTCAGAATCAGAGGAGGATGAACCATCTGTAAATTCTTCTTGAATTGCGAAGATGGTGTCTTCTGTCTGCTCATCTTGTTCAGAGAACAAGGATTCAACCTCTGCATCGTTGAGATTTGCTTCTGTGCTTTGTTGAACATGAGAAACCATTCTGGCTGATTTTTCCCGGTTCTGAGGACAATTCTTTGCAAAATGTCCTTTTTTTTTGCAAACAAAGCATCGATCAGTCCGCCTGTTTCTGAAAGGTTTTCGTCTGAAGAATCTGAAACGTTTTCTCCTTTTCACCTTTCTTTCAGCAAGTCCTTTCTTTTGACTCTTTGGATGAGAACAATTACATTCTTCTTTGGATTTGCATTTTATCTCAAGATGAGATTTCTTGCAAGCTTTCTTTAGGACTGATTTGTTCTTCAATAAGGACTTGAACATTGTTTGTTGCTCACAGAGTTTGTCGATCGTGGTAATGGCACTCTGGTGGATTTCTCCAAGAGAAAGTTGTGGAATTTCTCTTCTTGAGGCGGCTATGGCTCTGTGTAGCTCAGGCTGGATCTCTTGAGGAAGAGATGCAATGTACACGTGCTTTAGATTTGGATCATTATACCCATTAAGAGCATAATATAATTCTGACATTCTTTTGAAATGGAAATCCAAATCTGGCTTGTTTAGCGAACAACACTTCATGGCGAAATAACTCTGTTGGATCATCTTTTGGTAAAGTGTGCTATCACCAATGAACTCGAGGTGGAGTGCTAACAATGCCATGGGAGCAGTTGCTTGCAAGTATTGGATCTGTCTGTACTCTCCCAATGATTGGAACCATTCTCGTAATGTTCCTGTGAATCGTGAAACGAACTCCCTTAAGACAGTGGGGAGATGAGATTCTTTGATTCTTTGGAGATCGATCCATGCAGCAAAAGATTGTAGCCTTTCTTTCCTTTTTCCCACTGGAATATCATCAAAAGTGAACCATGGGCCATTGGTTGGTTTAGATGGTCCAGAATCTGTGGTATGGAATTCTGGAGGTTCTTCCATTATTGGTTCATCATATTCTTGATGAGGTTATTCTTGATGAGATCCAAAGTTTGGATCATCTTCCATAAAGATCTGAGAGATGTCTGCAACTTCATCTTCATTTTCAGTGGACTGGGAAAAAGATTCTTCTGAAGAGATTTCAGAATCATTGTGTTGGGAACTGGATCTTTCTGAAGAGGCTTCTGATTCAGAGTATTGAGAACTGGAATCATTTGAAGAGGCATCTTCATTTCTTGTAGGCTCTTTGTGGACATTAAGATTAGAAAGATCTCTAATCATCAATGTAGAAGAGGGTTCCCCAACCTTTTCTTTGTTTTTCTCCTTTGAAGAAGGAGAGGCTTTTGTTGGCTTAGGCCTTGGAGGAGGTGGCTCAAAGGGAATATCAGATACCATGAAAAATTGGTTTGAGTACTCAGGAGAAGTTGGTGGGTCATAGAGAGAAGGTGTGACAGTTGTAGGAAGAAAGGGAAGTGTAGGAACGGAACTTCTCTTCCTATCTTGCTCCATGTAAGCAAGATCCTTTTTGAGCTTTCTGATTTCTCTCTCCTTTTGGTCGAACTCTGGACCCGTCCTTCTTATGGAAATAAGCTGCCTGAGTTCTTTGTCAAGAAGCTCTATTCTGGCAACTACTCTTTGGTACATCTGATCAAGCTCCTGAGAGATAGTATTCACTTTCTGGTTGGTATCCTGAAAGTGGGATAAAACCTTATCAACCTTTGAATCAAGTTGGATTAAGGCTTTATTTTGAGCTCTGGCATTTGTGGTTTGCCAGTTCAAGACTTCTTCTCCTTGAGAAAGGGACGAAGTTATTCCTCCATCAGAGTCGACTGTGGTAGTCTGGACATAAGGTCGGATTGCAACCTTATTTTCTGTGCTTCTTTCTGTAGGTGGAAAACTGTTGGCCAAACTGTGTATCATCATGCAAGGTTGGCATGGTAAGGATGGCGGCGGATTGCACTGTGGCAAATCCTGTCTGCAGCTTTTCTGTTTCTGCTGTTGCTGTTCTGCCTTTAGGATGGCTAACGCCTCTTCATAGAAAGACAAGGGTTGTGCGACTATCGGTGGATCTGGTTCTTTTGGTTTATAGGTCCTGCAAGGAAGACCTTTCTTTCTTGCTTTCCTTCGTCTTCTTCTCCGACTAGCCTCACTTTCATCATCGTCGTCGGAGTCGGATTCTTCATCGCAAGAACATCCAGGGTCACACATGGATGGGTCAGCATCCCATATGAAGTGGCCATCTACTTTGTCTGTGTAAGACTTCTTTCCATCGGGGAAGAAGGAGTTTACAGGCAGATACCCTAGGATTGGGTACGTTTCTCTGCTTGTCGGTATCACTGGCTGAATCATCAGCTGTTTGAAGATTGGACTTGAAGAAGATGGAGTATCTTCTTGAGGTTGCTTGAAGATGGTTTTGGTTCTACCATCTGGCATCTTCTGGAACTCGTAGGTTGTAGATCTGACTGGCTCGTGAGTCTGTTGGAGTGACTCATAGTTTGTGATCCACTCTGTTGGCATCAACTTTTCCAGTTCCTTTCTGGGAATTTGTCTAGGAACCTGGACGATAGTTGGAGTATCAGATCCAGAGTTTGCTAGAATCATTAAAGCGTCTGGGGATCCAGATCCTTGAAGATCTAGACCATGGTCCTGCAACATGTAGACAAGCTGGTGATGGAGAGTAGCTGTTACTGCTGTAGCTACTTGCTCTGCTCCAGTGATTTGGACTTAAACTTTCAAAGCATTGGGAAGATTGGCATCTCCCAAGGACATGGCGAAATTGGGGAAGTAAGTCAAGACTGCACTTCTGCTGTTGAGAGTGGTTACCACTATCCCGATAACGGCATCCTCATACTTCAGGTAACTGGTATCCAGCAAAGCCAGCCTGGCTGTTACTGGAAGACCTTTTCTCCCTTGGTAAGAGAGAACGAGTCGAAGGGCACCGAAGTGGAGGTGTGTGTCTCCTTCCTGTCTCCAGGAAGATATGAACTCTCCTTCCTGTCTCCTGTCGCCAGAAGATGCCAGATGGTAGAACCAAAACCATCTTCAAGCAACCTCAAGAAGATACTCTATCTTCTTCAAGTCCAATCTTCAAACAGCTGATGATTCAGCCAGTGATACCGACAAGCAGAGAAACGTACCCAATCCTAGGGTATCTGCCTGTAAACTCCTTCTTCCCCGATGGAAAGGAGTCTTACACAGACAAAGTAGATGGCCACTTCATATGGGATGCTGACCCATCCATGTGTGACCCTGGATGTTCTTGCGATAAAGAATCCGACTCCGACGACGATGATGAAAGCGAGGCTAGTCGGAGAAGAAGACGAAGAAAAGCAAGAAAGAAAGGTCTTCCTTGCAGGACCTATAAATCAAAAGAACCAGATCCAGATCCACCGACAGTCGCACAACCCTTGTCTTGCTATGATGAGGCGTTAGCCATCCTAAAGGCAGAACAGCAACAGCAGAAATAGAAAAGCTGCAGACAGGATTTGCCACAGTGCAATCCGCCGTCATCCTTACCATGCCAACCTTGCATGATGATACACAGTTTGGGCAACAGTTTTCCACCTGCAAAAAGAAGCACAGAAAATAAGGTTACAATCCGACCTTATGTCCAGACTACCACAGTCGACTCTGATGGAGGAATAACTTCGTCCCTTTCTCAAGGAGAAGAAGTCTTGAACTGGCAAACCACAAATGCCAGAGCTCAGAATAAAGCCTTAATCCAACTTGATTCAAGTTGATAAGGTTTTATCCCACGTTCAAGATACCAACCAGAAAATGAATACTACCTCTCAGGAGCTTGATCAGATGTACCAAAGAGTAGTTGCCAGAATAGAGCTTCTTGACAAAGAACTAAGGCAGCTTATTTCCTTAAGAAGGACGGGTCCAGAGTTCGACCAAAAAGAGAGAGAAATCAGAAAGCTCAAAAAGGATCTTGCTTACATGGAGCAAGATAGGAAGAGAAGTTCCATTCCTACACTTCCCTTTCTTCCTACAACTGTCACACCTTCTCTCTATGACCCACCAACTTCTCCTGAGTACTCAAACCAATTTTTCATGGTATCTGATATTCCCTTTGAGCTACCTCCTCCAAGACCTAAGCCAACAAAAGCCTCTCCTTCTTCAAAGGAGAAAAACAAAGAAAAGGTTGGGGAACCCTCTTCTACATTGATGATTAGAGATCTTTCTAATCTTAATGTCCAAAAAGAGCCTACAAGAAATGAAGATGCCTCTTCAAATGATTCCAGTTCTCAATACTCTGAATCAGAAGCCTCTTCAGAAAGATCCAGTTCCCAACACAATGATTCTGAAATCTCTTCAGAAGAATCTTTTTCCCAGTCCACTGAAAATGAAGATGAAGTTGCAGACATCTCTCAGATCTTTATGGCAGATGATTCAAACTTTGGATCTCATCAAGAACAACCTCATCAAGAATATGATGAACCAATAATGGAAGAACCTCCAGAATTCCATACCACAGATTCTGGACCATCTAAACCAACCAATGGCCCATGGTTCACTTTTGATGATATTCCAGTGGGAAAAAGGAAAGAAAGGCTACAATCTTTTGCTGCATGGATCGATCTCCAAAGAATCAAAGAATCTCATCTCCCCACTGTCTTAAGGGAGTTCATTTCACGATTCACAGGAACATTACGAGAATGGTTCCAATCATTGGGAGAGTACAGACAGATCCAATACGTGCAAGCAACTGCTCCCATGGCATTGTTAGCACTCCACCTCGAGTTCATTGGTGATAGCACACTTTACCAAAAGATGATCCAACAGAGTTATTTCGCCATGAAGTGTTGTTCGCTAAACAAGCCAGATTTGGATTTCCATTTCAAAAGAATGTCAGAATTATATTATGCTCGTAATGGGTATAATGATCCAAATCTAAAGCACGTGTACATTGCATCTCTTCCTCAAGAGATCCAGCCTGAGCTACACAGAGCCATAGCCACCTCAAGAAGAGAAATTCCACAACTTTCTCTTGGAGAAATCCACCAGATTGCCATTACCAAGATCGACAAACTCTGTGAGCAACAAACAATGTTGAAGTCCTTAATGAAGAAGAAATCAGTCCTAAAGAAAGCTTGCAAGAAATCTCATCTTGAGATAAAATGCAAATCCAAAGAAGAATGTAATTCTTCTCATCCAAAGAGTCAAAAGAAAGGACTTGCTGAAAGAAAGGTGAAAAGGAGAAAACGTCTCAGATTCTTCAGACGAAAACCTTTCAAAAACAGGCGGACTGATCGATGCTTTGTTTGCAAAAAGAAAGGACATTTTGCAAAGAATTATCCTCAGAACGAGAAATCAGCCAGAATGGTTTCTCATGTTCAACAAAGCACAGAAGCAAATCTCAACGATGCAGAGGTTGAATCCTTGTTCTCTGAACAAGATGAGCAGACAGAAGACACCATCTTCGCAATTCAAGAAGAATTTACAGATGGTTCATCCTCCTCTGATTCTGACAATGATCAAGTACTACCAATCCTACAGTCAGAATGCATCACTCAAGAGATTATCCCGTTCCATATACTTTCCTCGAAGTATGACAGACCAATCAAAGCAATTAGATTTATGGATACAGGAGCCATGAAGTCCATGATGAATCCAGACATCCTACCAAAGGAAGCATGGACAACTCACTACGAGTACTTCCAAGCAGCAGATGGCCAACAGTTCAAAACATCGCTGATCACGAAATATCCTATAGGGATACAATTCTTCCCAGATTGCATAATCTGGATAAAGGTCATTGGAAGCAAGTTGCATGGAAAAGATCTTCTCATTGGGTTTGATCTTTATCACAGAGCTCAAAAGCTTACCATTCTTCCCAATGGAATTAAGTATAAGAGGTACTTCCAGCCTTATACTACACTCCATAAGATCTATGCATTAACAGAAGCATCCAAGGAATTCTATGATCTTGCCTCAAAACTCAAAGGATGCTGTGCTGAATCTCACTCAGAATTCTCTCATCAACATCCCTTGTGGAAGAATTCTGAATTCTTCATTCAACTTCCGTTAAAAAAGAATGAAGACATAAATCCTACGAAAGCTACACATCCAGGAATGACTCCTGATGATGAAAAGCTTGCAAGAGCTGAATGTTCTCAACTGCAGAAACTTGGATTAATTGAATCCACCACATCCAATTGGGTGTGCCAGGCATTCTATTTCGACAAACGGGCTGAACAAGTCAGAGGTAAAAAGAGGCTTGTAATTGATTATAAGCCACTCAATCATTTCCTTGCAGATGATAAATTCCCAATACCTCAAGCCCAAATGCTTTTCTCACATTTGGCCCAAACCCAAATCTTCTCTAAGTTTGATCTCAAAGCAGGATTTTGGCAACTTGGTATTGATCCAAAAGATAGGTATAAAACAGCATTTTGTATACCTAATGCCCAATACCAATGGACTGTCATGCCTTTTGGTCTCAAAACCGCTCCATCACTATTCCAAAAAGCCATGACCCGAATCTTTGAATCCATCCTGCATAGTGCCTTAGTCTACATTGACGATATTCTCCTCTTCTTAGAAAATGAGAAATCGCACAGGGCACTCCTCTCACAGTTTCATGAAATTGTCAAAAAATATGGAATCATACTCTCAGAGAGAAAGAGTCTCATTGGACAATCCTCCATTGAGTTTCTTGGAATGGAATTTTCAGAAGGAAAATACTAGCCAGGTCCTCACATTGCACAGGAACTTCTCAGTTTCCCAGATGATAATCTGACTACAAAAGAAATTCAACAGTTTCTTGGAATAGTCAATTATATCAAGGACTTCCTTCCACAATGCTCCAGATACACGAGTCAGCTATCCAAGATGCTCAGAAAGACAACCCCTCCTTGGGGTAAGGAACAGACGGCAGCTGTCAAGCACTTGAAACAAATCTGCCAGACTCCTTCACCTTTAAAGATTCCAGATAAAGGTGATTACTTTCTCCAGACAAAGGCGCCTATAAAGTCACTTCCTATGATAAACATTACAGCAAACCTTCCAGCAAGAAAAAGAAAATGGAGTCCTTCGCTACCATCTCTTCTGGTGAAAAGCTCAAAGCTATCACCACTTCTGTTGTTCACCTCTGACATCATCAAATAGATGTCATGACCAATGATCTTAATCTTGCAAATCTGAAGATCCAGCTTCTCCAAAGGAAGATTCTCAAGTTGGAAGAAGAAAAAAGATTAGTTCTTTTAGGTTACCGTTTGGAAAGACTATTCTTCTCAAACATTGAGAGAAAGAATTTCCTTACAGGTCTACCTCCTGAGCTCCAACAGAAAATTCTCATTATTTCTGACCAAAAATTCTATGATAATATCATGGAATTACAGGTGTACATCTTCCACAAGAAGAAAGTTGAAACACTCAATCAAATTATGGATAATATCCATACTCCCACAGGGTTTAGGTGTTTTCAACCATAGAATGAACCATTAAGGGTTATCATTGACCTCCATATGGTTCAAGACTTGGATTTCATTGCAGATCTCTACCACAATGGGTTAGTCAAGGGATTCTCCCTTCTGTTCTACCATAATAATGTAGTCTTCCCAATACCCGAGTTCTTTGGTCCGACTACTATTGCAGCAATCCAATCTTTCAGAAGAGGATTGCCTGTATTCATCTCAGTCCTGAGCAACTTCCCTCAGCAGCATAATGGGAAGCACCAACCATGCCAAAGACACTTGCTCTTGAGTCATAAGAAACCAGTGTATTTCGATTTTGAAAGTTCCAACATAAATCCCTTCTCTTTTGGGATTAACAATATCCAGAAATGCACATCTATCAGAGAACAAACCCCTGAACATCTTGCCTTGTTCGACAAAACTCAGACCACTTATGTTTGGGTTGAGCACTGCCAAGATATGTATATAAGAAGCATCCATCATATCGTTGCTAATGAGATCGGGGATCCAAGAGCTAGTTATCCTCCTGATGAAGAATGGAATTCACTCTGATAAGAGTATTGAGGAAGCTTGCTGCAAATAATGAAAATGACTACAGAAGAAAGTGACATAAAGAGAATCTTATCTCTTTAATGTCTTTGTCAGCCATTTAAGTCATCTTCAGCCATAAAAGTCTTTGTAGGTCCTACCATGAAGACTTTTGTATCTTTACTTTATGTCGTGTCGGCCATGGTTTAGGTCTGCTTTATCGCGTGCTGTAAAGTGGTTGCTGAGTCAGGGCCAGTTGTCTTTTAGCTCTTGCTTTATGATAGTGGTCTGCGCACCACTTTCCTTTGTCGGCCAGTATGTTTTGGCCTTTAGTGTGCATTATTGCACGTAGTGGAGGAAAAGAATCTCAATTATATGAGGCGATGGGGCCCAAAAGTGTACCCGCCATATAATTTGGATTTCAATTCCGCGTCTGGAATCCGCAAGTTTGCCTATATAAGGTGAGCTTCGGTTTTCATTTTACTCAGACTGGATTAGAGTTTGAGTTCCTTGTAAAGAGTTTGGAAATAAAATCAAGTTTCTTATCTCTGATGTCTTCCTTTCTAGCTTAAAGCCTTTTTTCTAGTTCTTCCATACCCTCAAAGGGTCTACTATGATATACTCCTAATTATCTTAAAAGTATGCTCTGTACTTGCCTCTTATGAGGATCCTGTACATCAAAAATTATATAATTTCCATGGAATGGTCTATTGCTACGGTCCCAGTATCTCTGTGTAAGTGAGTATCTTGAGTAGCTTGTTGAATCTGTAATTGGGAATATTTGGAGTAACGAGTAAGTCCCGCCGAGGCAGGAGACCGTTAGGGCAGTTGTGTTACGAGAGATATATTCCCAGAAAAAGATTCATAAGTGAAACTGAGATTAGTTCTCTACACTATACGATGTACGGAGATACCGGGCTCCCGGCGAGCGTTGGTATCAGAGCCATGTAAAAATCTTTTCGAAAAACGGGGCACCAAGTGAGTATATCATGATAGATTCCGGCGAGTTGGTTGAAGAAGAGCTAGAAAACCCTCCAAGCTATGGATACATGTCCTGATCAGTTGATTTCAGTTTCCTCTTCTCTTTCCCTTCCTCGTCACTCAACCAGTAAAATAGAAAACCTTATAGAATATTCTACTATCCCAAATAATGCTATCATAGAACAAACTGTTCCACCCTTAGTCAGTCCTTACAACATCTACAGAAAAAGAGGTTCTCTGAGAGGAATTAGATCTTTGATCTCTTCCAACCGACCCTCACAAACAAAAGAGTTTGTCCAGTCTTCCAAACTGGATAAGTGTGATCTACCATATTCCAACTGAAAGCAGTATGTCACTCTCTCCATCCCTTCAGAGTTCATATCTTCCTGGAGACAGGAAGGAGACACACACCTCCACTTCGGAGCCCTTCGACTCGTTCTCTCTTACCAAGGGAGAAAAGGTCTTCCAGTAACAGCCAGGCTGGCTTTGCTGGATACCAGTTACCTGAAGTATGAGGATGCCGTTATCGGGACAGTGGTAACCACTCTCAACAGCGGAAGTGCAGTCTTGACTTACTTCCCCAATTTCGCCATGTCCTTGGGAGATGCCAATCTTCCCAATGCTTTGAAAGTTTAAGTCCAAATCACTGGAGCAGAGCAAGTAGCTACAGCAGTAACAGCTACTCTCCATCACCAGCTTGTCTACAGGTTGCAGGACCATGGTCTAGATCTTCAAGGATCTGGATCCCCAGAAGCTTTAATGATTCTAGCAAACTCTGGATCTGATACTCCAACTATCGTCCAGGTTCCTAGACAAATTCCCAGAAAGGAACTGGAAAAGTTGATGCCAACAGAGTGGATCACAAACTATGAGTCACTCCAACAGACTCATGAGCCAGTCAGATCTACAACCTACGAGTTCCAGAAGATGCCAGATGGTAGAACCAAAACCATCTTCAAGCAACCTCAAGAAGATACTCCATCTTCTTCAAGTCCAATCTTCAAACAGCTGATGATTCAGCCAGTGATACCGACAAGCAGAGAAACGTACCCAATCCTAGGGTATCTGCCTGTAAACTCCTTCTTCCCCGATGGAAAGGAGTCTTACACAGACAAAGTAGATGGCCACTTCATATGGGATGCTGACCCATCCATGTGTGACCCTGGATGTTCTTGCGATGAAGAATCCGACTCCGACGACGATGATGAAAGTGAGGCTAGTCAGAGAAGAAGACGAAGGAAAGCAAGAAAGAAAGGTCTTCCTTGCAGGACCTATAAACCAAAAGAACCAGATCCCGATCCACCGACAGTCGCACAACCCTTGTCTTGCTATGATGAGGCGTTAGCCATCCTAAAGGCAGAACAGCAACAGCAAAAACAGAAAAGCTGCAGACAGGATTTGCCACAGTTCAATCCACCGCCATCCTTACCATGCCAACCTTGCATGATGATACACAGTTTGGGCAACAGTTTTCCACCTGCAGAAAGAAGCACAGAAAATAAGGTTGCAATCCGACCTTATGTCCAGACTACCACAGTCGACTCTGATGGAGGAATAACTTCGTCCCTTTCTCAAGGAGAAGAAGTCTTGAACTGGCAAACCACAAATGCCAGAGCTCAAAATAAAGCCTTAATCCAACTTGATTCAAAGGTTGATAAGGTTTTATCCCACTTTCAGGATACCAACCAGAAAGTGAATACTATCTCTCAGGAGCTTGATCAGATGTACCAAAGAGTAGTTGCCAGAATAGAGCTTCTTGACAAAGAACTCAGGCAGCTTATTTCCTTAAGAAGGACGGGTCCAGAGTTCGACCAAAAAGAGAGAGAAATCAGAAAGCTCAAAAAGGATCTTGCTTACATGGAGCAAGATAGGAAGAGAAGTTCCATTCCTACACTTCCCTTTCTTCCTACAACTGTCACACCTTCTCTCTATGACCTACCAACTTCTCCTGAGTACTCAAACCAATTTTTCATGGTATCTGATATTCCCTTTGAGCCACCTCCTCTAAGGCCTAAGCCAACAAAAGCCTCTCCTTCTTCAAAGGAAAAAACAAAGAAAAGGTTGGGGAACCCTCTTCTACATTGATGATTAGAGATCTTTCTAATCTTAATGTCCAAAAAGAGCCTACAAGAAATGAAGATGCCTCTTCAAATGATTCCAGTTCTCAATACTCTGAATCAGAAGCCTCTTCAGAAAGATCCAGTTCCCAACATAATGATTCTGAAATCTCTTCAGAAGAATCTTTTTCCCAGTCCACTGAAAATGAAGATGAAGTTGCAGACATCTCTCAGATCTTTATGGCAGATGATCCAAACTTTGGATCTCATCAAGAACAACCTCATCAAGAATATGTTGAACCAATAATGGAAGAACCTCCAGAATTCCATACCACAGATTCTGGACCATCTAAACCAACCAATGGCCCATGGTTCACTTTTGATGATATTCCAGTGGGAAAAAGGAAAGAAAGGCTACAATCTTTTGCTGCATGGATCGATCTCCAAAGAATCAAAGAATCTCATCTCCCCACTGTCTTAAGGGAGTTCGTTTCACGATTCACAGGAACATTACGAGAATGGTTCCAATCATTGGGAGAGTACAGACAGATCCAATACGTGCAAGCAACTGCTCCCATGGCATTGTTAGCACTCCACCTCGAGTTCATTGGTGATATCACACTTTACCAAAAGATGATCAAACAGAGTTATTTCGCCATGAAGTGTTGTTCGCTAAACAAGCCAGATTTGGATTTCCATTTCAAATGAATGTCAGAATTATATTATGCTCTTAATGGGTATAATGATCCAAATCTAAAGCACGTGTACATTGCATCTCTTCCTCAAGAGATCCAGCCTGAGCTACACAGAGCCATAGCCGCCTTAAGAAGAGAAATTCCACAACTTTCTCTTGGAGAAATCCACCAGATTGCCATTACCACGATCGACAAACTCTGTGAGCAACAAACAATGTTCAAGTCCTTAATGAAGAACAAATCAGTCCTAAAGAAAGCTTGCAAGAAATCTCATCTTGAGATAAAATGCAAATCCAAAGAAGAATGTAATTGTTCTCATCCAAAGAGTCAAAAGAAAGGACTTGCT